>CM064525.1:44194184-44514634 GCA_032716605.1 Paralithodes platypus | reverse complement strand
GAGGTGCAGTCTCTCAAAGACGAGAATTTGGCCTTAAAGCTGACTTTTGCTGACAAGAAAAGTGAGGATAGTGCAACTGCTGTTAGGGATCGTGATGCTCCCTGGACAGTTGTTCCAACAAGTGCAACAACCTGCAAATTTCTACGGCGGCCAGTTGCCCTCAGCAACAAGTTCATCACCTTGGATGACGAATATGATGGTGCGGCTGCTAGTGCTTCCTTCGGCGAGGAAACCAGGAGAAAGGTAAGTAAGTTGCCTCCAAACACAGGGAATGCTGTGACTGCTGCCCCCCCAGGAGTACCTTCAACTGCTGCCCCAGGAGTTCCTGCCGCTGCCGCAGCTGCTATCAAGTCATCGACAAGGAGAGGCAAGTCCTTCTCAATTGTTGGGGACTCCATGGTCAGATACTTAGCTAGGTCCACCTGTACTGATATTAGGAAGCTTGTTGCCAATGACTCAAAAAATAATCCTAAAGCTTTTTACCAACTATATAAATCCAACGTTAGAGATGTAATTGGTCCCCTTAAAACTTCGATAGGAGAAATGACAGAAAATGATTTACAAATGTGCAGTACATTAAATAGTCAATTTCTTTCCGTTTTCACTAATGAACATTTGGCACAGTTTCCAGAAGTCCGTAAGGTATACAGCGATAGTATAGAAAATAGTATAGTACGGTTACTATAAGTAGAAATGATGTGCTTAAGGAAATTGACAGACTGAAACCTCATAAATCGCCTGGTCGTGATGAGGTATATGCTAGAGTATTAAAAGAATGCAGAGATAAGTTAAGTTACCCATTAACATTTCTATTTAACAAGTCATTAGAAACAGGTATAGTTCCAGAAGCTTGGAAGCTTGCAAATGTAGTTCCGATCTTCAAAAAGGTGATAAATCAATAGCATCCAATTACCGTCCCATTAGTCTCACTTCATCATAGGAAAGCTACTAGAGTCAATTATTGCTAGGAAAATGAGAAACCACTTAGAAACATTTAACTTAATCAATTCTTCTCAGCATGGATTCACTCAGGGACGGTCTTGCCTTACTAATTTGCTTAGTTTTTTCTCAGAGGTATATGAAGCAGTAGATAGTGACAAGTCATATGATATTATATATTTAGATTTCAAGTAAAGCTTTCGACAGAGTCCCTCATGAGAGATTGATGAGAAAGGTTGAGGCACATGGAATAGGTGGGGCGTTGTTAGGATGGATTAGGTCATGGCTAATTGGTAGGAAGCAGAGAGTCAGCATAAATGGTACCAAGTCAGAATGGGGAGCAGTCAAAAGGGTGTCCCCCAGGGATCTGTATTAGGTCCTCTGTTGTTTATTATATACATAAATGACCTTGATTTAGGTATAACTAGTAGGATAAGTAAATTTGCAGACGATAACAAAATAGGGAGAAAAATTGATTCAGATAGAGATATAGAGTGTCTGCAAAGGGATCTAGATACATTACACGAATGGTCAGTAAATTGGCAGATGAAGTTTAACATTGACAAATGCAAGGTATTAAAGATAGGGAAGATGCATACATGGGTAGTTGGCTCCTGACCTTTGACCAGTGAGGACGCCCCAGTGACCGCTCGTGACATACCTGTTTATCCCCTAGTGAGGTGAACATTCTTAGTGATGGCTTGTGTTGATGAGATTGTCACCTCTTCCCATGTTCTCCAGCTTTGTCTTGCTTTGCAAGAAAGGCTGGAGAATGTTGAGCTCGAGGTCCAATCTCTCAAGGAAGAGAACCTAGCATTGAAGATGCATTCGAGGAAACGAAAAATGCCACTGGTGTAGGAAAACCGGACTTTTCCTGGAAAGTGGTAGCTTCAAGTGGAACGAAGTGTACCTTGAAGAAGCAGTGTGTACCTGTAAACAACAAGTACAGCATCCTGGAGGACGACTGTGATGAAAGTGATGACGGAGTGGGGGGAAGAGATGACCCGTCTTACAGTGAGGCAGTGAGAGGGGAGTGGAGGAAGCCTGCTGCTGCTGCTACAACTGCTGCTACACGCCGACAAAAGGAAAAAGCTAAGTCTGTTTTCATTGTCGGTGATTCATTGGTTAGATACCTTGGAAGGGCAACAAATACTCAGGTTGGTAAAGTTGTCTGCGTGCCTGGTGCCGGAGTCGGAAGGGTGGCTGAGAAGATAGATGCTGCCCTGGAAGTGAGTGGGGAGGACCCCATCATTTTCCTCAATGCAGGGAGCAACGATATATGGAGATGCAGGACTGAGGAGTTGCACTCCAAGTATCAGGAAATTTTGGAGAGGATCAAGGAAAAGGGTGGAGTTCCTGTGGTAAACAGTATCCTGCCAAGAAGAGGGGTAAGGAAGGAATGGTACTCCAGGGCTATTGGTGTAAATAGCCGGCTGGAGAAGTATTGCAAGGCAAATACTATTCCATTCCTCGATAACTGGTCCCTCTTTTATGGTAAGGATGAACTGTATGCCCAGGATGGAGTACATCTCTCTAGACTAGGAGTTTCGACCTTGGCCAGCTCTCGACAATATTGTTGCGGGGTTTCGTTAAAAAAAACCTGGGTGTGTAAGTAAAATACTGTCTCCATATGGAGCAGGTACTTCATGTGACAAACCAGTGAGTAAAATAGAAATAATCAGTCAAGATAGTGCGGATATAGTGATGTGTAATAGTAGTATCGATAACACTACACATGTAACTGATAGTAAAGATGAGAATACTGATAGAGTAGAATTTCCGTCTAGAGCTAGTAGTTCAACAGGAAATAATAAGTTAGCTAAACACAATAGAAAATTAGTTGCAAATAAAAGTAATAGGTTGAGGGTATATTATACAAATTGTAGGAGTTTATGTAACAAAATGAACGAACTTAGAGCAATCGTTAGCACAGAAAATATAGACATAATAGCGCTAACTGAAACGTGGATTAATACAGAATCTAGGCATTTTTTAGCAGAATTTGTTATTCCAGGATATAGTTTGTTTAAATATGACCGAACAAGTAGGAGGGGCGGGGGTATAGCAGTGTTTGTCAGGAGTACATTAACCCTTCCAGCCCGGGTGTCATTTTAAAATGACACCCAAAAAAAAGGGCCGGAACCCGGGTGTCATTTTAAAATCCTTGTGCTTGAAAGCGTGCTTCAAAATTCGCGCGGCCAATTTTTGCATGGTAGAAGCGACCGCAGCGCCACCAAGCCTCAACTACTAATGTTATCAGTTCGTACGTGGCCGCCATAGCGAGTAATACTGAAAAAATGTTTTCCGACGTGTCCGATTCGCTGCAACCTCCCGCAGGCCCCAGTGCTACCCCGCTCGCAACTTCAACGCCTGTTGCAACCGAGAAGAGAGCTCACCAAAAGAAAGTTAAGCGTTTGTTGAGTGATAGCGCTATACAGCGACAACTTTTTGATAGTGATGAAGAGAGCAGTGGCGAAAGCTTGGTGGACAAGGTACAATTAATAAGTGAAAGTGAAGAAGACGATTTCGTGGGCTTTGGAGACGACGATATGTCGATATATTTGAGGGGGGAGACAGTAGTGATGATCCTGATGTGGAAGTGTTTCAGGAAGGTGCCATTGAGCTTCCCAGTGTGCTAGAACCTAGGCCTACCCCCTCGCCATGTTTGCGAGGTCAGCCTAGGCCTAGCCCTAGCCCTAGCTCAGGACCTTCCCCTTTGCCTGCCCGTACGCCCTTGAAAGTGGGCAAATATTTTCTACAAACAATCATTGGTCAAAAGTGCAGCTAAGAAAGCACGCAGGGGCAGCCGCAGAAAAGCATAGGGAAGCTGAAGATAGCGATAATGACGCCGACCCTGGCCTAGCAACCACCCGCATTCCATTGTCCCGACGCCTTGACACGGGACGCCGCGTGGGTCACCCACAGCCCTCGCCTTCATCTCTCGTTCAGGATGACCAAAGGGCCTCTTCAATTGGTATTGGTGATGTGCCACAGGCCTCAACACACCGCAGAGCATTATTTGCTGCTGAAAAGCCCTCGGCTCGCCGCAAAAGGATCCCAACTCCCGAGGCCTCGGCTCCCATTCTTGAAGCTCCCGCAGCCTCCCGCGCCCCACACCGCCGACGCCCGGTCACTTCTTCACCAGAATTGTCTCCTGAAGAGGATGCTGACGACCCCAACATTGCCCCAGATGACCTGACGTCGCCTGAGGAGGAAGAGGAAGAGGAACAGGAAGAGGAAGAGGAAGAGGAAGTGCCGACAAAACGAGCGAGAGGGCGAGGTCGTGGATGTGGTCAGCCTGCCGACGCCGCTGCCCCTGGGCCTGGGCCTGGGCGTGGGCGTGCAGGGCGTCCGCCTGGGCGTCCGCGTGGCCAAGGGCGTGTGCCAGGGCGTCCAGGGCTTGTGCCTGCTGCAGCACAACCTCGAGCATCAGCATCCGACCTGTTTGTGTGGACAGATGGAGCTGATTTGAGCCAGATTGTCCTGCCTTTGACGAGGTACAGATGGGTTCTGGGGTGTCACCAGCCTATCCCTGTGGCCCAGATGCTACCCCCAGTGAACTTTTCTGTGGCTTCTATGACAATGAAGTCATGGAATACCTCGGCAAAGAGACAAATCACCACCATGCTATCTGTGCCAACTTTCTTGGGAGGAAGACCAGTGCCAAGATGGTGGCATGGAGAGCTCTCACTGTGGCAGAACTATATGTGTTCTTGGCACTCACAATGCTGATGACACATATAAGGAAGCACATTCTGGCTGACTGCTGGATCACTGGCGACATCATAACGACTCCATCATTTGGCAAATACATGTCCAGGGACAGGTACTTCGACATCCTCTCTTATCTCCACCTGACAAACAACATGGCAGTCCACCTACCCGACTCGTTATGGAAGATCAGGAAGCTATATGACATGATACGTCATCGGTTCACCACATACCTGATTCCTTTCCAGAAGATGTGCCTCGACGAGTCTCTGGTCCTGTTCCGTGGTAGGCTGCACTTCCGACAGTATATCCCATCCAAGAGACACCGCTTCGGCATCAAGCTCTTCGTCCTCTGCGACTGCTTGACGGGGTATGTCGAGGACTTTATAGTCTACAGCGGCAAGGCTGGAGAAGTTGTGACTGACCCTCTCATTGGTTTTGGTGGCGCTGTAGTGAAGAAGATGATGGAGAGGCACTTCAATAAAAACCACATCCTCTACACAGATAATTATTACACGTCGCCTCTCCTGACCAAGTACCTCCATGACCGCAAGACCGGAACTGTCGGCACAGTCAAGGGCAAAAGGAAGGGCATGCCAGGCTACCCAACCAAGACAAAGAAGGCGGACATCTTCCACAAGAAGAGTGGCCCCATCCTCTCCATCCACTGGCATGACCAGCGCAAGGTCAACCTCCTCACCAAATGCCACAAGGCCCAGATGGTTGCCACTGGGAAGGTGGACCGAACAACCAAGAACCCCGTCCAAAAACCAGCTGCTGTCCTGGATTATAACATCAATATGCGCCTCGTCGACAAGTCCGACATGCAGATGGGCTTCATCGACTGCCTGCGAACATCTTGCAGGTGGTACAAGAAGTTTATCCTGCATACGGTAGATATGTCGGTCCTCAATGCCTACAACATCTACCGTCTGAGGACTCCAGGAGCCAAGAAGTACAAGTCCCTGTGGAAGTTCCACAAGCAGGTGCTACTTGAGCTCCTGGCTAAACATGCGGGTACACCAGGCAGGCCAATACAAGGACCAGGCCAGCTTGACAGAACGGGGTGTGCTGAATTCTTCAGGAAGCACCAGCTCAACGCCCTTCCTTTCAAAGCACCAGGTAGTAACGCTAGGAGTCAGAAGAGGTGCCATGTGTGCAGCCACACAACTCGCAGGACCCCGCAAACCAACAAAACTACTTGGGAATGCCTCGAGTGTCAAGTTGGACTGTGTGCTGGCACCTGCTTTCAACGACTTCCACACTCTAACAACTTTTGAAGTGGAAGTGACAACAGTGAAAGTGACACTCAAATGTAGGCCAAGAATAATAATATAACTAAGTATAAGTGAAAAAGACACATAAGTAATAATAAGTGCCTTCAATAACAATATGAACAAGTGAAAGTGACACTAAAATATATATTTCTAACAATAAATAAGTGAAAATGACACTCAATAAGCCTAGGCCAGTCAAAGTGACAGTATAATAATAATAAAACTAAGTATAAGTGAAAGAGACACACACAAGTAATAATAAGTGCCTTCATAACAATATGAACAAGTGAAAGTGACATTAAAATATATATTTCTAACAATAAATAAGTGAAAATGACACTCAATAAGCCTAGGCCAGTCAAAGTGACAGTATAATAATGATAAAACTAAGTATAAGTGAAAGAGACACACACAAGTAATAATAAGTGCCTTCATAACAATATGAAGAAGTGACAGTGACACTATATATATTATTAGCTTACCTAACAATACATAAAAGGGGAAATGACACGACCAATTATCAAAGTCCAGTGAAAGTGACACTAATAATCATAATAATAATAATAAAACGAAGTAATAAGTGACAGAGACACAAATAAGTTCATATAAATAACTTTATTGAGTGAAAATAACATAATAACTATAATAAATGACAGAATAACCAATAAAACACTATCAAATCGCTTCCCGGCATAATTGCGGGTGGAGCGACGAGTGCAACTGGGCGTCGTAGCTGGGGCCGCGGTTGAGTGTTCGGACGCCCCGAGGTAAATACGCGGCAAAAGTTACCTCCACTTCCATCACCATCACTCCGGAACCAGTTGAGCTAGAGAGCTCTACTCATCGCCATTCTACGCAGGAAGGTAAGGCGCTCATTTCTATATATGTTTTGATTAATGTAGGTAATATATTAAGCGAGATTAGCCTTAGTTTACTTTTGTTGATATTCGACCAGATCGCCCGGATATGAGCTCCGTCATTAGGAGAGCCTGCCCGGGCCAGGAGGGTAGGAGTACATTAAAAAGCTGTATTAAATCAGGTATTAGACTAAATAATGATAATGAAAGTGTTTGGGTAGAGGTTAACGAAGGTAGTGAGACCATAGTTATTTGAGTTATATATAGACCGCCTAATATGAGTAGAAATGGCGAAACATCGTTATGGGAGGAAATTAAAATAGCATCAAGGTTTAGCAATGTGTGCATTATGGGGGATTTTAATTTTCCGAACAATGATTGGCAGCACCAAATAGGCGACTCCGATTCAGTAGAGTTTATTGAGGTAGTACAAGATAGTTTTTTATTTCAATTCATAGATACGCCGACTAGAGGTATTAATATTCTTGATTTAGTTTTCAGTAACAATGAACATATGATAAATAATGTAGAGATTGGTGACCACCTAGGAAATAGCGATCATAAATCTATTTATTTTAATATACAATGGACAGGGAATGCTAAAGAGAATACGACACATATCCCAGATTTCAGAAAAGCCGATTATGGTGGGCTAAGAAGAGACTTAAGGGTGGACCCTATTGTTAAGCAATTAAGTCAGGATATGCCAGAGTTAAACTTGCCACCTACATATAACCAGTTTATTGCTTCACTCCACAATGCTCAAAACAAATATATCCCTAAAAGAAGATTTAGATCGACGCAGAACCAACAAAAATGGATGACTAATAAGCTAATAGATCTTATAGGAAAAAAGAAAGGAATATATAGAAACATAAAGAAAGGCGAAAATCATTTACATATATACTATCAGACTCTACCAAGACAGGTCAAAAAGGAAATCAGGAAAGCAAAAAGAAATTATGAAATAAGGATAGTCAGTGACTCAAAAAATAACCCTAAAGCTTTTTACCAACTATATAAATCTAAAGTTAGAGATGTAATAGGCCCCCTAAAAACTTCAATAAGAGAAATAACAGAACATTATTTAGAAATGTACAGTACATTAAATAGTCAGTTTCTTTCTGTTTTCACTAATGAAAATTTGGCACAGATTCCAGAAGTCAATATGGTATATAGTGATAGTATAGAAAATATGTTAAGTACAGTTAGTATATATAAGTAGAAATGATGTGCTTAACCCTTAAAAAGCGGCTCACCACATAAGTCGTATTTAATAAAGCTGGACTATGTGGCGGCGCTCGACATAGGTCGAGTGGCAATTTCAGCACGTAATGTTGCTGAGAGAGAGACAAGTGGTGGCAGGAGACTAGCGAGCGTATGACTGCTCCAGACCACCGCGGCGAACCTACTGACACGAATCTCAGCTCCCTCCTCCCTCTCTCACTCGCTATATACGGAATTGTATCGGGAAAGTGGCTAATTACCTGCTTTTTGCACTCGCGTTGCACGGTTATTGCAAGAAAACTAGCCATCATAAAAGGATCGTTATGGTGTCATTCGAAAGCTCTGTTTATGCCCTTTCAGGGATAGATACTTGTTTTACGTTCTGGGTCTTATTTAGGCATGAAAATGATCACGTAAACAGCCCTATTTTGGCTAAAAACACCCCGCTGGGCGGTACATATAAATTAACCGCATAGACCGCTCTTAAGGTGTTAAGGAAATTGACAGACTGAAACCTCAAAAATCGCCTGGTCCTGACGAGGTATATGCTAGAGTATTAAAAGAATGCAGAGATGAGTTAAGTAGTCCATTAGCATTTTTATTTAACAAGTCATTAGAAACAGGTTTAGTTCCAGAAGCTTGGAAGCTTGCAAATGTAGTTCCGATCTTCAAAAAAGGTGATAAATCGATAGCATCCAATTACCGTCCCATTAGTCTCACATCAATCATAGGAAAGTTGCTAGAGTCTATTATTGCTAGGAAAATTAGAAGCCACTTAGTCAAATTTAACTTAATAAATTCTTCTCAGCATGGATTCACTCAGGGACGTTCTTGCCTTACTAATTTGCTTAGTTTTTTCTCAGAGGTATATGAAGCAGTAGATAGTGACAAGTCATATGATATTATATATTTAGATTTCGTAAAGCTTTTGACAGAGTCCCTCATGAGAGATTGATGAGAAAGGTTGAGGCACATGGAATAGGAGGGTCGTTGTTGGGATGGATTAGGTCATGGCTAATTGGTAGGAAACAGAGAGTCAGCATAAATGGTACCAAGTCAGAGTGGGGAGCAGTCAAAAGTGGTGTCCCCCAGGGATCGGTATTAGGTCCCCTGTTGTTTCTTATATACATAAATTACCTAGATTTAGGTATAACTAGTAGGATAAGTAAATTCGCAGACGATACTAAAATGGGGAGATCAATTGATTCAGATAGCGATATAGAGTGCCTCCAAAGGGATCTAGATACCTTACATGAATGGTCAGTAAATTGGCAGCTGAAGTTTAACATTGACAAATGTAAGGTATTAAAGATAGGGAAGATGCAAACAAATGTTAAATATAAACTAGCTAATTTAGAATTAGAAAATTCAGACTGCGAGAAAGATCTAGGTGTGTTTGTTAGCAACAATGATTTGAAGCCTAGAAAACAGTGTATAAGCGTTCGTAATAAGGCAAACAGGATTCTCGGGTTCATCTCTAGGAGTGTGAGTAACAGAACTGCTGATGTTATCTTAGAACTTTACTTATCATTAGTGAGACCCAATATGGATTATGCTGTCCAATTTTGGTGTCCTTATTACAGAATGGACATAGATTCATTGGAGAGAGTACAGCGTAGAATGACAAAAATGATCCATAATATTAGAAATCTTCCGTATGAAGAAAGGTTGAAGAAATTAGGTTTACATTCGTTAGAGAGACGCAGAGTTAGAGGGGATATGATAGAGGTGTTCAAGTGGGTTAGTGGGATTAACAAAGGGGACATGACAAAATGTACTAAAGCTCAGTGATAGCGAAAAAACTCTACCAATGGTTTCAAATTAGATAAATTTCGTTTCAGAAAAGATATAGGCAAATATTGGTTTGGTAACAGAGTTGTAGATGGGTGGAATGGACTACCAAGTGCTATAGTGGGATTAAAAACGGTAGGGAGCTTTAAGATAAAATTGGATAAGCATATGGACGAGAAGGGTTGGGTGTGAAGGGGGATCAGCCGGGTTGGGCCAATCAGCGCTCTGCAGACCCCTGTAATCCTGCGTTAATCTCTAACCGTTTTGGTAAGATGATCCTCAGGGTATTAGAGTGTTGAGCCTATAATTGGGCTTTGTAATTGGGGTTGTGTGGGACAGGGATCTGCCTTGCTTAGGCCAATCGGCTTTCTGCAGACTCCCATTTTCTTATGGTCTTATGTTCTTATGTTAAATGTTAAATATAAACTAGCTAATATGGAATTAGAAAACTCAGACTGTGAGAAAGATCTAGGTGTGTTTGTTAGCAATGATTTGAAGCCTAGAAAACAATGTATATGCGTTCGTAACAAGGCAAACAGGATTCTCGGGTTCATATCTAGGAGTGTGAGTAACAGAACTGCTGATGTTATCTTAAAACTTTACTTGTTGTTGATATAGGTTAAGTGCACACACAACATATATACAGAATGTACACATGCCTTAATCATATTGCAACATACACACATGTACTTTCACAGCAACACTATATCATTGTTTAATATCCCATGATAATATACCGTACTCTGTAGTATCGGCAGCGTTGCACCAAATATATCCAGCACCGCTGCACATGTTTTCATCAGTAACATCCGGTCGGCACTCAGCATAGCAGTGCCACCCCAGCTCTGTATATCTTTGGCTAATAAGAACCTATAAACTTATCTCTGGACTTTTATTCTACATCCTTGTACAAGAAAGGATTATCAAGGTTGTTGTAGCTTCACATGACAACCATACATGGCGCAGTGTGTTAATACAGCCAGGACATACGAGCCAAGACCGGATTATCAGCCAGCCATCTTGCAAGACCTCGCCTCTCCAGCCCTGGATATATTATTGTGCAGTGCTTTATAGTGCAGTGAAGTACTTAAGAGTGAAGTGCAGTGCCTTTATTGTGTGTCCCATGTCATTTGTGCCCATTCCCACCTAGCTGTGAGGGTTATAGCCGCCGAAACAGAGCTGGACAAGAGCTAGGAGCAGCATACCCTCCCTCTCTGACGGCTCCAGCCACACTGAACTCTGCAGCTAAGCTACCACCCCTCACACCCTCCAGCTGTGCCGGTACATGCACGCATGGACACACGCACATCGCTGCCAAGTCAGCACGGTGGTGCCAAGCCTACCGCACTCACTCACTCACTCACTCACTCACTCTAGCACAGATAATTTCTCTCACTATTAAATAAACTGTTCCAGTTGTACTGCACATTTTCATCGTTCCTGCAAGACTACAGTGTGTCAGCTATCAACCAATTATGGAGGGAGATGAGCAGATTCATGGGGAGCCCAGAGATACCCCACACGACCATACTGGGGAGGGAGATAATGGTGGAGCTACTGGTGGAGCTACTGGTGGAGATAATGATGGAGATACTGTTGGAGTTGCTGGTACGGGGTACCAGTTAGTTCATTCCACTCCAACCTCTCCTCTCACCACCCCTCATTTTACTCCACCTCCCCAACCTCCCCCCACTTTACCTCCCCTACACTATAGGGGAATGCCACCCCTGTCACCACACCCTGCAAGTCTACAACCTACCACAAGTGCAGACCTCCTTCAGCTCATACAGTATATGGAGCAATGCAGACAACGGGACGACTATAGCAGAAGATAGGAGGAGGACCGCAGACAACAGGAGGAGGACCGCAGAAGATGGGAAGAGGAAAACCGACGACAGGAGGAGGAAACAAGACGACACACGGAGGAGGACTACAGGAGACAGATGGACGATGCCAAGTTATCCGCCCTTGTCCAGGCTCTGGCCCAAATTACCCCACCTGCCGCCGCACCTACACCTACCTCAACGGGGACAACACCCAATTCCACAACATCCTCCACCCCTACAGCTCCACCTCCACCACAGAAGGCTATCACCCAGAACCCGCCGCCCCTTCGTGCTGATGCCACCTTCCAGGTGTTCAGGGAATGGAGGCGTCGGTGGGACGATTACTCTATTATGATAGACTTATCTAAATTACCGAGGGAGAAACAACTGATCTAGATGCGGATGTGCTTAACCCTGGAGACACAGCGGCTTTTGGAGCACACCTTAAGCATACCCCCTGACACCGACAAGACCGTTGATGCAGTCCTCGATGCACTTCAGGAGCACATCAAGAATTCTCGCAATGAAGCTCTCCGTCGCAGGGACCTGTTCAGTTGCAAGAAAAAACAGGGCGAGTCATTCAACAACTACTACGTCCGCCTCTGCCACATCGCCGAAGAAATTGACGTCTGCCCAGGGAACTCTTCAGCCTGCAAGGAGACCCAACTCAAGATGGTAATTCTGATGGGCATACATGATGAAGAACTTGTACAGAAGCTGCTTTCCCTCGACGCCACCCCTTCATTACAGGACATCGTCAACACTTGCAGTTCCTACGAGGCCACTCGAAGCGCTACGTCAGCCATACGTGCCCCACCGTCCCAGGTTAACGCAGTGTCAGCGTACAAGCAGAACAAGCAGGTTAAGCAACGCGACAAGTTCTCCACATCGCAACAGTCCTTGGCGTCGGCTGCCGCCTGCCAACGTTGTGCTTGCCGGCACGACAAGAACAAGTGCCCGGCTGAAGACTACACCTGCACTAACTGTGGCCGTCGTGGTCATAAGCCTAGGACTCCTGCTTGCCCTGCAGCCACCGCCCAGTGTCGTCGCTGCAACCATATGGGCCACTACGACAAATGCTGCAGATCTTCCAAGACGCCCGCCACACAGGACAACAACGCTTCCTCCCACAACAAGTCTGCAGCAAAGAAGACCACAAGTTGCCAACGTGTGGGATCACCTGTTCAGGCACCCACACTGACATCCGTGAGTCTCACCTACAGCGGCACCACTAGAAAACATGCTTCCTGACACAGGTGCAGACATCACAGTGATCGGCCGACGACACCTCGACATACTTCGGATTCCTCTCAGCAGCCTACGACCTCCGCCTCCGACAACAACGCTCAACGCGGATGGCTCTGCAATGGCTCCTGCTTTGGGGACGTTTTATGCACAACTCACTATCAGCAAACGCTCCTGTTCGGCCACAATCCAAGTTCGCGAGGGTGTTCAGACGCCGCTTCTGTCCAAACGCCACTGTCAAGCATTGGCCATCATCTCAGCAGAATTCCCCAAACCAATTCTACAGGTTAAACATATCTACAGGTGTAAGGAGCTACCCTTCACAGCCACCACATCACCTGCACAAGCCAAGGAGTTCTTTCTTCGAGAGTTCAAGGACGTTTTGGTCTCCAAGGAGAATCTCCAGACAGCTCCTCTCAAGCCTATGAAGGGTCCCCCAATGCGGATCCACCTCAAGGACGATGCCGTGCCTTTTGCCATCTACACCCCGCGGCAAATCCCCTTTGCTTTCAGGGACAAAGTTAAGCAGGAGCTGGACTCGCTAGTGGCACAAGGTATCATTAAACCGGCCGGCGATGAACCTTCAGAGTGGTGCCACCCCCTCGTCGTCGTCGCCAAGGCCAACGCCGAAGTTCGCCTCACCGTAGACCTCATCAAGCTCAACTGCCAAGTTTCCCGCCCAGCCCACCCCTCACCGACGCCTTTCGAAGCGATCCGCAGTGTGGCCCCGCAGGCGAAATTCTTCACGACGGCAGATGCCCTGAGTGGATATTGGCAAATGGAACTTGCGGAGGAGGACCAGCATCTCACAACTTTCATCACTCCTTATGGCCGTTTCCAACACTGTAGAGGTCCAATGGGTTTCGCTGCGACAGGTGACGCCTTCTGCCTTCGCCGTGATAGGGCCCTCCAAGGGGTGCAAAATTGTGCCAAGGTTGTCGACGACGTGCTGCTCTACGACGAGGACTTCAACACACATCTTCAGCGTATCCATGAAGTGCTCATACGGTGCCGCGACAGTGGGATCACACTCAACAAGGACAAGTTCGTGATCGCCGCACCCAGTGTGACCTTCTGTGGGTACACGCTCTCAGATGAGGGCATCTCGGCTGACCCTGGCAAAGTCGGAGTGATCAAGGACTTCCCGACACCAGCCAACATCACCGACCTTCGCTCCTTCATGGGTTTGGTGAACCAGCTGGCGGAGTTCACCCCCGACATCGCCACTGCCGCTCAGCCCCTGCGCCCCCTGATGAGCCCGAAGAGGTCGTTTATGTGGACCACTGACCATGATGAGGCTTTCCGCCGGGTCAAGGCTGCCCTGCTCAGTCCACCCGTCCTGGCCCCATTCGACCCTTCCCTACCAGTGATTATACAAACTGATGCATCCCGCCTCAACGGTATTGGATACGCCCTCCTACAGGATCATGGCAACAACCGTCTCCGCTTAGTTCAGTGTGGCTCGAGGTTCCTAAGCGACCCCGAGTCCCGCTATGCCACCATTGAGCTGGAGATGCTAGCCGTGGTCTGGGCCATGTCCAAGTGCAAGTTCTACCTCATCGGACTGCAACACTTCACCCTGATGACGGACCATCGCCCCCACATCCCCATCTTCAACAACTACACCCTTGATGCGGTTGAAAATCCCCACCTCCAACGTCTGAAGGAGAAAGTCGCACCTTACCTCTTCACAGCCGTCTGGCGCGCTGGCAGGTTGCTCTGCATCCCTGATGCGTTGTCACGGGCCCCTGTCAGCCACCCGACGCCAGAGGATGAGTTTGCATGTGCCGACGCCACGGTTCACCTCAGATCCCTCGTGACTGTCAATGCCGCCGCCGCCGACGTCAACTCTCGTTCACAGGAAGCAGACAGGATTCTCCAGGAACTCCGAGACGCAGCCAGAGCGGATCCTGTGTTCATCCGCCTGTGTGAGTGCATTACTTCCGGTTTCCCCACCAACCGCTATGATCTGCACAACTCTCTACTCCCATTTTGGAAACTCCGAGACTACCTGTCAGCAGATGGTGAACTCGTCCTGTACGGAGCGATGGTTGTGGTTCCTGAAGCCCTCCGCCGCTGCACCTTGGCTCGCCTGCATGATAGTCACAGAGGCGTGGAGGCCACTAAGCGTAGGGTGCGACAGGCTGTCTTTTGGCCTGGCATCAACTCGGACATCGCCAACACAGTTCAAGCTTGTGAGCCGTGTCAGGTCTTACAGCCTAGTCAGCAGCAGGAACCCATGATCAACGACGACAACCCAACTAGGCCTTTCGAGTCTGTTTCAGCCGACTTCTTCGCTGTGGCGGGGAAATCCTTCCTCGTCGTAACAGACCGACTCTCAGGCTGGCCCGTTGTCGTACCCTGCAAAGGAGATACTACCGCTTCAAACACCATCAGGATCTTCTGCCGCTACTTCAGGGAGTTGGTGTACCCCTCCGCTTACGTACAGATGGAGGCCCACAGTTTACTAGCCGTGAGTTCCGGGACTTCATGGAGCGTTGGGGAGTCAATCACTTGGTCTCTTCCCCACACTACCCACAATCCAACGGTCATGCCGAGTCTGCCGTCAAGTCCGTCAAACACCTCATACTGAAGATGGCTCCCTCAGGCAACATCGACTGTGAGGACTTTGACCGTGGACTGTTGGAGCTCTGCAACACCCCGAACTTCACAGGCCGCTCCCCGGCACAAATCTTGTATGGCCACCCACTACGGTCTTGTGTCCCTGCTCATCCCCAGTCCTTTGCAGCAGAGTGGCAAGCCAAGGCCGAGGACTGTGACCGCCGTGCAGCCGCCCACACTGCGCTGGTGCAGAGGAACTATGACCAGCACGCACGCCCCCTTCCCAGGTTGAGAGTTGGCACCACAGTGCGGGTCCAAGACCCGACTTCTCACCGCTGGGACAAGGTTGGGGTCGTCATGGGCTGCGGCAGGTCCAGGGATTATGAGGTTCGTCTCCCCAGTGGTAAGATATATTGGCGGAACCGTCGCTTCCTCCGCCCAGTGAATTCCCCTGGTGTTGAACCCCTCCCCCATAACCTTGAGATCCCTGTGTCTTGCACGGACCCAGAAAGAGAGTCCTTCACTTCCCCCATGGCTCCACGTAGGTCTGAAAGGCTCCTAGAAAAAGAGTCAGCTCGACAACGTCTTGCGAGCTTGAAGGGGGAGGGAGGTGTTGATATAGGTTAAGTGCACACACAACATATATACAGAATGTACACATGCCTTAATCATATTGCAACATACACACATGTACTTTCAGGGCAATACTATCATTGTTTAATATCCCATGATAATATACCGTACTCTGTAGTATCGGCAGCGTTGCACCAAATATATCCGGCACCGCTGCACATGTTTTCATCAGTAACATCCGGTCGGCACTCAGCATAGCAGTGCCACCCCAGCTCTGTATGTCTTTGGCTAATAAGAACCTATAAACTTATCTCTGGACTTTTATTCTACATCCTTGTGCAAGAAAGGATTATCAAGATTGTTGTAGCTTCACATGACAACCATACACTTGTCATTAGTGAGACCCCATATGGATTATGCTGTTCAATTTTAGTGTCCTTATTACAGAATGGACATAGATTCATTGGAGAGAGTACAACGTAAAATGACAAAAATTATCCATAATATTAGAAATTTTCCGTATGAAGAAAGGTTGAAGAAATTAGGCTTACATTCGTTAGAGAGACGCAGAGTTAGAGGGGATATGATAGAGGTATTCAAGTGGGGTAGTGGGATAAATAAAGGGGACATGAAAAATGTACTAAAGCTCAGTGATAGCAAAAGAACTCGTACAAATGGTTTCAAATTAGATAAATTTCGTTTCAGAAAAGATATAGGCAAATATTGGTTTGGCAACAGAGTTGTAGATAGGTGGAATAGGCTACCAAGTGATATAGTGGGATCAAGAACGATAGGGAGCTTTAAGATAAAATTAGATAGGCATATGGACGAGCTGGGTTGGGTGTGAGGGGGATTTACCAGGTGTGGGCCAATCGGCGTTCAGCAGACCCCGTAATTTTGTGTTGATCCCTGACCATTTTGGTGGGGGCGGTACTCCAGGTGTTGGTGAGTTGGGCCCGTGATTGGGCCTTGTAGTTGGGGTTGGGTGTGACAGGGATCTGCCTTGTGTGGGCCGATCGGCTTTTTGCGGACTCCCATTTTCTTGTGTTCTTGTGTTCTTGTGTCTGTCTGCCTGGTGCCGGGGTTGGGAAGGTGTTAGAGGAAATTGATTACATCATGAAAGATATTGGAGATAGCCCCATTATCTGTCTCAGTACAGGGAGCAATGTGTTGGTAAAGGTAGGACGGAAGTACTGGTTCGGCAGTACAGGGAGGTGTTAGATAAAGTTAGGAGGAAGGGAGGCATACCTGTAGTACACAGTATCTTGCCACGGAGAGGGGTCAGCAAGGAATGGTCATCTAGGGCAATTGGTATCAATTGTCGGCTGGAAAAATACTGCAATGCAAATGCAATACCATTCCTTGATAACTGGACCCGTTTCTATGGTAAAAATCAGTTGTACGCACAGGACTGGGTTCATCTTTCTCGGCTAGGGGTGGCAAATTTAGCTAGGTCAATAGATAGGATTGTCGCGGGGTTTCGCTGAAAGTAAAGCCTGAGAATATAAGTAAGAATAATTGTCTAGATAGGGTAAATTGCCGTACTGGTACATCAGATAGGAATATAAATATCAGTCACAGGATTTTAATTGTACTGCTAGTAGAAATTGAAGGTGTAACAGAAGATGGGAATTCAGGCGGTATTTATCGAGTATGGCTCTCTTTTTTCAATATATAATCGTAAATAGACCCCTAAGGCTTGCATTACAGGGTCTTTTCCATGTCAAAAAGGCAAATTTCGCCCATTATATAGGGACATATCCTCAGCCCCCCCCCCCCCCCCCCCCCCCCCCCCCCCCACACACACCACACACTCACGTATGTTAATGCTTTGTAAGTGTGTATTTTCTATTTAGAAAGTGAGGAAAGCCCTATTTATTAGCATTTGTATTAATAATTGTAATTCCGATACCTCAACAATCTAGGGGAGAGTTTGGGAATGCGGGGTTTCGGGTGGGGTAAAAATAGGGGTATTGTGGGAATAACTCTAAAAATGTAGCCAAATAAATACAATTGAAAAAACCCCAAAATGTTGAAATCCGAGCCAAGTTTTGGCCAATTTTCAGAGTCCAAAATGGGCAAAACCCATAATACTAGGTTAGGTTAGGTTAGGTTAGGCTAATGTTAACCCCATAATACTAGATTAGGTTAGGTTAGGATATTTGGTTAGGTTAATGACAAAACTTGGCTCGGATTTCATGGATTTAGGGGGGGTGTGGGGGCAGCAGCCCCCACCCACAATACTAGGTTAGGTTAGGTTAGGCTATTGTTAACCCCATAATACTATGTTAGGTTAGGTTAGGTTATTTGGTTAGGTTAATGACAAAACTTGGCTCGGATTTGATGGATTTAGCGGGGGTGTGGGGGCAGCAGCCCCCACCCATAATACTAGGCTAGGTTAGGTTAGGTTAATGTTAACCCCATAATACTAGGTTGGGTTAGGTTAGGTTATTTGGCTAGGTTAATGACAAAACCTGGCTCGGATTTCATGGATTTAGCGGGGTTGTGGGGGCGGCAGCCCCCACCCATAATACTAGGTTAGGTTAGGTTAGGTTAGGCTAATGTTAACCACATTCTTACTGAGTTTTTCACCAGTGAAAAACAAGAAAACCCCAGCCAACTTTCAAAATGAGGGTACTGTGATTTTGGACTCTGAAAATTCGACTAACACCAGCCAAATTTGGTCAACACTTTGGGGTTTTCTTCAGCTGAAAAAGGGTGAAATCCGAGCCAATTTGTTTTTCCAATTTTGCCCTTTTTGGACTCTGAAAATTGGCCAAATCCGAGCCAACTTTTGCCAAAACTTGGCTCGGATTTCAATTTTTTTTTTTTTTTCAATTGTATTTATTTCATTTTTAGAGTTATTCCCATAATACCCCTATTTTTACCCCACCCAAAACCCTGCATTCCCAAACTCTCCCATAGATTGTTGAGGTATCGGAATTACAATTAATAATACAAATGCTAATAAATTGGGCTTTCCTCACATTCTAAATAGAAAATACACACTTACAAAGCATTAACATACACAAATAAAATAAATTAAACATAAAATAGAAGGAGTAGTAGTTATGCAGAATTACACCAACACGCTACCACACACACACCAGGTCCTCATGGCTTTTTATTTGTTTTCGTCATGTGAGTTACTCGTCCTCACGCCCTTTCATCAAACCTCGCAGACGCAAAAGTACCATTACGCCGCTTGCACTCTGAAGTGGTTAAGTTGTGCTAATTGACCCAAACAATTTCATCTATAATTCTACATTACCCGTATATTAATGGATGACAAACATATCACTGCCAAGCTCGCCAAAAACCACATCGAACCTGACACAATACAATATCCTGCTCGATCGCATGTCTATAAACTACCAAAAACATAACAAGATTTGAAACCAGATCAGACTTGCAACATATATTCTCTGATCTTGTTTCGATAATGTACTATAAACATAATAAACCTATCCCATTCCATGAGTCATGTACAGGCGCATCCAATAAGTCAATGTCGGAACATTTTAATACCTAACAATTTACGAAAGTTACATTTTAATAAATCAAACAAACACAGAATACATCTGGCAGCCTCACCAGCAGTTACCCGCCATTTTCGTACGTCCAGGGAATCGTCCTGAATTATCTCCATAAGGCTAGTTAATTTTTATAAGAGGTCTTACCCTAAATAAATTATATCAGAGCAAGGCTTAACATGATCTATGAGTATCTGAGATCAAGCTATGGTATAAAGAGATGAGAACACAGACTTATTGTATGCATAACACAAAGAATAGTAAATATCACTTTACCCTCACAATTACATGTATTTATTATATCTGATACTTAATCTATAACCTTGACACTCATTTTCCATCAAGCCTCATCCCTTGTGATCCGGCACAATGCATATAAGGGACCACAAAATGTCTATTTATATAAGGTGAAAACATTAAGATGCCGCACTACCCTATCCTCCAGCAGCTCTCATATTAACACCAAAGGGAAGAACTCCAAGTAGGTAGGCAGCCACACAAAAAAGAGGGCAGGAACTCGTAACACCCTCCTCCTGGGGGAAGTGAAAACAAATCTGGAACATATAACAATTTCATGGGTCGCTACAATCACTCCACACTTCTAGATAACAAGTCAGGTACAATATTATCCTTCCCCCTGATATGGACAATTTTTAAGTTAAATTCTTGCAGAAGAAGACTCCACCTAGTTAACCTCTGATTTTTATTCTGAAACTTGTTTAAATATTTTAAGGGGTGATGATCTGTATAGACTGTAAGGTTTCTGTCTGAAGGACCAACATAAGAACTGTAAAATTGTTGAGCAAAAATGAATGCAAGGAGCTCTTTCTCTATGACAGAATAGTTAAGGAGACTGCTTGAACTTCTTGCTGTAGTAGCTGACCGGTCTCTCAGCACCCTCCTCGTCCTCCTGCAACAAAATACCGCCTGCACCAAGATTGCTGGCGTCTATTGCCAATTTAAATGGCTTATTTAAGTTAGGAGCCAACAAGAAGGGGGTGGAAGACATGGTTAGTTTCAACAAATTGTAGGCATCCTCGCACTTCTTCGACCATCTGAATGTTTAATCTTTCTTTAATAGGTCAGTTAGAGGGGCTACTACATCTGAAAAGTTACACATAAGCATGCGGTAACATCCCGCCATCCCCAACACTCTTCTCACTTTCTTCCTGTTGCGGGGAGGGTCCGGACCCCGGACCGTATGCCTTCTTAGTATTAAACCCAGAGAGGGTAGAACGTATATCTTTAGAAGAGATTATGATATTAGGCATAAGTAAGAGAGAGGCGGGTGGAGAGGGAGGAATAGCACCGGAATCATCCAAGGTGCAGTTTCTAGCAAACGTTTGAGCAAAGAGTTCAGTTTTGTCAGAGGAAGAAGTGATGGTTGTGTCATCAGAGTGGAAAAGGGGAGGGAAAGATGAAGACAAATTGTTGGAGAGATTTTTGGCTGGATGCCAGAAAGCTTGGGAAGAGCTAGAGTTGGATAGCTCAGTTCATTTATTATTGATGAAATAGTGTTTGGCAAGTCGGAGAACATATATGGGCAGAAACATAAGAAGAATGCTTCCTCCTTGTTGCGGACAGCAGTAGAACAAGCGTGAGTAAACCAAGAAATGTTTGCATTAGACTGAGAGTAAGAAAATGGAATGTATGCTTCCATGCCAAAAAGGATTACCTCAGTAATGCGTTTAGCACTCTCTGAGGGTCCCCGGCCAATGAAGTAAAAGTAATTCCATGGGAAATCAAAGAAGTACTGCCGAAAAGCCTCCCAGTCAGCAGCGCCAAAGTGCCGCAAGGCGCAGCGCCGCCGGCTTGGAGGATCGGGTGGCCGTACCGGAGAGATAGGACAGGTGACAGATATTAGTCTATGCTCGGAGGAGCCCAAAGGAGAGAAAAGATTTACATTCTAAGCAGAAGTGTTAGAGGTTAGAAATAAGTCAAGAATGTTGGGCCGATCTCTGAAGCAATCCGGGATATGGATGGGTTGCTGGACAAACCTCTCTAGGTCGTTTAAGATAGAAAAGATGTAGGCTTGTTCACCAGGTTGGTCGGTGGAAACAGAGGATAGCCATTGGCGGTGGTGAACGTTGAAATCTCCTAAGATGGAGATTTCTGTGAAAATAGAAATTGATGAAATGTGTTCCAATTTAGAAGTTAGATAAGCAAAGTATTTTGGATAGTCAGTAGAATTAGGGGAGAGATAAACAGTGCATACTTATTTAGTTTGAGAGTGACAAGAAAGCTTTAGCTAGAGAGTTGAAAATTCAGAAGAATCTAAGTTGGGAACACAAGAGAAAGCAAGATTGTTGCGTACATAGACTCAACATCCACCTTTAGCTTGGAACTGAGGATGGAGATTCTAGGAGGATAAAGAGAAGGGTTTGCTGTCAGTAGTCCCAGACAACTGTCGGCTGACAGATAACAATTATAAAGTCTCACATTACCATCGTTCACTGTCCAAGACATCACCGACATGTCAGCAAACGATGTCGGCAACGATTTGCAGAGAAATTATTCAATGATCGCATTAAGTCGTCCTGTAAAAGCTGCCTGAAATTCAAATTTCAGTGTTGTCCGATGTTGTTGCCAACGAAATTGGCGAGCAATCGCATATGTTGCCGACGATGTTGCTGACTATCGCCAAACATGTTGCCAACTCGGCAACATTCTTATTATATCGATCATCATTAGAAAATCGTACAAATTCGTTGTGAAAGTCAGACGACAAGCAGTTAGCGAACGCAAATCGGGTTGAGTCGTGAATGTGGGAAAGCGCCTTAAGTAAATCCCCATGGTATACTGGCTTGCCTCAACTGGTTTGTTACAACAGTTGCAAAGGCCATAGCTCTAAGAAATTCTCAGGGATGCTGTTCACCCAGTGACCTCAGTTCGTTGAGGGGGTATGGTTGCAATAGGGTAGGCTTAAGCGCTACCTCCTTGCCGTGCTTGAGCCGGCAAGTGATGAAAGCAAGGGATGTCACTGGTGATTGTCGTCTCAGAGCCTCAGACTTATACCTCGTTTGCTTGTGGCTCGCTCGGAGTCTTCGCTACCTGGATGTAAAAGTGATGTAATGCCAGCAGTTGTGGCAGAAAACTTAAACGGAACTGGATACAGGTAATAATTTGTGGTCCAATCCCAAGTGGAGTACTTTTCTTGGTCTAGTGGTGAAAGTGATCGCCTCATGAGCGTAGGGACCCGGGATTGAATCCTGGCCCGGCCCGGTCGTACCCTCACAAAAACATATCAAGGGAGAGGGGGGGGGGGGGGGGGATTTTTTACTCCAACGATGTTTATGTATGTTGGTTAAATTGTAAGTAATATTGTAAAACATTTTTGTAAAGTCGGCAAAAATAGATATGTACCAATTTGAGGTTTCACATGATATCACTTAGCCATCAGTTTCTATTCAGATTTAGGAGGGAATCCTATAGGAGGAAAGCTTATGCCCCTTTCCCACTGGTGAGACAAGTCACGATTTTCGTCACCGACACCAATAAATTGGCACATTCGTGACATGTCTCAACACCTCTCATGAACAATCGTTTGACTCTCAAGGCCTCTCAAGGCCTCGCAAGGCCTCGCAAGGGCCTTCGCAAATGTTCGGACAGTTCAAAATTTTGGACGAGGACTCACGAGGATTGGTTACCCTCGCAAGCATTGTCGAGCATCGCCGAAGGATCTGCGAGGGTATCTGCGATCATCTGCGACATCGGCGAGACATCGCGGAGGGTTTCGCATAAAAAACCTTTACAACGCTGCATGGATGCTCACCGATGCTCTGCTCGCCGATGCTTTCAGATGTTCCGAGAACATCGACGATGCCAAAGAGCACCTTCGGCGAGGTGGGAGAGAAAGAAAAAAAAAACGAGGAGGGAGAGAAAGAGAAAACGGCGAGGTGGGCTCAATATTTAGGCTTAGCCTAATTGAGCCCACCTAGCTGTTTTCTCTTTCTCTCCCTCCTCGTTGTTTTTTTCTCTCTCTCTCTCTCTTTGCATATAATCCGTTCGGCCCCGTTCAGCCTACTGTTTTAAGACTTTTACCCCCATCCAGGTTTCAATATTTTCCTGGTGAGCAGTAGCGAGCCAACATATATATTTTTGTTTTTGGGTCGTGTTTCTGGTCCCCTTTCTTCCTCATGGTTAACCCCATTAGTTTTCATATTTGGGGGATGGTGGGGGGAAGGTAGAAGGGTAATTGACTCGTGTTACAAATATGAAACCGATTGGTAAGGTAGTTTCGCCACCACAGATTTTCCTTTTTTTCCTTTTCTTCGTACGGATATGCTGGAAGTGGGTGGTGGAAGGGAGGTGGGGGTGTGGTGCGGGGACGACAGAAGGGTAGGGGACTTGTCACACAAATATGGAACCGATTGGTTCAGTCGTTTCGCCGCCACATATTTTCCTTTTTTTCTTTGTGAGGCGACCGATAGTCAGCGAGTGGGTAGGGGGAGGTGGTTGTGTTGGTGGTGGCAAGAAGCCAGAAGGGTAAGGTACATGTGGTAGAAATATGAAAGCCATAGGTGTAGTCGTTTCGCTGGTACGATTTTGTTTCGGCGAGTCCGTATATATACGGACCTGGCACTGGGCGTGACAAGACCCTAGTCCGTATATATACGGACCTGGCACTCTGGGGGTTTTAAGACGTTTACCCCCATCCAGGTTTCAATACGCCGAACCATCGCTTGAATCGCCGAAGACGTCGCAGAACATACGGTGAGTTTTCTTTCATCCTCGCATGATTTTGCAAGATATTTTTGAAAATGTGACATGCCTCGCAGATGTCATCGGCGAAACATCGCTCACTTCGCCGATAACGTCGCAGAAGGTCGGCGATTGCGTCGCCGACAATCGTGCGACATCTTCGCTGAGTAAAACTTGTCATCTGTTTGTAACGGTCAAAATCGTGAGCGTCGCACGTATTCTTGCGAATTTGACAAAACTAAGTCATCGGCGACCGAAAATCTTGACTTGTCTCACCAGTGGGAAAGGGGCATTAAGAGGAGGTGAGCCATTACACACAGTATAAAGTATTTAAATAAAAAACTTGAAAAGTCTTCCATTATTTAGACATAACCATTGCAACCTGCTTTGCATCAGTAAATTGCTCACTTAGTGTAAGATAAATACATAATTTTTCCTTCCATCCACAAACTTCTTCCTTCCCCTCTAATATCCATCTAGGGTCAAAGAAAAAAAAATACATAAATAAATAAATAATAATATGATCGAACATTTGAAACACATTTTCAAATAAAACAACATGGATTAAATAAATTCATTACATTTTTCGACCACAGGTATAATGTTCACACCAAAGCCTAGCGTCCTAAAGCCATAAGCCCTTATTGCGTTTGGAATGTCTGTGCTTACAAAATTAAGTATTTGATTTTTGGTATTCATCATCATTCAATAATAGGAGAGATTATTTGTTTATACAACTCATGTTAAGCTAAATATTCTAGATTGAAACTGGACATATAGTAGTATTTGTTCGAAAGTGAGGCAGAATGTACAGTATGTGTTTGCACAATGTTTGAACATATAGCCTGTCTTTTAATTAATCATAAACATTAAGTCCTGTACATTATCTGAAATGTCAGTGGACGGGTTATATGCATTGCATGACTAAGATATAAACACACTTAAATATTCAGTATGTGATTAACTAAACTTTGTACACCTAGCTCAGGGCTACTCAACTGGCGGTCCGCGGTCCAGATCCGGATCTCGGATACATTTCTAATCAACCCCAGGATGTCCACGATATAAAACAATAATACTGAATAAATATAAAAACAAATAAAAGTTAACAAACATTGCATAATATTATGGTAGAAAACCGCACAATAAAAATACGTCCAACTTTGAGTGAACAAGCTGTAAACTGATGGCACAACCATCACTTCTTCCTCTGACAAAGCTAAACTCTTCGCTCAAACTTTTGCTAGAAACTCCACCTTGGATGATTCCGGTGCTATTCCTCCCTCTCCGCCCTCCTCTCTTACTTATGCCTAATATCCTAATCTCTTCTAAAGATGTACTTTCTACCCTCTCTGGGCTTAACACGAATAAGGCGTACGGTCCGGACGGTGTTCCTCCTGTTGTTCTCAAAAACTGTGCTTCCGTGCTGACTCCCTGCCTAGGCAAACTCTTTCGTCTCTGTCTATCCTCTAACGTCTTCCCTTCATGCTGGAAGTTTGCTCACATTCAACCTGTCCCAAAGAAGGGTGACCGCTCTCAACCCTCCAACTATCGTCCAATTGCTCTTATCTCTTGTCTTTCTAAAGTTTTTGAAACTATTCTTGCTTCCAAATTTCTTAAGCATTTCTCTTCTCATAATCTGCTCTCAGATCGCCAGTATGGCTTCCTTAAGGGTCGCTCTACTGGTGATCTTCTTTAATATCTTACTAACTCTTGGTCATCCTCCTTTCGGGACTTTGGTGAGACTTTTTCTATTGCACTAGACATATCGAAACTACCCTCCTTCGGTTTCTATCCCTCCATCTGTGCCTTTGTCTCTAATTTCCTTTCCGGCCGTTCCATAGCCGCGGTTGTGGACGGCCATTGTTCACTTCCTCACCCTATAAACTCCGGTGTTCCTCAGGGCTCTGTCCTATCTCCTATTCTCTTTCTAATTTTTATAAATGATCTCCTTAACTGTACCTTAATTCCCATCCATTCATACGCAGATGACTCAACCTTACACTACTCCATTAGTTTTTCAGAACGCCCCAGCCGACAAACACACAAACACGTAATGAAGCCATAGAACTCTTAAATTCTGATCTAAATACTATTTCCAATTGGGGCAGAGAAAACCTTGTTAACTTATAACTTAACTGCTTCCAAAACCCAATTTCTCCATCTATCTACCCGTCAGGATCTCCCAGCGGACTATCCCTTATTCTTCAACAATACAAAAATCAACCCTTCATCTTCTCTCAATATTCTTGGTGTCTCTTTTTCTTCTGCTCTCATTTGGAAGGACCATATTACCAGTCTTGCTAAGGCAGCATCCCAGAAGCTGGGTGTGCTCAACCGCCTTAGGGGGTTCTTTTCCCCTGCACAGCTTCTTGCTCTGTACAGGGGCATAGTGCGCCCTTGTATTGAGTATTGTTCACATGTGTGGGGAGGTTCCCTCGCACCGCTCTCCTAGACAAAGTTGAAAGTAAGGACTTTCGTATCATTAACTCCCGTCCACTCACCAACTCTCTGCAATCTCTCTCTCTCCGCCGCAATGTTGCATCTCTCTCGCTATTCTATCGCTACTATAATAATCAGTGTTCCTCAGAGCTATCCCAGTACATACCACCTCCTTTACGTAGGGCACGTGGTACCCGTCTTGCAACTCAATCCCACACCTACTCTGTGCAACTCTCCAACCCAAGAGTGAAATGTTACTCTCAAACTTTCTTCTACTCAACAGCTGAGCTCTGGAACTCTCTCCCAGAATCAGTCTTTCCCTCTTCCTATGACTTAAATTGCTTCAAACTCTGTGTGTCCAGGCATTTTGGCTCGAACATCCCTTGATTTTGGCCCTGTCACTCTTTCAACTATGGGGGAGGCACTCGCTATAGGCAGTTATGCCTTTTGCCTCCCTCAATTACATAGAAAAAAAAAATGTTTTTGTTATTGTTGTGTTTTCAGTACATTTTGTATCGTAAGCAAGGAATGCATATAGGTTTGGAGATGTTTCTCCCATATGCGACCATGATTGATATTACAGTATGGTCAAATTCATTACACTTGGTTGCGCTGCTAAAATGCAAGGAGGTGACCTGCATTTTTTGTGATTATATCCTTAACCCATCGTATCCGGGGGGCCTCATATGATCCCGATCACTGTGTCCGGGGCCATTTTCCTACAGTCAAGCTTCATAATTCAGTAGCTACTGATTGAGACCACCTAGAGCAGTCAATTGTTTTGCAAAATGTAGAACTTTTTGTTGTCTGTAGACTGCCGTTGAGATGACATCGCTACGAGGCGTGGTTGCCGAGTTATGATGATTTTAGCAGCGATTTTTAGCCGCGCATTTTGCCTCATATGAGGCCTCCCGGATTCCGAGGGTTAATCTAAGTTAGGTATTGATTGATTTAGTTAGATATTAAACTAGGTTAATTTAGAATGCGCTACCATTTAAAAAATAACATTTCAAGCGTATGGTTGATATTTCGAGGCGATTTTGTTCATCAATATAAAGTGTTGGTTTGTAATTTATATATTTATTCGTATATTTTATTAGGCATATATACAGTATATAGCAATGCATGTGTTTCTTGCAATAGAACTGGAGGATAAGTACTGTGCAAGTGTATTGGATATTTTGAAAACATTGAACCTTTCATGTATGTCAATCATGGGTCTGCAAGTAGGTGCTACTTCTAATTGCAAACTAGATTAAGAATGTTCACACTAAACAAAAAATAACATTGACAGAATCAAATTCGAAAAGAAATGTATAGTAAATCCATCTAATTAGCCAATAAATGTATAGTAAATCCATCTAATTAGCCAATAAATGTATAGTAAATCCATCTAATAAGCCAATAAAATTAATGAATTATGTAACTGCAGAAAATAGTGTTAACTGCGGCACCAACAGTGACGAATAGCAAATGAATGTAAGACTGGTGAATATCTTTTAGTGAGTATTGGACGAAAGTCTGACTGTGCTAATTTGATCGTTGCATGCGGAGAAAATGCAGAGACTATGCAATTGTAATTGGATTATACAGAATTTCAAATTTAATGTGGATTATAACAAAGCAATTAATATAGTGGAGAGCAAACCAAATACGCTACAAGAGTACGGTAGTTATCTGTCAATATCAAGTATAAATATACAAAAAATATGTATTTTTGTAAATTTATACTTGATATTGACAGATAACTTGAATTTAAAGGCGTTAATAGGGTTGGGTAGTGGCTGATAACTACTGTGTTTTTGTCCGTTTCTTAGTCATTAATGTGTGACTTTAACCTCATGACACAGTGGCTTATTTCTACACTTTTGGTAATGCACTATATTGACGAAAATTAGGGGACGGTGTGAAAAAAGTTGTCAAAATATCATACTGATCCAACTGTTTGTTAATAAGTTATTCCCGAAAAACGATGCTACACGGCCTCTGAAACCCATAGTAAATGACAGGCAGATATTAATCCATTCATTTGCTAACAATTCAATACCGTTATATTTCACAATTAATATTTACAAAGGACAATGCATTTCCTTTCTTTTATGACATTTTAAAAGATATGATGGGCCAGTATAAAATGTAAATGATGTGGAAATTGGAAACTACAATAAAATTAACCTCTAGAGATGGTCTGCTAAGCTGGTAGTAATAGTCACTAGACCAGTCAGTTCGTAGCCAATCCCAAATTTCGTATAATGACATATTAAGGGAGGTTAATCATATAGCGGTACATATCATAATTAAATGACAAAAGACGGCATCAGAAATAGGTGTCTATTTAACCCTTGTCTAGCGGGGGTGGACTTAAGTCGGGCTAGAGAACCAAGGACTATGTGGCGGGGCCCGACTTAAGTCTGTAGGCAATTTTTGAGCAATAATGGTTCTGAGAGAGAGACGAGCGATGGGAGGAGCGTAGCTCGGCTCATGACCGCTCGGCACGGGTCTCGCGCGACTACTGACGTTCCCTCCACACACATCCACACTCACTGCCTCGCTACACAGGGAATTATGTAAGGATATTACCGTATTTTAGGGATTTTGCACTCGTCTTGCACGATCGTTGCAAGAGAACGCGTGGTCGTAGAAGGATGGTTCTGGTGTCATTGGAAAGCTCAATTTACGCCCTATCAGGGATACATAATTGTATTACGCTCTGGCTCTTGTTTATGCATGAAAAAGAGCACGGAAACAAGGTCGTTTAGGGTAAAACCCCCCCGCTTGCCAGGTAGTAGAAGTTTCTGATGGGCCCGCTCGTAAGGCGATAATACAATATTCATTCATCTCACAAACTAACAGGCTTCACATCACGTTATAAACATTTTACAGTAATTCTGCTTCATGGCAACATCTCGGTTGAAGCTTTGGATAATTCTTCGTTTCAAAGTATTTGTATTATTTCTATATATTTCCTAGTCTTGCCTTATCCATTCCTTTATCACGTTTTGCTCCTAACTGAGACTCTGTACAAACAAATCGTGCTCTACCTTCCGATACACTTACACAACAATTTTGAACTCTCTTTGCAATTAACGTCTTTAGCAATATAACGCCTTTTTGGATATTATCTAGCGTATTTATGCAAATTACAAAGGAACTGTGAGCATATAAATTGAAGAATATAGTTTATGAATATCCAAAGTTAAACGAAGTACAGAGCTGCCGCACACTTAAGGTATTAATACACTGGTGGTAATCAGCAACATAGGGCTATAGCAATGATGATGGTGGTCTTGATATACATGCTTCTTTCCTGTACGTGTGAGTTGGTGGGAGGGGAGGGGGGGGAGGGGGGGGGTTTGGAGGTAATCGTCCGGACCCTTGCTACCTAAGAAATAGGTGTCTTTGGACCTCTAAGCAAACTATTAGAATACCCCTGACCTAGCGTATAAGGGTTGTTTGGGTTATTTTCGATCAGTGAAATAAAGTACAATAGGGTCTGGTTAGTAGCTGGTAGTGACCGCTCAAATTATCCCAGCCTTTAATCCCAATAGATACTTAGGGGTGGCGCGAGTTCCTCATTAACTTCTAATGATAAATATCATGGAGTGTACTGAGCAATAACATTATCTGTGGTGTTTCGTCTCACTCGGGACATTATTGAGGCCTGTAATGTAAATATTTGTAGATTAGCAGTATTCCAGGGTATATATGACTGTTTGTTTCTTTCTAGCACATTATAATGTCGCTGCGGTGTCATATCCGTTCAATTCCTGAAAAAGAATGCTTCACACTCATATTGGATTATATCGTGCAACTTTCACCTCTTCCTTTTGCTGCCTTCTTCACCCCCTACTACTTCATGTTCCCCTTTTTGCTTCGAGCCATTAGTGTAGTGCCAGGAATATATTTTTTGTTCATTATGTGTACAAAAAAAAAAAAATCGGCGATAAGACGCTATTGGAGTCTGTGGACCTACCGGTACTTAAAAAAATGGTTAATGTATAATATTTGTTTTAAGGGACGTGATATACTGTATATATTCATACGTGCTATTTATTTAGAAAGGGTAAGTAATTACAATTCGGATATTAGGGCAAAGAATAAGGTATGTAAATGTCAGGGTTATTTTCTTCAAACAACAGTGCCTGTTAGTCTAATTAGAAATTTACAAGCGGAAATGTGTGTCTTAAAAGTGAATGATTCATGTAGCCATATTACTGTGCTGTCAGTGTTGAAGTAAAATATGTGTTCGTGATGATGGGTACATGATAATTTAAACTATTTTCGTAATAGTGATAGCATTATTTGGAAATGACATGGACGTAAATTGTATGATACATAGTGAATGTTATGGATAGAAAGGTTGCATTATATTAGTGTTGTGATTATACTTCGGAGGGTAATGTTGTGGATAGTAATCTCAATAGAGGAAGTAACACGATGACGCAAAATTAGTTGCACTAGTTATGGTGAGAAGTGTTATTGAGTGTTGGTGATGAAACTGCTGTGTGTCTAGTAATGAGTATAACAACAACCATTGTGTTCGTGTGTAATGAGGCCACACTGATAAACAACCTCATGAAATACTCCTACCCAATACTTATTTGCGTGACTGGTAGTTAACAGTGAAACTGTAAGTATTACACCCCCGTGCAATAATCTAAATTTACTCATCCGATTACATATTGTTTACATAAATTAGCTCATACGTATCATGTTCAGGGTACTGCAACTTTTCCTGAAGAAACTGATAATTGGAACATTTTCCTTGAGGTATTCCACCTTATAAGGTGCTTATTTTCATTATACAGTATGTGATTTCACGGTTTAATACATTCCATACTCTGTTAAATTGACAGTCAACATTTCGCTAATTATAATATGCCATTTTGCGTGCATTATATATAGAGTAGAAGTGCCGCTTTAGCATTTAGGAAATATAACAGCATACTCAATTCTGCGAATTATATATTTTTTCTATTTACAATTCACTATTAAAGGCATCATACAAATATGTTTCAGCATTATGTTATGATACTATAAATAAACATTTAATATGAAAACTGTATACCCGAGTAAATTATGCATCAATCTATACGTCAACTTAGGAATAATATTAGCATAATAACATATTATGATCTTATGCCTAGCCTATATATCTTCAATATTTATCTGGAAGTTGACCGGTACATGTTTTGAACATTTAATTAGTAGTAAGCAAAAATTGACTTTCATATTGATCTTGACTTTTGATAAATATTGGATTCAATGCGTCTCTGACCTTTAAATACGAATGACAGATATAAACGTAAGTTTTAAGTGTTTATCTGTCAGTTAAGGAACATAAAAATAAAACATTCTAATTTCGACCTTTCCTCTGACAGTTGACCTTAACCATATTATTTTCAAAAATAATATATATACAGTATATACTGTATATATATTATATTATATAGATATATATATATATATGTATATATATATATTATATATATATATATATATATATATATATATATAATATATATATATATATATATATATCAATTTCAGCATTAGAGATTTTATTGTTCAGGTTTTCCAAGGATCTGACAATTTTGCGTTGATGGGCAGTAAGGAGGTACAGTAGATTGGCGAAGTTCATTATGAAGTGGATGCATGATGGTACATGGTGAACAAAGGTTACGACGTTTCGCTATTCATATAGCATTTTCAAGTAATGAATGGTATAGTATGAATGAATGAATATTGTTACGACTGAGGTTTAAATATATCAGGGCTCTTATTCATTGGACAAGTAATGGCATAAATGCTACAACGGAAAGCGCTAGATCCAACCTCTGATGTATATTCCCAGTGAACAAAGAACACAAATACTCTACAGAGTTCTATATGCAATAATAGGCTATCAAACTCTCAATAAATGTGCGTCTACTCTAGGCTTAATGTTATGTTATGTGAAAACAGCCTATTACTACCTATAACCGAAGGTGCTTGGTTATGGTATGCAAAGTAAGGTGGTAAGAGAAGTTACAGCTTACGTTACTTTAATCAATAAATGTCAGGCACTCCTGCATGAAAGAAAGTGCACTAAAGTCCTTCAACACCAACAAGGAATCTTCTTTAAATGTTAGATGCTATAAAGATGCTCGTATCGGAAATGGAACCCAAAAAAGGCAGGCAGCGGAACAATGCTCGTGCAGGCTATGCACACAAAAAGGCAGAATATATAATGCAGTCGGGGCCAAGAATATACACTACAACAATAATAATCGCCACGACAATGCAGTATTCCTATCAACAAAAAGAGCCTAAGTCGTTTGTGTCTCCATACATCAAACTAGGCTGCGAAATGCTTGTGTAATCATAAATGGGTATGCATAAAAAGAGTAATTGGGTTAATATACTTAATGTCTACTATGATTGATAAAGTCTAGCTAGAGTCTGGTGCGCATGGCATGCCGCATAGCCTAGTGCAAATCTCAAGTCTGTGCATCAAATATTACGTTATAGGGAAGGGTAGCTCTCTTGAGAAACCTTAATACCGAAGTATTAAGCGTTCTCCTGGCGTACCTCAAAGACAAACAACGAGCTTAGAACAGTGCAGAATGGTATAGGCAAAAAGCCCTCATTCGTGCATGCTCTACTCTCAATGGCACACAGACTAGAATTTACTCAATCAACTCCAGTTCTCAGGTATGTCATGCAGCTTTTAACTAAAGCCAGCACTCATAGGAAACAATACCTTATAATATCAGACCCCTAGTCTAGCATTATCTAATCCAGCAGAACACTAATAATTATAGGAAGCGGTACTAAACAATATGAATGCCAACCAATGCTTCGTGATCAACTTATCTTAACAACTAACATACATGGGTTATATCAGACCTTAACGCACAATACAACTGGCCAGCATTAAGATAATTTTGCAGAGTTAACCAGAGGGGGTATATTATTAATAAAAAGTGGTGAAAGATATGGAAAATGAGAGAGATAGGCAGAGGAAAAGATTCTCAGGTGCAGAGCGGGTTACAGGTATCAAAGGATAAAGAGTGATGCGTTCTAGAAACCAGATCTGAGGGAGAGAGTGGCGAGGAACCTGTATATATACCGGGACTAGTTTTCACCGCGCAAAGTAAAGCGGTAACAAGTCCTCTAGCCACTAGCAAAGAAGCTAGCAACATGGTAAGGACCTCCCTCAACCAACCCCCACAAGGCAGCCAGCCGTGACGTCATCGAGCGGGGCAAAAACACTGCGCGCGCCCCTCTCACTCTGTTCTACTCTCTCTCTCTCTCCCAGATCCCATCATTACTAGTTAATGATAAAAAATATACTTTACAATTAAATATATAAAGCCTTGACATGGGTGAAAACAAAGAGCCTTTCTGGACTGCCCATGACACGAGCTTTCATATGAAATAAATCACAGGCTAATACATAAACTGTAGCCACATCCACTGCCCTGGCGATCCTAGCGAGTCACTGTAGGACAAGCCATGCGGTTCTAACGGAGTGGTTAACGTCACACCCCCCCCCAAGATTTTTCTCAGAGGCCCCAAGGCTCACAAAAATCTGATGGTTAGAACCCATGCTATATCTCTACTTCCCATCACCCAGCGGCAGTAAAATATCTGGCACAGTTCCTCAACAAAACATTTTACAAAATTATAACCCTCCCCAACACAATAGGTTAAATTATATGTAGTTATGCTCCTCAAGAGCGAGCTTCTCTAGCCCAGCATTCTGAGAGGAGTGCAACTCAGAATTACTGCTATAACATACTGAACAAATTCAACTATCAAAGAAAGAGTTTTTGTATTTGTTTTTTATGTTTTTAATTTGTTTATTTCGGCTGCACTATAGGGGCAAGCCTAGTTTTTTCTTCTATACCAAACGCTCAACTCCTGCTTTACGACCCAATACGCTGGGCTACAACCGCGAGCCAACAAGCACCAAGCGCAAAATACTATTCAAACTAAAGCAGGAGGCTACCCGTGTGTCAATCTACCCAGGATCATATACCCTTGAACGACCATCTGCAACCACGTTGTCACAACCGGCAATATGGCGTATGTCCAGGTTATATACCAGTAACCTTAGTGACCACCTGGTCAGCCTCATATTCCGATTGTGAAACTCGTCCAAGAACTTGAGAGGGTGATGATCGGGGTAAACTACAACGACTGGACCATAGGCTGGAACATAGACCTCGAAATGCCCCAGCGCAAGCAATACCGCCAGCAGCTCCTCCTCGACAACAGAGCAGCTCCCCTGGGCCGAATTGTACTTCTCCGAGCAGAAACTACCAGGATGCTCCAACCCATCATCGTCCTTTTTCACAAGGACGGCACCAGCCCCCACACCACTAGCCTCCGTTGCTAGTTGGAAAGGTAGGCTAAAGTCAGGGGCCCTGAGGATCGGGTGAGTGCACAACAGGTGTTTTACTTCCCTAAACACCTTCTCACACTCAGGCGCCCATTTGAACTTCTTATCCTTCCAGTTATCCTCCACCTGAGCTTGACTGTCCCGTTCTCCTTCTCCACCTTGACTGCTAAACGTCATCACAGGCACAGTGAGAGGCTCAGGGGGGTGTCTCCCATACTCCTTCATGGGATTAACATGACATAACTGATTGCGCTTTTCCGTCTGTCTGGAGTGGCTACCAAGTAATCCAGGTCTGATAGCTCCTCCACCACCCTATAAGGACCAGCGTACTTCGCGGACCTACAAGGGGCAGTAGAATCAACACCTCCTGACCCACGTGCAACTCCCTGAGTTCAACCTTGAGGTCGTACCTGTCCTTCCTGAGGGCCTGAGAGCTAGTCAAATTACGGCCAGCCAACTCCAGACTGCGCAACATCCGTTCTCGACTGTTGAGGACACACTTGAGCATAGAACAAGGTTTTTCTGCGCCCAGATTGAGTGCCATCGCTCTAACACACCCTGGCTATCTGGATGATACGCAGATGACACAACCCCAACAATCCCATGCTGCGGCCTTGCTTGAACAAAGAGGCTAGAAGTGAAGTTGGGTCCCTGGACTGACTGAATCCAATGCGGGTAACCATACAGGGAAAAATACACTAACAATTTTCGGACCACCGTCTTCGCCGACCCATTTCTCATAGGATACGCGTCAGGGTACCTTGTTGCTACATCTCCCGACTGTGCATCACTGTCCTCCTTCAACTCTTTCGTCTTTTTAAGCCCATCCTCTGCCTTTTCAGGAACAGTTACTGGGTCTTCTCCATACTCGAAATATGGTCCTAATAATGAGTCCCCGAGAAGGTCCGTTGATACTAAACTCTCAACCGCATCAACTTTCAACCCCTTCTCGGTACCCTTCCTCCGCTGATCTAAAGACTGTTGACCAGAATGTGACTCCCTGGATGCAGGATCTCCGGTGACAACACACGCCATAGGCTGCCCCGGACACTTCTCAACCCACTCCTGCTCCTCCCTACTCACGTCGGCCAGCTTCTCGACAACGACTAAGGGTGGAGCCTCAGAAGTAGGCCCCGCAAAGTTGTTGCCAAGAAGGAGGTCGACGCCCCCAACAGGTAACTTCTCCACAATTCCTACATCCAGGTCACGAGTCACACCATCAACTTCCACCTTCATTCTTACAAGCGGGTATGACCTTGTCGCATTAACTCCCTGAACCACAACCACCCGCGCCGTATTGACAGGTTTACCAGTGAAATTTATCAACAGTGTTTGCGATGCCCCAGTGTCACGCAAAATTCTCACCTCATGTCTTCTACTCCCCCACTCCACACAACCGAGTCCCCTGTGGTCACGAAAGGCATCACGGATAGGGAATAAGCCTTCCGGATCCTTCTGCACTGGCAGTGTATTTACCTCAGAAGAAATGCCTCTAACAAACTCCGATGTCCTCTTGAACACTCCAATGCCGTGAGCAAAAGACACGGCTGCCGGAGGAGGTCGACTAGGGCACTCATTTACCTTATGACCCTCCTGGTGGCAACTAAAACACATAAATTTCGGTTTCGGCTTATACTGTGATGTAAAAGGCCCATGACTTTTCACATACGGTGTGGTGTAAGGTTTGGATTCAGTTTTAGTTTCATGGCTCTTCTGTTTAAATGTGTCATTGTTACGGGGAGGGGGAGGATAACGGTCCTTAGCACTTACATCGTACTTCTGTGAGGACCCGCAACCCCGAATCAACGACAGCCGTCGATCAGCCATTTCTGCTGCTGCTTCGACTAGAGTTCTTTGGTTTTTCTCCTTTAAGTTCAAAGTTAGATCACCGCCCGTGCTCTTAAAGAACTGCTCCAACATCATTAACTGCTTAATCCCATCAAATGTTGTTACCTTCTCAGATCGGAGCCAGTTCCCCATTGCATCGGACAAGTCCCGGGCGTGTTCCAAAAAGGTGCTATCTCTTCCCTTAGTTACACCCCGGAACTTCAAACAGTACGTTTCTGGTTGCAGTTCGTAAGCCCTCAGGACAGCCTCCTTGAGATCCTCATACACAATACATGACTCCAAAGGTAACGCATCGTAGGCTTTAAGACCCTTGCCTATTAATCTAGAGGATACAAGTGCTGCCCATTTATTCTCTGGCCACTGATGTTCCTGGCACTTCTTCTCAAAGCGTGCGAAAAATTCTGTTACACCACTCTCATCAAACACCGGAACCAGTTTCAATAAGTGCGAGAGAGATTGATCATGAACACGGTTACCAGCCCCAAGTCGCTGTCCCATTGCCTCTACTCGCCGACTTCTCTATGTCCATGTCGGTACAGTACCTAGTCGACTCTAAATCCGCTTGGATTTTTGCTAGCTCTATGTGCTGCTGACTGATAGTTTTTCTCTCATCTATCTTGGCTAATTCTAATTACTGCTGAGGCTCACATATCCTTTGTTGCTGCTGAAGCTGACATTTTCTCTCTTCGATCTTAGCTAATTCGACCTGAAGCAATAATTCTGGAGATAACCTTTGAGGAGGTGAAGGTGCTACAATGTTTGAAATTACCGGTGGTCCCCCCAGGGGCAACCCACCCTGCCAGTCACCACCCAACTGCGGAAGCGTACCGGGGTCGGCAAACTACTGGGATGGCTGGGAGTCGAGTGTAGGGGAAGCATGGCCGAAGGGCTCTGAGCACTCAACCCATCTCGCTCACCAGTCACCCTGCCCAGTACACACGTTATCAAGTTATCCCTGGTCATGCTGCTAGTAACCGCATGACCGATAGCTGTGGCCAGGCATTGAAGACCGTACCGATTCACACCCTCCAACCGCTCGGCAGTAACAGGCCATTGCAAAAATATCCTAGCATCCTCCTCACAGTTCACCTGATTAACCATATCATCATACTGCTGTTCCTCAGTTTCAACATTACGTACTGTGTCTCCATTCTCCTCTGATCCGGTATAAGACATGATGCTCACAAAAATTTCCCACCTCAATATTCAGAAAAGAAGCACCCCAAACTCTTATACCTCAATATACACACAAAAATTCTCGGAAATACTCAAGGGCTATACTATGTTGCAAAAAAAAAAATCTTGCTGATCCCCGCAAAATATTCCCCAAAACAACAAATGTTCCCTGCTAATAAATATAGGTTCACCAAATCCTAGGTAAGGTCGCCATTTGTTACGACTGAGGTTTAAATATATCAGGGTTCTTATTCATTGGACTAGTAATGGCATAAATGCTACAACGGAAAGCGCTAGATCCAACCTCTGATGTATATTCCCAGTGAACAAAGAACACAAATACTCTACAGAGTTCTATATGCAATAATAGGCTATCAAACTCTCAATAAATGTGCGTCTACTCTAGGCTTAATGTTATGTGAAAACAGCCTATTACTACCTATAACCGAAGGTGCTTGGTTATGGTATGCAAAGTAAGGTGGTAAGAGAAGTTACAGCTTATGTTACTTTAATCAATAAATGTCAGGCACTCCTGCATGAAAGAAAGTGCACTAAAGTCCTTCAACACCAACAAGGAATCTTCTTTAAATGTTAGATGCTATAAAGATGCTCGTATCGGAAATGGAACCCAAAAAAGGCAGGCAGCGGAACAATGCTCGTGCAGGCTATGCACACAAAAGGCAGAATATATAATGCAGTCGGGGCCAAGAATATCCTAAACGCTACAACAATAATAATCGCTACGACAATGCAGTATTCATATCAACAAAAAGAGCCTAAGTCGTTTGTGTCTCAATACATCAAACTAGGCTTCGAAATGCTTGTGTAATCATAAATGGGTATGCATAAAAAGAGTAATTGGGTTAATATACTTAATGTCTACTATGATTGATAAAGTCTAGCTAGAGTCAATGATACTGGTGCGCATGGCATGCGGCATAGCCTAGTGCATATCTCAAGTCTGTGCGTCAAATATTACGTTATAGGGAAGGGTAGCTCTCTTGAGAAACCTTAATACCGAAGTACTAAGCGTTCTCCTGGCATACCTCAAAGACAAACAACGAGCTTAGAACAGTGCAGAATGGTATAGGCAAAAAGCCCTCATTCGTGCATGCTCTACTCTCAATGGCACACAGACTAGAATTTACTCAATCAACTCCAGTTCTCAGGTATGTCATGCAGCTTTTAACTAAAGCCAGCACTCATAGGAAACAATACCTTATAATATCAGACCCCTAGTCTAGCATTATCTAATCCAGCAGAACACTAATAATTATAGGAAGCGGTACTAAACAATATGAATGCCAACCAATGCTTCGTGATCAACTTATCTTAACAACTAACATACATGGGTTATATCAGACCTTAACGCACAATACAACTGGCCAGCATGAAGCTGATTTTGCAGAGTTAACCAGAGGGGGTATAATATTAATAAAAGGTGGTGAAAGATATGGAAAATGAGAGAGATAGGCAGAGGAAAAGATTCGCAGGTGTTGAGCGGGGGACAGGTATCAAAGGATAAAGAGTGATGCGTTCTAGAAACCAGATCTGAGGGAGAGAGTGGCGAGGAACCTGTATATATACCGGGACTAGTTTTCACCGCGCAAAGTAAAGCGGTAACAAGTCCTCTATCCACTAGCAAAGAAGCTAGCAACATGGTAAGGACCTCCCTCATCCAACCCCCACGAGGCAGCCAGCCGTGACGTCATCGAGCGGGGCAAAAACGCTGCGCGTGCCCCTCTCACTCTGTTCTACTCTCTCTCTCTCTCCCAGATCCCATCATTACTAGTTAATGATAAAACATATACTTTACAATTAAATATATAAAGCCTTGACATGGGTGAAAACAAAGAGCCTTTCTGGACTGCCCATGACACAAGCTTTCATATGAAATAAAGCACACCCTAATACATAAACTGTAGCCACATCCACTGCCCTGGCGATCCTAGCGAGTCACTGTAGGACAAGTCATGCGGTTCTAACGGAGTGGTTAACGTCACAATATAGAAAAGGTGGGTGAGGGTGAAAGAAGGGAAGTTTTTATTGGTTAAGTAGGAGAGACAGTGATAATAGTGGGAGAAATAGGGTGTCGGGGCTTGACCCAACGTGCGTGAGTTGAATAATTGAGCTGGGGTTGAGTTGATTTAGTTGGAGAAGTTACTTTAATGAGATTCAGGATGGCTTGCCAAGGAGGGGGCAAGGGATGGGGAGCAAGTTAATTTTGGGTGGTATAAAATCGAAAATGCTTGCTATTGGGCTTGGATGTTTTGGGGTTGTATTTTTGGATGGTAGTAATTCGAAAATGGTATAAAAGGGGGAGATAATTTTGGGTGGCATGGAGTCAAAAAGGGGGTACTGTTGGGGAAGACTGTCAGTGGCAGAACCTGTAAGAAGGCTGTACTGTTATTATATTAGAAGTTACGTTAAAAGGTTGTTGTCTTGTAATTTGTCTGTGAAGTTATACATTTTAATCGGAAGTGAAGCTAGGAATCTAGGTCAAGAGTGGTAGGGAGGTTGGACTGTGGACGAGCCGACATGACCCACCGCCTCTACCAATCCTGATTTTAAGTGAATTTTGGAATGGGTGCCTCTCTGTTGTTGGGATGAAGGAGGTTTGACAAGGGGCGGGGGGGATACAAAATTCTGTTGAAAATTTGGATGAAGTTATCATGAAAGGTCTCAAGTTTTATAATTTGTTTTTCTGCTAATTGCTGCCAATAAGTATTTAGAAGGGGGATGTGGGCTAGATTGTGAAGATGTTGTGCCGTCTGGAACTCATACCACTGCGTCCCGAACATCCACCTCAGTGCTTTATTTTGTATGCTTTGGTATTTTAGTTGGTTGGTAGGGGCCGAAAGTGAAATGCTGAGTGGGACGTAGCACAAAAGAGGTCTTATAAGTGCTTTGTATAAGTGAAGCTTGGTTTTTATTGAGGCATTTCTGAATCGAAAGATGGTTTGTAGGGATTTAGATGCGATGGCAATGGAAGTTTTTGCTTGCTGATGAAATCGGATGTTTTTGTCGAATGTGAGGCCGAGTACTTTGTTAGTGGGAGAGACATTTATTTGTGTGCGGTTAGGGACAGGTGCTCGGGAGTTCTGGAATAAGGGTCTTGGGCGGGGATGTACTTTGGCAAAGTATGTGACGTGTGATTTTTGAGGATGAGCCTGAATCCGCCATTTTTGCTCCCATTGTGCTACTTTGTCAAGTTCTCTTTGAGCTCTGTTTGTCAATGCGTCTATTGTGTCTGCTCTTATTATTTGTGTCTCGTCGTCTGCGTACATTACTGTGAGAGAGTCATTGTGAGTGGGGTTGGGAAAGTCATTTGTGTATAGGATGTAGAGGGTAGGAGCGAGCACTGAGCCTTGAGGTACGCCTGTGTTTAGTGCAAATGAATCTGAATAAAGATTAGAAAACTTAATTTTAGCTGTTCTATTATCCAAAAAGTTGCAGAGAAGTTTCTGAGTAATTAATGGGAAGTTGAAATTTTCGCAGATTTTGTACTTCAAGCCTTCGTGCCACACTGTGTCGAAAGCTCGTTTTATGTCCTTGGTAATTAAGGCTGTCTTGTTTTTTCGTCTGGACTGTTTGTTTATGTGAAGGTAGTTTGTGATAATGTTTAGTGCTTCTTGTGTCGATCTGTGTTGTCTAAAACCAAATTGCATGTTCGTGAGGAGTCCTTCGTCTTCGAGAAATAGTCTGAGTCGGTGGTTTATGATACGTTCTAGAGTCTTCCCAAGAGTCTCAAGTAGACTAATGGGTCTGTAGTTTAGTGGATTAGTCTTGTCTTGGTTTTTCTTGGGAATGAGGATAATGGTCGCTGTCTTGAAGCAGACGGGAAAGTAGCCTGATGCCAGGATGGCGTTGTAGAGGCGAGTGAGTGCTGTTATGAAAGTGTTAGGTAGGTGCTTTACAAGGTGGTGATTAATACCCGTGGCACCAGGCGCCTTTCTCCGTGTTTTAGACAGGATGAACTTGACTTCGTCTGGCACAATGGGAGCAGTGAGTATGTTTTGAGGGTCAAGTGTGATTAGGTTAATGTGTGTGTCATGGGAGATGTTGTCGGGGATGGTAGTGAGATGTTGTTCTATATTGCGGATGTGTTGTTCGGCAGGCCTTTCAATGGGGTGTGGGTGGTATACTTGTTGCCATGTCTGTTTAAATGTATCTGTGATAGCCCTAGGATCAGTAATTGTGTTGCCATTAACATTGAGGGAGGATGTTCTGGGAGTATTATTACCTTGTAAACGTTTTATGTGTTTCCAGAATTCCCAGGGCTTAGTTTTTCTGTTTTTTTCTGCTGAGTGTAGTAGGTGAGTCCAGTGAGAGTCATGATCAGATTGCAGGCTGTTAAGGATGTGAGTTCTGAGGTTGGAGAGGTCGTAGCGTACTCGGCCTGGTATGTGGTTGTGTTTGTTCTGTTCGAATCTACGACGATAGGACACTAGGAGTCGTTGTGTTCTGATGGAGGGTCTGAAAGTGTGTTTGATTTTGTATGTAGTTTTTGGGATGGTTGTGTTGGCTGCATTTATAATTTTGTTCTGTAGGTTCTCAATTTGTTGGTCTATGTGTGTGTAGTGTTGTACCTCATAGTCGTGTATGTAGTTGTCTTCTGATAAAACAAAATTAAATTCTTCCCAGTTTGCTTGTGAGTAGTTAAAATGAGATTGACATGGGACTTGAATTGGGTTTGAGGAAATTGACATGAAAACTGGGATGTGATCTGATCCTGAAAGTGGTCCTGGGGAAATATCATGATGGAATATATTAAAAGCTTGGTTTGAAAAAATTAATTCAGGTTTACCATTACCGTTTGGTGTGAAAACTGTGTTGAAGTCTGGGCCTTGAAAAGTTAATCTTTTGTGGTTGTGTAGTGCTAATAGTTGAATTCCATGTTGATTAATGGTATTATGTTGGAAAGCTTGGTGTCTAGCATTAAAGTCTGCAAGTATAAATTAGTGTAGGTGCATTGTTATTGAATAAGGTATTTAAGTCGGTGTAAGGGATGTAGGTATTTGGTCTGACATATGTGGTGGCAACTATGAGGGATCCAAGTGTTGTGTGTGTTTTAACTGCAAGGAAATGTTTGTATGTCCAGTCTGTGAATAATTCGTGTTGAATGGTGCTTTTCATCATAATTTTATGTGTGTTGTACGTACAGGTGCTGTTAATTAGTATTATGTCCGTGTCATTATCTAAACTTAATTGTGTGAGTAGGTGTCTGTTAGTGTAGTAGTGTCTTATGTTGAATTGGATGACTCTTAACATGATGGGGTATCGTGAAGTGAGCGATGTGTGGGGGAGTGGAGGGATGGTGGGGCCCGGGCTGGAGAGGGAGAGTATGAGGAGCGGCCTCCTCCAAAAGATAGAGATTTGGAGGTAGAGTTGGTGTTTTTTCTTGGGGTTTCGACTTTACGTGACTTTGACCGAGAACGGTTTAATTCAGGGGAGGGTAACTCAGCTGGGCTGGTGGGCTTTCGTTTTAGAGGAGATTGGGAAGGAATGGTGGGCGTTGTTGGTGTAGGAGGGGGTGGGGGAGGCATGAAGGATGTTGGGGTAGTAATGTCAGGAAGGTCAGGGTCAGATGCATTGAGAGTTGGTCAGTGACAGTTGTGAGGGGGGGGGGGGGGGGAGGGGGATCTTGAGGTTCATTTTCAGTGGTGGGAGGGATTGACATTTCAGGGATTTCGTTGGCGCTTGGGGGTTGAGGAATAGGGGTAGTGGAGGATGAGTTGGAGGTAGAGGTTGAGGGTAGTGGAATAGGAAGAGGAGTGGCTAAGAGAGATGGAGTGTGAGAGTTCTTGCTATGCTGGAACCAAGACTCAGGGATCATGATGGCAGGGAGGTTGTGGGCAGTCAGGCCATCATTTAGGAGCTTGTTAAACTGTGGGGTGAATTTTTGGTTCGTGAGGTGGAGTGCAACATTAACAAGGACTGAAGTTTGGGCGAATATTTCGCGGTTGAACAATGGGCCGGGAGGATTGATGTTGGGTGGGGTAGGGGGGGAGGATTGAGAGATGTGTGAGGTGGCCGCTGAAGCATATGATGTGGCAGTGACTGGGTGGGATGAGAATAAAGGACGTGTTTGGTTGGAGTGGCCTTTGAGTTTTTTCTAGTGTCTTTTAAGACATTGAGACGGAAGGGACATTTGGCACTGATTGCAATGTGAGGGCCATTGCAGTTTGAGTATTTCAGGGTGATTGAAGAGCAGGTGGTAGATTTGTCAGAATGGTGTTTGTTAGGTTTATAATATGATATCCTTTGGACGGTTTGGGAAGTTTTATGTTTCCACCGTAGAGGTGAGAAAGCTTTTGATGGCAGTGTTTTCGGTTTTTCGCCTATGTTGTTCGAAGAGTTGTTCGAGGGCTGTGTTGATTTCGGCTTTGATGTGGTTAGGAGAAGCTTCATTTTCCCATGTCCGTAGAAGAGCATCGCATTCTTTTCGTAGGTGGTTGGCGAGCTCTCGTTTTTCAGTTATTTCGTCTTTCACCAGTTCTTCACGAAACAGGTGGGTGCTGGTATGACGTCTGGCATTCTCGTTATGTAGTTTTATGTAAGTAAAGACAGGTAATAAAATTTCTTTGATGCACACGAGGTTAAAAGATATAGCAATTTCAGCATTAGAGATTATATTGTTCAGGTTTTCCAAGGATCTGACAATTTTGCGTTGATGGGCAGTAAGGAGGTACAGTAGATTGGCGAAGTTAATGATGAAGTGGATACAGGATGGTACATGGTGAACAAAGGTTACGACGTTTCGCTATTCATATAGCATTTTCAAGTAATGAAATCAATTTGTTTGATCGCCGACCCGTGGTAATAATGTTCTTGACCTTGTACTTGCAACAAAAGAAGAATTAAAAGAGAATTTGAATGTTGGTGATGAATTCAGTAATAGTAACAATCGTATGATCACTTTCCATATAAAATTCAATAGTAACAAACTCAATACGAGCAAAGAAAAGGTCCCAAATTTCAAGAAAGCAAACTTCCGTAAACTTAGAGCAATACTTAAGGAAATCGACTGGAGTTCTATGATTAACAATGATGATATTAACCAATCATGGAGATTTTTCACCTCCACTTACTCGAATGCAGTACATGAGTGTATACCATTAAGAACCTGAAGATCAGTACATATTTATAAGCCTAAGTGGTGGAATAAAGATATTGCAGATTGTCTGCTTGCTAAAATGAATGCTATTCAAAATATCTGATACCCATGAAAATAAAGTTATATTTGTAGATCTACGACACAAAGATAAAAGGTTAATCAAACAAAGTAAGAACATACTAGAATTACATGTTGCAAATCAAAGTAAAACAAACCCGACATTTGTTTATAGTTACATAAGGACGAAGAAAGTAGTGACTTCAACGATTGGACCGTTAGTAGATGAGAAAGGAGATTACAGTAAAGATGAAGCAAACATGAGTTTAGGCTGCGTTTACACCAAGCGAATCGAATCGACTGAATTCATGAAGAATCATTTGACTCGAATCATTATGAATCAGCATAGTTCCAACCGACTGAGTCTGATCAACACTCATCATTCAGTACCAAGGCAGCCTTCGAGGAGTATGGACGTATTGGCTGTTGCAGAAATAGCAGTGTTGCTGTGGCTGAGGCAGCGTAGGCGTAGGCGTCGGCAACGAATATGGGTGCATGAAATTAATTCTAGAAGACCTGAATTTGGGAGCTTTGGACATTTGTTCCCAGATTTGCTCAATAATCCGGAGAAGTTTTATGATTTCTTTAGGATAACCACAGAACAATTTAAGATGTTGGTGGAGTTGATTGGGTCCTCCATTAGGAAGCAGAATACCAATTACCGACTTGCAATTCGACCTGAAGAAAGGCTGGCCATTTTCCTAAGTTAAGTGTAGTCATTTACCCCTAAGTGTCGGCGCGCAACATAAGTCGAGTATAATAAATCTGGACTATCTGGCGGCGCTCGACATAGGTCGTGTGGCAATTTCAGCACGTAATGTTGCTGAGAGAGAGAGACAAGTGGTGGCAGGAGAGTAGCGAGCGTATGACTGCTCCAGACCACCGCGGCGAACCTACTGACACGAATCCCACCTCCTCCCTCCCTCTCTCACTCGCTATATACGGAATTGTATGGGGAAAGTGCCGAATTACATGCTTTTTGCACTCGCGTTGCGCGGTTGTTGCAAGAAAACTAGCCATCATAAAAGGATCGTTATGGTGTCATTGGAAAGCTCTGTTTATGCCCTTTCAGGGATAGATACTTGTTTTACGCTCTGGGTCTTATTTAGGCATGAAAATGATCACGTAAACAGCCCAATTTTGGCTAAAAACACCCCGCTGGGCGGTACATATAAATAAACCGCTAGCCCGCTAATCTAGTGTTAAAAAACGTCTACTATACTCGATGTCACGGGAGAAAAGAAATTCCCGTTTGGCAACTGTCTTACAACTTGTTCGAGTTAGTGCTTTTTTGTAGCGAATAGCTAAATGATATACAATGATGCTAAACACAACAGACTTCAGTGTAAAACAGTAAAATAAATTGTATTTACCTTTTTAGTAAACACAAACCTAAATGTTACAAAAGTATTAGCAGTCAGCTGATGAAATACATGGTTTTGGCCTAGCCGCCCGACCGTATGGAACGAAACAGTAGCGGGTAAGGGGAGGACAGAGGAGGATGTTAGATAATATACCATATATCTCCCATATAAAGCAATGTTGTTATGTCACATGTGTATAGGTTTGCAGTACAAGGCACATGTGAACAATGAGCACCCTGAACGTAGGTGTTAAGAAGATTATTGTAAAGAATATACGGAAATAATGATGAGGGAGGCCAAGGAATTCAAACTCGTTTAAAGACCGTGCCACACGCGGGATATCTCCCTCCCTTGACATTATTTTCTTATTTTCTCTAAAATAATGTTCCTTTATACCTACATTCAGGGTGTTCATTATTCACATGTGCCTTGTACTACAAACCTATACACATGTGAAATAACAACATTGCTTTATATGGGAGATATATGGTGTATTATCTTAACATCCTCCTCTGTCCTCCCCTTACCCGCCACTGTTTCGTTCCATACGCTCGGCTGACTGCTAATACTTATGTTACATTTAGGTTTGAGTTTACAAAAAAGGTAAATACAATTTAGTTTATTGTTTTACACTGAAGTCTGTTGTTCTTAGCATCATTGTATATCATTTAGCTATGCACTACACGAATGCACTAACTCGAACAAGTTAGAAGACGGTTGCCAAACAGGAATTTCTTTTCTCCCGTGACTTTGAGTATAGTAGATTGGTCTAGTGTTTCAGGCAGCTGTAAATAATACAAAAACGTATGTAGACATGTTTTATTTCTGGTTATGAATACAGTAACTGTTATGTCCTCCTACTTTAAGGATTCCTCTCACAAATAAGTGTACTCAGAATTACTATCACTAGCATACGGTGACGGTGTATGAGATGGGTGTTGGTGTTGGTCAGTCCAGTAACCGTAGTTGGAGTTTTGGTCCTTAACGAGTTTCCTACGAAAGGCCTGATGTATTTCTATTTTAATGTCAATACTGTCGACAGGCGACAGTTGTTTCATAGGAGGTAGTCGACTTAACAGGAACTGGCGATCTGGGTCAAGTTCATTTTCATTTTTACAAACTGCTTGTTCTCGCAACATTTGCAACTCCCCCACGATTTGCTCATCTACTTCACTTGGAAGCTCGCAGCGACGTCTTTTGTTGGCGTTAGGCTTCTTTGCTGTAGATGATGGCTGGTTGATAGCAGGTGTAGGCCTACTTCCCCCTTCACAGACGTCTACATTGGTTGCTGTTTGTTGAGAACGCGCACTATCAGGTGCATCCGTGATATTAGTGGTTGATAAATTATCATCAGGTGCAGCATCATCTATATCATAACTGTTGTCCTCATCAGGCGGTGGTGGTACATTAGAAGATGTTGCTCGTGGTGTCACATGGGGTATGAGGAATTCCATAGCATCGTAGAATACCCATTTCTTTGTTTTGATGTTAGCTGATCCAGATGCTTGAGTAGTAATCTTCCTCTTCTCTCTCATAAAGTTGCTCCTTAATTGATGCCACTTGTCCCTGCAATCGGATTATGTGAAATAAATACAAATAATGGTGATTATAATGATAATAAATAATATTAGTAGTTATTATTACTTTAATGGCAACAGCAATGATGATAAAAAATTACATTGAAATAGAAGGCCTATTCATGGAGGGTTTCTCTCTTTCTCTATTCCAGACATGTTGCTACCGGAGAGTCCTTTGCTTCCCTTGGATTCCAGTTTCGCATTGGGAAGATTACAGTGCATAGGATTGTCAAGGAAACAAGTAATGCTGTATGGAAAGTATTACAGCCACAGTATATGCCAGTACCTGATCATCTACAGTGGAAAGAGATAGCAAGAGCATTTTTCGATAAATGCAATATTCCAAACTGTATCGGAAGTGTCGATGGCAAGCACTGTCGGCTGAAATGCCCACCTGCTGCAGCCTCACTTTTCCATAATTACAAAGGGTATCACTCTATTGTACTAATGGCTATTGCTGATGCCAAGTGTTGTTTTACTCTGATTGCTGTTGGGGCATATGGGCGGAACAGTGACAGTGCAGTTTTCAGTTACTCTAATATGGGTAGGTCATTTCTCTCTGGTCATTTAGATATCCCACAGCCTAGTGAAATACTTCATACTGATATCAAAGTACCATTCTATCTCATAGGAGATGAAGCTTTCCCTTTAAAGCCCAATATAATGAGGCCTTACCCTCGAAAGGACCTAGATTACTCTAGAAAGGTATTCAACTATAGGATTAGTAGAGCTAGGAGAACAGTAGAATGTGCTTTTGGAATGCTAACTCAGAAATTTGGTGTACTGAAAACATTAATGGAGACAAGCACTGAGGTATCTGAAGCAATAGTTAAAAGTATCTGTGTGCTTCATAATTTCATTCATCATGAAGACAATATGAACTTTCGTGGTGATAATGATGATGCAATTGATGACCACCGTCAAAACATGAGGAGCCTGTCAAGAAGTACAAGGCCTACAGCAGAAGCCATGTCAGTTCGCGACACTCTGAGAGAATACTTCGTCTCACCAGGTGGAGCTGTCGAGTGGCAGGACAGAAACATCCACTGATACATACATTCACCGCAGAAGAAATGGCCGCACCAGTTGATACCATATCACATCTACTCCGTATTTAGGCTTAAACGGTATACGGGGGATATTAAAACAAATACAGCTATGTTAATTTTAGTATTTTGTCATATTACCTTTTACTTTTAGAACAGCATTTATGTGACGTGGCATACCGTAGTATTTAGTTAACGAAATCAGAGGCACAGGGGGTAATAGCAGGAAGTGTACACCCCCTCCCCCCCCCCCCCACTCTGGCTGGTGCCTGGCTGACTGGCGGTTACGTTATGTCACGCATTTCAAAAGTAGACGATACACCCTACAGTTGCCAAATGAAAATATCTAACCATATCCATAACGCTTTCTGTTGTCATTTGTTTTTTTAAATATGCAGAATAATATTGTCTAGTAATTCGTAGGGTACAGCAATTCCTTCTATGGTTCAGTACAATACATGTAACCTCTACTGTAGTATAGGCCTAATAAGTACATAGACACTGTTTAACGCACGGTTATTGCAAGAAAACTATCCATCATACAAGGATCGTTATGGTGTCATTCGAAAGCTCTGTTTATGCCCTTTCAGGGATAGATACTTGTTTTACGTTCTGGGTCTTATTTAGGCATTTACCTTTCCATTTAGTTTCTGTAGCAATCTCCTTCCATAAAGCAGCAATGGCATCACGATCTCGGTGCACAGGATCACTAGGATCATATATAGCACGTCGTTCTTGTACTAAATTGATGAGGACGTCCACTAGCATGGTGCTTACTCCTCGGCTGACTCGCCTTGACTGATGAAAAAATGGGTCCAAACCAATCATTGGCTCTGAATCGCCATGAATCGGCATTTGAATTGACTCAATTCGCCTGGTGTAAACGGTTACATTGAAACTAGTGTGGCGAATCAACACGATTCATGAATCGTGTTGATTCTTCATGAATTGAATCGATTCGATTCGCTTGGTGTAAACGCAGCCGCTCTCAATACCTTCTTTGCATCAGGTTTTACAACAGAAGAATTAAATATTATCCCTACAGCATAGCCAATTCAGATTGATAATTCTGATGTTCCAAGCAATATCACTATTACAGAGAGAGAAGTATTGAAATGTTTAGATAAACTCAAGGTAAATAAATCGCCGGGACCTGATAAAATCTCACCCAGAATTCTAAATGAAGCTAAGGATGAGCTCTCCAAACCACTGGCATTGCTATTCAATAAATCCTTCCGGTCTGGAACTATGCCTGATCAGTGGAAGCTCGCCAACGTAACACCGATATTACAAAAAGGCAGCAAATCCTTACCCAGTAACTATCGTCCATTAAGCTAACTTCAGTTGTATGTAAAATGCTAGAAATACTCACAAGAGACAGACTCGTAAATCACTTAGAGGAAAATAACATACTTAAAGATACTCAACACGGCTTTCGTAACAAAAGTTCCAGGTTAACAAACCTCTTAGACATCTTCCACGATATCCTCAACCTCTATGATGAGAGTAAAGCTGTAGATATTATATTACCTTGATTTTCAAAAAGCCTTTGACAAAGTTCCCCGCAAACGTTTACTTCTAAAACTAAAAGCCCATGGAATACAAGACGGTGTGTTGAAATGGATAGAAAATTGGCTCAGCGACAGAAAGTAAAGAGTAGTCATAAACGGTAAGTCCATCCAAATGGACCAATGTAAGTAGTGGGGTACCCCAGGGATCGGTACTAGGACTAATTATCTTTCTAATTTACATCAACGACATAGATGAGGGTCTCACCTGTACAATCTCAAAGTTTGCTGATGATACAAAAATTGCAAATAGCGTACTCTCAAAAGAACAAATTGACGATATGCAACACAATCTAGATTAGTTGTCATGTTGGGCCCAAATTTGGCAAATGAGTTTCAATGCGGATAAATGTAAAGTACTACATATCAGAAACCGAAATGAGAAAGCAAACTATTCAATGAAAGGCACTCAGTTTAAGAGTGTAGACAGAGAAACTGATTTGGGAGTAACAATATCAAGTAACCTAAAACCGAGTCAACAAGGTTCAGAAGTTTTAAGAAAGCAAACAAATTAATTGGTTTTATAGGCAGGTCATTTGATCATAAATCCAAAGAAGTTATCCTAACTCTCTACAATTCCTTAGTCCGCTCTCTACTGGAATACTGCGTTCAATCCTGGTGCTCTTAAAACCAAAAAGATGTAGACAAGCTAAAAGGACTTCAACGTAGAGTTACCAAAATGATACCTAGCCTAAAGAACAAACCATACGGGGAGCATCTTAGAGAATTGAATCTTATTTCCTTTAACCCAGCGCAGATTAAGAGGCGACTTAATTCAAGTGTTCAAAATCATCAAAGGCATCAACAATATGAACAGTGGTAAGTACTTCACTATCGACCAATCTAATTACACTTAGGGAAACGTTGCAAAATTATTGGTAAATCATTTAACTCGCACGAATCTAAGAATTTCTTCTTCAATCGAGTTGTCAACTTGTGGAATGGGCTTCCCCGAGACATTATAAACTGCAGCACCGTTGATTAATTTAAACTTTACCTAGATAAATATCTTGCCTCAAACCCGCGACTTTTTCCCAGATATATGAAAGATCACATATAATTGCGTTATGTTACTAACCCATCTGTCCCCTACTAACACCCTAATCCTTCCATGGACATAAGCTCCAGGGCAGTAGTTCCCTTTCCAATTTTCCCTTACCCATTCTAAACCACTGGGCACTTGATCCTCAGTGTTTTGGAGGAGAAGCAGCCTAGAGGGGTCACTAGACCTGGTGTTGCTTGATTTCCTTTGTACTCCTTTATAATACAGATTTCGGCATCAAGAATTCTGCTTCAAATCGTTCGAGTTCCCCTGCGAGTCTTCGGGAGACATCAGTATCCCTTTCAATCCTGTGAAGTCTTCCCTGATATACCTGAGAGGAATATTCACCGCTGTGACGTTTAATAGATAGAGTTAATTTGGTTCTGGTTATCAGAGTCCCTATATGCATTTAAGAAAATGTCCCACTCCATCACACGCTATTTTAAAGTAATTATATAGATATAAATATGTTATTTTGGGGGTTTGAATAAGAGTAGAATTGCATTGAAAGGCGGGTGCCTTCCACTCAGAGTACAAAGGAGTACAAAGGCAATCAAGCAACAGCAGATCTAGTGACCCTTCTAGGTTGCTTGTCCTCCAAAACACTGAGGATCAAGTGCCCAAACAGTGGTTTAGAGTGGGTAAGGGAACATTGGAAAGGGAATTACTGCCCTGGAACTAATGTCCATGGCAGGATTAGGAAGTTAGTAGGGGACAGATGGGTTAGTAACTGAGGGGGGGATAAAATAAAGTTATTCATTTACAAACGCAGTCAGTCGCGGGTTTGATGTGAGGTATTTGTCTAGGCGGAGTTTAACCCTCTCACGTTCTTGACGCAATTTTGAGCCTATTAGGGATACTTTAAAGCCTTTGTTACCATCAGGGGTATTTAGAAACCTTTAGTTTAGTTACTTCAACTTCTGCAGTTGTCTTTGAGTTAGCTGTGGGCAGAAAACTAATTTTGGAGAAGTAATTATAAGAGTGAGAGAACTCTATTTAGTATTGCTAATCTGGCAACCTCTGCGTCATATGGTCGTGAGAGGGTTAAATGAATCAACGGTGATGCAGTTTATAATGTTTCGGGGAAGCCCATTCCACAAGTTGACAACTCGATTGAAGAAGAAATTCTTAGATTTCTTAGATTCGTGTGAGTTAAAAGATTTACCAATAATTTTGCAACCGTTTCCCCGCGTGTAATTAGATTGGTCGATAGTGAAGTACTTACTACAGTCCATATTGTCGATGCCTTTGATGATTTTGAACACTTGAATTAAGTCACCTCTTAATCTGCGCTGGGTTAAAGGAAATAGATTTAATTCTCTAAGACGCTCTTTGTATGGTTTGTTCTTTAGGCTAGGTATCATTTTGGTAACTCTACGTTGAACTCGTTCTAGCTTGTTTATATCTTTTTGGTAATAAGGGCACCAGGATTGAACGCAGTATTCCAGAAGAGGGCGGACTAAGGAATTGTAAAGGGTTAGGATAACTTCTTTGGATTTATGCTCAAATGACCTGCCTATAAAGCCAATTATTTTGTTTGTCTTCTTAACAACTTCTGAACATTGTTGACTCGGTTTTAGGTTTCTCGATATTGTTACTCCCAGATCGGTTTCTCTGTTTACATTCTTAAGCTGAGTGCCATTTATCGAATAGTTTGCTTTCTCATTTAGGTATCCGATATGTAGTACTTTACATTTATCCGCATTGAAACTCATTTGCCAAATTTGGGCCCAACATGACAATTTATATAGATTGTGTTGCATATCGTCAACTTGTTCTTTTGAGAGTACGCTATTTGCAATTTTTGTATCGTCAGCAAATTTTAAGATTGTACAGGTGAGACCCTCATCTATGTCGTTGATGTAAATTAGAAAGATAATTGGTCCTGGTACCGATCCCTGGGGTACCCCGCTACTTACATTGGTCCATTTAGATGCCTTACCGTTTATGACTACTCTTTGCTTTCTGTCGCTGAGCCAATTTTCTATCCATTTCAACATCTACAGCTTTACTCTAATCGTAGAGGTTGAGGATATCGTGGAAGAAGTCTAAGAGGTTTGTTAAACAGGAACGTTTTTTACGAAAGCCGTGTTGAGTATCTTTAACACCTTACGAGCGGCCTATGCGGTTTATTTATGTGTACCGCACAGCGGGGTGTTTTTAGCCAAAATAGGGCTGTTTACGTGATCATTTTCATGCCTAAATAACACCCAGAACGTAAAACAAGTACCTATCCCTGAAAGGGCATAAACAGAGCTTTCGAATGACACCATAACGATCCTTGTATGATGGATAGTTTTCTTGCAATAACCGTGCAACGCGAGTGCAAAAAGCAGGTAATTCGGTACTTTCAGTACATAATTGAGTATGTAGCGAGTGAGAGAGGGAGGAGGGAGCTGAGATTTGTGTCAGTAGGTTCGCCGCGGTGGTCTGGAGCAGTCATACGCTCGCTAGTCTCCTGCCACCACTTGTCTCTCTCTCTCAGCCACATTACGTGCTGAAATTGCCACTCGACCTATGTCGAGCGCCGCCACATAGTCCAGCTTTATTTAACTCGACTTATGTTGCTCGCCGCTAATTAAGGGTTAAGTATGTTTTTTCCTCTAAGTGATTTAAGAGTCTGTCTCGTATGACCGTTTCTAGAATTTTACATACAACTGAGGTTAAGCTAATTGGACGATAGTTACTGGGTAGGGATTTGCTGCATTTTTTGAATATCGGTGTTACGTTGGCTAGCTTCCACTGATCAGGCATAGTTCCAGACTGCAAGGATTTATTGAATAGTAATGTCAGTGGTTTGGAGAGCTCATCCTTAGCTTCCTTTAGAACTCTAGGCAAGATTGTATCAGGTCCAGGCGTTTTATTTACCTTGAGTTTATCTAAACAATTCAATACTTCTCTCTCTGTAACGGTGATATTGCTTAGAACATCTGAATTATCAATCTGAATCGGCGATGGTGTAGGGATATCACTGAGGTCTTCTGTTGTAAAAACTGATGCAAAGAAGGTATTGAGGGCATTACTCATTTGTACTTCGTCTTTGGTGTATTCTCCATTTTCATCGACTAACAGTCCAACAGTTGAAGTAACTACTTTTTCTTTCTGATATAACTATAGAATTCTTTCGAGTTTGTTTTACTTTGATTCGCAATATGTAACTCTAAGGTCTTTTTACTTTGCTTAATTAACTTTTTGGCTTTGCGTCGTAGCTCTACAAATTTCACCCGTTCTTCGTCATTTTGTGAGGATTTTAATCTATCATTAGCAATTTTTTTAGCAAGCAGGCAGTTTGAAATATCTTTATTCCACCATTTGGGCTTATTATTATGGCCTGGACGCCATATTTTCGATGGTATGCAGTCTTGCACTGCTTTTATGTAAGTGGTTTCGAATAACTTCCAAGATGTATTTGTGTCGTTATTGTTAATTAAAAAGCTCCAGTCCGTTTCTTTAAACATAGCTCTAAGTTTATGGAAGTTTGCTTTCTTGAAATTAGGGACTTTTTCGATGCTACTATTTGGTTCGTTACTAGTAACTTTAAAGTGAAAGTTATCGTACGATGGTCGCTGTTACTGAATTCATCACCAACATTCAAATTCTCTATTAATTCTTCTTTTGTTGCAAGTACAATGTCAAGAACGTTATTACCACGGGTCGGCGTTCGAACAAATTGATAAAGCGAACTCTCTTGCAAGTTCGTATACAAGTCATGTCCGGAGTGTGAAGTAAGAGTATCGCCCCACTTGGTCATAGGTAAATTAATGTCGCCAAAAATTACGGTATCTTGTGAGTTACTTACATCTGCAATTTGTTCGTAAATTTCTCGGTCAGTTTGCACTGATTGAGCTGGAGGTCTGTATATTAACGCAAGTATTATTTTTGTACCTTTATTATTCTTTATTAGCACAAAAGATGTGTCGACGTTCACAATTTGAGGTTTTGACATGAGGGTAGGGTTAAGACTTTCTTTGATATAAAGTAAAACGCCACCTCCATTTTGATTTATTCGGCTTTTCTCAAACATTACATAACCGGAAAGTGAATACTCTGCTAAAAAGTCTCTATCTTCTGTATTGAGCCAAGATTCTGTTATGCCAATCACATCATAATTTTCTGTAAACACTAGCTCCTCTAAATCTGAAAATTTATTGCGTATGCTACGAGCGTTTGCATAGAAAACCTTTAAATTTGTTATTTTAGAACTCACGGAACGCTCTTTAATAATATTTTTGGTTCTTGTCAGATCTACATTTATGTTCATGGCTGTCCTCGGTCCTCGCTGTCTTCGGTCCTTATTGCTGGTGGTCCTCGGTTGCCTCTGTTTTTTGCTTGGCGTTGGATGATTTATGTCACTGCTGCTTCTTCTCGGATGGCGTTTTTTGATCCATGGCTGCGGACTGCTTCGTGTAGGAGACGACCCATGCGTGCTGAACCCACAGGGTTTAGATGAGTGCCATCCTTGTGGAACAGAGTAGGCTGGTTGTAGAAGTTGTCCCAGAGGTTGATGAATTCAACTTCTTCCCTCAGACACAAATATTTTAGTCGGCTATTTGTGCTGAAGGCCTTGTCGTAGAATTTGTCAGGTGCGTCGATCTTGGGGAGAATGCCTGAGATGATGATATTCCTTGACTTGTTTTTGTAGTGCTGGATCATCTTGCGATATATCTCCATCAACTCTTCGGATCTTGTGCGCATGGCGTCATTTGAACCAGCATGGATGACAAAAAGGGTATGTTCATTTGCATCCTTTGTGGTATCTTCGAAGGCTTCCACAATGTCGTCCAGTCCAGCTCCTGGGATGCAAAATCTTTTTAGTTGATTTGGGACTCTGTCGCAGAACTCTTCGACCTGTCCTCGTAGGATGGAATCCCCAACGAGCCTGGTCTCTTCTGGTTCGTCTTCCATCTCTACCAATATCTCAAATCTGTTTGACATTATGACTGGTAGATGAGACCTTTTCTGCGTTGGCCGTGCACCGTTCCTCACTGGTGTAAATCCGGAAACCTGTGGTGGCGAGACTCTGCGTACAGGTTGGGGAGAGGAGTGGTTAGAACGGGGGCGAGGGGTTGGTACTGTTCGTGCTAGCAGGCTTCTTGCACGAGGAGTGGGGGACAGACTAAGGTGAACAGGGCGGCTGTCCTGGTTTGATGTCGGCTCAGGTTCGTCAGAAGCATCTGCTGCAGTGGCTACTGCAGGTGTTGGATTGTTGGCAGATGACGTTGGGGCGGTGGTGGATGCTGGAGTTGAAACAATTGGAGTTACTGATACTCCAACGTTGAGTGTCACAAACTCTTGGAGTGATTCCAGCTTCCTGGTACGGGGCGTTGATCTTGTTGTAGGCTTCATCCAATTTTGCTGTCAAATCCTCTCGTTGCTGGCAGAGTCGGCAGACTTGTGGATCGACAGGAGCAAACATGGAAGCACCAAACCTACGGAAGCAGTCCGTACAGGCACGAGGCATGGTGACGATCACTTTCTTCAGATCACTTCACTCACTTAAAAACACTTAACTCACTTTAAAAACACTAAACTCACTTTAAAAACACTTATCTCACTTTAAAAACACTTCACTCCCTTTAGGTCACTTCACTTACTTAAATAGGCCTGACCGAAAACAAAAAATTTGAAATACGCACAAATAGGTTATCAGCGGTGATAGCCTAACCGAAAATTAAAACAAAACAAAATTTAATTTGAATACGCAGTGATAGCCGAACCGAAAACAATTTTATTTTTATTTAAACAGAAATAGGCCACCAGGGATTATAGCCTATCCTATCCTCCGAGTAAGGGAGGAGGCATGCCCTGAGAGAGCTGTGAAGAACACTGAATATTGAAATAGCGATAAAGAGTAAAAGAGATACAAATATGCTATTTTGAAATATAATTCAATTAAATACAGAAACAAGGTGATAGTTTTCACACTGTACAATGCGCTGATGCTACTAGGATATACTGTTCAATTCTGGTACTGTACCCAGTACTCTGGAAGAAAAATGAGCGACTAGAAAAAGGTTAAACTAAGGCTATAAATCTGATTCCATCGATTAGAAGACTGAACTATAAGGAGTGGTTGAGAGAACTTGGTTCCTTTTTATTGAAAACGCGTAGACTACACAGTCATTTCATTGAAAGCTTTTAATCACTCGATATGTACTTTGACATGTGGAGTACAGCATAATGTTTAGTCTCAATATGAATACAACACGCATCGAGGGCTAGATGTACACATTGAAGAGCTTCAGCACTTGTATGTGTGTTAACGATTTCACATATAATATCAGATCTAGCTGTTACAAAGATCCTTCAGAAGTTGTAAATAGTTCTTCAATAGAGCAGTTCAAGAAGTAGTATTTTATATATATTGTAATGAGTGTAGTAAACTACTAACTATTCCTTGTAACTCCTTGTATCTATTGCACACACAAATACATAACAATATCAATAAGCGTGCAGCAGGTGTCAATCGATAATAACAACACTTAGTTTTTCATATGCTGAATCCCGTTGAACTTCTCGTAGATAAATCATGAATGGAACATGATTTAGGGAACCGTGTGTGACTTAACACCCCATAAACAATATGTGCCCACTTAGATCATGAAGGTGTTGCACTGGATCGTGTACTGTCTATTGAATATTTGATACATGAATGTTGTCGCTTGTTACCCGGTTCAATTTATAAATGTTCTAGCATGTGAGCTTAGCTTCTCATTTCCAGGGGTCTCAGAAGCTGGAAGGTAAGGGCTAGGTGATTGAACTCTTATGCCGCGTATATGGCGATGAAGGTACAAATGCACAACTGTTCTTTGGACGCCACTATAGCAGCAAATGAGAAAACAATATACGAAATATAATCGACGCGTCAAGTCAATCGAGAAATATTTACATCTGGTAGAATCTCCAAATACATATATGTTTCCTGGGAAGCAAATATTGGTCATGGTTCAAATTGAGTCAAAAGTGATTGCTTGTTTTATTATATATATTAATTTTGTTTTCGATTTTGCTTGCACTAACGCTGATCTATAGCTCCGAAACGATCGAAGCTACTGTAAATCTAGAAGTCAGTCATGTCAGTCAGTCAGTAGCCAGCCCTTACTCCCACAAGCGGTAGGGAGGATCAGCAAGAGACGCAAGAAAGGAAAAAAGGGGTGACAGGAGAACACATAAGACCTTCCAGGTTTGTCATTTAAAAGGGTCCAGAGGCCTTCATGTAGTGTAACAAACTGTAAATCTAGAAAGCTCCTAATAAGTCTACACTAAATGTCCAGTTAGATACTGCTAATTTCATGTATGTGAACATTCTTGAACTGTTGTCATAAATGATTTGGTTATACAAATTTATGATATAAAATATGTATAGCACTTTTATTTTTGAATAATTTATGACAATGTAACAGAATGCTCCAATAAAAAACACAGGTGAATACAACTGGACATTTACTGGCGAAGTTTATGAGCTTATCAGATTTTCAAAATCTTCTTTAGTTTCAGAGATATACAGTTTCGAACAGCGAGTTTCCTCAGAGATTGGTTATAGCACCAGCAAGTTGTCAACACTCGCAATCGTCTCCACTCTCATTTTGACCATCAAAATATATATTTAGAGTATTGATTTTGGTCCATGAAACACATTTTGGATTGGAACTTCGGATAACATGAACATAAATAATGATGTCACTGACATGCGATTTCTGGCAAATGAAAGTAAAGTGAATGACAAAAATAAGCATTATCATTATTATTTATAATATACAGTATATATGTTTTTATCATTCACATCACTGCAACTGCCCCGAAAATAAAGAAGTTAATGTAAAGCTGAACACGTCATGGGATTCTGCATAACATATCCAGTTAGATCCATCTATCTTTATGTTGGGAACATTCTTAAACTTTGTAATAATGGACTCGGAAAAAATGTGTCATAAACGCATTATACGATTTTGTGTTGTTCTCTTCATGTACTGTATGCTCGCCAGAAATCAAAAGTGAGGTTGAGAATAATTATCATTTAAATTGTATGCCACTTCACACTATTATCTATTACGATATAAAACAAAATTATTATGATTCAATAATATCGTCATGGTGAATGCGAGGTCTAAACTGACGATACGAAATTTCCCTTGTAGTATGAAACCTACATTTAAGTGGATAAATGCCAGCCAATCGTAAGCAGAACTGGTGTACATTCTTGTATAGCACAAATAGTTTTTTTTTTAAATTAATATATCTCAAGTCTCATGTGGATCTCGGCTTGGACAACCTCAACTCCAATAATGAAAAGGCTATACAAATTATGATTGATCCCTATGGGTAGTACATTGCTAGAAAGGAAAGCCTTTCGTATCATTAACTCCCGTCCACTCACCGACTCTCTACAGTCTTTCTCTCTTCGCCACAATGTTGCATCTATCTCGCTATTCTATCGCTACTACAATAATCAGTGTTCCTCAGAGCTCTCTCAGTGCATACCACCTCCTCTATGTAGGGTACGTAGTACCCGTCTTGCAACACAATCCCATCCGTACTCTGTACAACTCTCCAACTCAAGAGTGAAACGTTACTCCCAATCATTCTTCTATTCAACAGCTGAGCTCTGGAACTCTCTCCCTGAATCCATCTTTCCCTCATCCTATGACTTAAATTTATGACTTAAATTGTTTAAAAGTCTGTGTGTCCAGACATTTTTGCTCGAATGTTCCTTGATTTTGGCCCTGTCACTCTTTCAACTCTGGGGGAGGCACTCGTGACAGGCAGTTTTGCCTTTTGCCTCCCTCATCCACAGACAATTTTTGTTTTGGATGTTACCTCTGTTAGAGGTTGCCTATAAGTTGGCTATTCAAATATCGTTGCAGATAATACCGGTTATCCTAACTAACCATGAAAGCAAACATTTATTTACATGTCAGTTTCCTTCATACACATTTATCATGAAATCCTAGAAAGCGGTTCACACAAATTGGCACAATGCCTGATATAGTAACGACTTATTGTAAATACTTTAAACCTATTTTATATGATATATGTATAACAGTGATTAACCTCTAAGCTGCAATGTTTTCTTTTTCTGGAATGTTTTACTGGGCGAATGCTATGTTCCTTCCAGAAGATGGCAAAAAAAAAAAAAAAAAAAAAAAAACAAGGACCCAGAGCCGACGAAATGGAAGTAATATGTAATTATGTGGCATGTCTCCCTCCACTTCTCCCCTCCTGCCTGAAATACATCTAGTCACCTTCCTCTACAGCAGAAATAGAGTATTGAAGCAGTGAGAGGATTACATGACGGTGTGTTGGTGCCAACATTGATATTTGGATGTGAAACTCTAGTATGGTATAGTAATGAAAAGTTGAAATGGGTTTGCTAAGAAATGCGTATGGAGTTCGAAGAATAGACAAAGTAAGAAGTGTGAACATAGGGAGGCATGTGGAGTTAAGAATTTGGTAGAGCATAATGTTGAAGAAAGTTTTCTCAGATGGTATGGTCACATGACAAGAATGCCTGAAGAAAGAATAGTTAAAAGGATCTATGTCAGTGAAATGGAAGGAAGAAGAAAACATGGAAAGCCGAGAAGATGGTGTGATATGGTGTCAGAATGTGTGTCAAAGCGTGAAAAGGGAATGGTTGAAGCAAAATAAGTAACAAATGACTGGATTAATGGAGGAAGTTAGTTAAAGAGAGTATAATATTATGAAGGTCTCTGGACCCTTTGGAATGACAAACCTGGATGGTCTTTTGTGGTGGGCTGGATCTATCAGAGTGAGGATTGGTGTTCTCTACTACGCATAGCCAGGTCTGACTGTACCTTTTTCATCATTCTTATTTCTATCTTTTGTCCTGAGTGGTGAAGGCAGTAGGGCAAGAATAGTGTGCCCCATGTTTCCCTAGTTTCTTACTGTCACAGATCACTGGCACAAGTCGGCCTTTCTCTGGCGTAGGGATGCGGCGACCCAACTGCCCACCTCTTTGGTGGGTGCAATCAGCTCTGGAACAGTGGACCACTGGTTCCTATCTTCAGAAAATGTCTGTGCTTGGTATGCTTCCAGCCAGGGCCCCACTGGGGTAAATAAAATGGCAAAACAGTGGTGGAACTGCCATCCGGGTGAGGGACTGCTCTGGATCTGCTCCTTCAGTGCTAAGGGTCATAATCCACTTAGTGGAAATGGCACTGACGTGGAGTGTGTCATTGGGGGCATGTCTGGGAGCTTGGAAGCAGTTTCTGCCATGGCCATCCCTTTTGAGGCGCTTCCTCTGGAAGCAAGGCGTCGGATTGATGATGATGATGATGGTCTTTATCTGAGATGTTGATGTGAAGAGACTTTGTCTGGAAGTATAACATCTGAAGTGAAGCCATTGATTTTGGTGCCTGATGAGTGATTGGTGCTTCTGAAAGCTTGTGTGCTTACTTTTTGTGGGCGAACAGTTATGTGTTTTTCTCCTGTCACCTCTTTGCCCTTTCTTGTGAATCTTGCTGATTCTCCCTACCCGTTGTTTGATCAATGGCTGGCTACTGAATGACTGACTTTTTATTGTTTTTTTTTCTTTTTCTATGTGAATGAGGGAGACAAAAGGCATAACTGCCTGCAGCGAGTGCCTCCCCGAGATTTCAAAGAGTGACAGGGCTGAAATCAAGGGACGTTCGAGCTAAATTGCTTGGACACACGGAGGTTGAAGCAATTTAAGTCATAGGAAGAGGGAAAGACTGATTCTGGGAGAGAGTTCCAGAGTTCAGCAGTTCACTAGAAGAAAGTCTGAGAATAGCGTTTCACTCTTAGGTTGGAGAGTTGCACAGAGTAGGGGTGGGATTGTGTTGCAAGGCGGGTTCTACGTACCCTACGTAGAGGAGGTGGTATACACTGGGAAAGCTCCGAGGAACACTGATTATTGTAGTAGCGATAGAATAGTGAGAGAGATGCAACATTGCGGCGAAGAGAGAGAGAGATTGCAGAGAGTTGGTGAGTGGACGGGAGTTAATGATACGAAAGGCTTTCCTTTCTACTTTATCTAGGAGTGCAGTGTGAGAGGATCCTCCACACACATGTGAACAATACTCAATACAAGGACGCACTGTGCCCTTGTACAGAGCAAGTAGCTGCGCAGGGGTAAAGAACCCCTTGAGGCGGTTGAGCACACCCAGCTTCTGGGAGGCTGCCTTAGCGAGACTGGTAATATGGTCTTTCCAAGTGAGAGCAGAAGAAAAAGAGACACAGAGAACATTGAGGGAAGATGAAGGGTTGATTGTTGTATTGTTGAAAAATAAGGGATAGTCCTCTGGAGGTTCCTGACGGGTAGTAAGATTGATACATTAAGTTTTAGAAGCATTAAATGTAACAAGGTTTTCTCTACCCCAATTGGAAATAGTAGCTAGATCAGAAGAAAAGCATTTTATGGCTTCATTACGTTAATTTTGAGGGACTGCTGGCTGGGGCGTTCTGGAAAACTAATTGAGTGGTGTAAAGTAAAGTCGTCTGCATATGAATAGATGGGACTAGATGTACAGTTGAGAAGATCATTTATGAAAATTAGAAAGAGAATAGGAGATAGGACAGAATCCTGAGGAACACCGAAGTTGATAGGATGAGGAATTGAGCGATGGCCGTCCACAACCGCAGTAATGGAACGGCCGGAAAGGAAATTAGAGACAAAGGCACAGATGGAGGGACAGAAACCAAAGGAGGGCAATTTGGAAATAAAAGATTTGTGCCAGACTCTATCGAAGGCCTTCGATATGTCTAGTGTAACAGAAAAAGTCTCATCGAAGTCCCGAAAGTTGGATGACCAAGAGTTAGTATGATATGAAAGACGATCACCAGTAGAGCGACCCTTAAGGAAGCCATACTGGCGATCTGAGAGCAGATTATGAGAAGAGAAATGCTTAAGAAATGTGGAAGCAAGAATAGTTTCAAATACTTTAGAGATACAAGAGATGAGAGCAATTGGACTTACCCTCCTCTACAGTCTCCCTACCGCCTTCCTCCCTTATATATGCACGGGAGACAGCCGGGACTGTCACTGTGCTTCAAGCAGGCAGAGAAAACACACCTATGTCACACTCCCTCATACGCATTCGCTGCCTCTCCCGTCACAATAATATAATTGCTCACTGAATATTTGCTCTTTACACCTTTTCTCTGGTTCTGCAATGTTCACATGTTCATTATACAAGTACAATATGTGCAATAATATGGAGCAGTAATATTGCTTTATATGATTAATATATATATATATTTTTTCCAAATTCATCTTTAGTATTATTATAATGAGGACTAGCATCAAGCCTTAAAAGACTTTGTGGCACTAAAACGCCTTTTTTTTAAAGTGAAATCTAATTATATGGGATTAAAACTAAAAAGGCAGGAGAAGATGGGTACGACTCAGGTACTGCATAAGCTGTGGGAAGGAGAAATTGGGTGAATCGCTGAGGGGTTCAGCTAGCAAAGGAGGATGGTTTAGAGATTATAAGAAGGAGAAGGCTTGGGGACGGGCATTGGAGAAACGGGTGCAATCTATCAAGAGATGTTGGACGGTTACTGGGATCTGGCAGCCAGGGAAAAGTGTCGGGATATCACCCGACATAAAAAAACCTGTGTATGAGTCTGGTGTGGCCGAGTCATAGACAGGCCGGGGCAGTCTCCCACCATCTATTGCGATGAGAAGAAGACTGCCAGGAATTATGGTGGGTTTGATAGAACAAAGTTTGTTGTTTGGCACGGAGACCCACTCACTTTGCCATCGCTGGCAGAGGAGGTAAGTAACATACGGGAATTAGTCAGATGCAGGAATAGGCCACGGCACAGTGGGGATGGAGGTAAAGGCAGAGCAAGCCAAAGAGTCAACCCACTCAATGCTAGATACTCCAACATGACTTGGGATGCAACAGAAAGACAAGGACTACAATTTAGTAGCTATGCAGAACAGCCATTCCTGAATCTCTAAAACTAAGGGTTTGGCAGCGGGAATAGACTGAATGCTCTGCAGAGCACTAAGGAAGTCACTAAAGATTACAAAGGTATGTAGGGATGAACGAAACATTGTACTTAGGGCAAGTAGAATAGCAAATAATTTTGCTGTAAAGACACTAGCACTCAATGGAATATGATACTGGAAGGTTCGGTCTGGGAACACAACTACAGAACCTGTACCAGTAGTGGTCACCACCTGTATACACTGGAACACCAGAAGAATGACTTTGCTTGTGGTCCATGAATTGAGTGTAGAGCAAATGTGGAGTTGAAGAGGTCTTGGAACATGGGAGGGCAGCAGTACAAATAGAAGTAAGGGGAATTAACCATGGTGGAAACTGTGACTGTCTAAAAGGTAGTACTGACAGAGTGGGGAAAGAAAGGGAGCTCAGTAAGGCGGATACTCTACAGGGGAATGAAGAGGTAGCTGAAGGAGGGAAAGGGGGGGTCAAATGGCAGACTGAGGGAGGGAAGCCAGCTGATCTATACTGTAGGAGGCAAAAATTATAACAGAGGGTTAGCTTATCTCGTCTGGTTGACAGAGCAGGAATACCTGATTCTACATAAAGGCTGATGACAGGAGTAGAGCGTAATGCCCCCAATGATAAGCACAGGCCATGATGGTGAATAGAATCTAGGCGCTTAATTTTAGTACTTGAAGCGGAGGCATGTAATTGGCAACCATAACCAATCTTAGATAAAATAAGGGTTGTGTGTAGGCGAAGGAGAGTCATACGTTCTGCGCCCCAAGACAAGTGTCTAAGAGTTTGCAAAAGTTGGAGTTGTTGGGAAGTGAAGTTGAGTAACAATGAAATATGGTGGGGACCAGGTTAGCCGAGTGTCAAAAATGAGAGCTAGGAAAGGGGCTGAGGAGCGATATGGTAGAGGACAGTCATATAATGTAATACGGGGTTGAGGAACTGTATGACAGTTTGTGAACGTGATAGCACACGATTTTGAAGGTGAACACTGAAAACCATGAGTCGTAGCCCACCCCGCTGCAGCATTGTTAGCATTCTGCATACTAGTTTGTAAGGCTGTAATGTCTGAACCTGCTGCATATATAGAAAAATCGTTGATGTATAATTAAGCATGGACACCAATGGGGAGGGAAGAAACAATACCATTTATAGCAAGTAAAAAGAAGGTGGTACTCCCTCCCGTTGAGTGTAGGTTCGAGAGAGCGTGTTCTGAAGCCAGACCTGCAAAGTATGGTTGTGGATAAAGTTCTGCAAAAAAACAGCCATTTTGCCATTTACCCCAGAGTATAAAATGGTGCGAAGGAAGTTGTATTGTCAAGCAGTATCATATGCTTTCTCAAGACATAAAAATACTGCTATAACTAATTTAGATTCTAGAAAGGCATTACGGATGGATGTTGCCAATTTCATTAGAGGGTCCAGTGTGCTATGACCTTTGCGGAACCCATATTGAAAAGGTGACAGGGTACCTCGTGATTCTAGTAACCACAGTAAGCGGGAGTTAACCATGCGTTCTAGCAATTTACATACACAGCTGACCAGAGCAATTAGCTGATAATCTGCAGGCATATGACCCAACTTTCCAGTTTTAAGGAATGGAAGAAGGATGGGTTGCTTCCACCCAGCCGGAAATGAGCCAGTGGACCACAGTTGGTTGAAAGGAGGAAATCGAGGGCTGGTGGGGATAAGAATTTCAGCATCAGGTAATGGATCCCGTCAGAGCCTTCACAGGTATTCTTACAAGCACTCAGGCTTGCTTCAAGCTCAGCACGGGAAAAAGGGGCATTGGAGGACAGATCTGATGATAAGGTAAAATTAATTTGTGTGAGTTTGGAACGATATATAAGCATCTGGAAAGCGGGTGAGAGATGGGAGCCAGTGCTAACTTCACTGAAATGTTGGCCTAGTATATAGGCCACCTGAGTAATGTCACCTACAACTCCTGTGTTGGTATGGAGGACTGAGGCCGGCGTGGCGCATGTCTTCCCGCAATATTTTTGATGCGAGACCAGACTTGTATAACATGTGTATCAGTGGTGACATTGGAGACATACGACACCCAACTAGACATTTTGGCCGAGCGAATTTTGCGAAGAAGAATGGTATTGGCATGTTTAAATAGGGTGATTGCATCAATTTCAAATGGAGTATCTTTTTTCCGACGAAAGCTCTTCAACTTGGCTCGTTTATTACGTAAAGCCAAAGTACACTGTTCATTCCACCATGGCACACACTTAGAAGATGCATTCTGAGAGGTACGGGGAATACAAGCATAAGCAGCATTAAGGACAAAAATCAGAAAACAAGTAAGCATGGCATCAGGGTCGGAGAAGGTAGGGGCTGCAAAGGACGACTAATTGGCTCTATTAAAACACCAGCGGGGTGGGCGTGGTACTGAGCAATAAGAAGTAGGAGAGAGGATGATTGGAAATTGGCCTGTTGCATAAGTAAAATCTAAAGAAATTTAGGAGGTGCAAAGGGATAAGTTATTACATGAAAACATACGGGTGAGGCTATTAAAATGCGTAAAGGCACCAAAATAAAAATATATATAAATTGTGTGTACGTATGAAACCCTCAATGGAGCGACCTCGTGGTGGGGGTAATACAGATATGAATCTGTTCAATTCGGGAATAACAATCGGTGCTGAGATATATTGATATTACCGTAAGCCAGCGGGAGAGAAAGACCCTGGCAAACATGAATTTAAAAGATGTGAGGATTGCCAATGGGGAGAACGGGACATTGGTATGTACTATAAGACAGATATCATATTGGTACTGGGGAGAACTGACATGGGTGTAGAAAGGGATTGAAGGAGAAATCGTAGTAAGGTGTGACTCCTTTAGGCTAACAACAAGTGGATTATACCTTGAGAGCATGTATATCATGTTCGCACCCAGTCGGGGGACACCTGGACGACGTATACAGACTATTAACACACATACCAAAACCATTCCAACAGAGAGAGAGAGAATATTGGCAACCCCTGCGGTGACCATCATATGACTCGTGCCTTTCTTAGACCATTATGAGCGATGAGAGAGGGTGCAAGCATTGCAAGGACAACAGGCGGGCTTGGTCCGCTCGCGACAGCGGCCGGACCCTCACTGAGACCTACTATATCGATCCGCAACCTCCGTATCTCTCAAAATAAGGATAAATCTGGGGAAAATATCTCATTTTAGGGTATATTCACTTTTAGTTGCACGATCGTTGCAAGATAACCCATTGTCATACAAGGATGATTCAGATGTCCTTGGAAAATTCGATTTTTGCTCTTTCACGGATATAGAACTGTATAGTGCTCTGGCTCTTGCTTATGCATGAAAAAGAGCATGGAATAATGCTCATTTTCAGTAAATATACCCGCCAGTAGATACCATGATACACCCCCTGCCCCCCTGTGGGTTGAGAGTTAAAGGTCCCGCACTGGTGGAGTTTTCAAGAACATGATTGATGCCTTCCTCGGGTTAATATTTGTTATCATTTCATATAATCTAACATTGACACTGTTCCTTACCAAAGTGTTTGATATACAACTTACTTCTAACTGAATGCATAACCCTCTTACAACATGCGTTTCAAGCTGGTTTTGGTGACAGAGTTTTCACATCCGCTCGTCCCGATAATTTTCAGGTTACCAAACGTAACGCAGCATGCTGATTGCTTGACAGCACACAAGTGTTTAGGGAGAACCGTTTTCCGGTCCACTACTCCATCCCCGCAGTTCCACTGATTATCATACTATTATCCCCATAGTGTATGTATATATACTATACCTCCCTGTGAATTTTCATCACGGAGGAGCTACCGGTTTACAAAATGTAGTGAGTTTAACCCTTTCACGCTCATATGACGCAGAGGTTGCCAGATTAGCAATAAGAAATAGAGTTTTCTCACTCTTATAATTACCTCTCCAAAATGAGTGTTCTGCCCACAGCTAACTCAAAGACAACTGCAGAGGTTGAAGTAACTAAACTAAAGGTTTCTAAATACCCCTGATGGTAACAAAGTGTTTAAAGTATCCCCAATAGGGTCAAAATCGCGTCATATGTCGGAGAGGGTTAAGTGGCCCGTGCAATGTTTAGGTGTTAGGCACGCATGGCAGCTGACTGGATGGGCGCTGTGCTTGGAATTGGCCGACCAATCAACGTGCGTCATATTGGCACTACAATTGCGGGGTAGGGGGGTCAAGAACAACAACTGTAGGATTGTTTGAGAATAGTTAGACTGTGCTGGCAAATTGGTTTATAATGAAAATACTGGAATGATGTTGCAAGACACGTATATATACATGATGAAAGAAACTGACGAAAAGACTGGTAAACAAAATCCATAATACAAGGTAGAAATGTTGTGCAGGGAAATTGAAGGAAGCCAGATTGAATATTGTTAAATTACTGAATATACTGTATACTGGACGATTTATCTCCCTCCCGACAGTAACATTCAATATCATTCAACATGGAATATAAACTGCAACATCAAACCCAACAACGATAAGCAAAAAACATTAAAATAGTGACAAACCGCAATAAAATGTGTACACGAAAAACGCACTAAGATAATATAGCAGGGAAGGAAAGGGGAGAGCTGGATGATTGGACGAAGGGGAGAGTTGAGATAAGAGAGAGAGAACCAGGAGTACAAAGGAGTGCAAAGGAAATCAAGCAACAACAGGTATAGCAACCCTACAATGCTGCTAGCCCTCTAAAACACTGATGGTCAACAGTGGGTAAGGGACAATTGGAAAGGGAATTACTGCCCTGGGACTAATATCCATGGCAGAATTAGGAAATGTTAGTAGGGAACAGTGGGGTTAATAACATAGCACAGCTATAAGTGATGTTTTGTGAATCTGGGGAAAAGAGAGTAACGTCTTATTTTTTTGTAACTGCAATAATCCTTGATGAAGCTGAGGGGAAAACAAAGTTATTAATTTACAAATACAGTCAGTCGCAGATTTAAAGGAAGGTGTTTGTCTAAACGTAGTTTAAAAGAATCAATGGTGCTGCAGTCTGTAGCATCTCAGGGAAGCCTATTCCACATATTGACAACTCGATTGAAGAAGACATTCTTGGACAATGTTTGCATTTACCTATAACTAGATTTTTGTTTTATTATAATAACTGCATACCCAACTCTGCGACCTAGAATTCGGAAATGGGTGTTCAATCTCTTTGGTAATAACGGTGTACTGTATATATATATATATATATATATATATATATATATATATATATATATATATATATATTTTTTTTTTTTTTTTTTTTTTATATATGTGGATGAAGGAGCCAAAAGCAAAACTGCCTGTGACTAGTGCCTCCCCCAGAGTTGAAATAGTGACAAGGCCAAAATCAAGGAATGTTCGAGCAAAAATGTCTGAACACACAGAGTTTGAAGCAAATTTATTTCGTAGGATAATGGAAAGATGGATTCAGGAAGAGAGTTCCAGAGCTCAGCTGTTGAATAGAAGAAAGATTGGGAGTTTGGGAGTATCGTTTCACTCTTGAGTTGGAGAGTTGCACATAGATAGGTGGGATTGTGGGTACTACGTACCCTACGTAGAGGAGCTGGTATACACTGAGAGAGCTCTGAGGAACACTGACTATTGTAGTAGCGGTAGAATAGCGAGAGAGATGCAACATTGCGGCGAAGAGAGAGAGATTGCAGAGAGTCTTTCCTTTCTACTTTGTCTAGAAGTGCTGTGTGAGAGGATCCTCCCCGAACATATGAACAATACTCAATGCAAAGACACACAGAGCAAGAAGCTATGCAGGGTTAAAGAACCCCTTGAGGCAGTTGAGCACACCCAGCTTCTGGGTGTGCCGCCTTAGCAAGACTGGTAATATAGTCCTTCCAAGGGAGACCAGAAGTAAAAGAGAGTTGGGTAATTCAGTGCATTTATTATTGATGAAAGAGTGCTTGGCAATTCGAAGAACAGATTTGGCTTGATTCTGGGCAGAAACATAAGAAGAATGAGATTCTTGAGATATAAGGTGTCGGTATTGTTTGAATGCTGCTTCCTTATTGCGGACAGCAGTAGAACAAGCATGAGTAAACCAAGATTGTTTTTCATTATTTTGAGAGAGAGAAAATGGAATGTATGCCTCCATGCCCGACAGGATTACCTCGGTAAAGCGTTCAGCACTCTCCGAGGGTCCCCGGCCACGGAAGCATAAATAATTCTATCGGAAATCAAAGAAGTACTCCCAGAGAGCCTCCCAGTTGGCAGTGCCAAAGTGCCACAAGCGCCGCCAGCTGGCAGGATCGGGTGGCCGTACTGGAGAGATAGGACAGGTGACAGAGATAAGTTTAAGGTCGGAGGAGCCCAAAAGAGAGAAGAGATCGACAGTATAAGTAGAATGGTTAAAAGTTTGAAACAAGTTAAGAATGTTTGGCCGATCTCCGAAGCGGTCCGGGAAATGGGTGAGTTGCTAAACCATCTGCTCTAGGTCATTAAGGATAGAAAAGACTTAGGCTTTTTCACCAGGTTGGTCAATAGTATGAGAGGAGAGCCATTGGTGGTGGTGAACGTTGACATCTCCTAAGATGGAGATTTCTGAGAAAGGAGAAAAGGATAGAATGTGTTCCACTTTAGAGTTTAAATAGTCAAAGAATTTGGGAAAGTCGGTAAAGTTAGGGGAAAGACAGACGGCACAGAAATATTTAGTATGAGAATGACAGGATAGTTTGAGCCATAAAGTTGAGAATTCAGAGGAGTCTAAATCGGGAACACGAGAGCAAGCGAGTTTGTTGTGCACGTATGCACAAAATCCGCCTTTGGCTTTGAAACTAGGATAACAAATGAAGGAGGATACAGAGAAGGGGCTGCTGGCAGTTGCTTCAGACACCTGAGTTTAAGTGAGGAAAAGAAGATCAGGTTTGTAGGAGGAGAGATGGTGTTCCACAGAGGGAAAGTTAGAGGAAATGCCGTGAATATTACAGAAGATAATAGTAAGATTGACAGGTCGTAGTCTAGAGACTTTTGTGGGGTCGTTATATATTATGTATATATATATATATATATATATATATATATATATATATATATATATATATATATATATATAAAATTATATATATATATATTATATATATAATCATCATCCTCAGCCATCAGGAATCCACTGGCGGACATAGGCCTCCCTTAATCTATTCCATGACTACTGAGATTTATCAGCCGTTGCCATGTTGCCCGTGCATTTTTTTCCATCTCATCTCTCCACCTCTTTACTTTTTTTTCCTGTTGAGCTTTCCTACTCTGGGGGACCAGGCAGTTAGTCTTTTACTACACCTATTGTTCCCTCTTTGGCCTACATGTCCTGCCCATCTCCACTTCTCCTCTTTGGCCTACATGCCCTGCCCATCTCCACTTCTCCTCTTTGGCCTACATGTCCTGCCCATCTCCACTTCTCCTCTTTGGCCTAACATGTCCTGCCCATGTCCACTTCTCCTCTTTGGCCTACATGTCCTGCCCATCTCCACTTCTCCTCTTTGGCCTACATGTCCTGCTCATCTCCACTTCTCCTCTTTGGCCTACATGTTCTGCCCATCTCCACTTCTCCTCTTTGGCCTACATGTCCTGCCCATCTCCACTTCTCCTCTTTGGCCTACATGTCCTGCCCATCTCCACTTCTCCTCTTTGGCCTACATGTCCTGCCCATCTCCAATTCTCCTCTTTTATAATTTCTAGAATATCCTTGACTTTTGTTTGTTCTCTTACCCACGATGCTCTATTCAAATTCTAAGATTAATTCCTAGAATTGATATTTAGCATTGATGGATATAATATATCAATATATCAATATATATATATATATATATATATATATATATATATATATATAACATATAGGTGGTTAGAGCCCGACAGGTAGTATATAAATATTTAGTTGACCACGTGCATATACTGTATATATATAGTTGACCACGTGCATATACTGTATATATATATATATATATATATATATATATATATATATATATATATATATATATATATTATATATATATATATATATATATATATATATACAGTATATGCACGTGGTCAACTAAATGTTTATATACTCCCTGTCGGGCTCTAACCACCTACAGTCAGGACGAGTGTCCATGCTTTAATTCACTACACCATAGCGTCATATAGGATACTTATGTGTAGTGGATTAGAGCATGGACACTCGTCTTGACTGTCAGTGTTTCTAGTCCGGCTGGGAAGATAGATAGCCAGATAGATAGATAGATAGATATAGATAATTATATATATATATTCACATTTGACCTCAACAATTGGAAGATATATCTTAAATTTACACTATTATGTAGCACAATGAATATGGTGTAATTCAAAATTTATATACAGTATATACTGTAAGTATAAAAAACGAAAGTAGTAGTGACCATAATCTGTGACCTTCACCATTCACCTTGACCTATGACTAAAACAATCGTCGCATTGACCAACCAAAATTGCCTGCAAAATGTGTTGACACTACATTAACCCGTTCAATACCAGTTATATCCATTTAATTTTACACTGGATAATCATAGACGATTTTATTCAATTTAAGAAGGGCCTTCAGCAAATTAGATATCTTAATTAACCATTTTTACTACCACAGATCCTTCTCAAGCTTGACAAAATTGTATTATTATAGCTAGAATATATTAAAATAAGACGTCACTGGGTCAGAAGGGGTTAAACAGTCTAGGAAGAGTTTAAGTAAAATTATTAACACTCTTGTTTTGATCTTTGACCTTAAGGATTAGAATATTCATATGAAATTGATATATATTTAATGAACACGCAACTTACAGTCAGCTTATCGAAATTTGAGTATATTGTTTTTGTTTTGTTTTTATAATGAAGAATGACTTTTAACCTTGACCTGTGACCTTGATGTTTATTTAGGATTACGTTTTTTGTTTACTTTGATGTAATCATGGAAAATCAAATAAGGGTGCCAAACTTCATTAAAGCTCATAATTTTTTTTTTTTTTTTGTATATTCCAACTACTTCCTCTCGGGTATAGGCTGAGAGCCTGCACACTCTACCGCTGAACATGGTGAGGCCCGTGAGGTTTTGTTCCAGCCTAGGGAGTGAGATATGCGAAGCACCTACGGCTCGAAGCAACTGCATCTCTGAAGCTGCTCCGCCTCTGCGTTTCACAGTCTCATCCCCCAGGCTCGGACCCTCACTCTCAGAACGCCACCTATTGAGCAATTAACTCACTAGGCATTGCCCCCCTGTAGCATATTTTGAATATGGGAATATTCATACAATGCTATTTAATCAGGGAACAATGAGGGTATTTTTTGTTGGCATTTCGGTGTGCTGTGGTAATGCACTGATACTAGGTACAGCACAAATTCCATCCCAATAATATCTTCCCATTGACACATTGGGATTCGAACCCGGGTCCATTGGATTACCAGTCCAGTGGCAAGACCACTCTGCCACACCTCCCCTAGTTAGTTTCAGAGGTATCAAAGGAATAGTTGATCTTGACTTTTGACCTTTATCTTGACTTTCATGATGTCTGAAAATTTAACATTTTAACTTTAATTTGCAGCTCAACTATCTTTCACAAATTTTGTGAAGTTTGCATGCATATTAAAGAAATTAGCATTTTGACCTTACATAATTATATCCTTGACTGAGCAAATGGAATTATATGTATTCTTATATGACCTTGGCCTAGGTATTCTGAATATATATGATATGCCTAGTGAGAATTCTACAGTTAGTATGAAATAATAGTAATTTTAATTTGTCAACCTTTGACATTGACATTTGACCTTAACCTTCGACCTTATAAATTATAATCGATAATTTAGTTAGATTAACACAAATGTTAGCATTAACTAGTGTAATGAATAAGGTGTAATTTGTATAAAAAACTTATAAATATGAAATAGTAACCATATGCTGTGACCTTGACCTTTGACTAAAAGATAAAATATATATTTGGATGATCGTCACATTGATCAAATTAATTTGCCTGCACAATACATTAAACTGTCTAGGAGGAGTTTAGGGAAAATGACAAACACTCTTGTTTTGACCTTTGACGTTAACTATTACAATATTTATATACAAATCGATAAATATATTATTTAAGTAATAAACAACTAACACAGCTAGTTTTCCGACATTTTAGTATTTTTTATTCATTAATGATAAACGTTGACCTTCGACCTTGACCTGTGACATTGACCTTTATGTAAGAGTACAATTATATATTTTTTGCATTGACGTTGGCCTGGAAAATATAATAAGTGTGCCTAATATGATTGAAATCTATCAGTTAGTTTCATATATATTAATGGAATAGTTGACCTTGACCTTTGACCTTTATCTTGACCTTGATTATATGTGGCTCATAATTAAATAATTTAATTAAATAATTTCACCAAATGTTGTGAAGTTTGCATGAAAAGTAAAGACATTAATATATTGACCTTATATTTGACCTTGACCTTTCAAGTGGAATTGCAAAATTTCCTCTATGACCTTGGCCTAGGTATTCCGAATATTCATGGTTACGTAAGCCTAGTGAGAATCTAACAATTAGTATGAGAAATACTAGTTATATCCCTATTTTAACATTTGACCTTGATCTTTGACCATACCCTTTAAATTATTTATCTAAAATCTGGTCAATAATATATCAACATTACCAGTAACTTGTATAGTGAAAATGAAGACATTTGCGTATAAACTAAAAAATATAGAATATTGACCTTATTTTTAACCTTGACCCTTGACCTTAACCTTTGAGTTAAATTGAACGTTTCTTATTGAAAGACCCTCGCATTGACCAAATGGATATACCTGTGAAATTTGGTGAAAATCCATCGAACGGTCTAGGAGGTGTTTCTGGACAGAAGGACGGACGACGGACAAGCTGACTGCTGGTGCACAGTATACAGTAGGGACCTGTTTTTGTGCGATACCACTCTGCTTACGCAGAGTTGATAATTTTGCAACCATTTCCCCACATGTAACTTGATTGGTCGATAGTGACACCCTTATTAAATCATAGTTCATATTGTCGATACCTTTAAACATTATGAATTAAGTTGCCTCTTAATATGCACTGGTAAAAGGAAATAGATTTAATTCTCCAAGAGATCCTCATATGGTTTGTTCTTTAGGCTGGGTATCTACTGTATGTTGAACTTGTTTTAGCTTGTCTATATTTTGTTGGTAGTAAGGGCACTAGGATTGAACACAATATTCCAGAAGAGGACGGATTAAGGAATTGTAAAGAGTTAGGATTACATCATTGAATTTATACTCAAATGACCTGCCTATAAATCCAAATATTTTGTTTGCCTTCTAAACAACTTCTGTACATTGTTGACTTGGTTATTCCCAAGTCAGTTTATCTGTCTACACTCTTAACCTGGGTGCCATTTATTGAATAGTTTGCTTTTTCATTTCGGTTTCCGATATGGAGTACTTTACATTTTTCCACTTTGAAACTTATTAACAAATTTGAGCCCAACATGTAGAATTATCTAGATTATGTCGCATATCTTCAACATGTTCATTTGAGAGTACGCTATTTGCAATTTTTGTATCGTCAGCAAACTTTGAGATTGTACAGGGGAGACCTTCATAATTATATGTTGTTAATGTGAACTAGGAAGAGAACTGGCCCAAGTACTGGTCCCTGTGGTACCCCGCCACTTAAATTGATCCATTTGGATGCTTTACCGTTTTTTACTACTCTTTGCTTTCTGTCACTCAGCCAATTTGATATCAATGTCAACACACTATCTTGTATTCCATGCGCTTTTAGATTTATCAATAGACGTTTGTGGGGAATTTTGTAAAAGGCATTTTGAAAATCAAGGTATATATTATCTAGAGCTTTACTCTAATCATATAGGTTGAAGACATAGTGGAATTAATCTAAGAGGTTTGCTAAGCACGAGCATTTGTTACGAAAGCCGTGTTGAGTGTCTTTAAGTACAGCAAAACTCCGCCCATCCGGCCCCCTCCCATCCGGAATTCCAAGACTTTCGGACAGGCATTCGGGTTCGAACACATGTCTCAGCCATTCGGACAAGTCCGAATTGCAGGAAGTTTATTTGGATATATTCGGACAACACAACCTTTATATCCGGACATATGTCCCAGCCATTCGGACAAGGCCGGATGGCAGAGAAAAAAAAAACACCGAGTTCGGACCGAACAGCATTGTGGGTAAGTTTCCATTCGCGCCAAAAGTATATTGTTTGTTTACATTCAGTCAGGTGGTCCGCCTCAAGCCTTGTGTGCCGAGCTGGATATTATCCCCATATTTGTGCCATTATTTCAACTTGCCTGACCCACCAAGATGAATAGTGATATTGTGATGACTTCCAAGGAAGCGGAGAGTGGAGAGAAGGCTGGTGAGGCTTGTGAGAAGGCTGTGGAGACGGGTGGCAGGGCAGCTCTCGTAGCATCGCCGCCTCCGATTCCACCTCCACCCCCACCACCTGCAGTAGCTAGCCCTAGTGGCAATAGTACTCGCCCTATTGCCACTACTACCCAGCCTCGTATCACCCAGGAAATGCTGAGAAGCGAGAAGAGGAAAGACGGTGGTAGTAAGGGAGGCAAGGGAGGTAAGAAAAGTGCTTCCGCACTGCCTCCACCGCCTCCAACCGCAGGTCATGGCCCCAGTCGCCCTACTTCGTATCACACCCAGGCCATAGATTCAGCCGGAATAAGCGCCAGTGGATCTTCGGAAGCTACACATTTAACATCTGCATCCACTTCTGGTGCAGAGGAACCAAGAGTGTCCAGAGGTCGGGTTAAGATTCGTTGACGAGGACGTGGCATAGTGAGGGGTAGGCAGGTTTCCTCAACAGGCAGTGATAGCAGTACCGACAGGAGAAAGAGGGGCCACAAATTGCTCTCCCTTAACCAGAAGATTGCACTGTTAAATGACCATGAAAAGGGAGTGCCAAGTGGTGTTTTAATGGAGCGTTATAATTTAAGTAAAAGCACCTTTTATGACATTGTTCGTGATAAACAAAAATATCTTTCATGTGCCAGCAAAACGGAGGATCATGATGCCCAGAAACAAATGTTCTTGACCCCATCCCTACCCTATCAATCTGTTGATGAAGCTGCTGGAAGTGGTACATTCAGCAACGGTCGGCGGGAGTGCCAGTGCAAGGCACCCTCATACAAGAAGCTGCCAAGAGACTAGCCGAGCACCTTGGAGTTGCTGGTTTCTGTGCCAGTAATGGATGGTTGCACCGCTTTCGGAAACGTCAGGGCATTTGCAACAGGAATATAGTTTGAGAGTCCCTTAGTGCAGATAGAGCAGCAGTTGAACCATTCATTGCACAGCTTAAGCGTTTGATTGAGGCCGAGAAGCTAGAAGAATATGAAATCTATAATGCGGATAAAATCGGCGTGTACTGGCGATCCCTTCCACAGAACTCCCAGGTAGCACGAGCACTGAAGAGTACACCAGGCCACAAAACAATAAAGGAACGGGTCTCCATTATGGTGTGTTCCAATAGGGCTGGCAGCCACCGAGTAAGGCCTGCTGTGGTGGGTAAGGCGCGGCGCCCCCATGCCCTCAAGGACATCATGGATAAACTCCCCGTTGACTACTACAACTCAGCCAAAACAAGGTTCACTGGTGATGTAACCAGGGAATGGTTCACCAGTCTAGAGAAACAAATCAGAGATTTTCAATCAGTAACTTATGGCATTCCCCCCAATAATCTCCGAGCACTGATCTTATATGACAACGCCCCCTATCATCCTTCGGCTACAGAACTAGTGTCTACGAATGGTAAAATCCAGGCCTACTTCCTCGCTGCCAATACCACATCTTTAATCCAACCTATGGATCAGGGGATCATCGAGGTCTGCAAGCGACTGTACAAGGGGCGCTTTATGCGGCAGTGCCTTGTTGTTGTGGTGGATGACATGGACACCCCGGAATATTTGGACAACCGTGGTGGACGGACAATGGCTAATTTCAAGAAATACACCATCAGAGACATGATCTTTAATTGGAGTGACGCCTGGCAAAACATGAAAGTGTCAACTTTACGCAACGGGTGGAACGAGCTCCTTGGTGGTGAAACAGTTGACGCCGAATTTGAAGGCTTTGAAACACAGGAAGCTCAACGCCTACTCGTGTCAGTTCAGCAAGGTGATTTGTCCGTGGATGAAGTGGACGAATGGCTCAACGAAGATGCTGAGCTAAGAGGATATGAGAAACAAACTGAAGAGGGGATAGCACGGGAAGTGGATGAAACTGGTGATGAAGAGGCCGACGATGACGATGAAGCTGGCGAGCAGTGCACAATTTCGTTGTGTAGAGGCGTACAAGCTGTGGAAACACTTCTGGAGATCATAAATGAAAGAGGAGAAGAATATGACCCATACTACTCGATCCTCCACAGAATGAGAATGATGATACCGCAACAAATTCATGACACTGTTAAGCAAACGAAGGTCAGCTCCTTCTTCAGGCCAATAATGTCCCGCAAGGACAGCAACACCTCAATTGCCACAGCTGTGATCCTCTCATTGTCTGACTTGGATATGGTGTTGGAGGGTGGAGAGTTAGTCGCTGTCTCCGACAGCGACTAGGGTGGAGTGCCATACATTAAAGTTAGATGATAAGTGTAGTTTAAGTTAAAGTTAAGTGAAATCATTAGGCAAAATTACGCCTCAGAATAATGATTGCAAATATAAGAAGTTATAAGTTGATTAGGCTAAGTTATGCCTCAATATAAAGGTAAAAGTTGATTTACTGTGGTAAGAAAATAAAAAGTTCAGTTCTTTAGCAAAAAGTGTTCTTTAACTGTGGTAAGAAAATAAAAAGTTCAGTTCTTTAGCAAAAAGTGTTTAGTGTTCTAATGTGTACACTGTACAGTACATAAAACATGTGCTACAGTGGTTTTTGTATGGCACCTCCACTACCACCCACTCCACTCCACCCTACAACCTACTCCACCTTCAGCTACAGTTGTTTTGTAAGGCACCTCCACTCCCACCCACTCCAATCCGCCCTACACCCTACTCCACCTTCAGCTACAGTTGTTTTGTATGGCACCTCCGATACCACCCACTCCACTCCACCCTACACCCTACTCCACCTTCAGCTACAGTTGTTTTGTATGGCACCTCCACTCCACCCTACACCCTACTCCACCTTCACTGTCCACTCCACTTACAGTACAGATCAGTAAGAAAGGGATATGTTCTGACGTACATTAACCTAATTTATCTTTTCAGATCAAGTTTATTTAGATTAGGAAGGTAGGACAGTACAAAGTTAGCAATCCGGACCACATTATCTCTGACATCCGTAGTAGTCCGAATTTGTGAACCGGACATAATTATCTCTAACATCTGGAATAGTCCGGTTCGTATGGGTTTGTGTGGGATAGTTCTTATCCGGACCCCGCCAGATCCGGAATTTTGGCACTTCCGGACAGGGTTTCCCCCCCAATTAGTCCGGTTGGATGGTGTTTTACTGTATATTGTTTTTCTCTAAGTGAAAATATTATATGAGTCTGTATCTTATGAGTGTTTCTAAGATGTTGCATACAACTGATGTTAAGCAAATTGGACGATTGTTACTAGGTAAGGATTTGCTGCCTATTAAAATTATTAATATCGACGTTATGTTGGCGAGCTTCCACTGATCAGGCATAGTCCCAGACAGGAAGGATTTATACAAGAGCAATGTCAGTGGTTTAGAGAGCTCATATTTAGCTTCCTTTCGAACGAGAGAGAGAGAGAGAGAGAGAGAGAGAGAGAGAGAGAGAGAGAGAGAGAGAGACAAGGATACCTGGAGATTCACCTATGTAATATGTCTGATGGTCATTGTGTGTCTGCCTATTTCTTTGAGGTCAATAGACGACCATGGGTAAGGAACCCAGGTGGTATTAGGATAATTCGACATATGGAGCGATATACGCAGGTATAGGCCTACATCAGCCTCCGAGTTTTGAGTTGCCTGTGGCCACGCCAATTATTTTTGTTTTTTATGTGAGTGAGGGATACAAAAGGCAGAACTGCCTGTGGCGAGTGCCTCCCCCCGATTTGGAAGAGTGACACGGCCAAAATCAAGGGACGTTAGAGCCAAAATGCCTGGACGCACGGAGTTTGAAGCAATTTAAGTAATAGGAAGAGGGAAAGACTGATTCTGGGAGAGAGTTCCAGAGCTGAGCTGTTGAATAGAAGAAAGATTGATAATAACTTTTCACTCTTGGGTTGGAAAGTTGTACAAAGTATGGGTGGTGTTGTGTTGCAAGACGGGTGCTATGAGCTCTACGAAGAGGCGTTGGTATACACTATGAGAGTCTGAGGAATACTGAATATTCTAATAGCAGTAGAATAGTGAGAGAGATGCAACATTGCGGCGAAGAGAGAGACTGCAGAGAGTTGGTCAGTGGATGTGAGTTAATGAGACGGAAAGCTTTCTTTTCTATTTTGTTTAGAAGTGCTTTGTGAGAGGGTACTCCCCACACTTGTGAACAATACTCAATACATGGATACATTGTACAGAGCAAGAAGCTGCGCAAGGGTAAAGAACACCCGAAGGCAGTTGAGCACACACCGCTTCTGGGAAACTGTTTTAGCAAGAGTGGTAATATGATCTTTCCAAGAGAGATCAGAAGAAAAAGAGACACCAAGAATATTAAGAGAAGATGAAGGGTTAATTTGTATGTTGGTCTAGGATGGATGATGCAGATGGTTTACGGTTAACTTTACCCAGGGAATCATATAGGCCGGGTTCTGTTGGCCTCAGGTAGTTTTGAAGCGACCTATATGAGCCGATGTCCAAATAGGGAGGGGGGAGGGGGTTGTGTAAATTGTTCACATTCAGTCAATTAGCTAAATAAGCAGACTAATTGTGTTGCTGGTACACAACATATGTTATAAGTACGTGAAATATTTGCCACGACAATTGCCTTAATGTTTTATATATAGGTATCTCTAGAGAATTATCTTCAGCTTGGGTATGCAGCTATTGTGGCTAAGCTCTCCTGGAGTTTGAATATAATAATCGGTTTCACAATATTTGGAAAACATTCAAATAATATATTTAGTTCATAGAAGTACAATTATATTCATTAGGTAATCTAATACCTAGTGTTTAAAATATATATGACTCACTAGTAAGCATATTATCACATCAGAAGAAAAGATCAGAAGAAAATGAGACACCGAGAATACTGAGAGAAGATGAAAGGTTGATTTTTGAATTGTTGAAGTATAAGGGATAGTCCTCTCGGAATTCTTGACGAGTAGATAAATGGATAAATTGTGTTTTGGAAGCATTGAAAGCATCAAGGTTTTCTCTGCCCCAATTGGAAATGGTAGTTAGATCAGAAGATAAGTGTTCTATGGCTACATCACGATTGTTTTTGAGGAATTGCTTGCTGTGGCGTTCCGGAAACCTAGTTGAATAGTGTAAGGTAGAGTCCTCAGCATATGAGTGGATAGGACTGGAGGTACAGATGAGAAAATAATTTATAATTATTAGAAAGATAATTGGAGATCGGACAGAACCCAGAGGATCATCAGAGTTGATAGGATGAGGAAGTGAACGATGGCCGTCCAGAAAGGAAATTGAAGATAGAGGCACATAATTATAGAGGGATAGAAACTGAAGGAGTAGTTACATACCGGAGCCAGTACCTGTTATTTTAGGTTGAATCCGATGTCGCCACAGTCACAGGAGCTATGACGTGATAAAAATGCGCCACTGTCGCCACTATCATAGATTCTCTGATAATTCTTACCCATTAATATCATAAAATGAATAGAACTTCCCAGGCCTTCCCTACCATTCTCTCTATGGCGCTCCATCTCTCTATACTCCCTCTCTACCTCCTCCATTTCTCTCTTATTCCCCTCTCCCCGACCAGTTCAACTCATTCATAATCGAATGAATTACAGAACAGATTTCATGTGTCTCAATTCGTGATATAATATAAATTCCCCCCACATGCATGGTTTGCTTATGAAATAAGCTTGTTAACACTCAAAGAGCGGGTGTTGGAGTATATTTGACTGTGCCGCCCAGCGGGGGTCTTTACCGTAAACGAGCTTGTTTCCGTGCTCCTTTTCATGCATAATCAAGAGCCAGAATGTAATACAAGTATGTATCCCTGAAAGGGCATTAATTCAGCTTTCCAATGACACCAGAACCATCCTTCTACGATCACTGGTTGTCTTGCAACGAGCGTGCAACCGAAGGGCAAAATCGGTAAAATACGGTCGTTTTCTTACATTATTACATGTGAAACGAGTGAGAGAGGGTGGAGTACAAAGGAGTACATCTCAGTAGCTCCACGGCCACCGTGTCGAGTGGTCATGAGGTAACCTACGCTCCTCCCACCGCTTCGCTCTCTCTCAGAGCACATTACGTGCTCAAAATTGCACTCGACAATAGCCGTGACCCGCCATATAGGCCACATTTATTTCACTCGACAATAGCCGGGCACCGCCAAAGAAAGGTTAAATCATTTACATAGAAAGCTCAAAGTATAATTCCGATGGTTAGGTTATAATAATTTGAAATTTACGATAAACATGTATTGAATTCAACATTTCTAATCATCTTTCATAAGGTCCTGACTACTTCATTCATGTTTATTTTTAATAATAGACCATAGACACTCCCCCCCCCCCTTCTTCCATATGGTTATGAGCTCAGTACGACTGGAGATATAGGTATGGGAGGTATGTCTGTGGCTTTCCGTATTACTAGGCCCCGAGGCTAACAGGGAGTTTGGCTTGTGCCCAGGTCTGACCTTGGAAGTCCATGTCAATGATACTGTTGACTGCTTCTTGAACTATGTTGTCTATTTCTTAGAGGCCAGAAGGGTTCGTGTAAGCCGTTTATGTGCGCAAAAAGTACTGGAGCTTTGGGATGAAAAAGGTATTCTTGTGTAGGGCCAGACCCGAGTGAGCATCGATGTGCAGCAAGCGGCTCTCAAGATATTTCATTAATAATATTATTTGTTGAATTAATGTTACTTTGTTAATATGTTATTTTGTTCTCTTGTTTCAAATGCATGCGAGTTAATAAATTAGTGATAAAAGACGTCTTATATACCCTGAAGATTCACATTGAAGGCGCAGTGTGTAGGATCACACTACCTGCATGACAACAATACAAGGAGAGCGTAAATGGCAGACACCATGAAGTTGCAATGTACCTTGGAGGGCTTCTCATTTGAAATGCCAGACTTATCGGAGGCAGGCACTATCCACATATCAAGCAAATATGCACACATATGGTAGTAATGCTACTTCCCAAGCAACCATCGAGGGTCCTAACCCCCCGAAACCATCAAGGCCAGAAATCACGACAAGCATCTTAGAAGAAGATTGGGAATATTTCGAAAACTGCTGGATGTCATTCAAGCTCACCCAAGATGAAGGAGAATTGGTCTGCCATTTTGCTGCACAAGTCAAGGGCCTTGCCTTGATACGTAGTTATAAGGTGAAGCGCTCAAGACGAGGTTGCGATCAGAGGTAATCTACGCCAGAGAAGTTGTCCGTGATCAGGTGACTAGAGGGGGACATACAACGAGACCTTCTTAGCCACCCAGATACCAAGGCCATTGATTTGGAGGCTGTATTATCCTTTATGGAGGCCAAAGAGTCTAGGATACGGTCACAGGGTCTTCTCTCTGACTCCGCAGATGGACTCCACCCCAAGTTGACGCCATTTCAATGACAAAGGCGCCTGATAACAAGAGACGTCACTACCAGTATTCCCTGCTCCTAGTGTGGGAGACCAGGTCATGGAGCACGAGCAAAAGCCATCATCCGCGCTGACCAGTGTCCAGCCTGGGGCAAAAGATGTGACGTGTGTGGGAAACTAAAAAATCTGGCGTCGGTATGTATATCTAGTGCTGGAGGAACCAAAGGCTCATAGGTAAACAAGGAGGTCAATGCTGGAATGCTTGATGAGCATTCAGAGTTGATGTCCATGTTCTCCATTGGAATTGCCGGGCATTCAGGCCGGACCACCACCACTTGTGGACCACCACCTATGGCATGATGCTGTAAGGTGGATCCGATGTCGTGCCCCTTCTCAGCCATGAGTGCCACTCAGTGTCTCTGTATCCAAACACTCCTATAATGACCTGTAGCTTCCACTCCCACGAATCCACCATAAGCTAGCCAGAGAGGTCAGGTCCTGCCCAGACACTGGTGTACAGACCACTGTGTCTGGTCCATTCCTGCTCTCAGTTTTGGGTCTGAAGCAGAGCAATTTAGTCCCCGTCAGCCAAACTATCAGTACCGCTGAGAGCAGTGACATGAGCCTCTTGGGTGGAGTGTTCATTAAAATCCCTGGGTGTGATGGAACAGATCAGAAACGATCCACAAAACAGCTGTGCTATACTCCTAAGGACACTCCTGGTCTTTTTCCTAGTCGCCAGGCTTGCTGTCATCTTGGAATCATCTCTCCTGGATTCCCGAACATCGGAGAGTTCTCATTGGCATCAGCCAAAGTTGCAACTGCTGCTGCTGGAGCTGCTACCATTTAGGGAGATCACAAAAGTACCCACAGGCAGGTGGATGCAGATCAGTGCACCTGCCCTAAACACACCGAGCCTCCGCCAGTCCCCACTACACTGCCATTCGCACTTGTACCGGAGAATCTTCTGGAGCTACGACGGTAGATCCTGGACAGGTATGCCTCCAGTGTGTCAATGTCTGCGAGCACCAGCCATTGCCCATCATGAACGGATAGACTTTGGAGATTTTCCTCAAACCCAGTGCGAAGCCAGTGGCAGTCCAAATCCCAATACTAGTTCTTATACACTGGTAAGAAGCTGTGAAACGCGGTCTGGATTGGGACGTCTGACTAAGGATTCTTGAAAAAGTGGCGCCAGGTACTCCAACAACTTGGTGCCATTGGCTGATTATATTTGTCAAGGAGGATGGCACACCTCGTTGAACGGTTGATCTCCAAGCCCACAACCAGGAATCAGTACGGCAAACTCACCACACACCACCTCCATTTCACCAGGCATCTTCAGTACCAGGCAACACAAAGAAAACCATTCTGGATGCATGGAATGGCTACCACAGTGTTGCACTACACCAGAATAGTCGTGCGTGCACTACTTTTATTACACCCTGGGGGAGATTCCGATATGTGACAACAACTCAAGGCTCTTTGGCAGCAGGAGATGGCTACACCCATCAGTTTGATCTCATCACACGCGATATCCTGTAGGAGGTGAAGTGCGTGGACGACACACTCCTCTGGGCAGATACTATTGGGCAGAGTTTCTTTCGCACGTGTCACTATCTCACCCACTGCAGCGCAATAGGTATCATCTTCAATCCTGCAAAGCTCTAGTTTACTCAAGATACAGTAGAGTTCGCTGGTTTTTATGTCACCGAGGAATCAGTCAGACCTAGCCAGCAACTGCTGGTGAGCATCCGGACCTTCCATACCCCAACGAAGATCCATGGCATCAGTTCTTGGTTCGGGCTCATACAACACGTGAGCTACACATATGAACATCTGGACAAATTGTTCCGCGAGTCCAAAGAAGTGATTATAGGAGCAGTGGAGAAAGGTGTGACAGCATTTCAAGCTGGCCGACCAACCTGTCTCGCAACTGACTTTTCTAAGACAGGCATCGGATTCTGCCTGATGCAGAAGCATTGCAAGTGTGAGTCAGGCTCCCCAAACTGCTCTCCAGATGGTTGGCAACTTGTGCTGGCAGGCAGTCGGTTCACATCCCCGGCTAAGTCAAGGTATGCCCCTATTGAGGGTGATGCATTGGCCATCGCAGATGCCCGTCATAAGACCCGTTACTTCTCCAAGGCTGAGATAACCTCACTGTCGCTACCTCTAGTCAAGGTCTTCAGCGACAGACGCCTGGAGGACATTTCAAACTGAAGCCAAAGGAGAACACCTTAAACTACAAGTTCAGGATAGTGCATGTACCTGGCAGGCAGCACACTGGCCCTGATACAATGTCCAGAAGACCTGCAATCAGCACGTTGGCAGATTTGCACTGTCAGCTGATGGAAGAGGAGCATGATCAGTTGCTTTGTCTAGAGCAACATGTGGAGACCATGGTGGCCGCTGCTGTAAGTGTTGTCAATCCTGTAACACTTGGCCGTATCAGAGACACTGTGAGTAAGGACCCAAAGATGCACCATTGGATTCCACAAGTTCAAGGAGCTGTTAGAACTGGAGCTCTGGGAGCTCTTCCGATTTAGGAATGGTCTATCTGTCCACGATGGACACTCTACATTCTGCACATCAAAGGACTGATGGCATGCTAGCAAGAGCAAGATCCAGTGTCTGGTGGCTGGGCATTACAAGTGCAATCCATCAGAAGTGGGCCCGCTGTGTTACATGCAACCAAGTGCCACCATCTCATCCTGCTGCACCACCGACTGTGACACCTCCACCTGCGTATCTCTTTCAGCAAATTTGTGCAGACTTCTTCAGCCTCAATGGATCTAACAGTAGATCGGTACAGTAGATGGCTCTCTATCTTTCACTGTGACATTGGGGATGCAAATGCCAGGGTCCTTATCAACCACCTTCGCAACATGTTCCACACATTTGGCGTACCCGATGAGCTGTCATCAGATGATGATTGCCAATTCACAGCATTGAAAGTAAACAGTTCCTATCAGATTACGAAGTCCACCAAAGGATCTTCTCCATTACCTTTCCCCACTCCAATCTCCGGGCAGAGCTGGCTGTCAAATCAGGGAAGCGACTCATTCGAGACAATGCTGATGCGAATTGGCGACTTGATAATGATAAATTCTGCCGAACACTAATGCAACACCGGAACACTCCAGACCGGGATTCAGGACTATCCCCAGCACAAATCATCTTTAGGTGTCATCTGAAGGACTTTATACATGTTACTAGAAACAAATATGAGCCACGAGAAGAGTGGCATGTGACAGCGGCTGAGCGGGAACAGGCGCTCCGAGTCAGGCATGTTCGGTCAGTGGAAAAGTGGTCTGAACATACGAAGACACTACCACGCCTGGCCATCGGGCAGGTGGTACAGGTACAGAACCAAAAGGGCAACAGACCTACTAGATGGGACCAGACCGGAGTAGTCATCCAGACCCTGGACCATGACCAGTATAGGGTGAAGACGCATGGTTCTGGGCGAACAACGCTCCGCAACCGACGTTTCTTCAGACGGGTCCTAGCGGACAATCTTTCTCCGCAATATTCACTACCATCTCCACCTCGACCTGCATCGACCTTATCCCAGCCACTTATCTTCAGTAATCCATCAGTAGGATCTGCCCTGCCACCATCAGCAACCCAGTAACTATCAGACAACGAAATTTGATTGCCTGCAGTAATAAGCTCGACACCAGATAACCGATCGGGTACCGTGTCTACTGCACTGTCAGCTAACCAGAAAGAACAAAGCCACCAGTCAGTTGTTCCAGCAGCCCCGACTACATCTCCTGTGGTACCAAATATGTCAAAGACTCCACCATCGGAGATGAGTCCTTCGCCCACGGTTACCCCATCTCCGGTTCAACTGAGGTCTCGCGAGCATAGCAGACCTGTACGTACTCGTAGGGCCCCTCGACTGTGTAGACAAAATATGTCTGGGAAATTCCATGATGTTTACTAGCTTTGTGTGGTGGTGGACTCCTTTGAAGGGGGGGGGGGATCTTTAATAATGTTATTTGTTGAATTAATGTTCCTTTGTTAATATGTTCTTTTGTTCTCTTGTTTCAGATGCATGTGGGTTAATAAATTTATACTAAACGACAAAACGTCTATTATACTCTGAGGATGCACATTGAATACATTATGCATGAATCCAGTATATCTACATACACTATAATATATGCAGAAAGCCTTAGAATTGATATACTGTATGCATTGCATTCACTATGTAAATTATCTTAGAAGTCGACTTTATCTACAGTAAACGCTTCTCCAACTTTACACCTGCTTTTCTCAAAAATGTAAGCGAGATTTAAACGCAATAGGCATTTCAGTTTTCGTCTTACACAAATTATATATATACCGGTATATATATCATTGGGAAGACGTGATACATTTTGTTGTTCTTATATTCTTCCTGTATCATACACAGCATGTTGTCAAAGTCGTAAAAAATAATAAAACATAATTCACCTAATTTCCTAATCACCTGATTCTGAAATTAGACCTAAATGTGACCGCTACAAAACCATCCTCTCTGTATTGTTTAACCACAATAACAATAATATACAGGAAAATTTGTAAAAATGTATCATTTCTAGTAAAGCACATTGTTCATCCTAATTTTACATAATTTGGTCCTAATCCAAAAACCCATTGAAATAATTTCTTGAGAATTGATATGAGATAATACCTAGACCTCTACTGGTGTGCCTATTCTCATTGAAATCAAACCAATTTTGTTGACACTCTCTAAGTAGGGGGTGGACGATTCCCTTAAGTGTAGTTTTCAGTCTGAATTCAAACAAAATCGAATATTTTCGTCAAAGCGATGGTTATATCCAGCACTTGTCATATGCATTAGCCATGCATTTGGTTATGTGCATAAGTAATGTTCACAATGAACGAAAAACAACAACTAAAACTTAAATTTTACGAATATAAATTAATTTCAATTCAAACTGGAGGAGGCTTATGGGTATTTGTTCTCTCTCTCTCTCTCTCTCTCTCTCTCTCTCTCTCTCTCTCTCTCTCTCTCTCTCTCTCTCTCTCTCTCTCTCTCCTGTATGTCGGTCATTATGCCTAACATTATCTCTCCCTGTCTTATAGTAAGGTGTTATTAATGATATTGTAATACTGTAGGCAGTTAGTAGAACAAATACCCACGTCATAATGTTTTCCCTTACCCACAACCCACTCCCCTTCCCCTTTTTCCCTCCTCCCACCCACACACATACACAACATCGTTGCCCGCTGTTCAAAGATACTACCTGCCATTATTGTGTCAATTTATTTAAGCTAATCTACGAACATTTGGGACCTTACTACACTAAGTATTGCCAGATAAAACTGCGAGTCCCTGAACGAGCGTGGCCCAGCTGGATCTTTACATTAGCTTTTAGCTTTACCTTTACTTTGGGGACCCGCAGAGGGCTGCATACGGACAGCATGGCCAGTTTAGTTCACAATACTTTGAGTTAATATATCACCGTGGCTGTAAACTCACTGCCACTATCACTCTGGAGAATGGACGGGGCACCAAATAGAAGAAAGAAATCCAGTAAATGATGAGCAACTTCGGCAGCTCGTTTAGATGTCAAGGTATGTAGGATGATAAATTATATCAAATGATCTTGGTAAACAAAAATCCATTTGAATGACTTATGTGTCATAGATTGCATATCAATGATATCAATAAATTTGGCCCCGTGAATTGAATTTATTTGTTTAAATTGGGCGTACCCCAACACCTTTCGTCATTGGGCGTTTCCTTTTCTTTTGGCACTCTTAGCAGTAAGATTTAAATAGTTGTAAATCATACTCTGTGATATTGTCATGCTTCTTTCCAATGTCCTTTAGCATACGATCCCTCCCACCGTCACCAGTGGCCCGCTTGATTGTATCATACTGTAGGTATCCTCTATAGAAACATAATACAACATATCATCCTCTGGTCTGTGTTGCTTCTTAATATGTTTTTCAATATCAGCACATTGCAGAACCTCATACTTGTTAAGCAAGTAATAGTCACGCCCACCCCTAAAAGTAATAATTGCTGCTACTGTTTTGACTTCTTGAATAGTTATTAAATACTGTTCTTTGGGTATCAAATTTGTTTGGGGTATTTATTACCAAAACTACCATGATTGTTCTCAATATTTGAAGGGTATTATAGAATACTGATGTTGCAAAGATCATATTAAAAACAATTTCAACCACCGGAAATGCATTTTATTTGCACTATATAAAGCACGGTTAAAAACAAATCCTCCCTATTGATGGTGGTAGAACTCTTATTAACACCTTATTGGCGGGCTAGGCGGTCTATTTGACCATACCACACAGCGGTTTTTTTTTTACCCTAAATAGGGTTGTTTCCATGCTCATTTTCATGCCTAAATATGACCCAGAGCGTAAAACAAGTATCTATCCCTGAAATGGCATAAACAGAGCTTTCCAATGACACCCAAACCATCCTTGTACGACCACTGGTTCTCTTGCAACGATCGTGCAACACGAGTGCAAAAACCCTAAAATAAGGTAATTTCCTTACATAATTCCCTGTGTAGCGAGTGAGAAAGGGGGGAGGAAAGTAGAATACAGTTCAGTATGTCCACGGTGGTCGTGGGGAGCGGTCATAAGGTTACTACGCTCGTCCCACCGCTCAGCTCTCTCTCTCAGCAACATTACGTGCTGAAAATGGCGCTCGACAGCTGTCGTGCACCGCCACTTAGTCCAAATTTATTTCACTCGACATATGTTGCACACCGCCAGTTAAGGGTTAAGCCCCTTACTGACAAAATAGATGCTGATTTCAGTAAATCATGAAGGGGTGAGCCCCCCCTCAACTCATCCTATATCCCAAGGCAAAATATGGTTGCATTTTTTATTCTGTAAATGACGTGCATCTGAGTGTTTTGAAATCGTTGGATAATGGGGGAAAAAGGGTAGAATGTAGAGTTCGGGCAAACCGCCAGCCTTGTTTACACTACGCGGAGCGGCGGCGGACGCTTGCCATCATGTTCCCGTCTATTTTGACTGCCTTTGGATACAATAATATGTTGAGAGGGGGCTTTGCCCCTCCTCACCCCCCCCCCCCCCCCATGACATATTGTCATCATCATATATATGGCCAGCAGGGGGAAATAACCGAAAAAATTCGCCGTCAAAATAGACGCGAACTTAACCACGGCGATCGACATATGTAAACATGATGGCGGCGGCGGCGGCGGCGTACACTTGCGATCATGTTCCACTCTATTTTGAATGCCATTGGATACAATAAGATGTTGAGATTCTCACCCCACCATGACATATTGTCATCATCATATATACTGCCAGCAGGGGGCAAATAACCAAAAAAATCGCCGTCAAAATAGACGCGAAGCTAACCGCGGCGATCGACCTATGTAAACATGACGACCGTACGCCCGGACACTACATCCATCCCAGGAAAAAATCCGGGGATTGTAACTATTTTCAACTACTGTATAGGCTACTGATAAAAACTATCTAAAACCAATAATAAAAAAACATGGGAAAATTAATGATAGTTTCAGTAATATTATCCCTTTTTTGCATTCTTTATATTTTGTGTAAAGTTTGGTTTTAAACTTCTCGATTGGTTCAGTCATAATTATAACAACACTTAGTCACTCTGTTTTCAGAGATGGAGTGAGCTATCACACTGTAGAGATTCAAGAGGCAGTTATTATCAGCGCCGTTCGTCGAAACACACTAGGTCAGAGCACGAACTCGACCGGCAGTTGTCAGCATGCCAGGATTAGTGTCTTTGAGTGCACATGCTTAGTATCCTAGCGGGTTGGTCCAATAGGAACCCTCAAAATGTCTAAACGAACCTCCGAAATATAAAAGATTTAATTCAGTCCGAGATTGCTTTGAAACCTTAAAGCTACGATTTATGAGAGAGAAAGAGAGAAAGAGAGGCCGTTGGTTGAGGCCCGAGATAATGGAGCAGAGATTGGTAGGAGTGTATTTAAATAATGAACATCTTGCGAGGTTCACCAATTATCATAAATAACTTTACATGTTAAGGATTTTATAGTTTATCAGTATCCTATCTTGAATAAAAACAAAACTAAATAATTGTTATCCTACCTTATGGTATGGATTTAGTAATGAGACGATGGTTGACTAGTTGTCTCAACCCATAATATCGTATCTAGCAGAAGCCGTGACTAACTATTATATAAATGGCCATATATATATATAACTTAGCTATATTTAGGGTCCTGGCGTAATTTCGAGAGAATTCCGTCTTCGATAAGAGAAGTTAGTGTCCGGGCTGGGCGTGGGTAATGGTAGCGGATAGTCAGGAAGCACGTCTTGACGGTCTCGAGGCTTAGAAGCGTCTGTTGGAATTATAATTTTCCGACCCTAAGTAACTACTGTACTAACTTCATTACCAAGGGTTCATTCCTTCTTCACTTAATCATATAAACTAAAAAAAAAATTTTGCTTTATGAATAATATTATACAGTATATGTAAATATCATTTTACAAAGATTAAGTACACATATTACAGCAACCTGTAGTTCGTTCCAAAGGAGTCCCGCGATCGCGGGAAATTCAAACCTAATCCCAAATACAGTACCTCTTAATTAATTCATACAAGTTTTTTTTCTAAACTAACTTGACCAAGGTAATAGTATACAATTCTAAATGACTTAATATTAACCCCTTACCGACGGGGATGTTTGTAACTTCTACTACCTGCCAGGCGGGCATATTTACCCTAAACGAGCTTCATTCCATGCACTTTTTCATGCATAAACAAGACCCAGAGCGTAATACAATTATGTTTCCGTGAAAGAGCTATAATAGAGCTTTCCAATGACACCTGAATCATCCTTGTACGACCACGGGTTATCCTGTAGCGATCGCGCAACGAGAGGTGAAAAACCCTAAAATACGGTAACTTCCCCAGATTTTTCCTGGTCTCGCGAGGCTGTGGATGTGGAATGTTGCAGAGATGGTGTCAGTCGCGGCACTAGGGCCGTGCCGAACGGTCAGAGCCGGCCTATCATCCTCCCAACGCGTGGACTCTCTCTCAGAGCCGATAATGTGCTCAAAATCCCTTCCGACTATTGTCGGGCACCGCAGGGGTGGCCATTATTCTCTCGCCCGACATATGTCGGCCGCTGCGGCTTGAGTGTTAATCATTCTTTACAATATTTACAATTACCCGACTCTGGCTGTTACTAGTTCCTCCCAGATAACTGTGTAATCAAATTATTTCTCACAGTACACTTCTCCGGGTATGAACCCTTGAAAAGCCTAAACGAACATCCAAAATGTAAATATTAGGTCAATAATTAATGAGAATATTCAATTCATTCCGAGACAGCGGCGAAAACTTAAAGCTGCAAAATATGTTCTAAAGTGTACAGTTGCCCACATACTTAAAATGTGAAAGAGAGAGACACAAGGGACTGGAATGCTCGAAAACGGGCTCCAGTCCTGATGCAAATCTTTAATTACATTGTGCTGGCTTAACCCCTTCTATACCGGCGTCGTCTTTTGATTTTATTCTGGCTCCTAATCGATTTTATTCACTTTAGGAAGGATCTTTAGCAATTATAAGGTTTCGAACTATCTCTATCAACCCTTTTAACGACCACAGATCCTTTCTAAGTTGCATAAAATCGTCTAAATATTGCTAGAATAAAAAATAACATACGTCGCCTGTACAGAAGGGATAAATAATCCAGAAGGGTTGATAGCCTCTGAAGTAACTTAGAGAGAGAGAGAGAGAGACAGGCCGTTGGTCTAGGAAACAATAAGGGAGACTACAGTTAGGTCCTTAACCCGGGAACAATGAGCGTCCTCAATTAAGTCTGTAGTGAGATATTTTTTTTTTTTTCACATAGAAACAAAAATCTCACTACAGACTCAATTGAGGACGCTCGCCATTCTTGGGTTAAAAAAAAAAAAAAACTCATACCCGGCTGTTGGTCCTTACAAATAAACAGTGAGCTCACTTAAAACTCGTCAACAACCATTACACACATTCACTAACATCCAAACAGGGAATTTGTGTATTAAAACTCTGTGTAAACCAGTGATTTCACAAAATCCCTACAACATTTAGAGATATCATCTATGTACCGATGGTCACAGCGATTACATGAAACTCCTGATTCATTTAGGGTTAACGTAAAATCCCTAGATTCACACATTCTCTGTAACACTCACACACACATGTACAGTATATATAGTATATATTTATAGTTGCCTGGAAACAGGAGATAATATATAAAGTATGATTGTAACTAACATATATGACGTATCACTGTTCCAGAGGGATTATGGGAAGGAAAACGGAGGTGACGGGTGAGCTGTCTGGCGCCAGCCAGGCAGAACTGTGCAGCCTTCGCTACGAGCCGGTTGTTTTCCAGGGAGAGAAAAGCGTCGACGTAGCAGCTGTGTGTGTGTGTGTGTGGAGAAATAACTTTGTAAATATCTATCTATCTATCTATTGCCTGATGCCATCATCACCGAAGGGGTGGCCACGAACGAACTGCCCCCATGCACCTCTGTCCCCAGTCAGTCGATGCCCCTACCCCCAACCAGCACCGCCTTCATCCATATACTTCCTCACTCCATCCTTCCACCTCTCCTTCGGTGCACCTCTCCCTCTCTGTCCTTCCACCTCGCTCTCGTACACCCTCTTAGTCATTCTCTCGCTTTCCATACGTTCCATATGGCCGAGCCATCTCAAGTTGTTCCTTTTCACACTTTCCAGCACATCTACCTCCACACCACACCTCCTTCTTACTTCCTCATTCGTCTGTCTATCCCTCCATGTAACTCCGCACGCACTTCTCAAGTAACTAATTTCCACTGCTCTCACTCTTGGTCTGAGTCTCTTCCCGAACGTCCATGCTTTGCTTCCGTAAGTTAGTGTCTGGATTACCACACTGTCATGCAAGGACTTTTTCACTTCCATACTGACCACACTATTTCTTGTTACTGCTTTCAACGTTCCTACAACTCTCTTCCCTTGTTGCACCCTCTCCCGCACTTCTTCATCCATAGTCCCGACATCTTTACTCAACACACTGCCCAGATACTTAAATGAGCTGACAATCTCCATAGCCTGACCGTTCAACTTCACCTCACACTCTGTGGCTTCACCCCTTTCGAAGACCATAACCTTGCTCTTCCCCGCATTTACCTTCAGATTCCTTTTTTCGCACTTTGTTCCAAACACACATTTTACCAGACCCTGCAACTCCCATTCATTAACACTCATCATAACTGTATCATCAGCAAACAGCAGTACAGGTAGCTTCCACTCATTTCCCTCCCTTATCAGCGACACACCAACATCCACTGCTCTTCCTTGTATTTCTTTCATGACTCCATCCATATATACAGTAAACAGCCACAGGGACATCACACACCCGTTTCAACCCAACATTCAGGTCAAAGAACATGCTCTGCTCATTCTCCACACGTACTGCCGCCTTTGCACCCTCATACATGCTCTTCACTGCTTTCAGCAATTTGCCATCTACTCCGTATATTCTAAGTACTTTCCACATACCTTCTCTATCCACTGTCATAGGCCTTCTCCAAATCCTTAAAGGTAACATACACCTTTTGTTGTTTCTCCAGATATTTCTCCACAACACAATTCAGGGTAAAAATATGATCTACACATCCTCATCCCTTCCTAAAACCGCCCTGCTCGTCACCTATCCATTTCTCCATTTTCGCTCTCACTCTCTCAATCACTACCCTACTTTACACCTTCCCTACTACGCTTAGAAGACATATTCCTCGGTGGTTACCACACACTCCTCTTTCCCCTTTACCCATATATAGGGGGACTATTATGCCTGTCTTCCAGAGTACTCCCTCCATCTTTCGACTCTCTCTTGCTTCTCGACTAGCATTCTCCCATTCTTATCTTTCACACCCTTTCTGTTTCCCTTGCTACCTTCCCTAACTTTCTTGACTTTTTTCCAGAACAGTTTCTTGCACTCCCTCCATTTTACACTCAAATTCCTTCCAAATTCCTCATCTACTCTTCTCTTATTTTCCTTTACTACTTTCTTCACCACTCTCTTTCTCTCCACGTACCTCGCTTGTTTCCGACTCTCCAAATCTTCATTCCCTCTACTAGCCAACCACTCTCTATACGCTTTCTTTTTGTCCTCCACAGCTATTTTTACCTCTTCTGTCCACCATGCTGTACCTTTCACTCCCCTCCCTCTTCTCCTTACTCCACATACCTCCTCACATGCTGCACAGATCTCTCCTTTAAACACCTTGCTCATCTCCTCCACTTCCTCCATATCCTCCAGGTCGAACCCACCTATCGTCTTTCTACTGCTCTCCTGTACTCCTCCTGCAGCCTCTCCACCCTCATCGCCATTCCACCCTCCTTTCGCCTCCCTCCAGCTCTCCTCACCCACTTCTTTTGTATCCTAATTTTAGCTACTACTACATAATGGTCAGACAGACCCCCTCCAATACCCCTATCCACCCTAGAATCCAGCACAGATGTCTTCATTCGTTCATCCACACATATATAATCAATCAGTGCCTTGTTCCACCACTGTCTTATCCTTATCTTTCATCGTCCACACCACTTTCGATGTGTACCTGTGTATCATTCTTTTCTATCATATACTGTATCTTAATGTAATGTACTGTGAAGTGTTCATTAGGAAGTGATGTGGGTTATGTAAAGCCATTATGAATGGTATATGTGAAGCCTTATTGAATGGTAAAGCCTCATTAAGTGATACCATCCTGTTGAAAGGAGGTGTCTGTTGCCACCATACTTAGTTAAGACTTCAGAGGCTATCAACCCTATTGGATTATTAAGCCAACATACTGTAAGTCAAGAATAGCATCAGGACCGAGTCCCTTTTCGAGAACCCCAGTCCCTTCCTTCGCCACGCACAGCTTGCCAGCTGCTATATTCCAACTCTCTGAGTAAGCGCCGGTGTTTAGATGTAGCCTGGACTGATTCTCACTGGAATCATCATGAAATTGTTAGGCTATGAAATTATGATTGTTATATTTTCGTAGGTTAACTCATAAACTGAGAAGCTATGGTAGTTCAAACCCTCCTGCCAAGCGAAGGTATTTGGTTCTCTTCTGACGAAAATAGTCATTGTACCATTTATATAATCAACTCTGCGTAAGCAAAGTTTGGTATCCCCCCCCTACTCCCCCCCTCCCCCCCGTATAGTGGGTACCACCGGAAAAAATGTCGTCGATGTTGTCGTCCGTCTGTCCCGGAACTCCTCCTAGACCGTTGGACGGATTTTCACCAAATTTCACACAAACATAACTGTATTGGGTGAATGCGAACGTTAGTCAAAAAAGATTTTTTGAATTTGTGCAATAGTTATGATTATAGTTCCAAGATGTGGTTCCCCCCCCCCCCCCCCCCCCACACACACACACACATACACACTCTAGCAATGATGGGGAATGCCATGCCATCACTGTGTCTGTATGCTTGTGTGTGTACCATCACAGGATGCCACACATCACAGAAGTGATGATAATGGTGATTATGGTACTAGTAGTGATGATGTTGGTGATAGTGATAGTATTTGTCATGGTGGTAATGATCTGTAGTGGTGACTATATTGTGTCTGAATGTAGTAGTAATAGTTGTGGTGATTAAGGTAGCAGTTATAGTATTGCCAGTAGTGATGATGATGGTTATTATGGTAGTGAGGGTAGTCTTGATTGTGAAAGTAGTTGTGATAGTGGTGGTAATAGTAGCAGTGATGATGGTAGTAGATAATGGGGATAGTAGTAGTGATGATGATGAAAGTATTAGTGATGGTTACTGGAGATAACGCCCCCAAAACAACTCGCCTCTCATTTGTATGAGGAACTTGCCCCGATTTGGATAGGTTAGGTTAAGTTAGGTTAGGTTAGTTTAGTTGACAGTAGAAGTGATGATAATAGTAGTAGGGATGATGGTGGTAATAGTAGTGATGATGGTGATAGTTGTAGTGATAATGATGACAATTGTGATGATAGTGACAGTAGTAGTGATGATGTTAACACTAGTAATGATGATTGTAAGATTATGGTGATACTAGTAGTGATTATGGTGAAAGTTGTAGTAACAATGATGATGGTAGTGTCAATGGTGACAGTAGTAGTCATGATGGTGACAGTAGTAGTGATGATGGTGAGAGTAGTAGTGATTATTGCAATAGTAGTAGTGATGATGATCATAGTAATGGTGATGACAGTAGTAGTGATGATAGTGCAGTTATAGTGAGGACGGTGATAGTATGATTAATGATGGTAATACTTGTCTACTTTATTATTATTTATCCATATGTGACAATTTTGCTTTTATTATGAAGATATGAAAATTTAAGAGCAATAAAAGAAGTGGGAATAGCATTTGGGGGGTGAAAAAGACGTATTATTGCCGCAAGGTCGTATCATGAGGCGAGAGCTGAGGGGACGTATATCCTCCCTCTCCAAGCTCTCAAGCCACACTGACGGGCCTCTGAGGGAGTCAGGAGGGTAGGAGCCCGTCCACTGGGCTAGGAGAGCTGCAACCAACCACAGGCCACTACGTCACAGGGACACAAAGCCCACGTGACCCTGTTCAGCCACTCTCCGACAAGCGGGCCGGCCGGGAAGGGAGCCCGCGCACACACACTACACCTCGCTCCCACTTATCTCTCTCATTGCAACTAACACACTGCATATCTTATAACACTATCAATGATATAAAATACTTCTTGGTGTCACAGACAAGAATAAGGGCAAACACTAAACTATCTGTGACAACTTAAACACTATGAAAGAAAGAGGGTCGCTCTACGACTATCATAGCCCATTTCACTGCCCGGGCGAGCGCTAGCGAGTACGAGAGCATTCTGAACAGCTGGCTAGCGTAACAATAAATAAAAACAGACACACACACATAACACACACACTAGGGAACTTCTATGTCATCACCTTTATTAGAATACTTAGCATACCTTACAGTCACTACATGAATTTCATATATAATATTCCCTACAATGCCGCCACCGTTTTGTTGTTCCTTGGTACCAGTAGAAATTTACTGTTAGTGCATATTTTGAATTAGTTATATTGTTAACAGGTAAATTGGGAACTTCATTATATTCTTTTAATATCTGACGAATGAAGTACTATAGAAGTAACTGAAACTATAACTAAGTGGTAATCATATTGAAGAGGTTTATTGAATTTGTTTGATTTCTCCTTTTATTATAGGTGTTTCTGAAAATGTAAGTAATATATTGGCGGTAACTGAATATATATATATATATATATATATATATATATGGAGACTAAATCATAAATACGTGTGATCAAATGATGTAGTATACCTCGCATGATAAATTAAACATTGGAACACCAAGCTTTCGTCTATTCTCTCAAGACATCTTCAGGGTAATACCCCTGTATTACCCTGAAGATGTCTTGAGCGAATAGACGAGAGATTGGTGTTCCAATGTTTAATTTTTCATTCGAGTTTTACTATATATATAGATATATATATATATATATATATATATATATATATATATATATATATATATATATATATATATATATATATGTAAATATATAATTATATATATATGTATATATATATATATGTATATATAGACAGCTTGTAAAAGAGTAATTAAGTATATATACATTTTTATTGATAGGCCTAATAAGGAAGTGTGATTTAGTCGAAGGGTTATTCTGTTAAACCTTTCTCTATATTCCTATAAGGTGATATTAAACATAAGATAACTTATGAAACCGGTACCCACTTGTTTTATGTTCTCCATGTTGCGTCTCTCTCTCTCTCGCACATATATATATATATATATATCGTACTAGTAAAGGACCTCCAGCATCGCTTTATGGCCGCCTCAGGACTCAACTTCACCTATGAAGAGGCCACCAATGGACAGCTTCCCTTCCTCGACCTCCTTGTTTCGTTTAATAATCAAGAATTCAAAACTACCGTCTACACCAAACCCACGAACAATGGCCAATGCCTCAACGGGGAAAGTGAATGCCCCCAACGATACCTGCTGTCCACCATCGCAGCCTACATCAGAAGAGCCCTCACCCATTGCACCGCGTGAAGCGACACCCATAAGAAACTAGAACGCCTTACCCAGGTACTCGTTAACAACGGATACTCTAACACAGATGTCACCAACACCATAAGAAAACACCCTGATGAATGGTATACCAAGCCCCCCCTACTACCAACCCTACCAACGACAACACTATCTTCTACCGCAACTACATGTCATCTGATCACAATACAGACGAATCCATCATGAAAGAAATCATTACCAAAAACGTCCTCCCCACCAACCCCGACCACAAAATAAAACTTATCATCTACTACAAATCCTCCAAAACCTCCAACCTCATCCTCCGTAACAGACCTATCTCTCCCAAAACTCCGAAAATAGACAACCATGTGATATACCAACACAATTGCAATAATGTGGACTGTGGACCTCAAACCTACGTTGGTATGACACAAAATCGTTTATCACGCCGTCTCACCCTCCATCTCCAATCTGGAGCTATCAAAGACCACTATAAAGCCCCCCACCACCAAGCCCTTACTCGCTCTGACCTAGATAAAAATACATCCGTAATTGATAAAGAGACAGAACCCAGAAGACTTGCTATACTTGAAGCCCTATATATTCAAACTCTTAATCCTTCCATAAATAATCAATCTCTCGACCTCCAAATACTCCCATCAGCAAAACATTACTCTCAAACACCCCCTAACATTACTCCCTTACCACCCCGACTCTGCCCTTGCCCCCTCTCTCCTCCCCTCCCCTTCCGCCCCTTACCGTCCCCCCCACTACTTCATTTAACCAACGCACGCCGCCCCTCAACCCTACGCTTCAAACTGGACCAGAAACCCGAGATACAACTGGCCCGCCGCCCCTCACAAGGGCCCGGCCACCCCCTCGCCCAGCAGACCCCCTATGACAACATCTAGCATCTACGAACCCTCCCAGCCAACCAGGAGGCAGGAAAAGCGCGCGCCTCATTGGTCGCCAACTAGCCAATCATAATGTTAGCCGACACCCAATAAACCTTACTGTGATAAGGTACCTAAAATGTATAAATAAGCTGTTATGTTATATCCTATTCACTTACCTTCCATTCCCTGAAGATGATAGTTGTCTATCGAAACGCGTCGGATCATCATGAATTTTGCTCACCTTTTGCACAATCTCCCAGAACACCTGAGAATTGCTGTTCGTTCTATTGAAAGCCTTAATAGTAAAATAATTAATGCTGATACATGTATCTCCTTCAACCTCGCCTGCCTTAAAGAAAAAAAAAATTATATATATATATACTGTATATATATATATATATATATATATATATATATATATATATATATATATATATATATATATATATATATATATATATATATATATATATATATATATATAATTATATATATTCTTACATACGGAGCCCTGTATGTTTATTTAAGAGTTAGAATTAAGAGTTGAAGGAGTGCCAAACTACCCAGGCGGCGAAGCAGACCAGCGAGCGAACCAGCGAGGGGGAAACCAGCTCGTCCGCATACCAGCAAACAAGCCTTCACACCTGCGTGCGTCATAGGGGACCCTGCAAACTACTTCGAAGACCCGACGCTATGACGTATGATCGACGCCAGGAGACTCCATTGGACCACGCACCTGCTACGCAACTCGAGGAGCTGTGATTGGGGCGCGCACTACCCGCTGCCTCCTGATTCGTTCCTACACCATCATTGTTTAGTATATAAGACCCTAGTAGTGGGCATTCAAATCAGTCTCATTTGGAGTTGGGGAAGGTGAACTTGCAGCTGGAGGAAGACGGGGTGAAGTATTATAATGGGATTGTGACTGTCAGTCAGATTATATAAGTGTGTGTTAAGTGTGTTCGGTGTAAACACTTACGTTATGTTGGTTAGTGAGATATGTGATTGGGGAATTAACGTTAACGCTACTATTATGTACTTAACTATTTGATTTGAAATTAACGTTAACGCTACTATTATGTACTTAACTATTTGATTGGGAATTAACGTTAACGCTACTATTATGTACTTAACTATTTGATTGGGAATTAACGTTAACGCTACTATTATGTACTTAACTATTTTAGTTGACTGACTTGTGGACTAAAGCAACTCTTTAAGTAGTTGGGTTATGATGAAAGTAATACTGTTGTTTTATATTAATACTTACGAGTTCTTTCATTTTCTTTTAATTAAGCTTACATTGCTTAACGGTGCTTAGTACGGTGATGCTATTGTCTCTTAATAGTAATATCTCCTTAGACTAACATGGCTGTTTTAATGTTACTTCTAGTGATTTCCTAAGCTGAAGAAAATTATTTTAGCTTCAAAATATTATTTTGCTTTTCATATTATTTGAGTGAGACCTGAATCGAATCTATGAAGCGATCCTGTAACTTAATTTACTCATAATCAAAATTCAATGTTACGTGGTTAAGAAATACATTTAACTAATTATTAAATATGTATCTAACTTTTCATGTGACTTTGATATTAATGCTGATGATAATAATAATATAATACTATTAACGTAAGACAAGAACCAAGAATAATTACATTAAATATAAATAAAAGGACATATAAGAAAACTAGCTATTCATTTCAAAAAGGGTAAGAGACAGAAATATTCTTACCTCAATATTTATCTTTCAAGACTGTTTATATAATTAATAGTCGTTCTTTAGATATAACTTATTCGGTTCATAACCATAGCCTACTAAGCTTCGGTTAAATAATAATTCTTTATAAATACTATCTATCTATCTATCTATCTATCTATATGCTCAGGCCCAATCCCCATTTTGGGGATAGCCGACTCAAGACAGAGCAAGAACAGGGAAAACACAAAAACAACATAAAACAAAAAATAAACACAGATAAAAAACACAAACTCTCACACATCCATGATGTGTGATTTATAAATATTACATGACTTTAATTAGTTTCAGTATTTTTTCATAATTAAAGAGTATCAGTCAATAAAGGATTCCAAGTCCTAAGATCCAAAAAGGAAAGGAAGCAACAACATGAAATAACTTTATTAGATTTTACTTTTGTTTTGCCTTCAGCTGACTGATACCTTAATATATATCTCTGTGCTATCTAGATTCATCAAGTTAACCACTTGAGGATCAAGATACGTAACAGAAGAGTGGCGACCTCGCCAGGATTCGTTTCATACAGTTTCACTCAGTTTCATTACAGTTTCACTACTTAAAAATCAAATATTAATCATGCCTCATCTAATTAATGACGAAGATGCTCGAGTTTTCATAGAATCAGACCCAACAACCCCTGATATTGACTGTCTGTCAATATCCGAACTGAAAGTGCTTGCCTCGCATCTCCAGTTAACTATCTCGAACATGTCCAAAGTAGAGGTGGCTCAGACCATAAAAACCCACCTGTTCCCTGTAGAAGGCGGGGAGGGTGACGGAGCAGTTGGTGGGATCCCGAGTAAACCTAGCCAACTTGATGAACAATTGCCACCTGGTTTGACCGGTGATCAAGTACTGGAACTAGCCAGAATAAAGACCGAACAAGCCAGACTAAATGTCGAACTAGAACTAGCAAGAATAAATGCAAAAGCAAATACCGAAGAAGCCAGCATAAAAGCCAGAGCAACGACCGAACAATGTTAATATCAATATCGTATAGCTCAACTAAATGTCGATACAAATGCTTCCTTAATTGCTCCCCCTCTGGGATTGACTATGACTAGTGTCATTCCACCTTTCACTGAGGATAATGTGCAGGATTTCTTTGTTTTGTTTGAGGAAGTTGCTGGAGGTATGAAGTGGACAAGAGATCAATGGCCTTTTATGTTATAAACCGTTTTGACAGGGCAGGCTCGAGCCACGTATTTGTCAGAAGTAGCAGAAGTTAGGCAGGATTATGACAATCTCAAAGAAGCTATCCTAAAAATCTATCCATTGCAGCCTGAGGCGTACAGGCAATCTTTCCGTAAAAACCAGAAGAAAGTAGAAGAAACCCATAAGGTATTTGCCAGGACCATGACTAAAACTTTCAATCATTGGGTCAAGAGTAAGAAAGTCACAAGCTACAACGATCTGAAGGAGTTGTTCCTGTTAGAAAATTTCCTATGGAAAATTGATTCTTCAGTAGCCTATCATTTAAGGGGGAAGAAGGTAGATTGTCTTGTCGACGCCGCTGACATGACTGACACATACGTGCTCAACAACAAATTTTGTGGAAAGAAACCCTACGATAATTCTAGTTCTAATTTTAAGTATCCCAATCACAAATCTGACAGACCCAGTGACAAGCCTGTAACGTCTTCCCCAGCTAGCCAAAATAGAATTGTTCCCCCAACTAAAAATGCGACTCAGGGCAATGGTAACAGAGGTGGGGCCCAAATTTTTAGTAATGCTCAAAGAGGGAACGTTCCCGTATCCCCTAAAGTATGTACTTTTTGTGGCATGAGAGGCCACCTACCTTATCAGTGCTGGGCCAAGGAGAAAACCGAGAGATCGGGGCAGACAGTTGCCGCCGTATCTTAAATTCCATATGTGCCTTTAACCCTTAAAAAGAGGCTCACCACATAAGTCGTATTTAATAAAGCTGGATTATGTGGCGGCGCTCGACATAGGTCGAGTGGCAATTTCAGCACGTAATGTTGCTGAGAGAGAGAGACAAGTGGTGGCAGGAGACTAGCGAGCGTATGACTGCTCCAGACCACCGCGGCGAACCTACTGACACGAATCTCAGCTCCCTCCTCCCTCTCTCACTCGCTATATACGGAATTGTATCGGGAAAGTGGCTAATTACATGCTTTTTGCACTCGCGTTGCACGGTTATTGCAAGAAAACTAGCCATCATAAAAGGATCGTTATGGTGTCATTCGAAAGCTCTGTTTATGCCCTTTCAGGGATAGATACTTGTTTTACGTTCTGGGTCTTATTTAGGCATGAAAATGATCACGTAAACAGCCCTATTTTGGCTAAAAACACCCCGCTGGGCGGTACATATAAATAAACCGCATAGGCCGCTCGTAAGGTGTTAAGAGTTAGAATTAGAGTTGAAGGAGTGCCAAACTACCCAGGCGGCGAAGCAGACCAGCGAGCGAACCAGCGAGGGGGAAACCACCTCGTCCGCATACCAGCAAACAAGCCTTCACACCTGCGTGCGTCATAGGGGACCCTGCAAACTACTTCGAAGACCCGACGCTATGACGTATGATCGACGCCAGGAGACTCCATTGGACCACGCACCTGCTACGCAACTCGAGGAGCTGTGATTGGGGCGCGCACTACCCGCCGCCTGCTGATTCGTTCCTACACCATCATTGTTTAGTATATAAGACCCGAGTAGTGGGCATTCAAATCAGTCTCATTTGGAGTTGGGGAAGGTGAACTTGCAGCTGGAGGAAGACGGGGTGAAGTATTATAATGGGATTGTGACTGTCAGTCAGATTATATAAGTGTGTGTTAAGTGTGTTCGGTGTAAACACTTACGTTATGTTGGTTAGTGAGATATGTGATTGGGAATTAACGTTAACGCTACTATTATGTACTTAACTATTTGATTTAGAATTAACGATAACGCTACTATTATGTACTTACTATTTGATTGGGAATTAACGTTAACGCTACTATTATGTACTTAACTATTTGATTGGGAATTAACGTTAACGCTATTATTATGTACTTAACTATTTTAGTTGACTGACTTGTGGACTAAAGCAACTCTTTAAGTAGTTGGGTTATGATGAAAGTAATACTGTTGTTTTATATTAATACTTACGAGTTCTTTCATTTTCTTTTAATTAAGCTTACATTGCTTAACGGTGCTTAGTACGGTGATGCTATTGTCTCTTATTAGTAATATCTCCTTAGACTAACATGGCTATTTTAATGTTACTTCTAGAGATTTCCTAAGCTGAAGAAAATTCTTTTAGCTTCAAAATATTATTTTGCTTTTCATATTATTTGAGTGAGACCTGAATCGAATCTATGAAGCGATCCTGTAACTTAATTTACTCATAATCAAACCTCAATGTTACGTGTATAAGAAATACATTTAACTAATTATTAAATATATATCTAACTTTTCATGTGACTTTGATATTAATCCTGATGATAATAATAATATAATACTATTAAAGTAAGACAAGAACCAAGAATAATTACATTAAATATAAATAAAAGGACATATAAGAAAACTAGCTATTCATTTCAAAAAGGGTAAGAGACAGAAATATTCTTACCTCAATATTTATCTTTCAAGACTTTTTATATAATTAATAGTCGTTGTTTAGATATAACTTATTCTGTTCATAACCATAGCCTACTAAGCTTCGGTTAAATAATAATTCTTTATAAATACTACATGACTTTAATTAGTTTCAGTATGCCCCAGGTAGAGTGGGACATCACGTAGGTTGGCTGAGAACGGGTGAGATGTCGGTGCGCTATAGGTGACAGCAAAGTAAGATGTACATAAAATATCTCGTCGGACAGACAGGGGCAGGAGATTGCTCTCACTGCAAAGCCCAGCGATTGGAGAGGAGTGTAGGGCACCCGTCATCAGTCTCATGGCAGAGTTTTGCACCACTTCTAGTTTCTTGAGGGTCGTTGGTGATGCTGAGGCAAAAGCTTGGGAACAATAATCCAGCTTACTACGGATGTATGAAGTGTAGAAGATGCGGAGAGTAGATGGATGTGCACCCCACGTTGTACCAGTAAGAGCCTTCATGATGTTCAGGCGCTGTCATGAGGAGTCCACAAGGTAGTCTATATGGTCCTTCCATGTTAGGAGCGGGGCATCAAAAACCACACCAAGGTAGCGATGACTGGCAGACTGTGCAAGATTGACGCCATTGAACTTGAGGGTTATCGCTGGAACAGGTCGTTTCCGGGAATAAACTTGGAAGACAGTCTTATTGGGGTTGACTTGGAGGCCCCAGGTGGAAGTCCATTGGTGAAGGGAGTCAAGTGCATCCTGTATAGTACGTGCCGCTGTCAGAGGGTCCTCATGGGAATAGTATAGGGTCAGATCATCGGCGTATGCAACTAGGTGCACTGGGGATAAGTCAGGGAAGTCTGCTAGGTAGGAATCAAATAGGTACGGACTGAGGATTGAGCCCTGCGGCACACCAACACCATAAATCACGTCTGAGGAGAAGGCACCTTGAAGAAACACACGTCCCGTCCTGGATGTTAAAAAAGATTGGATCCAAGAGAGCATCTTCCCACAAACTCCCAGTTTGGCCATTTTCATCATGAGGAGTAGATGAGGTACACTGTCAAAGGCAGCAGACAGGTCAAGGTACACAACAATGGTAGTGCGCTTATGAGATAGTGCAGTTAAAATAGCCTGTTCCAGATTTAGGACATGGTCAACAGTGGAACAGGAGGGGCGGAATCCAGCTTGGTATGATGGGATAATAGAATTGTGTTCCAGAAACCACTGCAGTCGACGAAGTACCATCTTCTCCATGAGCTTGCTAAGTGTGGACAGAAGAATGATCGGCCGATAAGATGATGGAGCTGACGGGTCCTTACCAGGCTTCAGGAAAGGCAATATAATTCCCCGGGTCCAAGGCGTGGGTAACAGTTTAAGGTCCCATGAAGAGTTAACCAGTCGCAATAGTAGGGGGTAAAAGGTGCTAGGGGGATGCTTAATTAATTCATATGGCACCTGGTCCTCACCAGCTGCTTTGCTACTTGGGAGGGTGTGCAAAGCCAAAAGAAGTTCGTCATGGGTGAAGGGAGTATCCATTGGGGAGTTGAGGGCCATTGCTGTATGCACCTCATCCTGGGCATGAGCCGCGATGATAGGTGGGGGTTGTAAGCTTTGAATATGATCAGCAATAGCACGGGCCCGGTCCTCTGGTGACTGGCAGATGTGGCCGTTATCAACCAATGGATACGACGAGAAGGTAGGTCTCCCATTGATGCCATTGAACATGCGCCACACTGCAGAAGGAGGTGTATCTGGTGATAGTTTACCACAGTATAGTCTCCAGGAGGACACGCGGGCTTTTCGGAGAACCTTCTTAGCGTAAGCCGTGGCACGTTTAATGGAGATCCAGTTCTGCAGGGATTTATGTCGACGTTGAGTATTGATAGCACGGCGGCGAAGAGCAACTGCTCTCGAGCAGTCAGCAGTCCACCAGGGCTTTAAGGGCTTAGTAGATGGCAATCCCTGCGAGTAGTGGAAAAGACTCTTGGCCGCTGTGTTCATCGCATCAACAAGTTCTGCATGGAGGACGGTCGGGTCTGTGCTGCTAGTCTCAGGGAGGGGAACAATACCTTGATAAATCGTCCAATCATAGTTAGCGGGAATCTTCCATTTGGGCAGAGAGACCGGGTGACATGGAGGCTGAAAACTGTCAAATTTCAAGAGGAGGGGCCAGTGATCACTTCCCAGATCAGGGCCCACCAACGATGATAATTGTGGAAGTAGGACCGCAGAGCCAAAACACAGGTCAATGGAAGAGCAGTAATTGGTACGGGGAACATAATAAGTTGGGAGATAAGGATCAGATAATCGACATAAATTACTTGCTAATAAATAGTTATATAAATCATACCCCGCCTGGTTAGGAGTACCACGGCTCCAGGATGGATGATTGGCATTAAAATCCCCAATGAATAAGATTGGGGCAGGCAGTTGGGCCACATAGTGATTAAGCTCTGTACTGGAGATGCGACGATGACACCAACAATGGATAGGTGGGAAGATAAAAATGGAAGAATAGTGGCCAAAATTTCCAATGAGCCATCGGGATAGGGTATAAGTTTAACAGGGCGGGCTGAAAGTGAGGTCTTGGTTAGAAGGAGAAGTCCCCCTCCTGGCCGGGCTGGTCTATCCCAACGTTGAATGTTGTATGTCTGAAATCTGGGAGAATATTTGGAGGTGAGCCATGTTTCAGTGATGATTGCAACATGTGGAGATGTAGTAATAAGATAATTTTTCAGTTCAGTAAGTGACGTCCTAAGGCATTTGGCATTCCAGGTCATGGCACAGAAGGGAGGCATTATAGTTTTTTTGTTTTTTTGGCAGATTTGGGTAAGAAAGGTGGCGATGACTTTCCAGGCGGGCCCTTAGTAGATTTATCACCAGGGGAGGCAACACGCTTGGTGCGAGTCACATCGTCATTCATGGGTTCCGAACCCTGCTCTGGCGTGCCAGGAGGTCCTTGACGGGAAATAGACTGGCTTGAGGGAGGAGGTGAATTGCGGGCAGGCAGTCGATGAGGAAGAGTGGAGGTCTCCGGTTTACCCTTATCCTTGGGACCGGGACGAGACTTGGCGGGGAGACGATCATGCGAGACAGTAGGGCGAGATGGTTGCGTAGACGAGGGTGTGGGTGAGGTGGGCTGCGAAGAGGCTGAGTGAAGATCCGGGGGGGCATCGTCGACTATACCGGGAAGAGGTACAGTATCATCAGTAGCGTCGTAGGAAAGTTCAATAGCAGTGGTCTGAGTGGATGCCGAGGTAGAATGTGTAGACAGTCCTGTGGGTGGAGCAGCAGAGGGTGGGATGTTGACGGTGAGAGTGGACTGGAGGTGGGCGACCAGTGAAGCCAGTACCTGAAGCTGGTCCTGTATCGGTAGTGAGGACATGAGAGAGGTGACCTTCGACTGTACTTCAGAGACATTCCTTGTGGCGGGGCTAGTCACTGACGGGGGTACTGTATTGGGCAGGGTTGGCGGGATAATTCCTGAGGTGGGGTGAGCTGCTTGAGGGCTAGGCCTATTTGGAGGAATCTGTGAGCGAAAGTCTTGCAAGGCATCTCTGTAAGATGTGGCGCCAGAGCGCGCCATCTTGGTAGCATACAAGGCCTCACGATATTTGGGGCATTGATTGGAGGTAGAAGGATGATTGCCTGTGCAGTTAGGACATTTAAGGATGGTTTGGATACACTCAGCGGTGGGGTGAGCCTCTGCACATTTAGCACAACGGACTGACCTAGCCCGACAGGCACTAGCGATGTGGCCGAATCTCTTGCACTTCCTGCAACTCTTGGGAGGTCGGTAGTACTCTGCGACATGGATGACTTGGTTCCATAAGCGGAACTGACGAGGGAGCTCGGTTGGGGAGGTGAGAAGGACAGTCGGAGTATCTACCAGTTCACCCCTGAACCTCTCCTTAAAACGTCTTACTGAGGTAACTGGGAGATCGACAACCTGGAGACTCTCCAGAATTTCTTCTTGGGTGATGGATTCCTCAAGCCGAATTTTCCCATAGAATAGGCGTTTATCCATAGGCAGGGACAGGGAGACCTTCCAAGAGGCTAGACAATCAATCATAAAAATTTCCTGGAGCTTGGGGTCAGACATTCGGAGACCAGTGTCGACAGCAAGTAGGCCTAGCCTTTTGTTGGGACGAATATCCTTGACAGCAGTGTCAAGAGCTGAGTCCAGGGAAGCACAGAATTTCGAGTAGGTCCCACTAGCAAAAAATCCAGAAGCATTTTCAAAACGGATTAAGATTGTCTCATAAATAGGAACGGTCTCACCTGAGTATTGTTGAGGTATAGGCCTAGTGGGAGAGGTGGTGTCCATACGAATATCCTGGCGGCATTGGAGATTCTTTGGCGATGGAGCATGTTTGCGGGGACGTTTGGAGCTGGTCTGCCAATCATCATCATTGTTGTCTTCATTAAGACCACTGTAGTCCTCTGAAGCAATCCAGGAGGCCCTGGAGGAGTCGGAATGGGCCTTAGAGGTCGAGGGCGAAGAGCTCTGCCCAGGTACGTGCCCCCTTGACGACGCCATCTTGTGAACCTCTCTAAAACCGCGCTAGTTGCATCCCTACACTGAATGGTGTTTATCAAGGATATGTTTTCCCCTTCCATTCTCTGGAATCCTGGGGTGTAAAGGTGGAGCATGGATGAGCTAGGGTTGGAAGAAGGTATTATAAATTTGGCAAAGACAATTGTATGTTTGGGGTGCCAGTATTGTTAATAATTATGGATAGGTATTGTGCATGATATAAGCATGCAAATTGAATCATTGCTCCCCATTTTACCAAAGTGTTTCTTATTGAATAGTACATGCTGCTATGACTTAAAAACGCTAATGTAGCAGGTAGAGGTAATGATATACAGAACTCTTAATACGGTGATCTAAGTCATGTTAGTGGTTGGAGTGACGCTGACCTGTTGATATTAGTCTGTTGAGCGCCCTACCATCGCGGACAAGGAGTTTTCCATACCATTCGAGAGAGAGAGAGAGAATTAACACGGGAAATCTTAAAACGTGTACCCATATAATCACTTGATTTGTGTGCTCAAAGTTACATAATGCATAATAGGATAACCTCTCCAGTAATACGCATTTCCTAGTTAACGGTCACTGTTTATTAAGATCTTAAGCTCTTGCAAATTATCTACATTTGTGTGTTCCCAGTTATCGCCAGCATATGACATTTAGTTTCAAAAGGATCTCTCTTAACAAGAGTTTTATAATAGTCAATACCCCTCTTCACGACGATAATCACTAATTGATTGTTCCGGTTGCTTTATTGTATTGTATTAAGTTCAGGAAGGGCCTCTACTAGTCAGAAGCTAACGGAATTTGTTTAGGATTCTTATTTACATATCAACAATATAAAAATAAACAGAGTATGAATCGAATGTCTATTTTTACCGTGTGTTAGGTAATTCTATGTTGCAAAAATATTCTATTGACCTCAAAGTGACATAGTGTATGTTGTTCCTTCTTATCTGAAGTTATACTGCTCCATAATATGTTATGATCCTATCCTTATGTCTTCACTATAAGCCGATCACATTGTTGTCTGGTATTCAGATTCAATGAATGCTGTTGTTTATGGGTTTGATTGAAACCTGCTTTGTTATCACGAAATGAGTACCGGAGTGCAATAAACGGTAACATTCAAGGAGACTACTGCAGGACTCTTCTTCTTCTTCTTCGTACCTCTGACTGGGTATAGGCTATCCTATTGTTTACTAGCCTATACCCCTTTGAAAGGACATTAGCCTAACCTAACAACCTTACCTAACCTATCCTAGTATAATAGGTGGGGGCTGCCGCCCCCACACCCCCGCTTTGACTTAGATTTTTGGTGTATTTGTCTGTGAAGTGGGTATTTTTCAATATGTTGATAACGAAAATCCTCCATGCGGACTATATAGAGAAAAATATGGCGAATTTATTGGTGCCTATTTTCCCTAATAAATTGTTTCTCATAACGTCGCACTAGTGTCCTTGAATATTATCCAATAAACTCCCTGGTTGGTAAGAATAATATATTAACTGTAAATCCCTGCAATTCTATATAGCATATTAATGTGATTTAATTATGTAATGCAATGGTGCCGATTACTTAAGAGTAGCAACCAGTCACTCAACAATGTGTTAGTTTACCCACCGCACTCGCCCGCACCACCACCACCACCACTACCTCCTCAACCATGAGTGTGTGGAAATACGAGAAGGGCTCATTTTGGGTTTTGTAAAAATATTGCAATTGAAGGGCCTTTACAAAAGACTGTAAAAAGTACGGTATAGCGAATTAGTTAGCGTGACAATCCATTAAATATTTCATACAATCATCTGGTAATTGCTAAGATTGCTCAATTGCTATTGGCGTCATCCTATTGCATAGGTTAAGAAGGCCTCTCATACAATGAGGACAAATCCATACTTTACCAGGGAGCTTTTGTTATAGGTTATTTGCAATTTTTATAAGAGTAAAGCTTAAGCCGGTAATTAAGATATTTCAGAAACTATAAAGACAAAATATCATACAGGCATAAATTCAGATTTCAATACTATTGGTAATAAGTCCGTACAATAAAATATTACTAAACATTTTACTTTCTACAGACGTTTTAAGCTAAATTATTGTAATCACTATACAGGCATTTTGAAAACAACCATTCACTTTAGTTATGTAATCTCGCCGCACCGTCTCGATTGAACTGATTCGAATTCCCACCCTCCTGCCACCACCACACACACATTCCTGCGATGTATATAAAGTAGAAACGCCCTCCGCCAATCACCGCACTCCCTTTTTCTTACTTGCACAGCCAGCTGATTTTGACAGCTCACGGCTGCAACGTGCCACGCCCCGCCCACCAGCCAATCAGCGGCCTCCATTATCGGAGCGCGAAGCTGGACTTCTTACTCCACCTCAGAAGTCACTCTCCTTCTCTGCCCAAAGAACTCCTTCTGATTATCCCTTGAGTAATACCTCGGTGCCAGCCCTGTACTCCCGTAAGCCGCCAAAAGAGGGTTATAATCAGCTTCCTGGGACTTATTTTGAAGAGAGGAGAGAGGAGGTGAAGCAAGAAAGAATCCAGAGCGAACGTGTCTCGGCGCGTGCCAGGCAGCCAATCACAGCGCGGGAGAGCGGGAGGCCTGAGTATAAAGGCTGCCAAGCGCGGACTCCAGGGGTCACTCACCCCTCAGAGCCCACCGGGTCCCCATACTGCAACCTACTTGCTCTCTCTCGCCCGGGCACAAAGGAGAACCAGGAACCCACTTTTCCAGTTACCTTGCCCTCACCTAAGCTCACAACACAGACCACCCCTGACCTCTCCTTACTTTCGCCCACTCGGAGGATGCACCATCAGTATCCTGCCGCCTGTCGTCACATTGCTAGTCTGCACGCATACAGTCAAGCACTTCAAGAGGGACGATAGAAGGTGGACGGAAGTGAGGACTTCCAGAAGAGCTACTGGCCAGCTCTGAGGTGGTAAAGCACAGTTCCAAACACACACACACCTGATCCAGCAGACCAGAATATATTTGTTTAAGGACCCATATTGGGCCCGCATATGATAAAGAAAGAAAGAGAGAGTGGTTGACTAACCTGGTGGTTTCTATTAAAATTGATGTGTGCTTCTAGGACAAGACTAAAGAAAAAAGAATTTAGACTCATCTGAATATATAAAGATGATGATGTGTTATTAATTAGTTATCTTTGTTAGCAACGGCGCCATGCCGAAAGAGTTATTATATAGGATCTGATAGGAGAGATTCAAGATTCAAAGAGTAAAAGTAAAGAGGGGAGGGAAAGAATACTTTTGTTAATAAATGAGGCAACCAGTAAGTTAAAGAGGGAAACAGTTGTTTAGTTGCCTAATAGATTAGCTATAGCTAAGGAAGGACACTAGTCCAATGTGAGTTGCGTTATTATTAAGTCTAAAAGAGCTATTCCGTGTATGCGTTTGAGGCACGGTTCATCTTTTGTTAGAACGATTATTGATTAAGGTGGAAGGTAACATAGCGTGTTTGTACTAGGGTTACTTGAGGGTAAATTCGGAAGGTGTCATTGAGGTAAAGATTGTAAACCTATATTGTGAACTAATTGGGTGACGGAACCCAATAGTGTCATTGAGATAAATAATGCAAACCTATATAGTGAAGTAACTGGGTGACGGAGCCCAATAGTGTTATTGAGATAAAGATTGTAAACCTAGATTGTGAAGTAACTGGGTGGCAGAACCCATATTATATGTTAGAGAGACCTGGTAATCCCATTCGGTAATTGGTACGATTTTATGTCATTGCGGAGGTACTTGTGTAGTAACGACGGTTGTGTCAAAGGAATAAATAGATTCTATGCATTGAGGAGATAGATTAATGTGTTATAGCCTTGTTATTAAGAAAGGATACAGAAGGCTCAGTAAATGTGGGGAAACCTAAAGAGTAGAGGAAAGAATATCAATTTTGTGTTTGTTAGACAAAGAGCAAATGGTTCATTAGGCCCTGGTATCAATAAAAGACACAGCGGGGTTTTGATTTAAGTATTTACAATTAATAACTAAGAACGGGTAGTAGGATCGAAGCCGACTTGAGTCAATACCTGAATAGCGGGGATTCAGTTAGGAAGTAACGGGAACTCTAAGGGTCCAAAGTGCAACCTAGCATGAATCGACGTAATATTCAATCTGCGTCTTGAACTCATCTCGGCCCGAGCCAAGAACCTATTATTAGAGTAGTTAGGAAGTCTGTCAAATAAAATATATGAACTTCTAAATGGCTGTCGAATTATCCCCCGTAGTAGTAATAGCATAACAGATTTAGAAATAAATACTACATTTTGGTGGCAAGCAGTGGGATTCGACAAATCATTTGGATTGAGTATAATTATCTAACAGAACAGATAGGATGACGGGCGTGTTACCATTCAGATTATGGGAAGAGGGGAACAAAGAAATCAAGCTTTGGACTGAGCAGTTAGAATGTCAGTTCACATTACTTGACATAGGGGAAAATGGGAAGAAAATCGCCTATGGAAAGGCACACTTAGGTAAGGCCCTGAATGATGAGAGAGTACGTCTGGAAGGACTAGTATCGTGGGCCGAAGTCAAGAGCACCTTAATCGAAGAATTTGGCCGAGAGATGTCCACCAGAAAAGCCAAACACAAACTGAAGAGTTTGAAACTTATGGCCAAAATGTGAGAGCCCTGAGGAGGAAAATCGCTAAGAATGTGAAACTAGCATATCCCCATATGGACCAAGAGAGCCAGGAAGTTGAGATCAGGGAGATCATGATCCAAGCCTGCCCGGTAGAAGTTAGGAAACACTGCATCATTCATGAGGTTAACACTACCAAGGAATTGATGGAGGTCATTAAACAAATTATGGAGGCTAGAGAAGTAAAAGAGGAAAAACAAAAAGGGGAAGAGGAGAACCCAAAGAAAGGGTATCCGAAAGCCCTGATTCGATGCTTCACTTGTAGACAGACCGGACACCTAGCTAGGAACTGTACCAACCGTCCACAAGCCCCAACCCCTAGATTTGACCCCAGACTCGCACTCCCAAACGATCGACCTCTACCCAGGGGAACCGATCCGGACCGGAGAGGAATGCTTCCGGTAGAATACCGGGAGACAGAAAGCCAGCCAAAAGTTACGATGCCGGAAGAGAGAGAACATTAATTTTCTGTGAAACCTCACATAGAAGGGCGGTATAGTGAGGTCAATATCTTAGAGAGACAAATGCCTTGTGAAACTGTAGTCATAAATGGGAAAGCCGCGAACATGTTGATTGATACGGTGGCAAACCGTAGTTGTCTCCTGGAGAATTTTGTAAAACAAAATCAGCGAGAAATGGGCCCATTAAATCAAATCAGTATTCAGTTGTTAGGGGCCGGGGGTCAACCTCTGACAATCCTAGGAAAAACTAACGTGACGGTAGTGCAGTGGAAGGGAATTACCTTCACCACCGATTTTTGTGTTTTATCGGGAAAAGCCAGTAGTGGAGTCGATGGGTATCTGGGAATAGATCTCATGAGTCAGTTGGGAGTAACTATTCAGTGTGGGCCGAAAGATACAACGACTACTCTCCACCCCAAATAATAGCTACCACAGGAAAATTATCTATTCCTCCTAGATCTTGGAGAATGATAGAGATTCCCCCAAACCCAGGCATGACTGCCGGGGATTTTTAAACCGATGCACAGAATGGGGTGAGAATATCTCCCACCTTCATTACTGCCGACCACAGGAAACTAGTTTTAGCTAATTTTGGTGATGACACAATTAGTTATCAAATAGGGAAACTGTTAGGACAAGTCTCACCCGCTCAACCCACTACTGTTGGAACTGACGGACCCGTGAACTTACCTGAGGTCCCGAAAAAATTAACCTCAAGTCAAGCCAGTACCTTACATGAATTGCTCTGGACGTACCGGGATGTGTTTGCTCAAAACGAAGTGGACCACGGATCGGCTCGAACCCGATACACCCATGAGATACACACGCAAGGGCCTCCTACTAGACAACCCTACCGACGACAAAACCCTATTATGAGACAAAAAGAAAAGGAACAAGTTGAGGACATGATTAAACAGGGGATAGTAGTGGAATCATACAGTCCGTGGTCATCTCCGGTAGTCCTAGTTAAAAAAAAAAATGGGTCTACTCGGTTTTGTGTAGATTATCGAAAATTAAACGATGTCACCATCAAAGACGCGCAGCCCCTACCTCGTATTGACGACTCGCTAGAATCCCTCAAAGGGTTGGTCTGGTTCTCTACCCTAGATCTCCAGAGTGGATACTGGCAAGTACCAGTTAGGTCCGAGGATCAAGAGAAAACCACATTTGCCACGAGCGAAGGCAAACTCTATCAGTTTAATGTCTTGCCGTTTGGAGTTTGCAATGGCCCCGCCATTTTCACTAGAGTCATGGACGAAGTATTGAGGGGATTAACCTGGAAAACTTGTTTGGCGTACTTAGATGATATCATAATCTTTTCCGCTAGTTGGGAAGAACATATTCATCAACTCCGAGAAGTGTTAGAAAGAATCAGGGGGGCAGGACTTAAACTGAAACCTTCCAAATGCCAATTAGGGGCCCGTGAGGTGGCATATCTAGGGCATGTGGTTTCCAGTAAAGGTATTCAACCGGACCCACATAAAGTGAGATCTATTGCCGAAATCTCACCTCCATCCTCTGTCAAAGAGATTCGATCATTTCTGGGAATCGCCTCCTACTATCGAAGGTTCATACCTAACTTTCCGAAGATTGCTCGGCCCATGACTCAGAGACTAGAAAAAGGGAGGAGGTTCGACTGGGATCAGAGTTGTCAGGTAGCTTTTGATCACTTGAAGCAAAAATTTACTTCTAACCCCGTAGTCTGTCATCCGGATTTCACCAAGCCATTTCAACTATACACCGATGCTTCTGATGAAGGGCTCGGAGCCGCTCTGTCCCAGAAAGTGGACGGAAAGGAAAGCATAGTGGCCTGTGCTAGCCGGACACTGAATAAGGGCGAAAGGAATTATGGCGTTACGAAAAAGGAATGTCTAGCTCTAGTGTGGGCTGTAAAATATTTCCGTCCGTATCTAGTCGGGGTCCACTTTGAAGTTACTACGGACCACCATAGCTTACAATGGCTCCGAAAAATGAAAACGGAAGACTGTTTGTTTGTCAAGTGGAAGGGGATTTTGGAAGAGTACTCGTTTGAAGTTAGACATAGACCCGGTAAATTACACACTAATGCCGATGGCTTGTCTCGATTACCGGTAGCACCCGTTCAACCCACTGAACCCCATGGGGAAAAACATGACCCTAGACCTAGTAATAAAGTGAATTTTTCGGAGGGAGCCTGGAGGAATTCTCAAGATAGGGTCGTACTTGATTATTCAGAGGCCAAACACATGATCCAAATGCTCCACGGACAAAAGGGAAGGGGGGCTCATTTGGGGCAGTCTAGGGTTCTCCAACAATTCAATGAAAGGTACTGGACCAAGAAGGCCGACCAGATTGTTAAAGAAGTCGTTCAAAATTGTTTCGGGTGCCAGAGGGGCAAAGATGGAAGGGGACCTAGACAGATACCCGGACATATTACCGCTGGTACACCCTGGGCCAAATTATCGGTGGATATTATCGGATCTCTGCCCAGACACACAAACAAAAGGTACATCTTGACCTGTGTCGACATTTTCTCTAAATACACGGTTGCTTGCGCTATCCCGGACAAGAAAGCTGAAACGGTGGCCAAGGTTATCCTGGAAAAGATAATTTTTGTGTATGGCACCCCTGGAGGTATTCTGAGTGACAGGGGAAAGGAATTCAATAATGAGATCTGGCAACACTTGGGAGAAACCTTGGGGTATCAGATACAGCACACCTCCCCGTATTACCCTCAGGGAAATGCTGTCTGTGAAAGGAATCGTAGGGTGTTAGCCAACTGCATCCGGGCTAGTCTGAGCTCACAAGGGGAGAAAATCGTCCGGGGTTGGCCGGAGCTTTTGCCTGAAATTGTCTGGGGATTTAATACCACGGTCTCTAGGACTACGGGGTATTCTCCCTATGAGATTTTCTTTGGCAACATACCGAAATTGCCTCAAGAACGATTATTGCCATACCCCCGTTCCTACACGCAGTATTCCCAACCCGGAAAATACTGGAAGGAACAAGGGGAGCGAAGACAGCAAGTGCATGATCATATTGTTCAGCAACAACCTAAGAAAGTTTCTCTAAATAATCCTTATTACCGGGGGGAATATATTTTGGTCAAGAGACATGACCCCACCCGAGCTGGTAAACTGGAGGAGAAATACGAGGGTCCTTTCAGGGTTGTCGAGACAAACGGGCCCTATCAAGTGTTATACTTACATTATGGAGATGTCGTGTCAGTTACTCATATTCGTCATACCAAACGATATGAGGGTAATCTTCCCCCAAAAATGAGCGAGTGGAGTAGCGAGGAAGGGAGCGAAGAGGAAACGGAATCCAGGGTCGACGACCCTGATACTTCCTTAGCTCGACCCAACGTTAGAGGTCCTACTCCGACTCGAGACTACCTAGAAGATTCTCCACTTTGGTGGTCACTTAGTCAAAAGAATCGAGAGGGTCTTCCTGAGGTAGAGTCAGAAGGAGACCTAGGAAGCGAAGAGATCGTATCTAGTGATGAAGACGATTTTTATGAGCTTACTGGGGAGAAAAAGTCTACGGTCCCAGACAGCGAAGTTTCAGTTTCCCCAAGAGATTTAAACAGGACTTTAAGTAGTGAGGAAGAGTGTCCTCGAGACGATATAGAACCGCGAGGCGTATCTTTTGACGGCAACCGGATAAACGGTTCTCCCACAGCTAAAGTGAAAGAATCCAAAGGAACTCCTTTGCTTAACGTTCCGGAGAAGACTCTCGCGAGAGCGACCAAGTTCACGGGACCAACCGAAACTCTCACTCGTAGTGGTAGGATGGTAGTGGTAGTGGTAGGGTACCTGATTGGTGGGCGGCTGCCCACCAATCAGGTACCCGGACGAGGCTATAAATAGGACCCCCAGGGCACGTGCCTATCAGTTGCAAGGCACCATGCCTCCCCCCCCTTACCCTCAGTACCGACTCCGTCGATTGGTAGCCATAGTCGACGGGCAGGGGCAAAGAATTAATACCACTCAAGCTCTCAAACAGTTTCTCAGCCAGCCCGGGGAAGATTTAATAGCCAAAACTATCATGGGAAATCAGAATCCTGCATTCCAGTTACATAAATGCCTCTGCGAGCATAGTGGACTGGTGGAATGGCAGCCTGAGGGCATAAACTTTAAGGGAACAATGTTGCGGCGATCAGGTGCTCGCCTAAATTCAGTAGGGGCTGATAAAGTAGAAACGCCCTCCGCCAATCACCGCGCTCCATTTTTCTTACATGCACAGCCAGCTGATTTTGACAGCTCACGGCTGCAACGTGCTACGCCCCACGCACCAGCCAATCAGCGGCCTCCATTATCGGAGCGAGAAGCTGGACTTCTTACTCCACCTCAGAAGTCACTCTTTCTCTGCCCGAAGAACTCCTTCTGATTATTCCTTGAGTAATACCTCGGTGCCAGCCCTGTACTCCCGTAAGCCGCCAAAAGAGGGTTATAATCAGCTTTATGGGACTTATTTTGAAGAGAGGAGAGAGGAGGTGAAGCAAGAAAGAATCCAGAGCGATCGTGTCTCGGCGCGTGCTAGGCAGCCAATCACAGGCCGGGAGAGCGGGAGGCCTGAGTAAAAAGGCTGCCGCGTGCGGAATCCAGGGGTCACTCACCCCTCAGAGCCCACCGGGTCCCCACACTGCAACCTACTTGCTCTCTCTCGCCCGGGCACAAAGGAGAACCAGGAACCCACTTTTCCAGTTACCTTGCCCTCACCTAAGCTCACAACACAGACCACCCCTGACCTCTCCTTACTTTCGCCCACTCGGAGGATGCACCATCAGTATCCTGCCGCCTGTCGTCACGTTGCTAGTCTGCACACATAGAGTCAAGCACTTCAAGAGGGACGACAGAAGGTGGACGGAAGTGAGGACTTCCAGTAGAGCTACTGGCCAGCTCTGAGGTGGTAAAGCACAGTTCCAAACACACACACACACCTGATCCAGCAGACCAGAATATATGTATTTAAGGACCCATATTGGGCCCGCATATGATAAAGAAAGAAAGAGAGAGAGTGGTTGGCTAACCTGGTGGTTTCTATTAACATGTATGTGTCCTTCTAGGACAAGACTAAAGAAAAAAGAATTTAGACTCATCTGAATATATAAAGATGATGATGTGTTATTAATTAGTTATCTCTGTTAGCAACGGCGCCATGCCGAAAGAGTTATTATATAGGATCTGATAGGAGAGATTAAAGATTCAAAGAGTAAAAGTAAAGAGGGGAGGGAAAGAATACTTTTGTTAATAAATGAGGCAACCAGTAAGTTAAAGAGGGAAACAGTTGTTTAGTTGCCTAATAGATTAGCTATAGCTAAGGAAGGACACTAGTCCAATGTGAGTTGCGTTATTATTAAGTCTAAAAGAGCTATTCCGTGTATGCGTTTGAGGCACGGTTCATCTTTTGTTAGAACGATTATTGATTAAGGTGCAAGGTAACATAGCGTGTTTGTACTAGGGTTACTTGAGGGTAAATTCGGAAGGTGTCATTGAGGTAAAGATTGTAAACCTATATTGTGAAGTAATTGGGTGACGGAACCCAATAGTGTCATTGAGATAAATAATGCAAACCTATATTGTGAAGTAACTGGGTGACGGAGCCCAATAGTGTTATTGAGATAAAGATTGTAAACCTCGATTGTGATGTAACTGGGTGGTGGAACCCATATTATATGTTAGAGAGACCTGGTAATCTCATTCGGTAATTGGTACGATTTTATGTCATTGCGGAGGTACTTGTGTAGTAACGACGGTTGTGTCAAAGAAATAAATAGATTCTATGTATTGAGGAGATAGATTATATGTGTTATAGCCTTGTTATTAAGAATGGATACAGAAGGCTCAGTAAACGTGGGGAAACCTAAAGAGTAGAGAAAAGAATATCACTTTTGTGTTTGTTAGACAAAGAGCAAATGGTTCATTAGGCCCTGGTCTCAATAAAAGACACAGCAGGGTTTTGATTTAATTATTTACAATTAATTACTAATAACGGGTCGTAGGATCGAAGCCGACTTGAGTCAATACCTGAATAGCAGGGATTCAGTTAGGAAGTAACGGGAACTCTAAGGGTCCATAGTTCAACCTAGCATGAATCGACGTATTATTCAATCTGCGTCTTGAACTCATCTCGGCCCGAGCCAAGAACCTATTATTAGAGTAGTTAGGAAGTCTGTTAGATAAAATATACGAACTTCTAAATGACTGTCGAATTATCCCCCGTAGTAGTAGTAGCATAACAGATTTAGAAATAAATACTACAGTATATTTATATATTTATGAATAATTATGTATTGATGTTAATTAGAAACATCTGTATTTATTTTTCCAATAATACTCAACGTCTTTCTGGAAATTATACTAAACCTGCAATAATGCAAATATTTAAGAAAATTGAACTTCACGATGTTCCTCACCTCGACCAATCATGTCCCTCCTTTCACACACCTTTCGGTCTGAGGGATTCATTCATAAAACTACGTTGTTTACTACGGATGAAATACCACACACCTCCACACACCACAGCATTTTGTCGCAGGACTAAGTTGGCCAACTGTACGTCAGGACCTTAGGTATATTATCCTAATTCCAATGTTTAAGTATGTGACGAGAATAATAATGGTTTATTCTCATCTAACAAATCATAGCATTACAACATATAATAAAACATTGACTAACAATAAGACATTAAATAAAACCTAAACATGATGACAATATATATATATCTGAAATGAGTGCCGGCAGAGAGGTACATATAAAGAAATATATGGTTAAACAGGTTTATCTGTCCCAGGTAGTGGAGGGAGTAAAGGTACGACGACGGAGTTAGTGCGTGGTAGGGGTCAAACAGGCATCCGCATCAAAGGTACCTCGCCAAAAAGGGTAGGTCAAGTCTACTGCGGTGATAGTTAAATCAATATTCTAAATATGCAAAATTAAGGCTAGGATGGCTGTGCGTAAATTTGACGTTAATCCTAGGTATAGCAAATATTAATTTAGTTCAAACGATAAAATCCGAAAGGTAAAGAAGGATATAGCAAAACAATTATAAAATAATTCTTGGCCGAGACACGTGGCTGAAATAACACAGGAATCGAGGAACTTAAATTCACAGAACGTGTAGTGAAATAAAATTAGCCAAAGGAGGCTGCTTGTACAGTAATGAGGAATAAATGGTTCCCGGAACTGTAACGTAAAATAAGAATCGCCAAAATAAGGGCGGAATGAATAATAAATAAAATAAACTCACAGAACGAGTAGTGAATTAAAATTAGCCGAATGGGGCTATGAACACAGTTAAGTTGAATATAAATTCCCGAAACTGGAATATAAAATAATATTAGCCATATAACGTGACTGACCGAATTATAAAATAAAGTATCAGCTATATAGAGCTGATCATAAATTACGAGAGAAATAGAATGAATGGCTAGATCCTCGACGTATGGTTTGGATTAACCGGGAGTTAAATGGAGAATAAGAATTACTCAAACTAAGATAAAATGAACTTAGGGACGTGAGAAATTAATTGGAAATTGCGTAAATCAATCAAATAATTAGATACACTCTCTGTAGACACTTAAATGGTACACTTTCCTACCCAACAGTTAATAACACAAACGGAATAAGATCTGAGAGTGCTCATGGGTAACTACGTGTAGTATATGGTATAAATCTTAGGTATATTATAATATATATAACATTGGTATGGACTATAAATGAGTTATATCCAGAGTGTTATAGATATAGCAAACCGTAATTATAGTGTGTTTTGTTTTCTTAACACGAGGGAAAAGTGTTGAAAAGGAGAGTCCGAATATGGCTTCTAAAGTTACGTTATTTGAACACTAACATATCTTGTATACCCTTAGCAACAATTCCAACACACAGTAACACAGAAACACTTAGTCTGGGGTGCGGGGGGAAAGGGGGGAGGGAGAAGTAGGATCCGTGAGAGATCTGGTCGACGTAGCACACGTAGGCTAAGTCCCTCCGTCTGTTGGCACCAGAGGGGGACGCCGTTCTCCACACACAATGCTAGAATGAACACTTCTAGCTCGCCTACACACTCTCTCTCACTACTGCTGCCAGGGCTCAACCAGTGTACATGATCCGTTCCACCCGAAAGTTAACAGGGAAAGTATTGTAGGTTGAGTTGCCTACCTTTCCTTAAATTTTATCATGGTTGTCGGAACAGGAGGGGCATGCACATTTTGGTTACTGCATAGTTAATAATGGCCTTAAAAATATGATGGACATAGGGATACATGGGGAATGTTATTCTTTATTTCTTAATATTAAACTCAGATTTGTAGACAGCTTATTTGATGAGATAAAAATTATTTTATTATTTTGCTGACTTTTCTCTATTTACGCTCTTTGATAAAAGGCTTTTGTTACCAGTGGTTCGTCTTCTTCTTCTGTTGTTTGTTGACATCGTCGCTGTAGAGGTGGTTATTCTGGTCGAAACAATTATTCATAAACACTGGGGGTTGATGGGTATTTGCAAAGAGTATTCCTCATCGTAATTTTAATTCAGGTTCTAGTTGGAGATGTTTACCTGTGTAGGAGAGCGGGCCGTGTTGAACGCCCGGAAGTACATGATTATCCATAAGAGTATGCTAAATAGTCCCGGGAAGCTCGTTTTCTATTTAGCTGGAACAGGGTTACGGGAGACTGCGCTATTTCCTTTTCCTGGTCTATGTAAGGACTTTTCTTTATTCTCCTCGTCATTTCAATATATATATACAGTATATGTATATATATATATATATATATATATATATATATATATATATACATATATAATATATATATATATATATATATACTGTATATATCCTGCCTATATGGTTCGAATCTGAGCCCTAGCAGTAATATTTATCACTAAATTTACACATATACTGTATATATATATATATATATATATATATATATATATATATATATATATATATATATATAATTATATTTGTTTATATTTGAACGTTTTCATAGGCACATAACTATGATTATGTCCATATGTATAGGCTATACATATTATATTCTCACTTTTTGACCCCCATGGTCCTTGAGAAACCGGAAGGTCTTCCAAATCCAGCTGTCTCGCTTGGCCATTTGTTTGGCTGTACCCCCGCACTTTCGGTTGAGGAGCCGGATGTATCGCTTCCGCATGTTCATATAATTATAACTATGATTATGTCCATATGTATAGGCTATCCGTATTATATTCTCGCTTTTTGAGCCCCATGGCCCTTGAGAAACCTGAAAGTCTTCCAAATCCAGCTGTCTTGCTTGGTCATTTGTTTGGCTGCAGCCCCGCTCTTTTGGTTGAGGAGCCAAATGTATCGCTTCTGCATGTTCATATATAAATTACGAGCAGCGGTTGCTGAAAAAAATAATAGAAAATGATTACTTTACTATGGAAAAACCTATTACATTAAATTTTGTCAATATCTTGTTTTTTCAATATTTATTACAACAGCATATAAAACACAGAGCATTACGTTTATATGTTAAGTTTATGATTATTACAAATTTCAACAAAACTTATCGGGTACTTTAAGCTTCTTGGCCTTTTTCTGGTAAAAGGCGGTCTTTGTGGTGTCAATCACTGTCCCGTGGGTCGGCCTTGCTCCATACGGAGGGGTGCCGCTGGACCCACTCCACAATATCACCTTGCATACACAGTGTGATGATGCCACCGCTCGACTACTCGTCCGACGACGATTGTTGGCCCTCGGCATCACGAGATGTCAGGGAAGTTGTGGAGCTGTGGCCGCTAAGGACATCGGCTTGGACCTCTTGGACATCCCCTGGGATGTCCATTGCCTCCGTGGCAAACATGTCTACGCTGCCTGCCACGGGCATCTGGCGACCAGGTTCATCCTCCATTTCCATGACCTCCACCAAAGGAGAACCACGGAGTGGTTCCAGTTCAGCTGAAGGTGTTACAGGGCTTGGCGTCCTTGGCCTCTGGGACTTCTTTCCCTTACCATTGGTTGACTTAGGCATGGTGATATCTAGTTCGTGGTAGGCGGGTAGTACAGGTGGTCTGGGGTGTTGACTGTGTCACGGTATAAAGGAATACAAAGGAAAGCAAGCAACAACAGACCTATCAATGTATCAATGGGAAGATATTATTGGGATGGAATTTGTGCTGTACCTAGTATCAGTGCATTACCACAAGCCCACCGAAACGTCAATAAAATACCCTCATTGTTCCCTGATTAAATAGCACTGTATGAATTTTCCCATATTCAAAATATGCTATATAGGGGTGCAATGACTGGTGAGTTATCTGCTCAACAGGTGGCGTTGTGTGTGTGTGTAAGTGTGAGAGTCCGAGTGTAGGGGTTGAGACAGTGAAGCACGGGAACGAGGTGGCTTCAGAGATGGGGTCGTTTCGGGCCATGAGTGAGCACCATGCCTCATGTGAAGGCAAGATGGCAGGTGCTCGTTGTACTCTACGTGCTTCACATGTCTCACTCCCTAGACTGGAACAAGACCTCATGGGCTTCACTGTTCATTGTAAAGCGGTGAATGTTATGGCTCTCAGCCTATGCCCGATAGGAAGTAAGTTGGAATATAGAAAAAAAAAAAAAAAAAAAAAAGACCTACTGGTCCTTACAAGGCTGGTTGTAAAAAAAAAAATAGTAATTAAGGTCTTCATCTCCACAATGACTGTGGTCAGAAAAACGAAATGATATTACTATGTACGATACTAAAATGGTCACATTACTCGGGCACAAACGCAGCAAGTTGCGGTTTCATGGCAAGATATGTGTATGTTTGGACTGTATGGCACTCTACAACGCATCTAGGCAATTTATTCCACAAGTTGACCATTTTGTTGAAAAAGAAGTGCTTCGATTCGTTTCGTATGATTGAAAAGCCTTTCCAACAATTTTGTAACCATTATTTCTTGTGTAATTTGAGTTATCTAGTGTGAAGTACTTACTTGCATCCATGTTGTCATGGTCTTTGATCATTTTAAAAACTTGGATTAGGTCCCCTCTCATTCTGTGGTTTGTCAAAATAAATAGATTTAACTCTTTTATTCGTTCCTTATACGGTTTGTTTCTTAGTCGGGGTCATTTAAGTTACTCTCCATTGCACTCTCTCTAGTTTCTCAATGTCATTTACATAGTATGGCAACCAAAACTGGACACAATATTCCAAATGTGGATGAACTAATGAATTATATAAAGTGCGTATAACGTTTTCGGATCTATATTAGGTTGTGGAATGACCTGTTCGGCTCCTTATATGGACCTTATCGCTGCCAGATGTACGTATGCTAATCCAAACGCAATTTGGGAACGATCCAGAGATCAAACCAAAAATCTTGTGTAAATCGCCGATTTGTGTCTCAAGCATCGGTGATGGCAATCGCGAGCAATCGTTCATATTGCCAACACCCTCGTGTTGAGCATACTTCACCCAGATATACTTTCGCCAAGTCATGCAAAACCCGTTTTGTTATGTTGCCAACTGTTTGCCGATTGATTTGCTGACTATTCTTGTATCTTGGCAAATCATCGTATGATGGGTCTCTTCGGCGTGACGTTTATTTTAATGCGAGGCCGTTGCCGATGAACAAGACTAGTTGCCAATGCATCGGCAACGTGTTGGCAACATGTTGCCAATAAACGATTATTCTTGAACATCACCAACCGTCGTGAAATCTTTTGAACTTTCCAAATTTTGACACGAGCTCACACAACACTATTTACGACACAAGAGACCCATCGTCAACGTAATGAGATCATACACAATTTATATATGACTTGATAAGACAATGGAAAAAGAGGGAGAATCATGTTGGGTTGCCGATGAAAATTGTACAAGTGGGAAAGCCCTGTAACTTTCCAGCTCCTTAACCCTCGTCTAGCGGGGGGGGTTTGGGGCTATTTTGGGCATATTCAGGCGCTCCTGAATGATCAATCAAGTATCTGCATGAAAAGAAATGTATTCAGCAAAAAACAGGCGCTACAAGCTTCAAAATGAGACCAGAACGAGCTACGTAGTACTCGTCGTTTTGATGCAGTGGTGCCACCAACATGGGAGTTTAGCGTATAGCGGCATATTTTTTCCAGCTACACTCACTACTGGCTACACTGCCGGCCTCTCGAGAATAGAAGGAGCGTGAGTCAGTGGGCGGCGGTAAGCCCTGGGTGTCGGCCGTGTGGCCTGCTGCGCTCCCGTCCATTTGCACTCGATTTTAACCCTTTAACAGACTTAATAATGCTCCTAACTTGCTGCTTTTTAGATACAGACTTAAGTCGGGCCCCGCTCTTTAAGCGTTTAGACCCTTTCCCACCTACAAGAATCTCGCGCCGACTTGACACGAACCTCAAATCGTGATAAATCTTGAGATTTTGATCCCGATTTAGCTGTCGAAACGAATCGTTACGGTATAGTTTCGAAATGATATGCAACATTATGAACGTACCTATGGTGTACCTATGGAGCCATGAGAACTGTCATGGAACTTGATGGGTGACATTCACGGCGACCTGCGACAACCTACAGAGCAAAGTAGATGAGCTTGGAAGTGACGGCATCCCACGAAATGCCAAGACCACCCACAACTTTTTCATCCGATCACTATAAAAAACAAGTACCTCTGACTTGAAGATCTCATTAAAAGTGACCCTTTTTAAGCCTGGCTTGATTTCACAGAAATAAAATTGGGGAACAGTGAAAACATTTTGTCTGAATATACTGAAGCATACTATTCAAGTACATATAAATACAGTGTACGAATTACTGAACCTGGAATTGTTTAACGTATCAATATATTACAAGAACCCTCATTCTTCCATAACACACAAATCCACCCCTCATCTTCTTTCAATATCCTTGGTGCATCCTTTTCCTCTTAACTTTCCTGGAATGACCATATTACCACTCTTGCTAAAACAACAGAGATTGGGTGTGCTCAACCGTTTATGTAGGTCCTTTACCCATGCACAGGTTCTTGCTCTGTACAGGGGCACTGCATGCTCATGTATCAAGTAAAGTTCGCATGTGTGGGGAGGTTTCCCCATACCTTATTCTCGAAAGGGGAGAGTCCAAAGCATTCTGTCTAATCGACTCACCACCTTTTATTAATTCCCTACAATCTCTATCTACACACTGCAATGTTGCATTTCTTTCTCTCTTCTAAACCTATTACAACAATCAGTGTTCTTTAGAACTCTCTCAGTACATTTCCTCTCCCTTACAATTAGTGGGAGGCACCCGTCTTTCAACACAATCCCATACCTAATCTGTCTATGTTTCCAACCCAAGAATTAACACATTCGCTCAGTCTTTCTTCCAGAGTTTACTAACTCTGAAACTCTCCCTTAATCCACCTACTTCAAACATCATGTGTCTGGGCATTATGACCCCATAAAGCCCCCTTTCCCACTGATGCAAATTTAAACGATTTTCCTCGCCGAGGACGTAGTTTTGTTATTTCGCAACAAATTTGTGCGACGTATACGATTTTGACCATTAAAACCATTGACAAATTACACTCGGCGACGATGTGTCCGATGGATGCGACGTAATAGGCGACATTATGCGACTTCATCGGCAAATTGAGCGATGGTTCGCCGATGACCTCAGCGAGAACTGTTACATTTGTTACAAATTACTTTTGACAGTCACTGTTAGCAAGGGGTTAGGTTTAGGAAGACGTACAAATGTACGATCCTATATTTTTATTATTAGGGTTAACTATTAACTCCAAGTAAGGAAGACTAAAGGTGTCTATCTGTCCGTATGAGTTATATGTTATGTTGTAGTTATAGGTTGATTGAAGATAGTAGGTTGATCTCTCAGCTCTCCATTCTCTGCTCGTTAATAGATAGATAAGATAGATAATAGTATCGCTGCCACCATCCCACTTATACCTTATACATGTTATAGATAGGTAAAGGGGGAAATTAAAGAATGTGGTATCCAAACCAACTGTATTATTAACACACTGAGCCCCAGCTAGTTAAAATAAATGTACCAGCAGGGACCGGCAGGATTTGAATTTTTGTTTTTCCAGAAACAATAGTGAATGGATTAGGAATGAAGGAAAAAAAAAAAAAAAAAACGATCAAAAAGGTCAAAAATTGGTCCTACGGAACCCCCGAAAACGTATTTTAGAAGAGTAAAAAATTGAAGGCAAAAACACCCAAAAAACAGGTTTTTGCGCGCTCACGTGCACGCGGATGGACTTTGAGAGTTTTCAACCATCGCCAAGGTTGCGTGGGATACTTATACAGTTCCCATACAAATCTGAGCCCTCTAGGTGCCATAGGACCGGAGTAATTGGGACCGGAGTACCTGTGACGACACATTGTCGTTGCAGGGGTTTAGCGTTACATACATAGGTGACGACACGTTGTCGTCGCTGGGGTTCAGTGGGTTAAGTAACAACTGAATAATGTATACAGCTGTACTAATATATAAGAGAGAATTCCCTATGTTGAGAGGGAATCTCTGAGGGCTGTTAATGCGCCCCTTGCTAGTGTCTATCTAATAATATAATTATATATATGAACTAGAATTTCCTATGTTGAGAGGAAATCTCTAAAGGCGTGTTGTCGTGCACAAGGTTCGAGTCTATCAAGAGTCAAAACCTCTCCACACCTCCTACCTCTCCTACACCTCTCCATGCACACCTCCATAACGTGATCTTAACTTCCGATCCATGTGTACATTCGCTGGTGCTCAAAGATGCAAGAGTAAGCTAAAAGCGTGAGAAGGGATTCTGAGTCATGAATTAGTGGGGTTAAATGATCTCCAAGGTGTACAGTACCTCACACAAGTATAGATACACTGTAACTAGATCACCTTAAAATTATATGAGAGATGGATATAATGAATCCTAATAAATTATTGAATCTAAGATGTAATAGGCCCTCAATTAAATACTTGCGTACCCAGTACCCACCGCAAGGCAGACATTTAAAAGTATAATGAGAGTAAAAACAAATGTTTAGTTAAAGATTAAACACAAAATTCAATTGAAGAAAACAAATCGAAAGTCGAATGGAAATTTGACAAAGTATTATGTTATTTTTTGTTTATAGAAATGTACCAAAAAAATTGAAACGAGTAAAATGGTAGAGAAAGGATACAAACTGAACAAAGCAAACAAAATGTTAAGACAATGAACAAAAACAAAAATTACCAAAGAAAATACTGAAGGCAGTATTTCTAAAATAAAATGTCTAATAAAGAAAACAAAAACATACCAAGACTCATTATTCAATAAAGTCTGAAGTAAAATCAATTAACATAGCAAAGTAATACAAATGCAAGAACAAATCCTGGGTAAAAAGTCAAACATACAACTGCAGTAAAATAAAATAAAATTCCTACCCATAGGACACAAACAAATACAAATAATGTGAAACACAGAATTCCACATACCCGTGGTGTGTAACATAATGCCTTCCAAGTTTCTTAAAAACCACCAATTAAATTTCAATGTAAAATATATCCTACCTATAGGAATAGAAATATCAATATTAACCCTTTCACGAATTTATGACGCAGAGGTTGCCAGATTAGCAATAAGAAATAGAGTTCTCTCACTCTTATACTGCATAATCAATTGTAGGCTTGTGCAACATTCTGTAACTGTCTTCGTGGCGCAATGCATAACTGTGTTGATTTTCGGTGTGAGCGTCCTGGGTTCGAATCCCCAGACTGCCACATGTGTTTGTTAATTTCATTAATCGAGTTTAGGAGTAAAGTTGGTTAGTGGAGAGAACATAATAATTAATTCTTGTTCAGTAGTAGTTTATCGAGAGGCCTTCCCTAGGGTTAAGTGCCCCACTAATGACTATTTCCATTCACCTATTCATAGCCTCCGATAGTGCAGTTGGGATATTGTACATGCTAAGATTGGTATGCAGGATTCGAAACTGCATAATAAATCGTAGGCTTGTGAAACATTCTTTAACTGTCTTCGTGGTGCAATGCATAAGTGTGTTGATTTTCGGTGTGAGCGTCCTGGGTTCGAATCCCCGGACTGCCACATGTGTTTGTTAATTTCATTAATCGAGTTTAGGAGTAAAGTTGGTTAGTGGAGAGAACATAATAATTACCTCTTCAAAATTAGTTTTCTGCTCACAGCTAACTCAAAGACACTGCATTGGTTGAAGTAACTAAACTAAAGGTTTCTAAATACCCCTGATGGTAACAAAGGCTTTAAAGTATCCCCAATAGGCTAAAAATCACGTCATATGTCGGAGAGGGTTAAACACAGAAAGCCATATCTCCGTGGTGTGTAACAAGATACCCTAGTTTTTCTGTCAAAAATAAAATAAAATACTTTGCTTAAATAAAATCACACAAAAATTCGACATTCTGAAATAAATTATTTTCAGCCGGTAGCTATCGGGTACAGGTATTTCAATGGCCAACCCTATGGCCAAACCTATAGAATATACAGTATATCACAGACTCGTTGTTGCTAATACCAAAAATAGTACAAACTAGTGGAAATCAATTCTAAAATAAATTCCTAACCCCCCCCCCCCCCCCCCCCCCCCAAAAAAAAGGGATTTTCAATAGCGTGCACACCATAATGAAATGGCAGGCAAAAACCATCCAAGAAAATAATATACCATACATGGGCAACTAAATCCCCCCCCCCCCCCAAAAAAAAAAAACAAAAAAAAAAACAAAAAAACAAAAAACCTGCATAGAAGTTATATAAAGTACCCTACATACAGCTATTAAGAAACCAACTCCTACACTTTTTTTTATCATAAAATCACACAGTAAATTCCTAAAAAGGAATAAATGTATATATATGAGAGACACATGTCTTCATTCAGTATGTCTGTGCTTCGTAGAACACCACTAAAACAAACATATATCTCTCTCCTAATCAGCAGACTCGGCAACAAAATTTCAGTTTCACAATGCTCTCACCAAGATGAAATTTTGTTATTTTCCAAAACTATTTCTTTTCAACGAAATAAGCCAAAACAGTGAATCAAACATTTATATTAGCCAAACTAGCCATTGTTCCAGGCAATAATACTAAATAATAAAATGTTTAAACCCTCTGGGTAAAAAAATAAATAAATATGAATGAACAATTCCAAGAATGAAAACTTACGTTTTCTATAGATAAATGAGAAAGTCTACGGAAATTAATCATATGAATTCAACTCTAGAAAATTGTTCAAACTTTAAGAATAATGAACACTTAACTGAACCCAATTGTACAGTAAGCTAACTCGTTATAAAATATGGAAAATACATGAATAAAAATACCCTGTGATCCAACAAAAATTAACTCGAAATAAACGTGAGGGGAAAATACTTGAGAAAATTCACCTGAAACAAAATTAAGCCACAATATTAGCGAACGAAAGTTACCGATATATATAGCCCGTAGCAATATTAAAAGGCAAAAACGAAAACACTAAAATGGGCAAACATAAAATGTAAGGAAAATTAACTTAGGCTCCCCAAAATTTGTCAGAACAACTGAACGATTTTTTTTTTATTAGATTGATTCAAAAATAGAACTTCATTAAGATCAATCAATCAAACTTCCAATGATCTAATCAAACAAAACTCAGAAAAAAATTGTCGCATTCGAACGAATTACGACAGAGTCCACAAACTCGGAATTATTAAAACGGAAAGATATTATAAAAACCGTAAATTAATCTTTACAAAACTCGCACCCAATGAGAGCAAATAGTATCGTGTTAATAGAAGAATAAATATGCCAGCAAGTTAAAGAAAAAAAATAAGATGGAATATCAAAACTCGTTAGAAATCCAAATTGATGTGAATATATATATTTTTTTACAATGTACTATTGTGGACATAAGTCCTGCTACACCTGCCTGACAGGGAATCGCGAATTGTGTTGGTAACATTTCTACCCCCCCCCCCCCCCCTATCCCCTCTGTCCCTCCACTCCATCCCCACTCTACCACCCTCTCTCAGCCAAGCCCCTCCTTCCCTCTCTACTGCTTTCGTTCTTGTTCACGTCTATAAGCCGCTCTTTATTTCCCCCTCTCTCATCGAATCATTGTATTTTTATTAATGTTTTCCTAATCTTTTAACTAATATGAAATATCATATTGTTACATACTTCATATTTATATTTACCATTTTAAATACATCTAACATAATATAAAGTTTGATAATCCTTTAGAATATGGAAGTTTTTAACTATACTGTATATGTTATCTAAGTCAATTACAACTGAGACTAATTTACTTTTGCATTATCATATTTCAATTCAGTTATAATTATCTAAGCCCATATATCCCACTGTTTGGAGTAAGCATGTATTTCACTGTTAAATTGTATATACTAATAAATGAGATAATTGACACGACTAAAATATTAAAAGTTATAAATATATGTTTACGTGTGTATTGTCAATAATCGCCTGTCAACCCACCTCCCCCTTAACCCCTTCAGCACGATGGCGTCTTTCTACCTTTGATTCAGTTTAAGAAGGACCTATGTTATTCAGAAGGTCTATTGAGATCTGATTTACCCCTTTGGATCCTACAAGTATATTATAAGATAAAGAAATCGTCTAATGGTAACCAAAATATGATGAAAATAACGTAATCGTGTTAAAGGAGTTAACTACAGTAGCCCAGATTTATCTATTCATAGTTTGTAACTAGTCAACTCAAATACACGGCCAAACACATTAATGTGACATTACATTACACGATCTTGTATGTTATTTGTTTACTTAAGGAGATTTGGCATCTTTCAACTGCCTCCGCAAACACTGCTCCCTCCGAAATTAACCCCTTCCATACCAGGGTTGTGTTTAGTTTTATTACATTTATAATTCTACAATTGTGTGCAGATAAGGAAGGATTTGTGGTATTTGGAAGAACTAATTGAGCTAGTTTGGAGCCTTTTAATTGTTACATTTCCTTCCTTAATTGAATAAAAACTTATAAATATAGCTATTCTCCATTCACTCGAAGCATGCCTCTGGCACCTAATTGGTGTTTGTTTCGACGCTCATGATTCCCCATCTTATCAATACCGTAGCTCACTGGCCCAGAAGAATCGCAGAACTGATAATGTCTATTGTTATTTTTATTATTCTTTATACATTCATTATACTAGACACGTGTTAATAATTGTAATAATTACTTAACAATCTACAGTGTTATCCGAATCTTAAGAGCCATGATATATCACATTAAACACATTAATACAATATACATCATACGGTAAACACAAGTGAGATAAATAAATGATAAACCCAAAATGTAAGTAATATATGAAGGCTGACTGACTTAGCCCATGCTTCTTATAGCCAATCACAGACCCTGCTTCACTTATTACACGTATATAATAGGTAGCGACATTTCATCTCTTGCTTGTGTTTAAGGTAGTATATCTGCATTATTTATGTGTCCCTGTGATATTTCATTGCTCTTAAGGTTTGGATATCACTCTTGATTATCACATTATTATTTGAATTCATTACACTTATTTGTATTATTCCATATATATTCATTAAACTAAATAAGTCTTAGTTATTATAATGATAATGTGATAAGTGATATCCGAACCTTAAGACATAACATATCACATAATACCTAAATAACGTAGATATCATACAGTAAACACAAGGAAGGGTGAAAATAGCGTCACTACCTATTTACATGTGTATATGTGTGGTAGAGGTATTAAGTGTTGAACACACAGCTAAAATGTTTAGAGTTTGAATATTGGCTCCGACAGGAGGAGGATATTCTTTGGTTTTCCTTGCGACACCATTTACCACTTAAGGTTCATGACGCATGTTGACAGTTTATTGTGGCTCCTTGTAGACGATGTTATACAGCGTAAGAAAGATCTTTGGGAATTAAAGGGTAAAGATTATCCCAATTAACCTTCTGATTTACATATACCCTTCCTAATCAGAATATAATTGCCTAATTATAGCCAGCACATAAATGCATTAACGATCCTAACTGAATCGAGCTGAGTAAGGCACCAGCTTAAATCCTATGCAATCTGTTTGAGGCAACATGATCAACAACTGGGAACACGAGAACATGATACATTAAAGTGGATTATTCGGTTAATATATTTGTATATAAACTATAATTTGTTAACAGTTATTCAAATATAGAAATAATAGTTCTATATCTACTGTATATTAATCACGAGTGAAGTAGCTTAAGTGATGCAGAACAAGTTCTCAAATGAATGACAGATAGTTACAGACACAAATACGGATACTAAATTGACAAGTAGAATCTGTTTTATCTTTATATTCCTTCAATTACTACCATTTCACACACTCATATTATTTCTCTCACGCCATCCCTTCCATTAGTTATAATGGTGGCACACACTAGGTTACATTGTTTTTGTTGTAATTGTTGATACATTACTTCTAATTATGTGTTTTAATAAAGTGCACGTCCGTAATTTGTTAATAAATAACCTATAACTCAAATTAACTATCTACACTGCATCATATTATTTTCATGATCAATTTTGAAGCAAACTGCCTGGGGAATTTAGTATATGGTGAAACCACAACAAACACTTCAGCTTAGAAATCTCTACAACTCCTTATTGTTGCCTTTATTTTGTTCTTATTTAGCAGGTAGCTGGTTATAAGTACCGTAAATAAAACCAAGAGCGAAGAGTTATTTTTCCTTTTTTTTTTTTTTTTTTCATGGTATACGACGGGTTCGGCCCTACATGGAGATCTTCGCGTATAAGTTATATACGAAAACGTGAACATAATGCATATAATTTATCTATCTATATCTATTCATTTCATGTGAAAGAAAGACTAGGGTACCGGTATTTTACAAGATGTAACCAAACCTTTCATTTACTCCTCATAGCATGAATTTGAGAAATATTAGTTGAAAATTATATTCAGCAAATTGATGGTGTATACAGCTAGTAGCTACAAACAATATATCAATATTTAAGAAAAAACACTGATCACACATATATACAACCGTTTATAAATAAGGTTATATGAATAGTGCTTTTAGTTAACCCCTTCAGCAAGATGACGTCTTCTTACCTTCCATTCTAGCTATAATTAGACGAGTTTATGCAGTTTAAGAAGAACCTGTGTTACTCAGAGTGATTATTGAGATCGTATTTACCCCTTTGAGTCCTAGAAGTAGATTATAAGCTAAAGAAAGTTGTCTAATAATAACCAAAATATGACGAAAAATACGTCATCGTGGTGAAGGGTTAAAAGACGTGTTGCATGGTAAACCAAAAACAGGTACTCTTATTGTTGGACAAGACGATAATCAAACTCAAAACATTTTCGGTGCGTGTTTAACAATACCTTTACCACTCCAGCGTAAATCTAATCTCTTTGGAGGACAGCCTAATTGTATTATTAATATTACCATAAATAATAATTAAATGGTTTATCTTATGTTCTGTTTGGCACAATATAAATGATGTTGAAACACCTATAAACTAACTGGACATTAAATATTTAAAGTCATAAAGGGCCAGCAAAAATCATATTTACATTAGGTGAATTCCCACATGCTCATTATTTACAAGGTTCCTTTTAACCATTACATCTATATCCTACTTCATTATCCCTTTTTTATTTATATATAAGTCTCTATGGTTGCTGTTTATTAAAGTTGTATGGGCATGCATCTCTTCATTCAATTAACGCTAAAATTATGAGGTTTAACTGATTAAGTAGCGGTGATATTCTTTTCATCCTATTCTAGTAAATATTTGACTATTGTATTGAGCTAAAGAAGTCGTCTACTTTTTAAAATGTTACTGACTATCGCAAATAATACCTTAACTACAACAGCCCCTTTCTTATCAATATATAATAGTCTGAACATAGCTATACTGAAATATATAAGATGGACCCGGAACCGAAAGGGTAAATAAAAAGTATCTATTCATGGTCTAGGTAAGATTCACCAAGGCCCTCTGCTCTATGATATTGACATTCATCTGCTATGCAACGACATCCCTTAAGCTACTTCACTCGTGATTAATATAAATATATTCAGTACATTTTAGTTCTATAAATATGTCATGTTTAAGGAATTATAGTCTGTTTTGTCTTACAAATTTCCACCGCCTTATGTTCGACTTAATAATTCGTGTCAACTGCCTTATTTAATATACCAATTCCATGCCAAATTGGCATTTTGCCCCAACGTTATGATGAAACAGTCGAAATTAATTAGGTGTAATTACATGCAATCCAATATTATACTTGACTGAACTGCACTTATGTATTTGTTTATGTTAATCGAAGGGACAAGAAGAACCATTTATCCACTCGGAAGGAGCGAGAACCGTAGCACTCCCTTCACCACTTACAGGTGGCCTCGCACAACACTTTAATTTCAACCTCTCCAGTGAGTGGAGTATAATTATTTATACAAAAAATATTATTCAGTAAAAGAAAGAAGTGTAACAGTTAAACGGTTTTATACCATCTAAATTAACTCTTCGTAATACCACATATCCTTCCTTAAATGCATACATTTTTCTAAATATAGCTAAATTAAAATTAGACCCAACCCTGGTACGGAAGGGGTTAATCTCGGAGGTAGCAGCGTTTGCTGAGGTAGTTGAAAGACGTCAAATCTCCTCAAGTATGAACATATCATGCAAGTATGTGTAATGTAATGTCACACTAATGTGTGTGGCCGTTTGTTTGAGTTGACTAGTTATTAAATATGAATAGATTAGTGTGAGCGTACCGTAGTGAAGGGGGAGGCGGGTTGACAGCCGATTATTGAGAATACACACCTATAACCATATACTTAAAAACACTAATATGCAATGCATTGAATCAAGGAACCCATTATATGTGTGGGTCAATGATCTCTTTTAATAGTACTGAATATAAACTTCAACAGTGAAATACATGTTTATTCCAAATATTTATATATATCTGCTTAATTAATCATAACAGAATTACAATACGAGAATGCAAAAGTATATTCAAGTCTCAATTGTATCTGACTTACAGTAGATAATATTATAATTATGGTTAATATACTCCCATATACGAATGGATCATAACACTATAATTGTGCTACGTTTCTATGAAACGGCAAATCTGAACTTGAACTATGTAAGCTATTGCTATTTTAACGATATGTTATTCCTTTTTCCTGTTCTTGCTCTGTCTTGAGTCGGCTACCCCCAAAATGGGGATTGGGCCTGAGCATATAGATAGATATTCCATTTTAGGAGGAATTGGAAAGCATGCATAAGATACATAGATTCGATGATAGAGGGATAAATGAGAGAAAGGAAGAAGAGAGAGGTTATCGTGATATTTATCATTATGTGGCTATAGTCAGGGCCCTGGTTATAGTCATGGTAGTGGAAACAATCCAAGGGGAGGGGCTTATAGACGTGAAACAGGAAAGAAAGAGGAAAGGAGGGCTGAGACAGGGTAGAAGAGTGGGGGCAGGGGGGTGCACCAATGTTACCAACACAATTCGCGATTCTCTGCCGGGCAATTGTAGCAGGACTTATGTTCACAATAGTACGTACATACAGATGTTAAAATAACGCACTGAAAAATAAAAAGATACTCAATTACCTTCGCTGCCGCCTGCGAGTTAAAAATCGATATAGGCCTAACCAACTCGACACTTGTAAAACAAAAAATATATAAGAAAAGTTTTTAATTAATGAACATTAGAATCACTTTAAAACAAAAACAAGCAACAGATGATCCCAAAACGAAATTTAAACCCAAATCACATAGTTCAACTTGCTGGGTGAAAGAAAACTTAGAACAAAAAATGATTACTGACTTGGAAAATTAATTCCCTAAGTACTAAAACAATTTTAACATTTATGAATACAAATTTAAGAATAACATCTGGTAACAAAAAACACTGCCCCAACTATGCCCATTGCAAGGGCAGGAACATCACTGACTGACTCACAGTCTGAGTGACTGTCTGTCTGTCTGTCCGTCCACGATGCCAAAGCATTTCAGGGGGTCGTAAGCCACATCTCACACCCATGACATGATGAAAAGTTGGAGATTTGACTGAATGACATGATAAAGTGACCGCCATTTGACCGACGATTTTACATGAGTTAGAAAACACACAATGGCTAGGAAAGCTCATCTTATGAGTCATAATTAGCAAATTGAATTTCTCTCGCTAGACATACGTAAAAAAATACCGTGGAACAAATTATAGATGTTTGAATTTCACTGTACACACCTTTAAATACACCTTGATGAGTAGTGATGGTAGTCAATTTTCTATACCAGGAGTGAGGTGAGGTGTTGCTGTGGTTGGGGGCAGAGGTCAGCCCTGTACAGTATATCAACACAAGCCCTGAGTCCGGTCTGCTGACGTAGACAGTCACCCTCTCTCCAACGTCGTCTCCCGGCAGCCAACTCGTTCCACTCGTGGGATGACAGGAATCGCCGTAGATGAACTGGATAAATGACTGGTAGAAATTTGTTGTGTTGAAGAGATAAATTTAACAGGAACTTCAGGAATTCTCAGCAAAAGTAGAGAAACTGGATAATGGTAGGATGATAGAGTGTAGACTAGATAACACTTCGAAGGATCGCGGTGTTGTCGCCTCAGTTAACAATTCATGTTAATGAAGACCGCTGCTTCCCACCATATGTTACAAATGCATAATTAGGAAGATGTACCAACTGTAGAACATAAGAACATAAGAAAATGGGAGTCTGCAAAAAGCCGATCGGCCCACACAAGGCAAATCCCTGTCACACCCAACCCCAATTACATAAGAACATAAGGTCATAAGATCGCGGGAAACTGCATATGGCCATGCGGCCCACATGAGGCAGCTCCCATTCACACCCAGCCCATATCACCCATATGGGAATTCAACTTATGCTTAAAACTTTCAACTGTGTCTGAGCTAATTACTGTTCTGGGCAGTGCGTTCCACATGCTAACAACTCGATTCCCAAACCAGTGCTTTGGAGATCCTATATATATACTAAGGGTTAACTTTTTAACCCCAAGTAAGGAAGACTAAAGGTGTCTATCTGTCCGTATGAGTTATATGTTATGTTGTAGTTATAGGTTGATTGAAGATAGTCGGTTGATCTCTCAGCTCTCCATTCTCTGCTCGTTGATAGATAGATGAGATAGATAATTGTATGGCTGCCACCATTTTATAAATAGGTAAAGGGGGAAATTAAAGAATGTGGTATCCAAACCAACTTTATTATTAAGTAACAACTGAATGATGTATACAGCTGTACTAATATATAAGAGAAAATTCCCTATGTTGAGAGGGAATCTCTGAGGGCTGTTAATGTGTCCCTTGCTAGTGTCTATCTAATAATATATATATGAACGAGAATATCCTATGTTGAGAGGAAATCTCTAAGGGCGTGTTGTCGTGCCCAAGGTTCGAGTCTATCTAAAGTCAAAACCTCTCCACACCTCTCACCTCTCCTACACCTCTCCATGCACACCTCCAACACGTGATCTTAACTTCCGATCCATGTGTACATTCGCTGGTGCTCAAAGATGCAAGAGTAAGCTAAAAGTGTGAGAAGGGATTCTGAGTTATGAATTAGTGGGGTTGAATGATCTCCAAGGTGTACAGTACCTCACACAAGTATAGATACACTGTAACTAGATCACCTTAAAATCGTATGAGAGATGGATATAATGAATCCTAATAAATTATTGAATCTAAGATGTAATATATGTTAAATAAAATACTGCGAAATAATACGAGGGATGAACGAATCCTCGGCGTATGTTCTGCGACGTCTTGGGCAAATTAAGCGATGGTTCGGCGGTGACCTCGGCGAGATTATCTGAAATCTGTTTGCATTATATTTCATGGCACAAACATAAGAACATAAGAACATAAGAAAACGGGAGTCTGCAGAAAGACGATCGGCCCACACAAGGCAGATCCCTGTCACACCCAACCCCAATTACAAGGCCTAATTATAGACCCAACTCACCTTGATGACTGACCTCACCAAAACGGTCAGAGATCAACACAAGCTTACGGGGATCTGCAGAGCGCCGATTGGCCCACACCAAGCAGATCCCCCCTCATACCCAACCCATCTCGTCCATATGCCTATCTAATTTTATTTTAAAGCTCCCTATCGTTCTCAATCCTACCATATAACTCGGTAGCCGAGTAGTAGCCACATGTCTACAACTCTGATACCAAACCAATATTTGCCTATATCTTTTCTGAAACGAAATTTATCTAATTTGAAACCATTTGTTTGAGTTCTTTCGCTATCACTGAGCTTCAGTACATGTTTCATGTCCCCTTTACTAATCCCTCTAACCCACTTGAACACCTCTATCATATCTATCATTCTTCTCAACCTAATACTGATAGCGGGCGCTGATGTGTCTTTATACGGCTCAACGTTCTTTTAGTACCGTTATTTAACTCATTTAGTACCGGTGACGTCCTTTTCATTATATTCTGGCAACTATTAGACAGTTATATTCAGCTTAGGAAGGATGGCTACCCGTAAAAGATCACAGACAATCTGGATTAATAGCTAGATTTTAGCTACCATATATCTTTCCTAAGCTGCACAAAATCGTCTAAATGCAGCTGAAATAAAAACAAAAAAAGACGTCGCCGGTACTGTAAGGGTTGTTGTTGTTGTTGTTGTTCCCCAAGCTGCCTGGCCGAACAGCCCCAAGGCCCCGAGCAATTCCAAGGCCATAACCGAGCGCCCCCACAGAACCCTCCCTGCCGACCACAATAAAGCCTGGGTGACCGGAGCTGAGGAGGGTGCGGAAACGCCCGGGAAACCAAAGCTCCACCCAGGGCCCTGTGCCCCTCAGCAATTATGAAGAGAAAGTTGAGGGGCAAGGGAAAAATGTGACGCTTTGGCTTCCAATCTTGGTAGATTGGGAGGTCAATCCACGGAAAAGACGGTGTCACTTGAGATCTAGAAAATATATAAGTTAAAGGAACAGTCAGAGTAAGCTATGGGTATGGCAGAGATCGCTCAGTTCTCACTCTGATAGACCAGCCCATCACCACCCTGTAAGGGGAAAACCCATTCAGTAACAGTGACGTCCTTTTCATTGTATGCTGACAATTATTATACAATTCTATTCAGCTTTGGAAGCACGTCTACCCATAAAAAGGCTACAAACTATCTCAATTAATAATTTTAGATACCATATGCTTCATATAATCGTCAACAGGTAGCTGAAATATAATAAAATACTGTATATGTCGCCGGTACAGTTGCCCAAATAAGTGATGTCGCAGCACCAACTATATTTCGATCAATAATAGGTATGAGCACTATATAAAGTTAAATTTATAGTTTCGAGTGAGATATACAAACATTTTTCTATCTTTACACACTCTATTCAACATCTGACAGACATTAATACATCACACAGAGAGCAAAACGTAATGACAGCGGCGACACGACATATTTGGCAAACTGTACAAAGGGGGTTAAATAAATAATGCAAATATATACAAGAGTTAGTTAACGAAATGTGTAAACTTTAATGGTTAGCATTGGAAAACTGGGTCATATTAAATTTCCTTTCATAAACCTACACTTAATTTCTTATACTTAAGGGGGGATGGGCGTAATATTTGCTCATTTATATATTTGTTTATAATTTATTTAGTTTCATCCCTAGGCCTCCATCAAGCATATAAAGCACCCCCCCCAACACCCTCCTTCAAGATAAATTTGTACATTTTTCAATAGAAAAATATTTTGGCCGAAGGTCGGTTCCTCATAAAGTACAGGCTCGCTATCGCTAGCCAGGAAAAACTCAATGTCTAAATGACACGAAAAGGCATAATATTGACAACGAAAATGGGTGAAATGTCTAAAATCGCCAAACTAATGGGCCGAACATCATACAACCTGAAAACTAATGGGTTAACCATGGAGAAGAAAGGGAACCAGAAAAACGACCCATCTCCCCTTAATTCGGTGATTGGCAATGTCCTTGCCGTATGTTTACGAATTACGGCTTAACCCTTGTCTATCGGGGCCCGATTTAAGTCCGTATCTAAAAACCTGGACTATGTGGCGGGGCCCGACTTAAGTCTGTGTGCAATTTTGGCACAAAATTGGCTCTGAGAGAGAGCCGAGCGGTGGGAGGAGCGTAGGTTACCTCATGACCGCTTGCCACGACCGTCGTGGGCCTACTGACATGTACTCCACACTACTCCACCCTCTCTCACTCACTACACACGTAATAATGTAACGAAATGACCGTATTTTAGCGATTTTTCCCTTCGGTTGCACGATCGTTGCAAGACAACCAGTGATCGTAGAAGGATGGTTCGGGTGTCATTGGAAAGCTCAATTTACGCCTTTCAGGGATACATACTTGTATTACACTCTGGTTCTTGTTTATGCATGAAAAAGAGCACGGAAACAACCCCATTTATGGTAAAAAAAAAAATGCTGGGCGGAACGGTGAAATATACTCCACCACCCGCTCTTAAGGTGTTAAGAGAGGTGCAAAGAAAAAATGGTTGACAGGTTCACTATAATCCTTTTTTTTAACCACCTCGCCGAAGGTGCTCTTTGGCCTCGGCGAGGTGTATTCCGAGCTATCGTCTACGTCGCACAGCTCCTCACTCCTCGTGCCAAATTTTGAACAATCCGAAAACTTGCGAGGCCCCTTGCGAGTCAAACGATCATCCTCTGAGGATTCAAAATTTTGTTGCGACATGTTCCGAATGTACCCATTCGTTGGTATCGGTGATAAAAAAAAATTAAATTCGCATCAGTGGGAAAAGGGCATTAATGCTCCTTTCTCACTGATGCGAATTCAAACGATTTTCATCGCCGATACCAAGAAATGGGCACATTCGGAACACATCACAACATTTGTTTGAATCCTCGCATGATGATCGTTTGCCTCGCAAGGGGCCTCGCAAGCTTTCGAATTGTTAAAAATTTGGGACGAGGTGTCCGAACCCTCGCAAGCATCGGCAAATATTTTCCGACGCAGCGTGACCCTCGGAGCTCCCCTTTGACAATGGCGAGGGTGTCACACGAAAAAAAACGTTACAATGTTGCGAAACGTCGCACGATGGCTCGCCGATGCATTGGAGATTACCTCGTCGATTACTTGTCGACGTGCGACCGAATACGCGTCGAGCGTATACCCGCCAGGGGTATACTCTGCACGAGGCATGCGAAGGGCTTTGCGACGTCGCCGAATGCTCAGAAAACACCTCGCCGAGGCCAAGGAGCACCTTCGGCGAGGTGGGTAAAAAAACGGATTAGTCGACCTGTCAACCCTTTTTTCTTTGCACCTATCGCTGTCGGATTCACACTAACCCTTTTTCAATACATTTTTACAGGCAATTATGGTCTGGAAGGTACAGGTACACAAATTAAACTTTATAAGAATTTAACTGCCCACATAATCAACCTTCAGTGTATTTACCTATGTCAGTGCAAAAAAGTCCCAAAGTATATCGAGAAATAACTTGCTCATGGATCTATCTATTTATCTATTGCCGGACGCCTTACTCCTCTTAATGAGGGTGGCCGTACACAGAATGCCACCAAGCGGACCTATTCCCTGTAAGAGGGAACAACCCGAGCCAGTTTACTGAAGGACTTACAGGATTGAACACTCAATTTAGGATCCGTCCAACTCCGAGTCCCTCTGTGTATTTTGTTAGCACTATTTTGTCTACAGTGGTGATTGGCTAGTCCATCCACTAACCTGCCTGACCCCTAGATATGCAGTACAGGTTTGTATCAGGTTTACTCCCCTAGACAGGTTGCCGACCAAGGCTGACGAGTCCTATCCCCCCGGATTTTTATAAGGTTGTCTCCCCTAGATGGGTGGCCGACCAAGCCTAATGAGTCCCATCTACCCTAAATGGATAATTGGATAATTGACTGAAAAAGTGCTCGTGTGACAACAGCTTTGCCAGGTACCGGATGTACGTCTGGCATTGGTGAGGTCAGGTCAGGTCAGGGGGGTATATATACCATGGAACAGTCCAAAAAGGTAATTCAACAGTTTCCAGTGAACTAGTCAACAGTCTACAGCAATCTCCAAGTCTACAACCATGCCTCCCAAGAGAACTCAAGCACCGAAGAAGGGGCAGCTAAAGAAGAGGGCGGCCAGCCCAAGTGATCAGGAGGATGTGACAGTGATCCAAGTTTCCGGAATGGTGGAAGTGGAGGAAATCGATGAAGGAGAGGTTGAGTCCTAGGAAATCGGAGCCAAGAAGGGGAGGGATGTTCAGCACGCAAGTGAACAACTTTTCACCACCCAGGACGACGTAGTGGTTGAGGTCCACCAGGCCCAGGAAAGCAACATCAGCAGGAAGAAATCACCTCCGGGGGGGAAAACTTCTTCGGATTCCGAGGACGACTCTGCCGGCGCCATCACGGCTCATGAACCAACCCAGCGGGGCTGGTGCCCGCCGGAGGACGAGCCGGGATCAGTGGATTTGGGAGACATTTCCCTTCCTGAAGGAAAATGTCTCCCAAAAGGTTCCACGAACCAGCAGCCAGAAGGTATGAAGAAGCATATATAAAACTATTTGCTGTGTATGATTTGGTATATTGGAATTCTTATATTGTTTACTTTCTATGTGTGTCAACATATAAATATCCGGTACTTAATCTGATTTTAGAAGTTTGACATGTTATTTATGTATTTGATTTTCAGATGAGAAAAGGACGTGGCCACAGGACGAGTTGGAGGTGGAGGAGGAAGACCTGACCCAGGAGGCGATGCGGCAGCCCATAGAGGACGAGGAGCTGGCCAACTCTCCAGTCATCCCTTCAACGCACAGGCGGGGTAGGGGATCAAAGAGGGGACGGATGTCCCGTGAAGATCCCATACCCTTGTCCAAGGTAAGCGTTTCTTCTTATTTTTTATCGCAAGTCAACTCCTATAAATTATGTTGTTTATACAGAATATATATATATATATATATACTGTATATATATATATATATACTGTATATATATATATATATATATATATATATATATATATATATATATATATATATATATATATATATATATATATATATATATATATATATATATATATATGAATATTTATTTACACATATAACATATATTATACAAATTTGTTCTCATGCTTCCCTCATCTATCTTTATCTTGGACAAAAACAAATTTAAAACATTATTTACGTGACATTTATGTATGGTTTTTCACTTCCAAACATATGATGGAGCAGCACAAGCAGTCCCAGCAGATTATGCAGGAGGTGCAATCAACCATCCACGGCTATCAACTGAAAACCATCCTCCAGTCCCAAATAAGGAGCTTTTCGGAGTTTATTGAGTTTAAGATGCTCAGGATGGACGAGGCCGTGGTCGAGTGGTTCATGGAAAAAGTAACCCTATTAGCATTCGATTGCACGAAGACGCCCTCCGTGATTGCCGAGGAAGCAGCTCCCGCCACAACCACAGCCGTGACGGGGGTTTCTCCCAGCCAACAACCACTACAACAGGCAGACCCACCACTGTTGCAGACACCAGTGGCTCACGCCTTGACGACAAGCACAAACATCGCCCCAATCAATTACCCTCCTGTTGTCTATCAAATGCCAGTTGGGTGGCAACATGACCAGACTAGGCCACCAACACCTATGCTGCCTCAGACCACTCCTCACCAGCTGCCGGGACCGCCTCCTCATCACCAGCTGCCGGAACCGTCGCAACATCAACACATAAACCCACATCAATATCAACAAGGGCAGGAGGCACAGCAGCAGCAGCAGGTGATTCAAGTGGGACCACCTCCACGGTCTATAACCCCATCCGTGACACAGGTGGGATTCCCATCTGTGTCACCAGGGGTTGTCACAACTGCCACAGCCACCACAACAATGGACTCCCTCCTCTAAACCCCTTGCCCGGCAAACACCACGACCACCCACATAACCTAAATGACCATTGAAAATTGTGCTCAAATATGTTTTTTTTTTAAATAAAATAAAAATGTAAATTATTTCAATCAATCACTTCATATTTTTTTACAAATTAATATTGTATAATTCTAAGTAAGGAATTTAATTTTCACTCATTCATATTGTTTTTCTAAATAAAGTATATTATATATGTAAATAAGGTTTATCATTCCACTCATTCATATTTTTGTGTTAAGTAACAAGATTTTAAATGTAAATGAACCTAATCATTGTTACTCATTCATAGTTTTGTGTTAAGTAAGTCTATTATATATATGTTAAAGAACCAAATTATTTCAAGTCATTAATTTCTTTGTGTACAATAAATATATTATAAATGTGAAAAAAAAAATCGTACGATTTTTTTTATAAACATACCCCAAGACAAACATTAATAAATATATCTCTGAAATGATAATATTGCAATTGAAAAGTGAAAAATGCAGATTTTCTGTCATAAGTAAAACAAACAGTGGAACAAAAAACACATGATAAAGTCAAAGCTTTTTAATGTTATCTATCTATGAAACAATATTCATGAAAGACCATAATTATAGCATATGCATATAATTTCTTGCATACTGAATTAATATAAGATATTATTAAGAAATTTGTAAACCTATCACTGGAATGTAAACAAAAATACTCACACAGTGACCAATGTATATGAAAAACAATGATATGAAGTAGTAACTGGCATACGGGCATGTGTTGGGTAGTGAACAATGAATAGGCCACAGTCACTGTAGTAAAAAGATAGCCCAAACCTCGGATTAGCCACCTGGAACTCGTTACTGAAATGTCACGGGTAGAAATTCCCTGAGGATTAAAAGTCAAGTGCGTGTTTAAAGCCGGATTAAGATTTCCTTGTCTCCCATTCTAAATATATATTGTGTCTCATTCTTCAATATGTTTCGATATCGTTATTCTTTCATTTTCGTCATCCTAACTTGTCATTGATATGCTTTTTAATGAAATGTTCTGCCAAATAATAGCAACCGCTGAATAGGCTTATTGAACCACACAACAGTATCAACCAGCAAACAATATTAAACAAAGCAAGTCCATTTAATTACAAAGTTTACGTAAATTCTCGTAGAGGTACATATTGACACATGCATATGTAATGCAATGATATGAGTTAGCTACTGATATTTGGTCATGTATTGTGTTGTAAGCAAAACAAATTAATATAAAAGGTGAAAGGCACTTCAGTAAAAAGAAAGTCCATTCCTGGGATTAGCCACCTGGAACTAGTTTCCAAAATGTAACTGGTAATTATTCCCAGATGATTTAAAGTTTAGTGAGTGTCCTAATCCTGAACAATATTACCTTGTCTCCCATAAAAATTTCATTAATCGATTTTAGGAGTATAGTTGGTTGTTGGAAGGAACATAATAATTGTCATGATCGATAGTTTCTCCAATATAAGTATTTTTATTTTATTGTCCTCATCAAACTATTTCAATTATAGGGTTTGTAATAAAATTTACGTTCAATGTAACTACAACGAAAATTGTATATTAAAGGCAATGGTATGAGGCAATTTATGCCATTTTCACAGGTATTGTGTTTAACCCTTAAAAAGCGGCCCACCACTTAAGTCGAGTTAAATAAAGCTGGACTATGTGGCGGCGCTCGACATAACTCGAGTGGCAATTTCAGCACGTAATGTGGCTGAGAGAGAGAGACAAGTGGTGGCAGGAGACTAGCGAGCGTATGACTGCTCCAGACCACCGCGGCGAACCTACTGACACAAATCTCAGCTCCCTCCTCCCTCTCTCACTCGCTACATACTCAATTATGTACCGAAAGTACCGAATTACCTGCTTTTTGCACTCGCGTTGCACGGTTATTGCAAGAAAACTATCCATCATACAAGGATCGTTATGGTGTCATTCGAAAGCTCTGTTTATGCCCTTTCAGGGATAGATACTTGTTTTACGTTCTGGGTCTTATTTAGGCATGAAAATGATCACGTAAACAGCCCTATTTTGGCTAAAAACAGCCCGCTGGGCGGTACACATAAATAAACCGCATAGGCCGCTCGTAAGGTGTTAAACAAAATATATAAATAAAAAAGATCAAACACACTACAGTCAACTTAAAGGCAACTCCTCTGACTAGCCACCTGGTTCTCGTTTGACAGATTGAACGGGTATTCTCCCGAGGGGATTTGTGTTTAACCCTTCTTTAGCGGCCTATGCGGTTTATTTATATGTACCGCCCAGCGGGGTGTTTTTAGCCAAAATAGGGCTGTTTACGTGATCATTTTCATGCCTAAATAAGACCCAGAACGTAAAACAAGTATCTATCCCTGAAAGGGCATAAACAGAGCTTTCGAATGACACCATAACGATCCTTTTATGATGGCTAGTTTTCTTGCAATAACCGTGCAACGCGAGTGCAAAAAGCAGGTAATTAGCCACTTTCCCGATACAATTCCGTATATAGCGAGTGAGAAAGGGAGGAGGGAGCTGAGATTCGTGTCAGTAGGTTCGCCGCGGTGGTCTGGAGCAGTCATACGCTCGCTAGTCTCCTGCCACCACTTGTCTCTCTCTCTCAGCAACATTACGTGCTGAAATTGCCACTCGACCTATGTCGAGCGCCGCCACATAGTCCAGCTTTATTAAAAACGACTTATGTGGTGAGCCGCTTTTTAAGGGTTAAAGCGTGATTAATATCTCCTTGTCTCACATTGTCAAAATCATGTTTCATGTTTAAATATGTTTCGTTCCTTTTCCTCACCAAACATTTTCATTGATATGCTTAATACTAAAATGTACGGCCAAATAAAATAGGCCCTTTTAAGACTATTTGACATATGTTTAAGAAATAAATATATTACCATACTATTATTGTTTTCTTATTCAATTAATAACTTAAGCATAGGATAGAATGCAATTAAAAAAGTCATGACAAAGATTACATATTTTATTTGAGTCCATCAATTTTCTAAAGGGGTACGTCCGATCATCTTGTCCTGCCAAGAGACACTGCCACGTGGTGAATTGTAATAACTGTACAGATTATCACGTACAGCCTTCCCATCTTTCGTTGCGGTGTTGCCAGGCCTGGGCCCGACACAGTCTAGGAGCTCTGTCGGATGCACAAGCTGAATTATTCGTCCAGCTTCAATGTCCTCCTCCACAACAATACCTTTCCTATCAGATGGATTCCTGATGCGTAGGATGTTGTGGAGGCAGCAACAGGCCATGACGACCGATTCAAACCGATGAGGATGGAGAGGTATTGTCGTCAGTAGACACCGGATCCTGTAATGAGAAAGGTAACAAGATAATAGTAATTGACAAATAGTTGCGACGGGAACAACAGACTATGTATAGAGAGAGAGGAACACAATATGAAAATAGATGGCCAAGGTTTGTCTGGGTTATGATAAAAAACAATTATAACGAATATATATTGACAGGCGAAATCCTACCAAGTCGGACAGTGGGAAAGGAGCTTACTGTAATCTTTTAAATAAGGATTAACTTTTTCAAAGGTAATGGGACACTGCCCACCCCTACGCATATAATGTTGATGTACGAATGTTATATATATATATATATTATATATATATATATATATATACATATATATATATATATATATATATATTTATATATATATATATATATATATATATATATATATATATATATATATATATATATATATAGAGAGAGAGAGAGAGAGAGAGAGAGAGCGATAGATATATTGATATATTTTGTTTTTAATATATGTTTATATATAGAAATATATATTTCTATATTTCTATATATATATATATATATACTGTATATACACATACATATGTATATATACATACATATATATATATACATATACAGTATATACATATATATATATATATATATATATAAACTCAATAACTGCTTTCCTTACCTGGCAGACATGATTCCGAATGCATTTTCAACCACTCTCCTGGCTCTCGATAGGCGGTAGTCGATTGGCGGTCGTCAGATAAGCATCTCGATGGGTATTGCTTCATCAACTATATCATCCCATATCAAGAAGAAAGGAGTTTGCTCGTCGTTGTTTGGCAATGACAGGTTCAGGAACACCAGCGTCATTCCTCTCCAATAGCCCACGAATAAGGGTTCGTAGGAACAAACCTCCATCTGACGCTGATCCCTCTGCACCAACATCGATGTAGAGGAATTTGTAGTCAGCGTCAACCAGGGCAAGCAGCACAATTGAATGATAACCTTTGTAGTTATAAAACACAGAGGCAGCTTTGGGTGGCTTTCTGATTGCCACATGTTTGCCATCCAACGCGCCCAGAGCATGTTCAAATTGCCACTTTCTAGCAAATTGATTTGCAACCTCCTTTCACTCTTCAGGTGTTGTCGGACAAACAATGACATCCTCTATGTAGGCACTTACAATAGCCTCACACACCTCTGGCACTATTTTTGAGATGGTGTTGTGCGCTAACTTGAAGAAGTACATCAGACTCTTGTAACTGTCACCTGTAGCTAGGTAACGCAACGTAACTGCCAAACGCAAACCAGGTTCATGTGCTTTCCTCATGTTTGTGTCCTTCTTTGCTATCATGGGTTAAAAAAAATCAAAAATTTCTTTGAAGAGTGCTGGGTCCACTCTCATAAAGTTCTTGAAATCTGCTGGGTCCTCTGCTTCCACTTCTTTCAATAAGTTCTCGTAACGCCCAGATCTCTGTCGCCTTAACAGCCACACTCTCGTCCACACAGAATGCTTCTTCCTCTGCTTTTTGCTCTCCTACTCTTCTTTCTTCCTTTTCCTCTCTGCTTCCTGCTCATTTTTTCTAAGTTCCTGTTGGTATTGCACATAAATTATCGTGTAATACGATAGTGTAAGACAATTAATGTGCTAAGGTACGTCTCTGTGACGTCACTAGGTATATACGATAGTCCAACGGTCGTTCCCACGGTACGGCGTAGGAAGATTAGATCGTGAATAATAAGATTGTAAGTAAGTTAAGATTATAAAGGACCTAATATGCTATTTAGCAATATTGACACGGTCTTATGTAGTATATATGAATTTATCGTATATATTAAATTAATTTATCGTATTGAGCAACATAGATACGGTACGATAATTTGGGCGCCTGGCGATTGCCAAGGCAGCAAGATGAAGGTCTGGGGAAAGCTCAGAGCCTCCACAAACTTCACCCTATAAACATATAATTTCCACCTCAGTTGATCGTTCTTTCGTGCCTCTATTCAAAGTACACTACCAGCAATATACACATCTACACTACAACGACGCTCTCATCGACGCCATGACTGACAGCTAAGCATTTATACTCATGTCCATTATCATACCATATAATCATTTGTTTTTCCCTTGACCTGTGCTTCCGGGCCAGTCTCTGGTTTCTCCGTCGTCTGCCATATTGGGTAGCCATTTTCCTTTGCCTCATAGCCACATGGAACTATTGGTGAGTTAAATCCTGGAATATAATTAACCCTTAGAACCTTGATTGAATATACATAATTGTGTGAGACCTTTGGATGTAATTTAGCTTGATTTCAGATTGAATTCAATTTAGACTTGGAGTAATTTAATTTAAATTGATTTTGTTTGAATTATAGCTTAGATATATTTAACTTCCACTGATATTATATCACATTGGTGCCCAGACCCGGGATTTAGCTACTGCCAAGGAATTTTTTAAGACAATGAGCAAGGGGACATACAACAGGATGCAGGAACAACTCTATGATAAACTGGTAGGACTAGCCAAGCGATGGTTAGAGCCTGGTAAGCAGGGTCGCATTGTTGCACCTGCCAAAATCCTGCATCCCACCCATCATCTTCCCCCAATAAAATGTCTTTTTAATTTTTCAGACTTCCTATGACACCTGACCTGACCTAACATTTTCTTGTTCATTACGACCTTTTAGTGTAGGTGTTGCCATTTAGTGTGCTATTTTCTCTCCATAACAAAGAAGTCTGCCGTTCGGCGTCTCTTAACTAGGCTACTAATTTTCCGCGGTAATATAACATTGTATAAGGCGTGGCTAGCCTACAGGTTTGCATAAAACATTAATAAAGCAGAGGAGATACCGTCTGGTGGAGTGCAAAGCAAAGCCCCGAAAAACCATAGGGCGCGACTTCGGGGAGTATTAAATAGATTGATATTTGACGTCAACACTTTCATCATTACTGCTGACCTCGAGGAGTTGGAAGCTAGGCTAGATAATGTCCAGGTTACTCATAGTCGTATTGTAGCTCTAAGTGAGGTGATTGTGGCAAGCATGACAGAGGATGAGGCAATAATAGCAGAGTGTGATAATCGCGCCCTCTATGACGAAACTGTCTTCAAAGCGAAGCACCTATTACAGCGCGCTGTCGCGAACAAGAAGGGAGGCGATAACAATGCCCAAAGAAGGGTTGATCCTAAACACACTGTGCACCTCCCAAAGCTCAATGTTCCTACATTTGGGTGTAATTTGACTGAGTGGTTAGCTTTTTGGGACGTATTTCGGTCTACAGTGCATGAATCCACTTTGGATAATGTCCGTAAATTTCATTACTTGAAAGGACAAATGGAGGGAGAGGCCTTACATTTAATAGAGGGTTTTTGCGGTAGTAGGTGATAGTTATCTTGAGGCAGTACAATTATTACAGTCTACATATGGGGATCGGGAGCAATTAAAATTGGCCCATGTCGTCGCCTTGTTGAATCTGACAGAAACAAAGTACAAGGTTGATGAATTAGCAAAAATTAGAGTGGATATGGAGTGCCATACTCGATCTCTAGACACTCTAGGGCTGACCTCACAGGAAATGATAGTCATTATCCTCAGACAGAGGCTTCCTGTGGCAATGCTCGACAAGGTCAGATCATTTGATCTGGGTGAGTTTAAAACTCGGTTCAGTGAAGAAGTCAGTAATTTGCAGTTGAACAGTGGGAGAGTGAGTGTGTCGGGAGGGAGTGGGAGTGTTGAAGTGGGGGTGACTGTAGGTGTGACGGTGGGGACCAAGGGCAAGAAAGAGGGTACGTACAAGAAACCCGCACAGACTGTATGTAAACTCTGCAATAATAATAAGCATAAATGGAGTTTCTGTGTAAAATACCCAACAAATGAGTTAAAATTAGCACAAGCGAAAAAGCTGGACCTGTGTGCCGGTTGTCTGAGTGAATATCGTGGTAAGCAGGGGCACTGTGCTGCTACGTACTTGAGGCCCTGTCGGCACGCACTGTAAAGGACATCACTTCGACAAGTTGTGTCCTACAATTGACAAAGGCAAAGATGTCAAACCAGAGGGTACTACAACTTTGACATTAGGTAGTACGAAAGACACCACTATATTGCCCACAATAAAGATTCCCATGGAAGGCAATGACAGTAACAAGGTTTGTCGGGTGCTTCTTTATCAGGGGTCTCAACGATCCTTTTTAAAAAGGTCCATATTAAGGGGACTTAAGCACTGAATCGTAGGGACTGAGACTCTTCGACTGCAGGGCTTTACAGGGGTTACTGGCAAACAAGACTACGAAATAGCGGAGATTTCTTATTTCTACCGTAAACAAAGGTACTTTATGACATGTATCGTAGTAGACACCCTATCAGAATATGTATCTGTAGGAGTGAAGAAGGTGGAACACGCATTACGTAGCAAAGGGGTTAACTTGTCAGATCCCATGGGAGATCAAAGTGAGGTGCATGTTCTACTTGGTGTGGATCATTATTAAGATGTAGTATACCCTGGATTTAAAAGAATGTGTGGTGTGATTTTGATCCCCACTAAATTTGGCTACTGCATGAGCGGAAAGGTACACCCATTCATAAAAGAAAGGTACCCCCCTGATCGAAAGATCTGAAGCCTCATGCTATTTAGTTGTGGTAACACTGGCACTGAACCATCGACGGCACGTAAGTGGGTGGTGACTGTGGATTGTGGGAGGGAGTAGGGAGCTGATCTAAACGAAGCAATGCTTCACTTCACATTGAAAATCGTTTTGCCAATTCTCTCTCTCTCTCTCTCTCTCTCTCTCTCTCTCTCTCTCTCCCTCTCTCTCTCTCTCATATATATATCTATATATCTACATCTATCTGTCTGTCTATCTTTCTATAAACTAATTACATTCAGTTTTCTAATAGACATATCCTACCTGAGTCCTACATAATTTTCAATAATACAAATATGGCTATTTTTTCGAATAGTGATATCCTTGGAGTATGCCAATTTCAGATGGACGTCTTATGTCAGATCTATTTTAAAAAAATGCTTCAAAGACTCTATGAAGGATGTCCTTTCCGAGAGAGAGAGAGAGAGAGAGAGAGAGAGAGAGAGAGAGAGAGAGAGAGAGAGAGAGAGAGAAATAACAAAACGATTTTCAATGCGAAGTGAAGCATTGCTTCGTTCAGATCAGGTCCCTACTCCCTCCCACAATCCACAGTCACCACCCACTTTTGTGACGTCGATGGTTCAGGACCAGTGTTACCACAACTAAATAGCATGATGCTTCAGATCTTTCGATCAGGGGGGTACCTTTCTTTTATGAATGGGTGTACAGTTGTGGACAGATGAAACATATACAGCCTTGGTCTGTCCAAGACCTCAATAGAGGGCAGCACAATTAGTGCCCATAAATGATCTGGTAACATTGATGGTGTGGGGGTAGGAGGTGAAGGTATCGGGTGGAGGAAGGGAGGCGAGGGAGGGGGAAGGAGGGTACAGGAGTGGGAGGGGTAACCAGCGGCGAGGTGGGAGCAGGTGGGGGTGAAGGGAAGTGGGTGACCAAATACTTTACTGTGAAAGAATGATTAATTTTGTGTTTTGATCATTATCTGGGATTATGATTGCGAAATATTGGAGTCGTGAGGTGCGTGTAGCATAATAAACGTGCTGCAGGCTGCTAACCTGCTATTACTCTCTCTCTCTCTCTCTCTCTCTCTCTCTCTCTCTCTCTCTCTCTCTCTCTCTCCATATACAATATATATGTGACATATAGGCATTCAAATATATGATATCTTAAATCTCTAATGTAGTAATACTTCATATTTTATCTCTGCTTAGAGCGCCTACTGAGTTGTGATATCGGGAACGTGGTATTCTTCAAACATGGGAGCGTCAGATACAGCTGAACTACCTGTTGGTTACCTAACAAGGGGGAAATATAGTAATTGTTATTATTTGTCAGTTGGTGATTCAGTCAAACTTAAAATATTATAGTTAGTGTTTCAGCATAATGATGAGTGTATAGGTCATAGTAGTAACGAAAGTATGCAATGCATATATGGTGTATATGATACGGTATCAATGACACGCCAATTAAAGTGTTTTCCAAGTTTACCGGAGGTGTTATCAGTGTTGGCATTACCACGGGTATATAATCGCTTTTCATTATATACGTCCATAAGAATTTAAACAACATAATATTATAAATTAATAAAGCATTATTCAATGTATCTATAAATAATCTATCTTTATTAATTTCACTCCAAAGCAGAAACCAGAAAACAAAGGATGACTAATATATAGTTACATAGCAATACACCTGTTCAAGAAAAACAACCAGTTTCATATAATGTGTCAATACAATCCTCAAAGTTTCGGTATAGAGGCGCAAAGGACCATGTCATAAAATATTATCCCCACATTGAAAACTAAGTTATATTTATTGGTCAAACCTCTTGGTAGATATGCTCAACAATAATGACGCAAGGGTGGTGTAAGCTTAATTAATATCAAATGAAAACATGATTATGCAGAACCTTTCCAGTATAGCAGGTATATTTTGTTACGTTTTGACGGCATCAGTAGAAGTGAAGGCGTTAAATGAGATAGTGTTAGGGCCATTCCTTGCTAAGGGTTCTAAGCTGTATACAGTTGGTTAGTGCCTCAGATATATGAGGATACGCTTCTTCACCTATTATGGCATATAGTAAATGAGTTCATTAATTGTTGTCTTGTAGTTGGAGGAGTAATTGAGAGAGCCATTACCGATTTTATAGATAAATAAAATTCCAAAACTGAGGAACATCCTATAATGACCGTGAAATTAAAGTGAAAAAGCTACACGTAGGGGTTGGGAATACATTAAAATGAAAATACTGAATAGGATTGTAATAATTATGGTGAGCAAAGATTCATGGTACACACAACTAGTACAACGAAAATAATGCATTGTGCTGCTTTATGATATATAATTGTGTTTAAGATAATTAGAGAAATTCATAATATCATGACAAAGGCAAAAGTAGACTTCGAAGGTATGAGATATAGCTACTAACAATCTAGTGAAAGATGAACCAGGAGAGATACATAAAGATATATAAATTAACTTTAACAGATTACAGAAAACAGGAAGATATTAAAGGCGCAAAAGATAAACGGGAGCAATGAATTATCAGTCTACATTAATAATTTAAACCTAGTTCTCAAAAAACAGGGTGACTTTTTATGTATGTGAATATATGACCTGTGATTTCGTAACATATTTAACAGTAAATTGTGAATAACATAAAGCTTAACAACAAGGTCAGTATCAAAAAGATGATTGAAAAGGAGGAGTTGCAGCATTTCCTACGTGTTTATTGTTGTCAGAATTAGTATACGAAAAAACACACTTGGTATGGAATAATATACACATATATTACATTTATGGGGTTCTCAAACTATTGCACGTAACATAACATTTCTTAATTCAATATTTCTTTAGGATACAAATAATTCAATTTTGACAAATATTGCCAATCAATAATCTGTTTTTTTATTAACTTCACCACAACACCAAACACCTCCAATGAAATTAATGAAAGCACATGTGCGATCCACCAGGATTCGAACCCGGGTTATCACACACAGATTTTTGACACCTTAACCATTACACCACCAAGACGGTAAGGTCCATTGACTTAGTTATATTCCGAATCCGACTTTACAATAGCATTATTGGTAACTCTAGATTTTATACATCCTTATTAACCCTCCCGCATCCAGCAACTTATTTAGCTAACTTACGGTAGACATTCTTTAATTTGCCATGAAATATGAGGCTGGGCGAGTTTTCGAAGCATTGTGTTTTCTGTATTTTCATCCACCAGAATGCGGTTTATTGTGATGTATTATATGTCGATGGAAAGAGGAATATTTATAGTACATGATAAAAAAAAAAAAAATGTAAATAAATCGAAATATGAAAGTGTAAATGAGTCCGGAATACAATTATTTCCCATGCAATTGTCTTCACACTGTCCTAGCTCTAAATTGTGAGTGATGACCATATTTTTTTTTCCTCAAATAATAGTATTTTTTCTCCTCTTTCCAAATCTGAAAACAGAAATTGTTTATCTTCAATAGTTCTCAAGCAGTGACCGAAAAAAAAAATGATTTTGATTGATATGGTTTATAACATTTTCGATTTATTTCGTTGCTACAAAGTGTATGGTTTTAAATTTAGGCTGTATGAATTCGGCAAATAATGCTGATGAGTATAAAAGAAACTAGAAGTTCCTAGGACAAATACTTTTTGCGCTATGAATATTTGAAATGAAGAGCCAAAATGCGAATATTTACGCTTCACCCGTCTCTTTTCCGCCGATGCTAGCCGGGTTCCGAGCTGTTCCCCACCTCGTGGTTGCGTTATTTGCTCGGATTCGTATATAACTGTATATATCACCAGGATCGAAAAATTGTGCTCTTTCCAATGGTGAAAACAAAAATAATACAGCGTAATTGGTTCGCGAGCTATGCGCAATTGTTTCCATGCAGTGACCGAAAAAAAAAAAAATAGATATGGTTTATAACATTTTCGATTTATTTCATTGCTACGAAGTGTATGGTTTTAAATTTAAGCTGTATGAATACGGCAAATAATGCTGATGAGTATAAAAGAAACTAGAAGTTCCTAGGACAAATACTTTTTGCGCTATGAATATTTGAAATGAAGAGCCAAAATGCGAATATTTACGCTTCACCCATCTCTTTTCCGCCGATGCTAGCCGGGTTCCGAGCTGTTCCCCACCTCGGCATTGCTTTATTTGCTCGGATACGTATATAACTGTTATATCACCGTCATCGGAAAATTATGCTCTTTCTAATGGTGAAAACAAAAATAATATAGCGTTATTGGTTCGCGAGCTATGCACAATTGTTTCCATGCACTGCTATTGTTTTGTAAATAAATGAGAATGTTTATACAGATGTTTATCTTTGCCACAATATACAACACTTTTATATAATTTTCCTTGCCAATAATTGTATAATGTTCATAGAAGACATGTCAGTCATGAAGGTTGTCAATTTTACTTACCTGATAGGGCCACAACCCTTTCCAACGAGAAGGGAAATGGCTCCTGGGTTGACACTGAAAAAACAAAACAAGAAAGCCAGGTTATCATCAAGTAATAAATTCAGAAATAATTCTATTGTACACACAAATAAAGTATATAATATATATATATATATATATATATATATGTCAAACAAAAATATAATGAATGGTAAAAAAAATGTGTGTGTGGTATATATATATATACAGGTGTATATATATATATATATATATATATATATATATATATATATAAAAGATACATATATATATATATATATATATATATATATATATATATATATATATATATATATATATATATATATATATATATATATATATATATATACTGTATATATTTATATATAAATATATATATATATATATATATATATATAAAACATAAATATATATAAATATATATATATATATATATACAAGGTGTCAAACCACAGAAATATGCAGATTTCCAAGCCACCCTAGGAGGTACTGCATTTGACTCGTTATTTTTTTAGAGTGGTTTCCCCAGGAGGCCTATATCCACTTTGATGATGAAGGTGGGTAAATGTAGGGGGGTGAATGTCGGTGGGTGAATGTGTGGGTGAATGTCGGTGGGTGAATGAAGGTGGGTGAATGAAGGTGGGTGAATGAAGCCGGGTGAATGAAGAAGATAAATGGAGAAGAGAAATGAATGAATCAATGAATGAATGATTGCACATGGCTCCTGACTATAGGACACCTGCATTGTGACGATGGAAAAGGTTGAAGCAGTCGTTGACGTCAATGCAGAGGGCAACCGTGCAAGTCGTGCAGCGGAAGCTTGTGTCCTTGCGAATGCCGTTCATTACTTTGCAGTAATAGCAACGGAGTCGCTTCTTGGCCGGAATCCTCTGCCGAGAATGGTCCAAGGCCCTGTTCAACCAGACATGGTTCAGAACAATAGGACGGGGCCTTGGGACAACTCCAGGTCGAGGTCTCCGGACTCGCACTGCTCCTGCTGCTTCCAGTACTGGTGGCGGTTGGTTGGCAGCTTCAAGAGCTGCTTCCCCATCGTCACCAGCAGCAGCTGCATCAGGTGCTAGTACCACGAGGGGTTGAACCAGGACATAGTTTCCCCCCGGGGCAGCAGCATCAGCAGCAGCATCATCTGGTTCTGGTGGTGGGGAGGGGACATCGAGACGTGGTGCCCTCTCAACGCCTCCACCAGGAGCAGCAACAGGAGAGGGTGGAGTGTTGTCAGGAGCAGCAGGGGCTGGGGAGTCTGGATGGTCGTCGTCAGACGACCCAGATGATCCACCGGGTTGCCGTTGCCTGCGTGCATGCCTCTGTGGCTCACGCTGGTCACGCGGCAGATCTTGTGCTCGGTGGACTGGCCTCCCCGACATAGGCCACTCTGCAGGGTTGAAGTGCAGCAAGGAAGTACAGATGTGCTCCTGGAAGTCCAGCAAGGTCATCTTCTTCCTTGGGTAGCACTTCCTGTACAGGACATGGGCGTTGAAGAGGGCCATTTGGATGAAGTAGAAGGTGATCTTCTTCGTCCACTTGACCGTTCTTCGCTGGATGGGGTAGTACTGGACCATCTGGTCGAAGTGATCCACCCCACCCATGTGGATGTTGTAGTCTTCAACGCAAACAGGTTTGAAGACCTCCCTCTGTCCATGACGCCACTTGCCCTGTTGGTCCTTCTCTTTGAAACTGACAAGCTTCGGGATGGTGTCCTGGTTGTGGAAAGTGGACACCATGTTGACGATGCGCTTGTCTCGCCAAAGTAGGACCATGGTTAAGCCGTTGTTCATTGCTAATGTCGCATCGCGTTCAAGCTGATTTGCTTTAGCAACGTCGCACAACCGCTTAGGAGCTCCTCGTACAAGGCGCAGGGTGCCACACACATAGATGTTGTGTGTGAGCATTTGCTGGCACAGGTCAACTGAGTTGTAATAGTTGTCCATGTACAGCCTGTACCCCTGGCCTCTGAAGGACTCCGTGAGACCCTCCACCGTCTCCTGGAGAGATGTACCCGGACCGGTGTAGACCCGAAAGACCCACACATAGCCAGTCAACGCCTCTGCCAGGATGTACAGCTTGACACCGTACTTCGACGGCTTCATTGGGTTGTAAACCTTGAATGAAAGGCGACCCTTCCATCCAAGGCTGCCTTCGTCAAGGGACAGCTTTTCGGTGGGGATGTATGCCAGCTTGAAGCCTTCAAGTAGGTATTCCATCACCGTCCGAACCTTCACAAGCCTGTCCTTGTTCTGCCTGCAGACTGCCTTGTTGTTGAAAGCATGGAAATACTTCAACAAGGCTAGAAACTTAGTCCTACTCATCGTTCTCCGAAATACTGGGTAGTCGTGAAGGACAGTTGAACGCCAGTAGTGACTCAGAGAAGGAATCTTGGTGATGCCCATGAGGAAGTACAGGCCAACGAATTTGGCCATTTCCTCCTCACCAAACAGGTGCCAAAGAGCGGCTGCTCCGTCAACGAACTTGGCGTAAGCATTTGTCTCCACTACCAGGTATTGCAGAATCTCCCTTGTAAAGAAGAGCTGGAAGAACTGGAGAGGAGTCACCGGCTTTGGAACCTGCATGCCAGGGGTCCCTGAGAACAGTTCAGGCTGGGGGTCAAAGGGGGCATCACGATCGGGGGCAGGATCGCGAGCACGGCCACGACCACCGCGAGGACCACCGCGAGGACCACCGCGAGGAACACCTCTGCGGCTCCTGGGCCTACCACCTGCCCCCCTACGTGGACCTGGCCTCCGGCGTGGCATAGGTGGTAGGTCGAGGGGTTGAGTGGGGGGGGCTTCTGCATCAGATGATGCAGAAGCCGGTGAACCTGGTGCAGCACCAAGTGGTGAAAGGTGTGGAGCTGGTGAACCTGGTGCAGCTGCACCAGCTGGTGAAAGGTGTGGAGCTGGTGAACCTGGTGCAGCTGTACCAGTTGGTGAATGGTGAAGAGGAAGCCTTTGGGGAAGAAGCTCCTCGATTGCTGCTGGAGGATTCAACGCTGTGCGTGGCACCTCAGCAACAACCTGAGCACGCACTGCGGCTTCAGCAACCTCAGCACGCATTGCGGCTCGATGCTCAGGCAGAACAAATTCCGAGGGGGTCAACGGTGTGTCGCTGAAGGGGGACACTGCGGGGGTGACCATTCCCATGGCATGCGAAGGCGGGGTATTCAAAGTGCCCACAGCAAGTAGCGTAGCAAACAGGTGTGGACTGCGGGCTGGTGATCCTGCTGGAAGCCTGGATGAGGCACCGCCACGCGAGGTGGATGGAAGAGGTGACGTGGGAAGTTGGGGGAAGTTGGGTGATGGTAGGAGGTAATCGGCGATGTTATGGATGAGATGTAGATGGGATGGGATGAGATGTAGATGGGATGGGATGGGATGTGGATGGGATGGATGGTGGTGGTGGTGGTGGTGGATCCTCTGGGGCTGGTTCAGTTGGTGGTGGTGGTGGTGGTGGGGGGTTGTCTGACGTTGCTGGTGGTGGTGGTGGATCGGCCGAGGTGGGAGCGTCGAGGCGGAGTCGCTTGGGCGGAGGTGAAGCCCAATCCTCATCGTCAGACCACTCGTCCGAATCACTCTCGCTCGCCGTCTCATCCGTCGTCGTCATGTCCAGCACCTCATTGACCACATCTTCCAGCTGGGAGTCCCGCAAAGGTTTCTTCTTGTCCGACATGGCAGCTGGCGTATGGCGGTAGGCTGGCGTATGGCGGTAGGCTGGCGTATGACGGTAGGCTGGCGTATGGCGGTAGGCTGGCGTATGGCGGTAGGCTGGCGTATGGCGGTAGGCTGGCGTATGGCGGCAGGCTGGCGTAGTTAGCTTACGATGCTGAAACCAAGAAATGGAAATAAAGGAAAAACGTAATTGACGTTGATAGTTGTCATGACGCAAGTTCGCCATCACTGGATCCATATAACGTTGGTATAGTTCACCATGACATAGTCATAGTTTTGCATTATCGGATTCCAGATGACGTGAGTATAATGGATTCATGACGGTATAGTTCCGCATTTTGTAATTCAAATGGGGGAACACCATGACGTAGTCATAGTATGGCATTATAAGAATATATATATTTATACCTTGGGGCTCTTTGGCCAAACACCCTGGGAAACAAGAACAATAATCCAAAAAAATATATAAATGAAACAAAATTATAAATAAAATAAAATGATAGGCCTATAAATAAAATAAATAAAAACTATAATAAATAAAAATATATATAAAATAACTATAAATACTCGATTATGGGCCCTGCCCTTGCTCTGGACATAGGGGGTGGTCCAATGGACACCTTGGGGAACAGGAACAATACAAAAAAAATATATATATAAATGAAACAAAATTATAAATAAAATAAAATGATAGGGCTATAAATAAAATCAGGAACAATAAAAAAAAATATATATATATAAATGAAACAAAATTATAAATAAAATAAAATGATAGGCATATAAATAAAATAAATAAAAACAATAATAAATACAAATATATATAAAATAACTATAAATACTCGATTATGGGTCCTGCCCTTGCTCTGGACATAGGGGGTGGTCCAATGGACACCCTGGGGAACAGGAACAATAACCAAAAAAATATATATAAATGAAACAATTATAAATAAAATAAAATGATAGGCCTATAAATAAAATAAATAAAAACCATAATAAATACAAATATATATAAAATAACTATATATACTCGATTATGGGCCCTGCCCTTGCTCTGGACATAGGGGGTGTCCAATGGACACCCTGGGGAACAGGAACAATAACCAAAAAAAATATATAAATGAAACAATTATAAATAAAATAAAATGATAGGCATATAAATAAAATAAATAAAAACAATAATAAATAAAAATATATATAAAATAACTATATATACTCGATTATGGGCCCTGCCCTTGCTCTGGACATAGGGGGTGGTCCAATGGACACCCTGGGGAACAGGAACAATAACCAAAAAAATATATAAATGAAACAATTATAAATACAATATAATGATAGGTCTATAAATAAAATAAATAAAAACAATAATAAATACAAATATATATAAAATAACTATATATACTCGATTATGGGCCCTGCCCTTGCTCTGGACATAGGGGGTGGTCAATGGACACCCTGGGGAACAAGAACAATAACCAAAAAGAAAATATAAATGAAACAATTATAAATAAAATAAAATTATAGGCCTATAAATAAAATAAATAAAAACAATAATAAATAAAAATATATATAAAATAACTATATATACTCGATTATGGGCCCTGCCCTTGCTCTGGACATAGGGGGTGGTCCAATGGACACCCTGGGGAACAGGAACAATAAAAAAAAAAATATATATATAAATGAAACAAAATTATAAATAAAATAAAATGATAGGCCTATAAATAAAATAAATAAAAACAATAATAAATAAAAATATATAAAATAACTATAAATACTCGATTATGGGCCCTGCCCTTGCTCCGGACATAGGGGGTGGTCCAATGGACACCCTGGTGAACAGGAACAATAAAACAAAAAATATATATATAAATTAAACAAAATTATAAATAAAATAAAATGATAGGCCTATAAATAAAATAAATAAAAACAATAATAAATAAAAATATATATAAAATAACTATATATACTCGATTATGGGCCCTGCTCTTGCTCTGGACATAGGGGGTGGTCCAATGGACACCCTGGGGAACAGGAACAATAACCCAAAAAAATATATAAATGAAACAATTATAAATAAAATAAAATGATAGGCCTATAAATAAAATAAATAAAAACAATAATAAATAAAAATATATATAAAATAACTATAAATACTCGATTATGGGCCCTGCCCTTGCTCTGGACATAGGGGGTGGTCCAATGGACACCCTGGGGAACAGGAACAATAAAAAACAAATATATATAAATGAAACAAAATTATAAATGAAATAAAATTATAGGCCTATAAATAAAATAAATAAAAACAATAATAAATAAAAAATATATATAAAATAACTATAAATACTCGATTATGGGCCCTGCCCTTGCTCTGGACATAGGGGGTGGTCCAATGGACACCCTGGGGAACAGGAACAATAAAAAAAATATATATATATATAAATTAAACAAAATTATAAATTAAATAAAATTATAGGCCTATAAATAAAATAAATAAAAACAATAATAAATAAAAATATATATATATAAAATAACTATAAATACTCGATTATGGGCCCTGCCCTTGCTCTGGACATAGGGGGTGGTCCAATGGACACCCTGGGGAACAGGAACAATAACCAAACAAAATATATAAATGAAACAATTATAAATAAAATAAAATGATAGGCCTATAAATAAAATCAATAAAAACAATAATAAATAAAAATATATATAAAATAACTATAAATACTCGATTATGGGCCCTGCCCTTGCTCTGGACATAGGGGGTAGTCCAATGGACACCCTGGGGAACAGGAACAATAACCAAAAAATATATATAAATGAAACAATTATAAATAAAATAAAATGATAGGCCTATAAATAAAATAAATTAAAAACAATAATAAATAAAAATATATATAAAATAACTATATATACTCGATTATGGGCCCTGCCCTTGCTCTCGACATAGGGGGTGGTCCAATGGACACCCTGGGGAACAGGAACAATAACCAAAAAAAAATATATAAATGAAACGATTATAAATACAATAAAATGATAGGCCTATAAATAAAATAAATACAAACAATAATAAATAAAAATATATATAAAATAACTATATATACTCGATTATGGGCCCTGCCCTTGCTCTGGACATAGGGGGTGGTCCAATGGACACCCTGGGGAACAGGAACAATAACCAAAAAATATATATAAATGAAACAATTATAAATAAAATAAAATGATAGGCCTATAAATAAAATAAATAAAAACAATAATAAATAAAAATATATATAAAATAACTATATATACTCGATTATGGGCCCTGCCCTTGCTCTGGACATAGGTGGTGGTCCAATGGACACCCTGGGGAACAGGAACAATAAACAAAAAATATATATATAAATGAAACAAAATTATAAATAAAATAAAATGATAGGCCTATAAATAAAATCAATAAAAACAATAATAAATAAAAATATATATAAAATAACTATATATACTCGATTATGGGCCCTGCCCTTGCTCTGGACATAGGGGGTGGTCCAATGGACACCCTGGGGAACAGGAACAACAACCAAAACAAAAATTATAAATGAAACAATTATAAATAAAATAAAATGATAGGCCTATAAATAAAATAAATAAAACAATAATAAATACAAATATATATAAAATAACTATATATACTCGATTATGGGCCCTGCCCTTGCTCTGGACATAGGGGGTGGTCCAATGGACACCCTGGGGAACAGGAACAATAACCAAAACAAAATATATAAATGAAACAATTATAAATAAAATAAAATGATAGGCCTATAAATAAAATAAATAAAAACAATAATAAATACAAATATATATAAATAACTATATATACTCGATTATGGGCCCTGCCCTTGCTCTGGACATAGGGGGTGGTCCAATGGACACCCTGGGGAACAGGAACAATAAAAAAAAAATATATATATATATGAAACAAAATTATAAATAAATTAAAATGATAGGCCTATAAATAAAATCAATAAAAACAATAATAAATACAAATATATATAAAATAACTATATATACTCGATTATGGGCCCTGCCCTTGCTCTGGACATAGGGGGTGGTCCAATGGACACCCTGGGGAACAGGAACAATAACCAAACAAACAATATAAATGAAACAATTATAAATAAAATAAAATGATAGGCCTATAAATAAAATAAATAAAAACAATAATAAATACAAATATATATAAAATAACTATATATACTCGATTATGGGCCCTGCCCTTGCTCTGGACATAGGGGGTGGTCCAATGGACACCCTGGGGAACAGGAACAATAACCAAAAAAAATATATAAATGAAACAATTATAAATAAAATAAAATGATAGGCCTATAAATAAAATAAATAAAAACAATAATAAAATATATATAAAATAACTATATATACTCGATTATGGGCCCTGCCCTTGCTCTGGACATAGGGGGTGGTCCAATGGACACCCTGGGGAACAGGAACAATAACCAAAAATATATATATATAAATGAAACAATTATAAATAAAATAAAATGATAGGCCTATAAATAAAATAAATAAAAACAATAATAAATAAAAATATATATAAAATAACTATAAATACTCGATTATGGGCCCTGCCCTTGCTCTGGACATAGGGGGTGGTCCAATGGACACCCTGGGGAACAGGAACAATAAAAAAAAATATATATATATAAATGAAACAAAATTATAAATAAAATAAAATGATAGGCCTATAAATAAAATAAATAAAAACAATAATAAATAAAAATATATATAAAATAACTATAAATACTCGATTATGGGCCCTGCCCTTGCTCTGGACATAGTGGGTGGTCCAATGGACACCTTGGGGAACAGGATCAATAAACAAAAATATATGTAAATGAAACAAAATTATAAATAAAATAAAATGATATAAATAAAATAAATAAATAAAACTTATAATAAATCACAATAAAGAAAAATAGGCCTATATATAAAATAACAATAGAAATACTCGAATATATATATATATATATATATATATATATATATATATATATATATATATATATATATATATATATATATATATAAATAAAGATAGGCCTAGCCCAAGCCTAAACATATAAAATATCCCAGCTGTGAGGAAAAGGTAAAAGGTCAAGGAGTGCTGACCCGCTGCGGGCAAGTAATTATGGGATTAGCTTAGGTACTTTACCAAGACATCTGTGGGTGTCCAAAGGTTCACTGCTGCAGTGTAGTGTACAGTGGCGCATAAAAGTCTTGTATTTTTTATGCCAGGCTATTTACTGTGACATATTTGTACTTACCGTGACATTTTTGTCTAAAAATTTTTTTTATTATCTATCCACACTTCACTGTTAGTTACTTCACTCAAATAACACTGTGTATTCACTAAAAATTGCCCAAATTGGGCATAAAATAATGCCAAAAATGAGCAAAACACAACTATATTTCGTAATTACAGCTTTATTATACTTCGTATGTAGTATTTATTCATAAATATATTGGTCTTTCAAGCGAAAATGAAGGTTTTAGGGCAATATATATACGACACACACGTATAGCCTAGCTTACATTCGTAATCACAAACCTAACATAAGTTATGAATGTGACTACGAATGCTTACTACACTAACCCTACGAATATGATATAAATAATATTATTATTCACAGTTCACAACACTTCCACTGGGTCCATTCTACCCGCCTAAAAAACACATGGCTGGCTATGGAGAGGCGAACAACGAGGCACAGAGTCACAAATCACGAGTTATATACATAAATTATAAATAGATAGCCACAAATTGATGATACACTGCCTCTTAGTACATAAATAATCAAGATTTGCCCGCCTGAAACCCGCTCCATGGCGGGCAATGGAGGCGAGACGAGATTTAAAGGTCCGGGAGTACTACCTCACAGACTGGCGGCCGGCTCATAACTGGTGAAACAAAGCCCCGCACTCCTCACACAGGGACGCTACGGGGTTGCCAGATATTTAATTTTGTAGCTTACTGATGGCTAACTTACCAGCCAAAAATGCGTCCAAATCGCGTCATAAAACTTATTTATTATTATGTTCCTTCCAACAACCAACCATACTCCTAAAATCGATTAATGAAATTTACAAACACATGTGGCAGTCCGTGGACTCGAACCCAGGATGCTCACACCGAAAATCAACACCTTATACATCGCACCACGAAGACCACGAATACCACAAATATTTCTAACTTACAGGTGTCATTATGACGCGATTGCGTCATACGACCACTCTTCGAGGGGTGGCGTTATGACGCGATCGCGTCCTAAAAATGCGAGAGGGTTAACCAATAAAGAGGGTAATCTTAATCTTACTAAATAATTGACTCACACAAAACCTGTAGAGCGAGACTGAAATAAAAGCATGGTCATTTTATAGTTAGTAGATCATTTGTCTATGTGAGTTAGTGAGACAAAGGGCAGAACTGCCTGTGACGAATGCCTTCCCCATAGTTGAAAGAGTGACAGGGCCAAAATCAAGGAATATTCGAGCCAAAATGCCTGGATACACAAAGTTTAAAGCAATTAACGTCATAGGATGAGGGGAAAATGGATTCAGGGTAGAGCGTTCCAGAGCTCATCTGTTGAATAGGGGAAAGATTGGGAATATCGTTTCACTCTTGGGTTGGAGAGTTGCAAAGAGTAGGGGTGGGATTGTGTTGGAAGACGGGTTCTACGTACTCTTCGTAGAGGAGGTGATATACATTGAAAGAGGGTGAGGAACACTGATTATTGTAATGCCGGTAGAATAGCAAGAGAGATGCAACTTTGCGGCGAAGAGAGAGAGATCACAGAGTCAGGGAGTGGACATGAGTTAATGAGACGAAAGGTTTTCTTTTCTACTTTGTCAAGAAATGCTGTGTGAGAGGATCTTCCCCACACATGTGAACAATACTCAATACATGGACGCACTGTGCCTCTGTACAGAGCAAGAAGCTGTGCCGGGGTAAAGAACCCCCGGAGACGATTGAGCATACCCAGCTTCTGGAAAGCTGTTTTTAGCAAGGGTGGTAATATGATCTTTCCAAGTGAGATCAAATATAAAGGAGACACCGAGAATACTGAGAGAAGATGAACGGTTGATTTGTGTATTGTTAAAGTTTAAGGGAAAGTCCTGTGGGAGTTCTTGATGGGTAGATAAATTGAGAAATGGGTTTTGGAAGCATGAAAAGCAACAATATATTTTCTACCCCAAATGGGAATTGTTGATAGGTAAGAAGAGAAGTGTTTTATGGCATCGTCACGTGACTATTTGAGAGAGTGCTTGCTGGGGGGTTCTGAAAAAACTAGTTGAATAGTCATCAGCATATGAATGAATAGCGGATAATTGATAGGTTGAGGAAGTGAAAGATGGCTGTCCACAACTGCAGCTATGGAACGGCCAGGAAGAGAAATAGAGATAAAGCCACAAATTGAGGGACAAAAACTAAAGGTGGGTAGTTTAGAAGTTAAGAGATTTGTGCCAGACTCTATTAAAGGACTTATATATGTCTAGCACAATAGAAAAGGTTTCACCGAAATCATGAAAGGAGGATGACCAAAAGTTAGTAAGATATGAATAAGATATGAAAGAGGATCACCAGTAGAGCGACCTCTAAGGAAGCCATACTGGCGAACTGAAAGTAGATTATATGGGCAGAGAGATGCTTAAGAAATTTCGAAGTAAGAATAGTTTCCTAACCTTTGGAGATGCAAGAAATGAGAGAAATTGGACGATAGTTGGAGGGTTGAGAGCGATCATCCCTTCTTTGGGATAGGTTGAATGAGAGCAAACTTCCAGCAAGAAGGAAAGACATTAGAGGAGAGACAGAGACGAAAGAGTTTGCCTAGGCAGGGAGTCAGCACGGAAGCACATTTATTTTTAGTACAACAGGAGGAACACCATCATGGCTTCTTAGTATTAAGCCCAGAGAGGATAGAGAGCTCATATTTAAAAGAGATTAGGATATTAGGTATAAGTTGGAGAGCGAGGAATAACATCAGTATCATCCAAAGTGGAGTTTTTAGCGAAAGTTTGGGTGAAGAATTTAGTTTTGTCAGAGGAAGAAGTGACGGTAGTGCCGTCAGAGTGGGAGGGGAGGGAAAGACGAAGAAGAACAATTGGTGGAGAGGTTTTTGGCTAGATACCAGAAAGCTTGGGAAGAGCATATAGTTGGATAGTTCAGCGAGAGGTAACCTGACCAAGATTCGCACCCACTCACTACAAGTATATTTGGAAGAGCTGGGCACCATAACCACTCGGCCATGAGCATATGACTGAGTGCTTATGGTGCTCAACTCTTCCAAATATACCTGGAGTGAGTGGGTTCGAATCCTGGTCAAGATACCTCTCTCCCAACCTTTCCAACATTAGCATTAGATATTGGATAGTTCAGTGCATTTACTACAGAATCGATGAAAGAGTGTTTGGTGAGTGGAAAAACATATTTGGCTTAATTCTGGGCAGAAACATAGGAAGAATAAGATTCTTGATTTTGAAGGTGTCAGTACCGTTTGAATGCTTCATCCTTATTGCGGACAGAAGTAGAACAAGCGTGAGTAAACCATTTTTTTGTTTACATTAGTCTGAGGGAAAGAAAATGAAATGTATGCCTCCATGCCCGAGAGGATTACCTCGGTAATGAGTTCAGCACTCTCCGAGGGTCCCCGGCAACGGAAGCAAACATTATTCCGTGGGAAATCAAAGAAGTACTACCGGAGAGCCTCCTAGTCGGCAGTGCCAAATTGCTACAAGTGCCGCCGGCTGGCTAGTTCGGCTCAATCGGGTGGCCGTACTGGAGAGATAGGACAGGTAAGAGAGATGGGTAAGAGGAGCCCAAATGAGGGAAAAGATCGACAGTATAAGAAGAAGGGTTAGTAGTTAGAAACAAGTCAAGAATGTTAGGCCGATCTCCGAAGCTATCTGGGATACGGGTGGGTTGCTGAACCAACTGCTCTAAGTCATTTAGGATAGAAAATATATAGATTGTTCACCAGGTTAGTCAGTGGAATGAGAGGAGAGCAATTGGTGGTGGTGAGCGTTAAAATATCCTAATATGGTGATTTCTGAGAAAGGAGAGATGGCTAGGATGTGTTCCAGTTAAGAGGTTATATACTCAAAGAATTTGGGAAAATCAGTAGAGTTAAGGGAAAGATAGACAACACAGAAGTATTTAGTATGAGAATGACAGGATAATTTGAGCCATAAAGTGGAGAATTCAGAGGAGTCAAAATTGGGAACATGAGAGCCAGTGAGTTTGCTGCATCCACCTTTGGCTTTGAAAGTAGGATAGAGAAAGTAGGATGATACAGAGAATGGGATGTTGCATACAATTATGTCTAAAACAATGTGGTAGTATTTATTTTACAAAATCAAGGAACTGCACTGCAAATATATACAGTATAATGTGTAGTGTGTAAATATAATCACGGTCGACCCAGTTTGCTATAACAGTAAAACTGCAGGCTAAAACATATAACGAATATAGCATAGATAAATAGGTTGTTGTTTTTGCTGTTGTTCCCCAAGCTGCCTGGCCGAACAGCCCCAAGGCCCCAAGCAAGGCCAAGGCCATAACCAAGCGCCCCCACAGAACCCTCCCTGCCGACCACAATAAAGCCGGGGTGACCGAAGCAATTCTATGACAGGGAGTTGAGGAGGGTGCGGAAACGCTCAGGAAACCAAAGCCCCACCCAGGGCCCTGTGCCCCTCAGCAATTATGAAGAGATAGTTGAGGGGCAAAGGAAAAATGTGACGCTTTGGCTTCCAATCTTGGTAGATTGGGAGGTCAATCTACGGAAGAGACGCCGTCACTTGAAATCTAGAAAATATTAAGTAAAAGGAACAGTCAGAGTAAGCTATGGTTATGGCAGAGATCGCTCAGTTCTCACTCTGATAGACCAGCCCATCACCACATGACTAGAACCCAATCCTCTCAGCATCAGCTAGGAAAGGCCCTAGAAAGCCGCTTGCTTAATTTACTGTAATACTGTATATACTGTATATATACTATATATATATATATATATATATATCTATATATATATATATATATATATATATATATATATATGTAATATATATATATATATATATATACAGTATATATATATATATATATATATATATATATATATATATATATATATATAAAATGTTTCAAAATAAATTAGATATACAACCGACAAACGGTTTGTGCTCATGTTCCAATAGAGAGAGAGAGAGAGAGAGAGAGAGAGAGAGAGAGAGAGAGAGAGAGAGAGAGAGAGAGAGAGAGAGAGAGAGAGAGAGAGAGAGAGAGCAAGTTGCCTATAGCGCGTTTATCATGCTACACACACCTCTACCTAATATTATCAATGTTTATGGTATTATGAGGCTTTGCAAAAATGTTTTTCATAGTTGAATATTTAATGCATAAGAATTCGTTATATTACTATCACAATCGAAGGTGGGTAAGTGAGATTTTAGACAACTTTTTTTATTATGCCATTACCAAAGTTTAAATACATTGTTCTTCATAAAATAATTCACATTCCAGCTACAGGTTTCGTTGTAATCCACCACCACCTACCCCTATCCTGCAGTACTGCGAGTTGCCCTCTATAGTTTGTCACCCCCCACTTTGTATCTGGATCTCTTTATGGGTGTTCTGTCTCGTGCTCGTCTTTTACCTTTCTGTAACGTTTTTTTCCCATAGCTGTGTATCTTCCTTGAATTCGCCTAGCTTACCTCTGCGTTTAAATCATGAGTGTTAGTGCCACATAGTTTTCATGGGCTTGGTGCTAGTCCTTATAATAATAATAATACCTTCTCCCCTCCCCCATCTATGATTATCCAGGTAGAAACACAGTTGCCCACATAATGATCAAAACACAAAATTAATCATTCTTTCACAGTAAAGTATTTGGTCACCCACTTCCCTCCACCCCCACCTGCTCCCACCTCGCCGCTGGTTACCCCTCCCACTCCTGTACCCTCCTTCCCCCTCCCTCGCCTCCCTTCCTCCACCCCATACCTTCACCTCCTACCCCCACACCATCAATGTTACCAGAACATTTATGGGCACTAATTGTGCTGCCCTCTATTGAGGTCTTGGACAAACCAAGGCTGTATATGTTTCATCTGTCCACAACTGTACATACTACACAGTCAAATATCCTGGTCGACATGGTCTCGATACTAAGGGTGAATGTAACCACGGCAGAGGAGTTGGGAAGGGAGGATTCCCAACCTAGTGGCCCTAAATTGACTGCCGAGTTCGACCTGGAACGACTGTGGAGATTAAATCACATAGGCGTTAATCCTGTGGAGACCGATTATGACTCGGAAATTGCGCTGAAGAAGTTTGAGGAGTCTGTGAGCTATTGTGCCTCAGACAAGCAATACAAGGTTAGTCTACCCTGGAAAAATAGTGAGATGAGCCGGCCAACAAACTATGGATTGGCATTGGGTCACTTGCGCGCATTACAGCGTAAATTAACAAATGAACCGAGCACGCGCCAGGCGTATGACGATGTGTTCCGGAATTACTTAGACCGAGGCTTCATTGAAAGAGTCGATGTGAAAGAACCAATTAGGAAGGGAAAGGTTCACTATCTAGCCTATCATTGGGTGAAGAAAGACAGCGCCACCACACCAATATGGGTGGTGTATGACTGCTCGGCCCACCAATGTCAACAACCCAGTCTAAATGATTGCTTGCTGACTGGTCCGTCCATGGTGTCAGATTTGTCTCAACACCTATTTCAATTTGGGCTGAGGCAATATGCATTTACTAGTGACAGTGAGAAAGCCTTCTTGATGGTCAAATTACAGGAGGAAGATAGAGATGTTACTCGCTTTCTTTGGTTCGAAAACATCAGCGACTCTGAAAGTCCGGTTGTGATCTACCGTTTTTGGGTCGTACTCTTTGGTGCTACATGCTCGCAGTTTTTGTTGAATGCGACAATTAAGAAACATCTGTCAGATACTCCTGAGGACACTAATAAACTATCTCATGGGTTGTATATAGACAATTTGCAGGGTTCTAGCGATAGTCAGGATGATTTGTTACATACCTACTGGCAAGCACGTAGATTATTTACAGAACCTCATTTATTCCTCCGCGAATGGGTTACTAATAGTGAAGATCTTCAGAATTTAATTCAGATGGATGGTACGGCATCTCATAACCAGGAAAAGACCAGAAATTTGGGGATGATCTGGCAACCAAACCAAGACATTCTAACCTTCCAAACAAAGTCATTTGTTCATCAGACAGGAACGCACTCGAAGAGAAGTCTCTTGAGCAAAGTTTCGCAATTTTGTTATCCTTTGGGTCTAGCATTACCCGTTTCCATAAGAGCTAGGATTCTGATGCAAGAAGTTTGGAGACACAAAGTAGGATGGGATGACAGTTTGCGCAAGGACTTAAGTGATCAAGGGACGTTATTGTTGAAAGAGTATGACATCCTATGTACTAAACAGGTACCTCGTAAGGTGGCGGCATTCGGTGATGTTACTTTACATACGTTTTGCGATGCTAGCGCCACGGCATACGGGCTAGCCATATATGTCGTTACTTCATTTGGGGCGCATTTAATTACAGCCCGGGCCAAGGTAGCCCCGGTCAAAAAGGTAACTATCCCTAAAATGGAATTGACTGCCATGCTACTATTAGCACGTCTGGTGCAACATGTCTGCGCAGCATACGAGCGCGAGTTGAATATTGAATTCGTTCACGTATGGTGCGATAGTCAAGTAGCACTCAACTGGGTACATAGCAATAAGTCTCTGCCAATTTATGTGAGAAATAGGGTAGATGAGATTAGAGCCCTATTGCCAGACGTTGCATATTACTATGTCAATACAAAAGACAACCCTAGTGATCTCATAACTAGGGGTATAACGGCTAGCCAGTTAATAAAGTCTGAGTTGTGGTGGCATGGTCCAAATTGGCTGCTCCATGAAAATGGATGGACGATATGCCAAGCTGTTGGTGAGGGACTTCTACCACTGGAAACAGAGGCAGTTACAGCCCAACCAAATGAGCCACCGGGTCCAGTAATAGAGTGGGCAAGATTCGGTGACTATAATAAATTAGTCAGAGTTGTAGCTTGGGTGTTGAGATTTATATCCAATATCAAGGTTAAAGTAATGGGCTAACTCTGCAATAAGGGTCACATCATTAATGCTCATGAATATACAGCAGCTGAAGTAACTTTGATCAAGTGGGTTCAAGCAGAAACCTTTTCAAATTAATTCGAATCTTTGCAAAGCTCTAATAAGTTAATAATGCCTAACTTAGTGCATCAATTGAGATTGCACCTAGATTATGACCTCATCAGGTGTGAGGGTCGCCTGAAGTGGTCGGGTGTAACGGACGGCACAAACCGTACCATACTTATGCCAGCAAGACATCACGTTACTGATCTATTGGTCATACGTGCACATAAGGAAGTAAAACACTACGGGGTCTATCACATCATCTCGAATTTGCGTCTCACATGGTGGATACCCAGAGTTCGACAAGTAGCTCAACGCATAGTAAGGAAGTGTGTGATATGCTAGAGACTAAAGGGTAAACCTTATGCGACTGGACCAGCTCCGCCTTTACCTGAATGCCGTGTAAAACATATCGAGCCTTTCCAAGCTGTAGGATTAGATTACACAGGTGCATTGAAGACAAGAGAGCAAGATAAGGTCTATATATTATTGTTTACCTGTACAACGTCTCGAGCGTTACACTTAGAATTATGTGACAATATGTCTAGCGAGGATTTTTGTTTTCTATGTGAATGAGGGAGACAAAAGGCATTACTGCCTGCAGCGAGTGCCTCCCCCAGATTTCAAAGAGTGACAGAGCCGAAATCAAGGGACGTTCGAGCTAAAATGCCTGGACACACAGAGTTTGAAGCAATTTAAGTCATAGGAAGAGGGAAAGGCTGATTCTGGGAGAGATTTCCAGAGCTCAGCAGTTGAGTAGAAGAAAGTCTGAGAATAGCATTTCACTCTTGGGTTGGAGAGTTGCACAGAGTAGGGGTGGGATTGTGTTGCAAGGCGGGTACTACGTACCCTACGTAGAGGAGGTGGTATACACTGGGAAAGCTCCGAGGAATACTGATTATTGTAGTAACGATAGAATAGTGAGAGAGATGCAACAATGCGTCGAAGAGAGAGAGATTGCAGAGAGTTGGTGAGTGGACGGTAGTTAATGATACGAAAGGCTTTCCTTTCTACTTTATCTAGGAGTGTGGTGTGAGAGGATCCTCCCCACACATGCTGGCATTTAGACTGTTTTGTGCACGTCGTTCATTCCCTCAATGCTCCTACTTTTATCCAAGCATCTAGATACCTTAAGGATATGAGCAGTGATCCTACAATCATCACTTTTTTGGGGAGAAAAGAAGTGCGAATAGAGGTTCATCCCAGTTAAGGCACCTTGGTTTGGTGGAATGTGGGAACGGTGTGTCGGCATTGTTAAATCAGGACTGAGAGCGGTAGTAGGACGTGCTTTATTGAAGAAGAGTGAGTTAATGACAGTTCTCACTGAAATAGAAGCAGTCGTGAATGATCGTCCGCTCACGTATGTGTACACCGACCTGCAAGAACCACTACCATTAACGCCAGCTCACTTACTCTACGGTAAACCACTGACTGCATTCCCGTCCGATTTCCAGTCAATCGTAGAACTAGAGGATCCTTCGTTGTACTCTGAAGCAGCGGTGTCTTAGCGGTACCAGTATATTTCGAAGGTAATCGAGGACTTTAGAAAGAGGTGGATTAATGAATATCTGCTAGCATTGAGGGAAAGAAGCATCAAACCCTCTGGTAGACCATCGGCACCTACTGTTGGTGAAGTAGTTTTGGTAAGAGAAGATAGTCTTCGTTCGTACTGGAAATTAGGCCGTGTGTTGGAGGCGTACAAGGGGGAAGACTCTGTAGAGCGGGTGGCACTATTGAGGACGGCCATTGGAACTACTGTTCGTCCTATCGCACGTTTGTACGCTTTGGAGCTCGATTCCGCTTTGCAATCTGAGGCTCCACCTGTTATTGCTGGGTCCGAGGATTCTCAACGTGACGATTCACCCCTTACGGATGGTGATTAACCTCGGACCGTAACGCGTCCCAGACGCGCTGCTGCTGGCGCCCTTGATATGTGGCGTCAGAGGATAGCCTCTGGGCAACTTTAATTTAAGGTGGGATTAAGGTTTTCTTGTGGGGGGAGTGTATCATGTAATACGATAGTGTAAGACAATTAATGTGCTAAGGTACGTCTCTGTGACGTCACTAGGTATATACGAGAGTCTAACGGTCGTTCCCACGGTACGGCTAGGAAGATTAGATCGTGAATAATAAGATTGTAAGTAAGTTAAGATTATAAAGGACCTAATATGCTATTAAGCAATATTGACACGGTCTTATTTAGTATATATGAATTTATCGTATATATTAAATGAATTTATCGTACATACAGTAGATACGGTACGATAATTTGGGCGCCTGGCGTTTGCCAAGGCAGCAAGATGAAGGTCTGGGGAAAGCTCAGAGCCTCCACGAACTTCACCCTATAAACATATAATTTCCGCCTCAGTTGATCGTGCTTTCGTGCCTCTATTCAAAGTACACTACCAGCAATATACACATCTACACTACAACGACGCTCTCATCGACGCCATGACTGACAGCTAAGCATTTATACTCATGTCCATTATCATACCATATAATTATTTGTTTTTCCCTTGACCTGTGCTTTCGGGCCAGTCTCTGGTTTCCCCGTCGTCCGCCATATTGGGTAGGCATTTTCCTATGCCTCATAGCCACATGGAACTATTGGTGAGTTAAATCCTGGAATATAATTAACCCTTAGAACCTTGATTGAATATAAATAATTGTGTGAGACTTTTGGATGCAATTTAGCTTGATTTCAGATTGAATTCAATTTAGACTTGGAGTAATTTAATTTAGATTGATTTTGTTTGAATTATAGCTTAAATATATTTAACTTCCACTGATATTATACCACATAAATGATACGCATCCGCTGACCGATATGGTCCATTCGCAGACGTAATATATCAAATTCGCGTTGTCTCTGCGTATACCTCATGACTGACTTTTCACAAGCACGTTTCAAGGGTTGAGGTTAGAATGTTGTCCGGGAGTGTCTCAAGCTGTTTATATAGTACCACCAAAGATTTGGGGGTTTGAGGGGGGGCATATTTACCTGAGTGCAATTAGCACACTCACGATACATTCGCTCATGTTCGCACACCTCGGCGATCATGTTCGGACACCTTGGCGGCGTATCTGCGATGGTGTCGCCCAAAACTGGCGAGTAATCATTCATTCATCGTCACATTCATCGTTGCATTCATTGGACACATCGTCGCCGAGTGTAATTTGTCATCGGTTTGTAATGGTCAAAATCGTACACGTTGCACAAATTCATTGCGAAATGACAAAACTACGTCCTCGGCGAGGAAAATCAGTGAGAAAGGGGCATGACGTACCTTGAATTTGGCTCTCTGTCACTTTTTTGTCTATCGGGGAGACACCTGTTACAGGCAGCCTGCTTTTGTCTCCTTCATACATATTGTAAGGAAGCAGCGTGATAGCAGAGACGGAGGCAGGAGAGAGACAGGCGACCCACCTTAATCTACACCGATAGCGGCTGGTGTCCAGTGTCCCAAGCACCACCCGTGGGAGTCTATGCACGTGGGGCATGTAGGTGTGGGAAGATCTACATTTCCGACGACAGGAGGCCTTTATCTGACATTCCGTGTGACTCTGCTGTATAGACTAGTGTGACACCAGGTTCTTGCCGAAAATAGAGCTTGGGAAGAGATGTGTACAGGGAGGGAAGAGTTGAGAGTTGGTAGCTGTTGGAGAGCCCGACGAGGCAGAGGTGGCAGAAGCGCGGAGAGCCCGACGAGGCAGAGGTGGGAGAAGTGTTCCTGTTCACGCTGGTCTGGGTACACCCCTGGACATGCGTGACGTGTTGTCTGCTGGTTTGTGCGTTAAGACAAGTAGGTAGTGCACTGTTTTGTCCTTTGAAGGGGAGATGAGACAGCATTGGTGTATTATTGTGTATGTGTAACGAGCCCTAGTATTGTGAGGAGCTCTGAGTTTCATATGGTGTTGTGTGGTGTGTAACGAACACTGATTAGTGTTCTAGAGTGCACACGTTCTCCTAGCGTGTTAACTGGTGATACTACATGGTATCATATATTGGTCTGTGATTGAGTGTGATTCAGTTTACTGTTCAGTGTGCTAGGTGTTGATTAACTGTTCTTCAAATGTTCTTTTTGTGTAGTGTTCATTCCTTGTAACGAGTGTATTTACTCGAGGCCTTCACTCGGCGCTTAGCCCATTACCATTCTTTGCAGTGATTAACTGAATTATCTTGCTTATCAACCTGTTCGTTTCCCTAGTTATTAGTAATTATAATTAATACGAAAATTAGAAGTGTTTAATATCATCCTTCTTCATTAATTTGTGATTATCTGAGACATTTACCCTTTTGGCCTTCTGAAACGCAACAGCATGCTAGTTGCCCTTGCTTGAATTTTAATCTCTTGGGTTCAGCATTGTAGGATCGTAACAAGAATTTGGCGACCTTGCTTAGGATTTAACGAACTTGTACCCACACTAGGGACCTGTCTTTTTGTTCACCGGGAATCGAGCTTAAGCATTTTTTAAATCTGTTTATTTTTGTTTTTCACTGGAATCACACTCAGACGATTTATTGGTGTACTGTATTGCTACTCATCTCTCGTTTCTGGTACATGAATTCGACTTTGTTTTTGCTTTAATCGGATCAATTAAACCAGGCCAAGATGTTTCTTATGAGCGATGAGGACGTAGAAGGGTTTCTTCACTCAGATCCCACTTACGAAAATGTCTCTAGTCTGTCTAAGCAGGAGATTAAACTAGTGGCGGACAAGTTGGATATTGATAATGCAATCTCTGACACTAAGGCAGAGTTATTGCAATGGGTGTTAGAGAGATTGGGGCTACTTTCCGCCACCAGGGATGGGTTAGTTGCAGATGGGATGCAGACTGTGACAGACACACAACAATCACAATCGGTACAGAACACAGACAACCCAGTAGAGTTGCTCAGAATGCAACTGGAGTTAGCCAAACAACTAACAGAACAGGAAAAACAACAGACAGAACGGGCAAGACTTCAAATAGAACAGGAAACACAACAGACAGAACGGGCGAGACTTCAAGTAGAACAGACGAGGCTGAAACTGGAGGAGAGGAAACTCGAGTGTGATAACAGAACTGGCGAGACACGGCACGTGCCAGGGGGCGGCAAAGTGTTTGATGTCACTAAACACGTTCGCATGGTGCCGACGTTTAACGAGTGTTACGACTGGGGTTCAAATATATCAGGGCTCTTATTCATTGGACTAGTAATGGCATAAATGTTACAACGGAATGCGCTAGCTCCAACCTCTGATGTATATTCCCAGTGAACAAAGAACACAAATACTCTACAGAGTTCTATATGCAATAATAGGCTATCAAACTCTCAATAAATGTGCGTCTACTCTAGGCTTAATGTTATGTGAAAACAGCCTATTACTACCTATAACCGAAGGTGCTTGGTCATGGTATGCAAAGTAAGGTGGTAAGAGAAGTTACAGCTTACGTTAGGGATATATTTATTTTGAGCATTGTGGAGTGAAGCAATAAACTGGGCAAGTTTAACTCTGGCATATCCTGACTTAATCGCTTAACAATAGGGTCCACCCTTAAGTCTCTTCTTAGCCCACCATAATTAAAATCCCCCATAATGCACACATTGCTAAACCTTGATGCTATTTTAATTTCCTCCCATAACGATTTTCCGCCATTTCTACTCATATTAGGCGGTCTATATATAACTCCAATAACTATGGAGTTACGTTACTTTAATCAATAAATGTCAGGCACTCCTGCATGAAAGAAAGTGCACTAAAGTCCTTCAACACTAACAAGGAATCTTCTTTAAATGTTAGATGCTATAAAGATGCTCGTATCGGAAATGGAACCCAAAAAGGCAGGCAGCGGAACAATACTCGTGCAGGCTATGCACACAAAAAGGCAGAATATATAATGCCGTCGGAGCCAAGAATATTCTAAACACTACAACAATAATAATCGCCACGACAATGCAGTATTCCTATCAACAAAAAGAGCCTAAGTCGTTTGTGTCTCAATACATCAAACTAGGCTGCGAAATGCTTGTGTAATCATAAGCAGGTATACATAAAAAGAGTAATTGGTTTAATATACTTAATGTCTACTGTGACTGATAAAGTCTAGCTAGAGTCAATGATACGAGATACTGGTGCGCATGGCATGCCGCATAGCCTAGTGCAAATCTCAAGTCTGTGCGTCAAATATTACGTTATAGGGAAGGGTAGCTCTCTTGAGAAACCTTAATACCGAAGTATTAAGCGTTCTCCTGGCGTACCTCAAAGACAAACAACGAGCTTAGAACAGTGCAGAATGGTATAGGCAAAAAGCCCTCATTTGTGCATGCTCTACTCTCAATGGCACACAGACTAGAATTTACTCACATCAACTCCAGTTCTCAGGTATGTCGTGCAGCTTTTTCCTAAAGCCAGCACTCATAGGAAACAATACCTTATAATATCAGACTCCTAGTCTAGCATTATCTAATCCAGCAGAACACTAATAATTATAGGAAGCGGCAATATGAAAGCCAACCAATTCTTCGTGATCCACTTATCTTAACAACTAACATACATGGGTTATATCAGACCTTAACGCACAATACAACTGGCCAGCATGAAGCTGATTTTGCAGAGTTAACCAGAGGGGGTTTAATATTAATAAAAAGGTGGTGAAAGATATGAAAAAAGAGAGAGGTAGGCAGAGGAAAAGATTCTCTGGTGCGGAGCGGGTGACAGGTAGCAAGGGAAAAAGATGGATGCGTCCTAGAAACCAGATCTGAGGGAGAGAGTGGCGAGGAACTGTATATATACTCGCACTAGCTCGAGGTGCGTGGGAAAAAAGCGGTTACAAGTCCTCTAGCCACTAGCAAGGGAACTAGCAGCATGGTAAGGACCTCTCTCCACCAACCCCCACGAGGCAGCCAGCCGTGACGTCATCGAGCGGGACAAAAACACTGCGCACTCCCTCTCACTCTGTTCTACTCTCTCTCTCTCTCTCTCTCAGATCCTCATTACATCATTAATGATAAAACATATACTTTACAATTAAATATATAAAGCCTTGACATGGGTGAAAACAAAGAGCCTTTCTGGACTGCCCATGACACGAGCTTTCATATGAAATAAAGCACACTCTAATACATAAACTGTAGCCCCATCCACTGCCCTGGCGATCCTAGCGAGTCACTGTAGGACAAGCCATGCGGTTCTAACGGAGTGGTTAACGTCACCCCCCCCCCCCAAGATTTTTCTCAGAGGCCCCAAGGCTCACAAAAATCTGATGGTTAGAACCCATGCTGAGATGGAGATGAGATGAGATTGAGATGGAGAGACTGTGTAAGAAAGGCTTTGGATGATAGAGGAATGACTATAGATCAGGCAGGGGAAGTGGTGGTGGACAGGAGTGAATGGAGAATGCTTGTGAATAGTTGAGTGAACACGTGGTCATTTGGAGTAAGGGGTCGGGCGCAAGTTGGACTAGATAATAGTCCATCAGGCGCCTGGCCCGGGGAGACGATTAATATGAAAGGTGTGCCTGGAAGTGTGGTGGGAGGGCTTGTCGCTTTGGCTCCGCTGCATGTCTGCCTGCCGAGATCGGAACCTCTCCTGGTGGTCAGGGGCCGGGGGAGTGCTGGAGCGACCTTGGTAACCCTGGTCTCTGGGTCTTCTCCTGGGTGACCTGGATGTGTGAGAGTTTGTGTTTTTTATCTGTGTTTATTTTTTGTTTATTGTTTTTGTGTTTTCCCTGTTCTTGCTCTGTCTTGAGTCGGCTACCCCCAAAATGGGGATTGGGCCTGAGCATATAGATAGATAGAATAGAACCCATGCTTTATCTCCACTTCCCATCACCCAGCGGCAGTAAAATATCTGGCACAGTTCTTCAACAAAACATTTTTCAAAATTATAACCCTCCCCAACACCATAGGTTAAATTATATGTAGTTATGCTCCTCAAGAGCGAGCTTCTCTAGCCCAGCATTCTGAGAGGAGTGCAACTCAGAATTACTGCTATAACATACTAAAAAAAATCAACTATCAAAGAAAGAGTTTTATTTGATTTTTATGTTTATAATTTGTTTATTTCGGCTGCACTATAGGGGCAAGCCTAGTGTTTTCTTCTATACCAAACGCTCAACTCCTGCTTTACGACCCAATACGCTGGGCTACAACCGCGAGCCAACAAGCACCAAGTGCAAAATACTATTCAAACTAAAGCAGGAGGCTACCCGTGTGTCAATCTACCCAGGATCATATACCCTTGAACGACCATCTGCAACCACGTTGTCACAACCGGCAATATGGCGTATGTCCAGGTTATATACCAGTAACCTTAGTGACCACCTGGTCAGCCTCATATTACGATTGTGAAACTCGTCCAAGAACTTGAGAGGGTGATGATCGGGGTAAACTACAACGACCGGACCATAGGCTGGAACATAGACCTCGAAATGCCCCAGGGCAAGCAATACCGCCAGCAGCTCCTCCTCGACAACAGAGCAGCTCCCCTGGGCCGAATTGTACTTCTCCGAGCAGAAACTACCAGGATGCTCCAACCCATCATCGTCCTTTTTCACAAGGACGGCACCAGCCCCCACACCACTAGCCTCCGTTGCTAGTTGGAAAGGTAGGCTAAAGTCAGGGGCCCTGAGGGTCGGGTGAGTGCACAACAGGTGTTTTACTTCCCTAAACACCTTCTCACACTCAGGCGCCCATTTGAACTTCTTATCCTTCCAGTTATCCTCCACCTGAGCTTGACTGTCCCGTTCTCCTTCTCCACCTTGACTGCTAAACGTCATCACAGGCACAGTGAGAGGCTCAGGGGGGTGTCTCCCATACTCCTTCATGGGATTAACATGACATAACTGATTGCGCTTCCGTCTGTCTGGAGTGGCTACCAAGTAATCCAGGTCTGATAGCTCCTCCACCACCCTATAAGGACCAGCGTACTTCGCGGATAAGGGGTGACCTACAAGGGGCAGTAGAATCAACACCTCCTGACCCACGTGCAACTCCCTGAGTTCAACCTTGAGGTCGTACCTGTCCTTCCTGAGGGCCTGAGAGCTAGTCAAATTACGGCCAGCCAACTCCAGACTGCGCAACATCCGTTTTCGACTGTTGAGGACACACTTGAGCATAGAACAAGGTTTTTCTGCGCCCTCCCATACTTCTTCAACCATATGGAGAGGCCCTCTGACACGGTGTCCAAAGACGAGCTCATTAGGGCTGAATCCCAAACTCTCCCCAGGTACCTCCCGCACAGCAAACAAAACACATGGCAGGCCAAGATCCCAATCCTTCCCACTCTCAAAGCAACAACAACGAAGCACAGATTTCAAGGCTGAGTGCCATCGCTCTAACACACCCTGGCTCTCCGGATGATACGCAGATGACACAACCCCAACAATCCCATGCTGCGGCATTGCTTGAACAAAGAGGCTAGAAGTGAAGTTGGGTCCCTGGACTGACTGAATCCCCTGCGGGTAACCATACCGGGAAAAATACACTAGCAATTTTCGGACCACCGTCTTCGCCGACCCATTTCTCATAGGGTACGCGTCAGGGTACCTTGTTGCTACATCTCCCGACTGTGCATCACTGTCCTCCTTCAACTCTTTCGTCTTTTTAAGCCCATCCTCTGCCTTTTCAGGAACAGTTACTGGGTCTTCTCCAGACTCGAAATATGGTCCTAATAATGAGTCCCCGAGAAGGTCCGTTGATACTAAACTCTCAACCGCATCAACTTTCAACCCCTTCTCGGTACCCTTCCTCCGCTGATCTAAAGACTGTTGACCAGAATGTGACTCCCTGGATGCAGGATCTCCGGTGACAACACACGCCATAGGCTGCCCCGGACACTTCTCAACCCACTCCTGCTCCTCCCTACTCACGTCGGCCGGCTTCTCGACAACGACCAAGGGTGGAACCTCAGAAGTAGGCCCCGCAAAGTCGTTGCCAAGAAGGAGGTCGACGCCCCCAACAGGTAACTTCTCCACAATTCCTACATCCAGGTCACGAGTCACACCATCAACTTCCACCTTCATTCTTACAAGCGGGTATGACCTTGTCGCATTAACTCCCTGAACCACAACCACCCGCGCCGTATTGACAGGTTTACCAGTGAAATTTCTCAACAGTGTTTGCGATGCCCCAGTGTCACGCAAAATTCTCACCTCATGTCTTCTACCCCCCCACTCCACACAACCGAGTCCCCTGTGGTCACTAAAGGCATCACGGACAGGGAATAAGCCTTCCGGATCCTTCTGCACTGGCAGTGTATTTACCTCGGAAGAAATGCCTCTAACAAACTCCGATGTCCTCTTGAACACTCCAATGCCGTGAGCAAAAGACACGGCTGCCGGAGGAGGTCGACTAGGACACTCATTTGCCTTATGACCCTCCTGGTGGCACCTAAAACACATAAATTTCGGTTTCGGCTTATACTGTGATGTAAAAGGCCCCTGACTTTTCACATACGGTGTGGTGTAAGGTTTGGATTCAGTTTTAGTTTCATGGCTCTTCTGTTTAAATGTGTCATTGTTACGGGGAGGGGGAGGATAACGGTCCTTAGCACTTATATCGTACTTCTGTGAGGACCCGCAACCCCGAATCAACGACAGCCGTCGATCAGCCATTTCTGCTGCTTCGACTAGAGTTCTTTGGTTTTTCTCCTTTAAGTTCAAAGTTAGATCACCGCCCGTGCTCTTAAAGAACTGCTCCAACATCATTAACTGCTTAATTTCATCAAATGTTGTGACCTTCTCAGATCGGAGCCAGTTCCCCATAGCATCGGACAAGTCCCGGGCATGTTCCAAAAAGGTGCTATCTCTTCCCTTAGTTACACCCCGGAACTTCAAACGGTACGTTTCTGGTTGCAGTTCGTAAGCCCTCAGGACAGACTCCTTGAGATCCTCGTACACAATACATAACTCCAAAGGTAACGCATCGTAGGCTTTAAGACCCTTGCCTATTAATCTAGAGGATACAAGTGCTGCACATTTATTCTCTGGCCACTGGTGTTCCTGGCACTTCTTCTCAACGCATGTGAAAAATTCTGTTATACCACTCTCATCAAACACCGGAACCAGTTTCAATAAGTGCGAGAGAGACTGCTCATGAACACGGTTACGAGCCCCAAGTCGCTGTCCCGTTGTCTCTACTCGCAACTTCTCTACGTCCATGTCGGCACAGTACCTAGTCGACTCGGCTTGGATTTTTGCTAGCTCTATTTGCTGCTGAAGCTCACCTGCCCTGATAGCCTTTCTCTCTTCGATCTTAGCTAATTCGAGCTGAAGCAATAATTCTGGAGATAACCCTTGAGGAGGTGAAGGTGCTATAATGTTTGAAATTACCGGTGGTCCCTCCAGGGGCAACCCACCCTGCCAGTCACCACCCAACTGCGGAAGCGTACCCGGGGTCGGCAAACTACTGGGATGGCTGGGAGTCGAGTGTAGGGGAAGCATGGCCGAAGGGCTCTGAGCACTCAACCCATCTCGCTCACCAGTCACCCTGCTTAGTACACACGTTATCAAGTTATCCTTGGTCATGCTGCTAGTAACCGCATGACCGAGAGCTGTGGCCAGGCATTGAAGACCGTACCGATCCATACCCTCCAACCGCTCGGCAGTAACAGGCCATTGCAAAAATATCCTAGCATCCTCCTCACAGTTCACCCGATTAACCCTTTCATCATGCTGCTGTTCCTCAGTTTCGACATTACGTACTGTGTCTCCATTCTCCTCTGACCCGGTATAAGACATGATGCTCACAAAAATTTCTCACCACAATATTCAGAAAAGAAGTACCCCAAACTCTTATACCTCAATATACACACAAAAATTCTCGGAAATACTCAAGGGCTATACTATGTTGCGAAAAAAAATTATTCTTGCTGATCCCCGCAAAATATTCCCCAAAACAACAAATGTTCCCTGCTTAATAAATGTAGGTTCACCAAATCCTAGGTAAGGTCGCCATTTGTTACGACTGGGGTTCAAATATATCAGGGCTCTTATTCATAATGGCATAAATGTTACAACGGAAAGCGCTAGCTCCAACCTCTGATGTATATTCCCAGTGAACAAAGAACACAAATACTCTACAGAGTTCTATATGCAATAATAGGCTATCAAACTCTCAATAAATGTGCGTCTACTCTAGGCTTAATGTTATGTGAAAACAGCCTCTTACTACCTATAACCGAAGGTGCTTGGTCATGGTATGCAAAGTAAGGTGGTAAGAGAAGTTACAGCTTACATTACTTTAATCAATAAATGTCAGGCACTCCTGCATGAAAGAAAGTGCACTAAAGTCCTTCAACACTAACAAGGAATCTTCTTTAAATGTTAGATGCTATAAAGATGCTAGTATCGGAAATGGAACCCAAAAAGGCAGGCAGCGGAACAATGCTCGTGCAGGCTATGCACACAAAAAGGCAGAATATATAATGCCGTCGGAGCCAAGAATATTCTAAACACTACAACAATAATAATAATTGCCACGACAATGCAGTATTCCTATCAACAAAAAGAGCCTAAGTCGTTTGTGTCTCAATACATCAAACTAGGCTGCGAAATGCTTGTGTAATCATAAACGGGTATACATAAAAAGAGTAATTGGTTTAATATACTTAATGTCTACTGTGACTGATAAAGTCTAGCTAGAGTCAATGATAAGAGATACTGGTGCGCATGGCAGGCCGCATAGCCTAGTGCAAATCTCAAGTCTGTGCGTCAAATATTACGTTATAGGGAAGGGTAGCTCTCTTGAGAAACCTTAATACCGAAGTATTAAGCGTTCTCCTGGCGTACCTCAAAGACAAACAACGAGCTTAGAACAGTGCAGAATGGTATAGGCAAAAAGCCCTCATTCGTGCATGCTCTACTCTCAATGGCACACAGACTAGAATTTACTCAATCAACACCAGTTCTCAGGTATGTCGTGCAGCTTTTTCCTAAAGCCAGCACTCATAGGAAACAATACCTTATAATATCAGACTCCTAGTCTAGCATTATCTAATCCAGCAGAACACTAATAATTATAGGAAGCGGCAATATGAAAGCCAACCAATGCTTCGTGATCCACTTATCTTAACAACTAACATACATGGGTTATATCAGACCTTAACGCACAATACAACTGGCCAGCATGAAGCTGATTTTGCAGAGTTAACCAGAGGGGGTATAATATTAATAAAAAGGTGGTGAAAGATATGAAAAAAGAGAGAGGTAGGCAGAGGAAAAGATTCTCAGGTGCGGAGCGGGGGACAAGTAGCAAGGGAAAAAGATGGATGGGTTCTAGAAACCAGATCTGAGGGAGAGAGTGGCGAGGAACTGTATACATACTCGCACTAGCTCGAGGCGCGTGGGAAAAAAGCGGTTACAAGTCCTCTAGCCACTAGCAAGGGAGCTAGCAGCATGGTAAGGACCTCTCTCCACCAACCCCCACGAGGCAGCCAGCCGTGACGTCATCGAGCGGGACAAAAACACTGCGCGCTCCCTCTCACTCTGTTCTACTCTCTCTCTCTCTCCCAGATCCCATCATTACTAGTTAATGATAAAACATATACTTTACAATTAAATATATAAAGCCTTGACATGGGTGAAAACAAAGAGCCTTTCTGGACTGCCCATGACACGAGCTTTCATATGAAATATAGCACACTCTAATACATAAACTGTAGCCCCATCCACTGCCCTGGCGATCCTAGCGAGTCACTGTAGGACAAGCCATGCGGTTCTAACGGAGTGGTTAACGTCACACGAGGCAGATCCAACTGGGTATTTTTTGGCTTTTGAGAAACTCGCGAGTAACATGGACTGGCCTTGGGATAAATGGACTCTTTTATTGCAAAGTGGGTTAAAGGGAAAGGCTCTTGCCGCCTACACGGCTCTTACCGTGTCTCAAAGTGGCGATTATGAGACTGTAAAAGGGACCATTCTATGTGCCTACGAATTAGTGCCTGAAGCTTACCATTTGCTGTTTAGGAATCACTATAAACCTGGTCATTTGACGCATGTGGAGTTCATGTATGAGAAGAAAAAGGAACTAAACAGGTGGCTGCGTTCTCGGGATATTCAGGGTAACTATGAGAACATTTTTGAGCTCATTCTTTTGGAGGATTTCTGTAGAACAATACACTGAGACGTAGCTTCACATATCCTAGAGAAAGGTACCCTGAATCCCGAGAAAGCTGCCACACTCGCTGATGAATATGTCTTAACTCGCAAAGTAGATCCGGACAGTAGAGCGGGCAGAAGTAGAGGGAGCAGCCACCACCACCACCCCGAGTCACCAAGGTCACCGACCCCTGTCAATGCTGCCACCCAGTCGCCGAAAATTTCACCTCAAAAGTGGAATGAAAAGCCATGGCAGCCCCCTGCTTTTCTTACCGGTGGCGGAAGTAAGAGGGAGGTAGCGTGCTCCTACTGTGATAAAGCTGGTCACGTGGAACGTGATTGTTTCCTTAAACTGAGGCGTAAGGGCGCGTGGGAGAGGCCTACGGCAGATGTCAGCAAAGCTGAGTACATGAGGGACTTTAAATCTGTATCTACGTTCTCCATTCTTGGAAAAGTCGGTGTGAGTGAGGAAGAGGAGGAGAAGGAGAGGAGAAAGAGAGCTGATGCACTTGCTTTCTTTGTGTCGTGTGGATCTGTTCGTAAGAATTATGAAGTTAAGCATGTGAAAATCTTGAGAGATACAGGTGCTGCACAAACGCTCATGAGGACGAAGGTGCTGGAGAAGTTTGTGCATGAGGGAAAAAGCATCCTCATTCATGGTGTGGGCGGTCAGCTATCTGTGCCACTCGTGACTGTTGAGCTTAAGAGTGAGCTCGTAAATGGGAGGGTGACTGTTGGACTAGTGGATGAATTGCCAGTGCCAGGAATTGACCTCCTGTTGGGAAATGATTTAGCGGGGAAGAAGGTGAGTGTTTCTCCTATCATTGTTTTCAGGCCTACTGATTGTGCTGTAACCCGGCCCATGTCTCATAGAAATAATGGGATGAATGTGGAAATTGAGAAAAAGAGTGGTGTTGCAAGTGCACCAGGTGCGCTAGATGGCCCTAATGAATGTGGACTAGGGAAATTGTTCTCGCTAGCAAAGAGTGATGTTGCAAGGGTGCAAAGTGTGTTTGAGGGCCCTGACGAGATAGGGCTAGATGAATTATTCTCGCTAAATGATGGTGTGAGAAAGGATGATGGTGTCTCAGGTGAAAAGTATCTGCCCAGTGTGGGCCCATGTACTAATCACAAGGAGATAGAGCAGCCGAAAGTGAAGGAGGCTGCAGGAAATGATTCGATGTACGGTATAATCAATGAATTGCCTATGCACAAAAATTATCCTCTTGATGATGTAGCAGAGGATGATAAGATGTTGGAGAGTGTCCCCCGGAATGCTTCAAGCCGAACAATGGGGACCGAATGTGACGTGGGCGTGGTGGATGTGGAGCCTGTCAAGCAGCGGCCGTGCCGAGTCAACCCCGAGAGAGCCAAAGTGACGCGCCAGGAGGTAGACGACGAGTTGCTACGAGACATCAGAGAGCCACGCCAGAGTGAATGCTCCTCCACTGTCACTCTCATAGATAAGCCAGGCGGGTCAGCAGGGTTTTACATTGATGTTAAGAAAGTCAATGACATCACCAAGAGTGACACTTACCATTTGCCTAGACTTAAGGAATGTATTGAGCATGTGGGGTGTGCCAAGTTCAAACTGGTTGGGGATGTACTGTAAGTGATTTGGGGACGGGGGCAGTCTTGTTGCTAGGTGATGATCGTAAGGTAAAGCATCCCGTGTCTGGTGACAGCCAGAATATCAACTTTGTTCATAATGCTTGCAAGGTGGAGTTTGTTCTTGCAGGAGTACCACCTCAATATCATCCATATTCCAGGGAAATGTAATGTCATTGCTGACCACCTGTCCCGCATGTAAAAAATTCTTATGAATGCTTAAATTTGTCGCCACAAATTTATTTTTAAGGGGGAGGGTGTAAGGAAGCAGCATGGTAGCAGAGACGGAGGGAGGAGAGAGACAGGCGACCCACCTTAATCTACACCGATAGCGGCTGGTGTCCAGTGTCCCAAGCACCACCCGTGGGAGTCTATGCACGTGGGGCATGTAGGTGTGGGAAGATCTACATTTCCCACGACAGGAGGCCTTTATCTGACATTCCGTATGACTCTGCTGTATAGACTAGTGTGACACCAGGTTCCTGCCGAAAATAGAGCTTGGGAAGAGATGTGTATAGGGAGGGAAGAGTTGAGAGTTGGTAGCTGTTGGAGAGCCCGACGAGGCAGAGGTGGGAGAAGCGCGGATAGCCCGACGAGGCAGAGGTGGGAGAAGTGTTCCTGTTCACGCTGGTCGGGGTACACCCCAGGACATGCGTGACGTGTTGTCTGCTGGTTTGTGCGTTAAGACAAGTAGGTAGTGCACTATTTTGTCCTTTGAAGGGGAGATGAGACAGCATTGGTGTATTATTGTGTATGTGTAACGAGCCCTAGTGTTGTGAGGAGCTCTGAGTTTCATATGGTGTTGTGTGGTGTGTAACGAACACTGATTAGTGTTCTAGAGTGCACATGTTCTCCTAGTGTGTTAACTGGTGATACTACATGGTATCATATATTGGTCTGTGATTGAGTGTGATTCAGTTTACTGTTCAGTGTGCTAGGTGTTGATTAACTGTTCTTCAAATGTTATTTTTGTGTAGTGTTCATTCCTTGTAACGAGTGCATTTACTCGAGGCCTTCACTCGGCGCTTAGCCCATTACCATTCTTTGCCGTGATTAACTGAATCATCTTGCTTATCAACCTGTTCGTTTCCCTAGTTATTAGTAATTATAATTAATACGAAAATTAGAAGTGTTTAATATCATCCTTCTTCATTAATTTGTGATTATCTGAGACATTTACCCTTTTGGCCTTCTGAAACGTAACAGCATGCTAGTTGCCCTTGCTTGAATTTTAATCTCTTGGGTTCAGCATTGTAGGATCGTAACAATATATATAATATAAAGCACCAAAGCGGAATAGGTCATATATATCTTAATCCTTACACAACCGTACTTCCTCTCCTTACTCAACCTTCACTGACTATTAACCCCCTTTCCCACCTACAAGAACCACGTGCCGACTTACCAGGAACTGGAAATCGTGATGAATCCTGAAATTTTGACCCCAATTTCGCTGTCAAGTGGAGGCACTATAGTGTAGCTACGAAATAACTTACGGAACAATAAATATGAGAATAGAACTAATAAAAAACATCTACGAAATCCCAAGGATGCCAAGACGAACCACGGATTTAGCTTCCAAACATTATATATAGTGAGCCAGGTTAATTGACCAGTACAGTTCTACCTTTGCCTAGCGGCCCCACCACATTTACGTAGCCCTGACTGAAATTAAACCAATTCCCTTGAATAGATTGGGTTGAATTGTTGTTTTTCTATGTGACTGAGGGAGAAAAAGGCAGATCTGCCTATGGCAACTTTCTCCCCCAGAGTTGAAAGAGTGACAGGGACAAAATCAAGAGACGTTCTAGCCAAACTATCTGGACACACGGAGTTTGAAGCAATTTAAGTCATAGGAAGAGGGAAAGACTGATTCTGGGTGAGAGTTCCAGAGCTCAGCTGTTGAATAGAAGAAAGATTGAGAATAACGTTTCACTTTTGTGTTGGAGAGTTGTACTGAGTAGGGGTGGGGTTGTGTTGCAAGACAGGTGCTATGGGTTCTACGAAGAGGGGGTGGTATACCCTGAGAGAGCCCTGAGGAACATTGATTATTGTAATAGCGGTAGAATAGTGAGAGAGATGCAACACTGCGGTGAAGAGAGAGAGAGAGAGAGACTGCAGACAGTTGGTGAGTGGATGCGAGTTAATGAGACAAAACAAACAACAAATACTGCTGGTACAAAGGAGTCTTACAATTCACCATATAATTAAATATCGCAAGATATATACCTATACTGCTGTTTGCGGATGATACAGTTCTGATGAGTTATAATGAATGGGAGTTGCAGGGTCTGGTAAACGAGTTTGGAACAGTGTGCGAAAAACGGAATTTGAACGTAAATGCGGGGAAGAGCAATGTTATGGTCTTCGAAAGGGGTGAAGTCACAGAGTGTGAGGTGAAGCTGAACGGTCAGGCTATGGAGATCGTCAACTCTTTTAAGTATCTGGGCAGTGTGTTGAGTAAAGATGGGACCATGGATGAAGAAGTGCGGGAGAGGGTACAACGGGGGAAGAGGGTTGTAGGAACGCTGAAAGCAGTAACAAGAAATAGGGTGGTCAGTATGGAAGTGAAGAAGTCCTTGCATGACAGTGTGGTAATCCCGACACTGACTTACGGAAGCGAAGCATGGACTTTGGTTGAGAGACTCAGACCAAGAGTGAGAGCAGTAGAAATGAGTTACTTAAGAAGTGCGTGCAGAGTTACATGGAGGGATAGACAGACTAATGAGGAAGTAAGAAGGAGGTGTGGTGTGGAGGTAGATGTGCTGGAAAGTGTGAAAAGGAACAACTTGAGATGGTTCGGCCATATGGAACGTATGGAAAGCGAGAGAATGACTAAGATGGTGTACGAGAGCGAGGTGGAGGGACAGAGAGGGAGAGGTAGACCGAAAGAGAGGTGGAAGGATGGAGTGAGGAAGTATATGAACGAAGGCGGTGCTGGTTGGGGGGAGGGGCATCGACTGACTTGGGACAGAGGTGCATGGGGGCGGTTCGTTCGTGGCCACCCCTTCGGGGATCACAGCGTCAGGCAATAGATAGATAGATAGAAGATATCTCCATACTTGAAAGACATTGAGCAAAATTAATAGGGTTCGGTAATTCGATTAGGCTTAGAACTACTGTAGATGTACATTAATTTCCAAAATCAATAAAGAAATGAACAATCCTATCCCATTTGGTACGTCAATGTACGTATACTGTATATAGATCAATAAATAATCATAAATTATAAAGCTCCGCATACGTAATCAAGCATAGTTAGTCAATCAATGCCATTAATTTATTTCGCTCACTCACTTTGGTTAATCATGACCTTTAGGCAAATATCTGGTTAACGTTCATTGAACAATGTGTAGATTTGATTTATAGGTCAAGATCTTTATATTTCCTCGGATAACTCAAGAACATTGGACACCTAAACATTTACAAAAAGGGGAAGTTAGCATATCCCTTGAATATCCGAGAGACGTGGCTGGACTAATATTTGTTTTCCTCACAAGCCGGAGCTCAGGCGAGGGTCGTTAAATTATTGGGGGCCCTGGCAGGAATTTCAGTTATTGGGCGTTGGAGTAGAGTTTATTGGTCGTGTTGACATTAACGCGAGATTTGAGAGGCCAGAGTTGTCATCAAGTCAGGTAATTTTACAAGCGAGGAAATATAACCCATGGTGATGGAATTGGGTGGGTGATGGAATTGGGTGGGTGATTAAATGAGCCTCTCTCCTCTAGTGGGGGAAGATTGTAAATACCAATCTAGCAGGGCAGTACCTCCGGGGACGCTTTTTAGGCATTTGATAAGGGGATGCTGAAACTATTGTTTCATTTGTGTGGCTTCTGGTACTAATGCTCTATGTTTCCCGGTTGGGGTGGGCTCCTACATTCTCTAGCATAGTTTCCAAGCTTAAGGTGAATGCTGTGTATGTGTGCACAACAAGTTCACTTGCTCTCGTATTCTCGAAACACTCCTCTGTAATCACAACTCTCTGGCTCGAACTTGCCTGTTACTCTCCAACTAAACATTTCGGTGCTGTCCCTCTCTCCTAATTTTACCGAATTTCTCAACTGTTTCGACTTTGCATTCTAAGATAGAACACATACACTCAAGCTCTCATTTCTCAGAAATCTCTGTCTTAGGTGATCTCAATGTTTACCACTGCCAATGGCTCTCCTCTCTTTAACTGACAAAGCTGATGAACAAGCCTACATATTTTCTATTCTAAATAAACCCTACTCGTATCCTTAACCGCCTAGAGATCGGCCTAACATCCTTCTAACCTCTAATAATTCTGCTTAGACATTTAAGGTTTTCTTTCTATTGGATTCCCACTATCATAACTTAAACTCTGATCCTTGTCCTTTTGGGGGCGAATGTAGTCATGGATCTTCCCTGGGTTGGACCTTATATCGTCGCTCCCGCCTGATAGTGGGGTGGGAATGGCCCTTAATTTGTGTACATTTGCACACCATGATTTGTCTCTTTTACAGGGGGTAATGATTTGCTCTTCCTCGCCTTTCTTGGGTGGATCAATGCTACGATGTCCTGAGCTTCCAGGAATGGTTCTTATTATTCCCAGGCCCCCTCAGGAGGAGGATAGTGGCAGGAGTTAATTTTGTTCTTGTTTCCTCCTGGTGCCCCTCTACTAATACAACATGGCAGTGAGGGTCTGCTTCTCCCCTCGTAAAATAGGTACTCTTTACACTTCGAGCATTATAAAGCCTGACAGAATTCCATGAACCTTACGCAAAGTAACCAACATGATATCAGAGGCTATATTACGGAAAGCCGTAGAGACAGTGCGGGAGATTGGAAGGTCGCCCATGAGGAATCGCCATCCTATGGCTACCTAGGAAGAACCACTGGTCCTTTCATGCGGTGCACAAAGCGCAATTCACAGAGTTTGTGGATGACGTTATGGTGATATGGTGGATAGGTGGTACCTTTCAACCCTTTTGATGGGGAGTTTGTATAACCTCTACCCAGTTTAGCATCTGGGCAGTGCTGTGTTGTTATAGTCTGTGATACTATCACGATTGGTCACCGAATACTACATGTACACTATGGGTATATTTTTTTTTTTTTTTTTTTCTATGTGATTGAGGGAGGCAAAAGGCAGAACTGCCTATAGCGAGTGCCTCCCCCATAGTTGAAAGAGTGACAGGGCCAAAATCAAGGGACGTTCGAGCCAAAATGCCTGGACACACTGACTTTGAAGCAATTTAAGTCATAGGAAAAGGGAAAACTGATTCTGGGAGAGAGTTCCAGAGCTCAGCTGTTGAGTAGAAGAAAGTTTGAGAGTAACGTTTCACTCTTGGGTTGGAGAGTTGCACAGAGTAGGGGTGGGATTGAGTTGCAAGACGGGTACCACGTGCCCTACGTAAAGGAGGTGGTATACACTGGGAAAGCTCTGAGGAACACTGATTATTATAGTAGCGATAGAATAGCGAGAGAGATGCAACATTGCAGCGGAGAGAGAGAGATTGCAGAGAGTTGGTGAGTGGACGGGAGTTAATGATACGAAAAGCCTTCCTTTCAACTTTGTCTAGGAGAGCGGTGTGAGAGGAACCTCCCCACACATGTGAACAATACTCAATACAAGGACGCACTATGCCCCTGTACAGAGCAAGAAGCTGTGCATGGGAAAAGAACCCCCTAAGGCGGTTGAGCACACCCAGCTTCTGGGAGGTTGCCTTAGCAAGACTGGTAATATGGTCTTTCCACCTGAGAGCAGAAGAGGCTATACAGTGATGTCGAGAGTAATGCCAACTATCTATATGGGCCCACTCACTTTATATCTAGCAACATGGTCTCTGTTGGATGTGTGGGTCTGGCCCCTCCCACTCTTTTGCTGGTGGTTGTTCTTTACAGGTGCCTGCTAATATTCTGGACGGCATACAGAACCATAGCGACGACAATTGCATGAAATTGGCCACTGATTTGGGTTCTGCTACTCCCAAAAGTACTCCATATCAAGGTATCAGGCCATGACTTGGAGGGCTACTAGCCAATACCCTCACTAGCCACTGACTCTGTACCTTCGTCAATAACTATATTTCTTTATCATCAGGTGGCCAAGATGCTATGTCTACGGTAACACAAACAGCAGTTGACATTCCTGTATCATCTTCTCTAGGGATAATTGCAGCCCACTCTCAATCGTTCATTGTCACACTTAAGCCATACTCTCATTCATCAAAGTCTTGTCACCGAATAACATTTTCTAAACCGTCCACAACCGCTTTCCAAGAAATGTTTGCTCCTGCAACTTGGCCGCGCTTTTACTAAGTAGAGAATGAGCCACTGGACGACATCAATTTATGTATGTACCTCCAAGATGAGGTGGACGATGTGAGTGTGCTTACTGCATCTGACTCCTCAAAGTTGGTAGAAGTGACAAACGAGAAGCAGTCATTGGTGATGCAATCTCTTCTCCGCGACCCACATGAGCGTTTTACTGGTTGCGCTGAGACCAAACTCAATCAATGCAATGGCACTTTCTCTCCCTCCGGATTTCCACGTCTTGGAACACAACTTTTCCGAGTCGGGGTTGTGCTCCATGTTACAGAGAGTTGATCCAACTGTTGTTCATGTATATGCATATACTATATCTCCGCACAGTAGTCTGGATGATCGACCTCCACTCTCCAGTTTCTTTCGACTGTCATAAATTGCCACCTACTCTCAATGTTGCAGGTCGTTTGCTACAAGTTCAGCCTTACACCAGACGTCCATGCAAGTGCAGGAATTGTTGGATATTTGTTCACCCAAAGAAATATTGTAGGTCCCCCACTCCGGTATGCCTACGTTGTGGTTCTGCTCATCCCTATGATCTTTGCTCACAGTTAGATGCCAACTGTGGTGAGGACTATGAAGCGAATGATAAATTGTGTTCTCATTATGCCTTCCAGGAGAATGTTATCCATTTCCAATCTATAAAGGATCTTGCATGTCGTGCAGCTGTGAGGACTTTCAGATATCAAGGGTTAGCCCCGAAACATAGGTATGGTGCAGTCACAATTCCTGATACACCAGAATCCGATGTTATAGAATCCTTCCTCAAATGCCCTGCAAGCCTCTATTGCATCAACTGTTTGGTAGGTCTCCTTTGCCTACAATGGGAAGTGAGACCGGCAAGAGTGTTCAAGTTATAGTTATTAGTTTACTATCAGTTATTGGATAGCTGTGTGGCAGGGTGTTGATAGAGAGGGTAATATCGGATACAGAAGGTGCAATAGTAGAAAAGCAGTGCGGTTTTAGGAGGAGAAGAGGGAGTGTGGATCAGATTTATGCAGTAAGACAACTATGCCCCTCTACTTTCTCTTAATAATTGCTGAGGGGCACAGGGCCCTGGGTGGGGCTTTGGTTTCCCGGTCGTTTACCCACCCTCCTCAGCTCCCGGCCATGGAGTGGCTTCGGTCACCCAGGCCTAATTGTGGTAGGCAAGGAGGGTTCTGTGGGGCCGCTCAGTTATGGCCTTGGCCTTGCTCGGGGCCTTGGGGCTGTTCGGCCAGGCAGTCTGGGGAACAACAACAACAACAACAACTATGCGAGATGTATTTAGAGAAGAGTAAGGAGTAATTTTTTGGCAAAAGCATATGATCGTGTGGATAGAGAAGCAATGTGGAATGTGCTAAGGATTTACGAAATTAGAGGGAATTTGTAAAAAAACAATCAAAAGTTTTTTTTTATGACGAGAGTAGAGCATGTGTTAGAGTTTGGAATGAGTTCAGTGAATGGTTTGAGGTAAATGTAGGTCTGCGCCAGGGATATGTAATCTTACTGTGGTTCTATAATGTATATAATTATGGATGGTGTGGTGAGAGAAGTAAAAACTAGATCTATGGGTAGGGAATTGGGTTTAGTTGGACAGATTTTTTTTAGTTTTTTCTATATTCCAACTTACTCCCTCTCGGGCATAGGCTGAGAGCCTGAACATTCACCTCTGTACAGTCAACAGTGAAGCCTGTGAGGTCTTGTTCCAGCCTAGGGAGTGAGACATGTGAAACACGTAGAGTACAACGAGCACCTGCTATCTTACCTTCGCATGAGGCACGGTGCTCACTCATGGCCCGAAGCGACCCCATCTCTAAAGCCATCTCGCTCCCGTGCTTCACTGTCTCACTCGCTACACTCGGACCCTCACTCTTACACACACACTCACACACACACAACGCCACCTATTGAGCAGATAACTCACCAGGCATTGCATCCCTATATCATATTTTGAATATGGGAGTATTTATACAGTGATATTTAATCAGGGAACAATGAGGGTATTTTATTGGCATTTCGGTGGGCTTTGTGGTAATGCACTGATACTAGGTACAGCACAAATTCCATCCCAATAATATCTTCCCATTGATTCATCGGGATTTGACCCAGGGACCATTGGATTACCAGTCCAGTGGCAAGTAAATCGGTTACTGTTTGCTGATGACACAGCACTGGTGGCGGATTCTGAGAAGCTGCAACGAGTAGTAAAAGAGTTTGCTATGGTATGTGGGAGGAGGAAGCTTAGGGTGAATGTCAATACAAGTAAAGTGATGGTGTGTAATAGAGATGTTTGTAGGGTGAATCTAAATGTACGCTGGATGGGGAAATACTTGAACAACGGGAATGTTTTAATTATTTAGGAGTAATAAGCAAGGACGCAGGTGTGGGAATGGAGGTAAGACAGATAGTGTTTTACGGAAGACAAGTTTTCGGAGCAATGGGAAGGTTGTGGAAGATGAGAAATCTCAGAATGAAAGCTAAAAGTACAATGTATCAAGGGATAGTTGTACCAACAGTGATGTATGGGACTGAGACATGGGTCTGAATATACAAGAGAAAAGAAGGTTGGATGTGTTGGATATGAGCCGCTTGAGGAGTATGTGTGAAATGATGCGTAAAGATAGAATGAAAAATGAAGAGGTACAGTTGGTCACCTTTCCGACTGGGCCACCTAATGGTAATGTCGCTGTTCTTTGGCTCTGATGTTACTAAGATCGCTCACTCCCTCCCACCCATAATCTGTTGCTTATTATGTCCCATAGATGGCGTCGTTAGATTTGCTGGGAAGGAGAGGGATGGGCTACACGGAGAAGGGGGTGGGTGAATGGGTGGGGGGGTTATTGTGTAGGGAAGGTTGGAAATGTGTAGGGTGGTGGAGGGGGATACGTGAATTATTTCACCAGGTTTATGGTTACCGTTTTATCTCTTGATATTAATTAAGATGTAAATAGTTTTTGCTAGTGAAATCAGCCTTTAAGATATATTTGTTTATGTGTAATTATTGTTTGCAAACCAATTGGTAGGGATTGCTAAATTCACTTTATTTAGTAAGAAAGCTCTTTCTCACTCATTCACTCACACTATCTATTTATCTATCTATCTATCTATCTATCTATATCTATCTATATCTATCCACATTATAGAATAGTTTTTTCCTTAGCTGATGTGCATTTTCTCTTCTTGGGGTTAATGTTGGTCTCTTAATTTTGGTCGAGGTCCCGGGCTGGCCCGTATTGTCGATTTGTGGCAATTGTTTTGGGGCTCCTCATACCTCTCTGTCTCATGACTTTTGTTTTCAAATACAGCATTATGTGTAGCATTGTGTTGTTACTTAAAATAACAAAATGTTTCTATGTATTGCATATCCATATCCATCTAGTCGTCATTAGTGAAATGCCCATACCAGAATAACAGCTTTCATAACTGGTCGCTTACACCAAATAATCCTACACTGTTAGAGAAAATGTATGAGGTCATTCAGCAATTAAAGCAGTGTAATATACTGTATATTGATATAATTATGATATTCTCCAGATGTGTATTTTGTGTTTGAGAAGGAGGTTTGGAGAAGAAAAAATATATATATATGACTAAAATACAGTATACAAATATCAGACTTTATAACTGGTAACCTACTTAAATAGAAACAAATAAACGATTTGCTCGGAAATAAGCGCTACAAACCTCAAAGTCGTTATAACTTCTAAGAACAATAGGTCCTACTAAAATGTCATTGGAAAACGCTATATACTTTCAAAATAGCCCCAGAGAAGTTTCAGTGGTTTGCATTTCCCAATGTTCATATGTATGATAAAGGTGTTTGTTATTAGCATATACATATGGATATCAATGAAAATATAATTTAACCGTTCAAAGTTAGAGCGAGAGGGAAAGGGAGAGACGAACTAAATGGACGAATACATCGAAGAGACTTGTAAACGAAAGCTTGACTCTAATATCTGTGGATAGAGTATTTATTAATCAAAAGAATAAGTACTCAGTAATGTTTACCCTTTATATTCATCTAAACATATGAACAAAAATGACCCGCAGAGCCACTTCACCTATGTAATGGAAATTCCCATTACAAGCAACCCAATTCATCGATATGATAATCAAAGGTTTGATGTTCTCCACTTCCCTTTACCTAATAAATTGTTTATCTGTGTATTAAAGAGACAAGAGGCAAAACTACTTATAAACAATTTGACGTCCTATTGTCCCCCTTACCCCGGTCAGAATAGAATGACTAGTACAGAACCATATTCAATTTGCACTGGAATGTAACTGCAGGACACGCAAAAGCATTTTTCATATGCGAACAATAGGCTACCTGATAGGCTTACAACAGTGTCCCTGTACGGAGAAAGAGGCTGTACGGAAATAAGGGGGTAGCAGACGATTAAGCAAACCTAACCTCTGGGAAACTTTTTAATCAACAATGCTAATATGATCTTACAAAGACACACACACACACACACACTAGTGTTTCGATAAACAGTAATGTTTCACTGCATGCACGCACATATCAGTATATGTTATGGCTCTAGCCATCTCTCTCTCTCTCTCTCTCTCTCTCTCTCTCTCTCTCTGTGTGTAGAAATAGTGGCTTGTCACAAGGACCGCACTTTCTCCCAATTATTATCTTTCGCAACTAACTCGGCGCGTTACAGGTTGCTAGGGTCGTTTCGGGCCATGAGTGAGCACCGTGCCTCATGTGAAGGCAAGATGGCAGGTGCTCGTTGTACTCTATGTGCTTCACATGTCTCACTCCCTAGACTGGAACAAGACCTCACGGGCTTCACTGTTCATTGTAAAGCGGTGAATGTTAAGGCTCTCAGCCTATGCCCGAGAGGAAGTAAGTTGGAATATAGAAAAAAAAAAAAAAAAAAAAAAAAAAGGGTAGCTCATGAAAAATATATATCCACTGATATTATAACAACCAATCATGTTATGACTTATACCTATTGGCTTCTGGAAGAGAAAAACAATTGTGTAGGAACTATTTAAGATATACTGAAATTTAGCAACCACTCTAGGCCTGAAGAGACCATAATTATATCACAATTCGGTATAAAGAGGATGGCCGCAAGCTCATCCCTGTGGCAGCTGTATGTGTGTGTGTGTGTTGGGTTTAAATGCCGATATAACTATGTTAACGTTAAATATTACATGATCAAGTCTATGCAAGGGTAATTATATATTATGTGCAGTAAAATGTATAAGTTAGATAAGAGACTGTCACCCTATATAATTATTAATAACTATATGCGTAATCATAAGCCGAGTGCACTGTGAGTGATGGCAGACAATATCTGTAGGATGGTGACTCCGAGGACCATTAGTTTGTAAAACTCTGTTGGGTATTGTTAAGGTGTCCATTATGTGGGCTGCTGGATCACTATACTCTGTTTCAGCGAAGCTGAGGTGAGAACGGTTCACCTAGATGTCAATAAGTCTAGCTGATTGGCTCATGCGACCGTGTTCAATTTCTTATCTTTTAGTAATTATTAATTCTTAAAGGTTTAAAACTTTAAATAATCACGGTCGGTCGCACAAGTCAATCAGCTGGAACTATTGACATCTACCTGGTTGCTGAAACAGTATAGTCATTAGTATATATATATATATATATATATTTTTTTTTAAGAGACAATGAACGGAGGAAGGAAAAACACAGATAAAACAAAAAGGTCCATGTGCCTAAAGGCATCCTCCATTCATAAAATATTTGTAACAACTGGATTTAAACATTTGTAGATTGTAAGTTTGTGGAAAGCAATTCGAGGGAAGTGAATTCCAAAGAGTAGTAGTTCTAGGGAAAAATGAATTTTGATAAGCAGAAGTTCTGCATTGTGGAGGAGAAAGTGTAAATTCATGTGCGCTCTCAGCTGCCCTAGTTCTACGGGGAAAGATGTGGAGAGGCGGCACAATTGAAGCAAGTTCCTCGGAACAATTGCTGTGAAAATATCTGTAGAATAATGCAAGGGATGCAACGTTTCTTCGTATGGATAATGTAGGAAGGTCCTGTGTGATTGCAGGGTTATTGATTAATCTAATAGCTTTATTTTTAATTTTGTCCAACTGCCTCAATGCAACCACTCCACTTCCACTCCACAGAGGTGAACAGTAATCCATCTGAGAACGCACATGACTTTTATATAACACGGCCAACTGCTCGTCAGTGAAGAATTCTCGAACTCTGTACAGGAGTCCCAGTTTTTAGAGGCATTCTTAGCAATGCTTCTAACATAATGTGTCCAGCTCAAGTTAGTAGTTAATGTTACACCGAGAATGTCAATACTAGGGGAAGTGGGAATATTTACATCATTAAACAATATATGGGAGTCAGTGAGATTCTGTCGGTTAGAAAATTGAATGTACTTGGTTTTCTGTGCATTAAAGGAAACTAGATTCTTTTGTCCCCATTCTTCAATTCTAGAAAGGTCCTGGTTCAGAGAAATTGCAGTGTTTATTTTTGAATTTATAAGATCGGGTTGGGTGAAAGAATTGGTAAATGTGAAGGAACTGTGGAGTGTTGAGTCATCTGCGTAGGAATGTATTGGATTATGAGTGGTAGATATGAGATCATTGATATGAATGAGGAACAGAGTTGGGGCCAAAACTGATCCCTGGGGAACACCAGCATTTATTGAGTTAAATTGAGAATAAAGGCCATCTACCATTACACGTATTTTTCTGTTATGAAGATAAGAAGAAATTAGTGGAACTAATGATGCAAGGCCGTAGTGTGACATCTTCGACATAAGGATTGATGCCAGACTCTATCAAATACCTTTGATATATCCAGTGCTATTGTATGTGTTTCACCATGTTTGTCTGTAGCTTGGTTGATTTGATGCGTAAGAAGGCAAAGAATGTCTGCAGTTGATCGACATCGTCTAAAACCATATTGCCTATCACTGATTAATTTATTATTCTCAAGATGCTTAATTATGTGATTATTTAATATAATTTCAAAGACTTTACCAAGAGTGGAAGTTATAGCTATTGGTCTGTAGTTTGATGGATCTGAAGAGGCACCTTTTTTAGGAACTGGATGGATGTTTGCTTCTTTCCAGGGTACTGGGAAGCATGAGGTATGAGTACATAGACGGACACATTTTGCCAATACAGGAGCGAGCACCAAGGAGCAATTCTTAAGTACTATTGGAGGAATTTCATCTGGACCAGGAGCCTTATCTACTGAGAGATTCTGCAAAATAGTTTTGACATGTCTGGTGTGGATCTTAAGTGAGGGAATTTCAGGCGAATTAAAATTAAGTACAGGGACATCTTGATTTATTTCATCTAAGGTTGAGTTGGTGGAGAAAATATCCGCAAGAAGGTTAGCTTTACCTCGTGGGTCACTGACAAGATATAACAGATAGCACCTGGTCATGCTAATGCTACCACAGAAAGTGTAACAGGCAGTCAGACATCAGTAGCCAACCCTTCATTCCCGTTAAATAGATGGGGAGGATTAGCAAGGGACATTAGAAAGGGAACAATGATGACCGGGAGAAAATTAATACAATAAACACCTGCCAAAGCAAGTATTTTAACATTCGGAACAACATTCACCAAGCCTCAATATCATTGGCTTAACCTCAGATGATATACACTTCCACAACAAAGTCTCTTCACAACATCGGGGATGATGACCTTCCAGGTTTGTCAATTAAAAGGTTACAATTACCTTCATATGTTCTTCCTAACAAAGTTTCTCAATTCATTCCTGTAACAACAATCGAATATAATATCCATGTTAATAGTTAATGCATCGACCATGAACCTCCCGACGACCTGGTTCCCCTTTATTGTTTTGGCTACAATCATACATTTTATTGAGGCTAGTGCTTGATAATTTCATTCAGCACTGGAGCCACGGCGGTCGAGTGGCAAGCACGCTCACCTGTGAATCTGCCTGATTGGGTTCTATCCCAGCCAAGGCGGACATATTCAGTGGGTGTGAAACTAAGGTGTCTGAAGCAACTGCCAGCAGCCCCTTCTCTGTATCCTGCTACTTTCTCTATCCTAGTTTCAAAGCCAAAGGCGGATGTTGTGCATACGTGCACAACAATCTCACTTGCTCTCGTATTTCCGATTTTGGCTCCTATAAATTCTCCACTTTATGGCTCAAGCTTTCCTGTCATTCTCATATTAAATATTTATGTGATATATGTCTTTCCCCTAACTCTACCGACTTTCCCAAATTGCTTGATTATCTAAACTCTAAAGTGGAACACATTCTAGCCATTTCTCCTTTCTCTGAATTTCCATTTTAGGAGATTTCAATGTTCATCACCACCAATGGCTTTCCTCTAATTCTACTGACCAACTTGGTGAACAAGCCTACGTCTTATCTATCCTAAATGACCTAGAGCAGTTGGTTCAGCAACCTACCTATATTCCGGAAAGCCTCGGAGATCCCTGGATCGCCGCGGAGATCGGCCCAACTTTCGTGACTTGTTTCTAACTTCTAGCCCTTTTACTTATACTGTCGATCTTTTCTCTCCTTTGGGCTCCTCCGACCATAAACTTATCGCTATCATCTGTCCTATCTCTCCAGTACGGCCACCTGATCCTCTTAGCAGGCGGCGCTTGTGGAACTTTGTCACTGACGACTGGGAGGCTCTCCGGTAGTACTTCTTTGATTTCCCATGGAACAAATTTTGCTTCTGTGGCCGAGGACCCGAGGAGAGTGCTGAACGCATTACCGATGTAATCCTATCAGGCATGGAGGCATACATTCCAATTTCTTTCTCTCTGACTAGTGCAAACATTCTTGGTTTACTCATGCTTTTTCTACTGCTGTCTGCAATAAGGAGGAAGCATTTAAACGGCACCGACGCCTTAAATCTCAAGATTCTCATTCTTCCTATGTTTCTGCCCGGAATCAAGCCAAATCTGTTCCTCGACTTGCCAAACACTCTTTCATCAATGATAAATGCTCTGAACTATCCAACTCTAGCTCTTCCCAAGCTTTCTAGCATCTAGCCTAAAACCTCTCCAACAATTTTTCTTCCTCGTCTTTCCCTCCCCTTTTCCACTCTGATGGCACAACCATCACTTCTTCCTCTGACAAAGCTGAACTATTCGCTCAAACTTTCGCTAAAAACTCCACCTTGGATGATTCCGGTGCTATTCATCCCTCTCCACCCCCCTCTCCTACTTATGCCTGATATCCTAATCTCTTCTAAAGATGTACTTTCTACCCTCTCTGGGCTTAGTCACAGAAGGCGTATGATCCGAATGGTGTTCCTCCTGTTGTACTCAAAAACTGTTCTTCCGTGCTGACTCCCTGCCTAGGCAAACTCTTTTGTCTCTGTCTCTTCTCTAACGTCTTCCCTTCTTGCTGGAAGTTCGCTCTCATTCAACCTGTCCCAAAGGGTGACCATTCTCAACCCTCCAACTTTGTCCAATTGCTCTCATCTCTTGTGTCTCTAAAGTTTTTGAAACTATTCTTACTTCCAAATTTCTTAAGCATTTATCTTCTCATAATCTACTCTCAGATCGCCAGTATGGCTTCCTTAAGGGTCGCTCTATTGGAGATCTTCTTTCATATCTTATTAACTCCTGGTCATCCTCCTTTCGAGACTTCGGTGAGGCCTTTTCTATTGCGCTAGACATTTCGAAGGCCTTCAATATAAGAGGTATAGAGTTATAAGAGTTTCTACCGTATTTCGTCATTATTATGTAATTCACTTCCATTCTCTCGTATATTTTTCGTGTATTTCTATGTAATATTCCCTAATATCAATATGTCCTTTTCATTTATCCGTATAACGTTTATCCTTAGAATAGGTGGTCGCCACGACCACCTAATTACATAATTGTGTTAATAATTCTACTCAGTCTTTCTTAAACCTATCCTACGATTACCTTACCTCAGAGAACCTAATTTGTTTACAATAAGAGTACTCGGCTAAATTATACGAGGTTAAGAGGAGATGGGACTTTTTTCTGTTCCCCATTCTTTCTCAAGTTTAGCCCCATTAGTTTTCTGTTCGTGTCATTTAGGTGTCGATTTTTTACTGGCAATCGATAGCAAGCATGTAATTTAAGAGGAACCGGCATTCAGTCGGAAAAAAATTCTATCGAAAAATATACAAATTTATCTTGAAGGAGGGTCTTGGAGGGAGTGTTTTTTTAAGCTTGATGGAGGTCTAGGGAGGAAACTAACATTATAAAATTATACATATATGAACAAATAAAATTGAACCAAAGTATTATGCTAGGTTGTTGTTGTTGTTGTTGTTGTTCCACAGGCTCTCTGACCGAGCAGCCCCAAGGTTCTGAGCAAGAGCAAATCCATAACCAAGCGCCCCCACAGAACCCTCCCTGCTTACCACTAAGAAAGCCCAGGTGACTGAAGCCGCTCCCAGGCGAGGAGCTGAGGAGTGCGTGGAGATGACCGGGACACCAAAGCCCCACCCAAGGCCCTGTGCCCCTCACCAATTATAAAGGGAAAGTTGAGGGGCAGAGCAAAAATGTGATGCTTTGGCTCACAGTCTGCCAACCTTGAGGTTGGCAGTAGGGAGGTCAAGCCACGGAAGAGACACCGTCACATGAGATCTAGAAAATATATAAGTAAAAGGAACAGTCAGAGTAAGCTATGGATATGGCAGAGAACGCCCAACTCTCACTCTGCTAGACCAGCCCATCACCACAGTATATGCTATGTTAGATAGGTAGGCTTAGGATATGCTAGGTAAAAATAGTGTTGGTTTACAGGATATATAAGTTAACTACAGTAAAGTGGCACTTGGTAGAGTGCATTATAGCTTCGCCTACACTGGCTGGTTCTTTACCATTACTATTATAGACCTAAATTGTCTTCAGAGTTCTGAATCTGGGTTCTAGGATGTGATCATGATCACCTCCTAAATTGAACTCGGTTCAACAATTTGTGAGATATCTGGTTTACAGACAAACAGACAAACAAACGGAGACGAAAACATAAACTTCAGGTCAGGACGATACAAATGGCCAATTATTCTAACAATTGATGCTTTCTTTCAGGTAGCAGTACATAGGAACAGTCAGCTACACATTCATGGACCCTCATAACAGAGAGAGAAAGAGAGAGAGAGAGAGAGAGAGAGAGAGAGAGAGAGAGAGAGAGAGAGAGAGAGAGAGAGAGAGAGAGAGAGAGAGAATCACTTGGTCGAATTTTACACTCGTTTGTTTTTCTGTTAAATCTCAACCGATATTCACGAAAGTTGCTGGGCAGATAGGATCCAATGGGAGGGGGTGAGGATGAGTTGTTACGGTGCTTTTAATCATAATGTTTTATAGCTACCCACTCTTCCATGTTAGTTAGTACAGTGTTTATTATATGTACTCACTAAGTTATTCTAAACGTATAGAAATCTAAGCATAATTTATCGTAATGACAGTGAAGCAATATTCACATGAGTTGTTGATTAACCTTTGATTCTACCCCCCCCCCCTCTCTCTCTCTCTCTCTCACTAGTTACCCGTAGATATCACTATCAGTAAATGCTACATAAGAGTGTGTTAAGTGTGACATTACTAATATGCCTATTTACAATCAATGTTTATTAACACATCACAATATGGAAAACATTGACCAATAACATGATATGCATAATATAATGAAGTGTAAGCACACCTTCGATGGATGGAACTTTGAGATATGATGATCATAATGTTCTGTTGTGAGTCAATTAATATTCTCACCCTCCTACCTGTCAATTTCCTTGTAGGAACTATGAAATTTTCAAACGCGTATATTTTCAGAAGCTTGTTCTGCACCTCGCTGGTGACTAACACTTCCATTTGTGTTAGACCTTTAGCTAGTGCGAAGTCTAAAGTGAAAATATCTTCATTTACACTATGCATTTACATTAGCGCTAGATAGGGTTTCAGTTGTATAAATGATTACAGCTGTAATATAACGAGATAATAATACTATATTACGCGGTGACCACCCGGACTTCTCTCCAGTTCTGAATGAAATTATCAAGCACTAGCCTCAATAATATGTATGGTTGTAGCCAAAACAATATGCGTGAACCAAGGTCGGGAGGTTCATGGTCGATACATGAACAATTAACATGGATATTATATTCGATTGTTGTTTCAGGAATGAATGGAGGAACTTTATTAGGAAGAACATATGAAGGCAATTGTAACCTTTTAATTGACACACCTGGAAGGTCATCATCCCCGATGTTGTGAAGAGACTTTGTTGTGGAAGTGTATATCATCTGAGGTGAAGCCAATGATATTGAGGCCTGGTGAATGTTGTTCTGAATGTTAGAGTACTTGCTTTTGGCAGGCGTTTATTATATTAATTCTCTCCCTGTGAACATTGTTCTCTTTCTAATGTCCCTTGATAATCCTCCCTACCAATTTAACGGGGTGGAAGGGTTGGCTACTGATTGTCTGACTGCCTATTACACTTTCAGTGGTAGCATTAGATAACCAGTAGTGCTGTCTGTTATATACTAATATCTATACTGTTTCAGCGACTCTGGGGTGATAATGGCCCACGTAGATGTCAATAGTTCCAGCTGATTGACTTTTGCGACCGTGATTAGTTAAATCTTTAAAAATATATAATTACTAAAAGACGAGACATTGAACACGGTCGCATGAGTCAATCTGCTAGAATTATTGACATCTAGGTGAGCAGTTCCTACCTCAGCATAGCCGAAACAGAGCATAGTGATCTAGCAGCCCACTTAGTGGATAACTTCACAATACCCAATTGAGTTTGACAAACTAATGGTCCTCCAGATATTATCTGCCATCACTCACAGTGCACTTGGTTTATGAATACGCATATAGTTATAAATAATTTATAATGGGACAGTCTCTTATCAAACTTATACACTTTACTGCACATAATATATAATTACCCTTGCATAGATTTAATCATGTAATATTAAACATTTACGTAGTTATATCGGCATTTAATACGTAGAAAGTGTGGTCCCTGTGACTCTCTGCCAAACCACTACGCAGAGAGAGAGAGAGAGAGAGAGAGAGAGAGAGAGAGAGAGAGAGAGAGAGAGAGAGAGAGCAATAGCCATAATATACACTGATATGCGCGTGCATATAGTGAACCATTAGTGTTTATCGAACCACAAGTGTGTGTGGATTGGGTGGGGGAAAACACAGGAAAGAGCTATGATTATTTATTTTCTAACTTTTCGGGCTATGTATTACCCATCTTAAGAGAGACAACGTCTCTCTTAGATGGGTAATACATCCGAAACGTTAGAGAATATTAGTGTAAGTCTGTATGAATGAATGGGTCTTCGTTCTGTAAAGAGGGATGTGAGTGGTCATTTTGAGTTTGCTAGATGAGATAATAGTTAGTGTACAGCCTGTAATACAATTAAAAGATTGTATGAATCACTACCATAATAATTAAATCCATTGTATATGCCAATACAAAATAGTTAAAATTATATAACTTCAGAAGAATATTTAAATATTTAGCATTACATGTTATGCAGACAGTAGCCATCATAAATTAGCCATCCTTATTTCACCAATGTGGAGCCTGGCGATTTCGATTTGCTTCATATATATTTGTGCGAGATATTAGGAATGTCAACGAATCATGTTAAAATATGAAGTTATGCACGACACAAAAATATTGTTAACAGGATTATAAACATAATGCAAAATAATTAGCTAAAATACAAGTCCAGTCCCTTTTCATAAATATAGATCGGGCACGGATTATGTAAAGTAATCGATAGGTGTGACCCATGGTAGAGCAAGGAAATAATCTGAATATTATCATACGATTGTGACACAATTTGTATAACTGTACGCACCATGTCACGTTTAACAAATAAGTAAAAAGGAAAACAAGAAACAATATAGCTACTGATCCTTACGAGGCTGCTTGTAAATATGATTGCAAAAGGGCAGATACACATATAATGATATGGAGTAAAATAAGTTCACATATAACGTCATTATCACCATAAAAGGCATTTGTTGTTTTCTGTGTTAGACACATTATACTTGGGTGACCCGCCATCGAATGTTGTCATATTTGATAACTTGCATCTACTATTCGTCTATATATAACCTGTTTTAAATCCATATTATCATTTGGTGTCACATAAGTCGTGGGGATAAATAATTATACTATAATTAATGATATAGTATAGATTTTCGCCTACTCTTATGACTTCAGAAAGCTACCTTACATTTTTTATTTTTTAAAATGTACTATTTCTTTAAACTAATACAGTATTGTCTGTTCATTTATATGCAGTGCAATCTCAGGCAACTATTAACATATTCTCACGCAATTGACAACAGTGATTGTCATTGGTCGACCATCACTCTCTAACCTCGGAAACACTAACTACGTCAACTAAGCATTACTCTTGGCATAATCGGTAATCACACACACATACACACACACACACACACACACACACACACACACACACACACACACACACACACACACACACATAATACTGTGTGCCTCAATAAGCATTATCGGGGTGAATATGTTTTTTATAGATAATTATTTTCGGTTGCAACATTGAACACTTAGCAAAGTCATTATTTAGCAACAATACTAAATGTATGCTACGCAATTGAGATAGACAGATATATATATTTTGTGACACCTCATGTAATAGTGGGTGGAAATAATAATAGCCATTATGTGCGTTTGCGTATGCGTGCGTGTGTGCATGCCTGTTTGTTTGCATATGCTTGTGGCGTGATATAGTGTAGTAATTATAGTTCAGAAATATATACATATAAGTGTATGTTGTAGGAACAGAAATATAAAGTCTTTAAGGTATATTTCTTTGAATATAGTATTTATTCAAGTTCTATATATAACAATTATACATTACACTGTATATACAGAATATTAAGCAACATGGCATTTAACAAATGCCGTATGCGTTACATGTTTTGTCTATGTGTATGAGGGAGACAAAAGGCAGGTTGCCTGTAACGAGTGTCTCCCCAAAAGCCAAAAGAGTGACAGAGCCAAATTCAAGGGACGTTGTGGTAAAAGAAATGCCAGGACACACGAACTTTAAAATAGCTTAAGTCATAGGATAAATACAACATTTATTAAGGGAGAAGTTCCAGAGTTCACCTGTTGAGTAGAAGAAAGACTGAGAATGCCAATTCTTGGGTTTGAGAGCTGGACAGAATAGGAGTGGGACTGTGTTGCAAGGCGGGTGCCTGGCACTCACCGGAAGGCATTGATATGATCCAAATAATTTCTCATGTATTCACCCATGCATTGGACAAGTCTAAATAACAATATATTCATTGTAATGAATCATAGACATTACTAATGCAAACCAAAACTCCTATATTATCGTTGCTGCTGTTCCGTTCTGTTCTCCGCTTAAACTGTTTCTTAACCCACCGTTCTAAACACGTGTAAGATAATATATATGGAGAGCTAATATAAGTATAATGTTAATAACGTTAATATTAGCACACCCATATGCATAATTTACCTTTATATATCAATATTTTGTTTCATGTATAGATGACTGTCAACATGGTTTCTATGTAAACGAGAGCTTGTTGGTAGTTTGGGAATATAATCACAGTAAAGGTCAAACTACCATTACACCATAAGTACACGTCTACAAACACATTGTTCTCTACAATGATATTTTTTGTATATTAATTGTCAAATCAAATTACCACAGTAATCCTTTGTATTTTAATTAGTATTACTAGCCTATAATAATGGTTTCCAATGCAGGTCACGGGGATAATTAGTGAGGGCAATCGGTACTAAATAGGACAAGAATTGCTCACAAGGTGATACAAGCATAAAACTTTCCACAATAGTTCACAAAGACCTATTTTACAATTTCAGGGCAGGAGCCACCGAGATTGCAGTGTTGCATAGCAACGGTTGCTAGGCAAATCATTTTCCTTAGCAACCGGCAGCAACAATGCAGTTTCTGGAAAACTGTGAGATGCTATGGTTTTTTCTCAACTCCTTGTTCTAAAAAACATGTAGCATTGCATTTGGAGATCATATACAAGAATTATGTGGCATAAAATCCAATTTAGGGCAAGTCAGGCTATAAAAATGCCACTCCTAAAGCTTCAGACACTGTTGTCACAGTCACTTTTGCATTTGCAGTAGGCTGTGCATTTTAGATGCGCATCAACACATTTGCAGTCTGTGCATCCTCCTCGGCAAGAACACTTCAGTAGTTCTGGGCAGGTTGCACTGGCTTCGGGCAAGTTAGACCACAGAGGTCTCCACTTTTCTGGGCAAGTCCATCCCCACTCACTTGGAGAGGGCAACTGTCGTTCTGGCACCGTGGTGCAGCCCCAGTGGTGCCCACCTTGTAGTACTGCCCTCTTCATGTGTTGCTGTAGAGCAGCCTTGGTTGGAGGTAGACATGATATCTGACGTCCTTTGTGGATGAACAGATTCTTTCTGACTTCATTGATGGAACGAGAAGTTGCTGTCCTGTCATAGAGTCGAATGGTGAAGTACTCCAGAGAAGCCTCAGTCGCTTCACCAATTTGTTCAGGTGCATTGTGCAGCTCATAGAATGTCGCAGTAAATTCATCATGTGCCTCCCACACTTTCCATGCAGTCTTCTTTCCCACCTGGACCAGATGGGACACGGTATCACAACCTGTATAAGCATGGAACACAGGCAGTGCCAAGGATCTTTCTGTGCCAAGTGAAGCACATATTTCATGAGCTGGGATGTACCTAAAGTCCTTTCCACAACCAAAGGCAATCCAGAGTTCTATCTGCTGTCTCTGAGCCAGCTTCTGTACGACTGCCACTGCCAATACTACCACGTCAGTGTCCACAGTTCGAACAAGGATCTTGTGGAAGCCCTGCATAACAGCATCACTGACATGCACCATGATCCTCGAGTCTGCCTCCTCATGGTTGCAGGGAGCAATGTTGCTGGTGTCTCGTGTAGGTAAGCATAGCACATTGGCACCATCAGTAACAATGAGAGTCTGGTCTCCTGATGCATTTTCCAGCAGTTCCTTGTTCAGGAATGTAAACAGGTCTGTCTTGTTGTTGGCCAAGCGAAGGAACTGCTGCCAGTTCTTTGGTGTTGGGCTAGACGCCCCAACTCGTCTGCGCTGAATAGGACCAGTGACACGTTGTTCTCTTGTCTGTGACTTGAGGCTGTTATCGAAGTACTGGTCCCAGACAACATCCACTCTCAAAGCCTGACTTTGAGCATTGTTTATGTATGGAAGAAAGACCTTGGCAGCATAGTCTCCAAATGTCTTGCAGCCCTCAGGTCTAAGAAAGTGAACAAGTGCCGCACCATCCATGATTCGCACTTCAGTCTCTGGTGTCACATCATTTGATGACCCTACTTTCTTTTCAAGACATTCTATGAGATCAGACTTCTTCCCTGGACGTAGCTGCCCATAGGCAGACAGAGATGGAGGAAATGGGAGGTTTTCATGATTGAAGAAATTGTTCAAGTCACCTTTCCTTGTCTGACATGCAACATACAGACTTGCAAACAGCGAAGATTCACTTTTGAGGAGACTGACTTTGTCCCCTGATTTGTTTGATCGTTTGCCTTGGACATTGAACAGTACCACCTTGTTCCTGGTAATTGTTGCTGTGATTGGCTTAGTATTTGTTCTGAGCCTCTCTTCCACAAATGTTGCATACTGCTCCTGACCCTTTGATGCGAGAGTGGTTAGACACTTGACTGACTGCTCATCCATGATGTCCTTTGTCTGGAGTCTGAGAAGGTCCTGCCCTTCCTCCTCAAATGGGCTCCCCATGTCCTCCATTACACTAACTACCGCCTGAACCTGTCCAGCAAACAACTTCTGGGTTGACCGGGTTTGTTCATGATGGTTTCTTTGCCCAGAACTTTGTTGTTTCCCTACCATGGTCGCTTCAAACTCAGAAATTACTCTGACAAGTTCTGGTCCTGCCACTGCCCATCTCAAGAGGGAGTTTGCATCCTGGGTAAGCCCGATGATTCCGCCTTCATCCTTCATTACTCCATTGTTTTGTTCATGGCAGTGATCGACAGCAATGAGGGAGAATTTTCTCTGGGATTTTGCCACAACAAACTTGCCTTGCTGAAATTCTTTGGCAACATCTGGATGAGTGTGAGATAGACTGCTCATGTCACGCACATGTACGGACATCCAACGTGCGTAGTGGGTGTGGTTGAGACTGAAGAACCAAGGTGTCAATTTCTTCAATGTATCCACATACAAATCAAAGTCACCAGTACGTAGTGATCGCACAAATGTGAACAAGAGAAGTTCCAGCTCTAGACTCGTATGCCAGTACATGAACTGAGGACTTTCAGCTTTTCGCCGTTCACACCATGTGCTGAAAGTGTCTGTGGATTCTTTGGAATTGTTTGCAACATATCCATCATAAGCCTTCTTGAGAAGGATGTACAATGCACATGCAGTGACTTGGTGAGCATGACGGGTTCGAGTCACATGTGATGCCTTCAGGAAGGACTCAGCAATGCCTGGTGTGGCAACATCAGCTTCCTGGAGAACTTCCACCCAACCACTTCCATCAAGCCAATGACCCAAAGCTTTCAAGCCTGTCATTTCAGTGTGTAGACCCCCCATAAGCTTTACAAACTTGTCCTCACCATACAGTTCGGACATATTCCATTGCAGCTTCTTCAGTGTAGCATACAGAGGTTGGTCCCCACTAATCACTGGAGTCTGGCCAGGGTTGAGGTGATGAACTGCTGACTTCACCACTTCCATGCAATGCCGAAGCATAGATGGTGAGCTGGCTTCCTCAACAAAGAGAGGCATCATGGCATTCACAGATGGCAGAATGTCTGGGTCTGGCACTCTGCTGGCATGGTATGCTGCCCAAGACAAAGTCGCCTCTGCTGATATGTCATCTGCATGATGTTTCTCAACATGACTCAGCCAGTCATATTCCTTGTCCATGTCCTTGGTCAAAGGGGTGTTGGAAGAAGCCAGGTCTGCAGGGATGGGTGGGACAAAGACGTCATTTTTTGGCAACCATGTTGGTTTCAGTTCAGTGTACGAAAGGGGCAAGTCGCTCATTTTCCTCAACCCCCTCTCTTGAGTTATTGAATTAGTGAATCCTTGGCCATTGTCTTCATCTTCACAGACATCTCGCGGAGTGAGATTCTGGAACAAGGACAAGCTGGTGCCATGGAATGAACTTGTAGATGTCGCAGAGCTAGGGTTGTGGTCGATGTTGTCTGCAGCACTGGTGATGAAATGCCCTTTGCGAAGTTGAGGAGGACAGACTGTGCCAATCTGATGGTAATAGTCACAGACGTTAATACCCAATGATGTGATCAAGTCCATTGTGCGGTTGTATGATGCCGACATACCAAGAGTATATAGACTCTCAATCAACTTTCTATCTCTGGTTAGTGCATGAGCCTTAAGACCTACATAGACGGGTAGTGGCGTTTCACGATCTTTGCTGTGATATACTTGTGGATTTCTCACAGAATCCCTGCGTCTCTTGATGCTGTTGTACACCAACAGCTGAGCAATGGATAGTATTGGTTGGCTGATAGTTGTGTTGGATGTTTGATCTGTGATGTTTGAACCATTGATAAGCATGCTGACCAGTGACAAAAGGGACCGTGGAACAGACTCCACTTGACTGTTATGGCCAAACGATCCAGAGAATGTTATTTTGTGTGCAAAGATGTCCTGTCGGATCATTTCAGCAATTTGGGTCATCATGACACTCTGCTCGTCTCGATCAGCCTGGTATCCTTCTCGGAGAATAGAGCCAACATCTTCTTCACAAGCCATGAACACATCTCGTCCTTCTTTGTAAGCTTTCATCCTTGGGAGATGCATGAGAATGCAGTCTTTCAGATGCTTACTGTTTACTCGTGCAGTAACATCCACTCCAAGTTGATTTAGCATGTCAGTGTAGAGCTTCACAAGATCTGCAAGTCTGAACACCTTCACATCCTCATCTTGCCTCTTCTCCTCAATGTAGGAAATCAGCTGAGCCAAAGCAATTCCTTTACATGTCTGGTCGTCTGAGGCATCCTGATCCTGTGATACCTTTGCACGTGCTCTATTGTACAGGTTTGTAAGGCAGTTTGCATGATACTTTGCCTCCTGGGCAATAAGGTCTCCTGCACTTAATTTTGCAAGAAGATTTTCATCTTGTAGATCATGTGCGCATTTCCTCACACGAAAATCTATTTTTTTTTTTTTTTTTTTTTTTAAGAGACAATGAACGGAGGAAGGAAAAACACAGATAAAACAAAAAGGTCCATGTGCCTAAAGGCATCCTCCATTCATAAAATGTTTGTAACAACTGGATTTAAACATTTGTTGATTGTAAGTTTGTGGAAAGCAATTCGAGGGAAGTGAATTCCAAAGAGTAGTAGCTCTGGGGATAAATGAATTCTGATAAGCAGAAGTTCTGCATTGTGGAGGAGAAAGTGTAAATTCATGGGCGCTCTCAGCTGCCCTAGTTCTACGGGGAAAGATGTGGAGAGGCGGCACAATTGAAGCAAGTTCCTCGGAACAATTGCTGTGAAAATATCTGTAGAATAATGCAAGGGATGCAACGTTTCTTCGTATGGCTAATGTAGGAAGGTCCCGTTGAAATGTACAGACTTCGCAGAGGTTCTCCTTTGTTTGCTGCTGGGAACAGAAGAAGCATTTGGGACAATTGCTGCCAACTGTTCCACTTGAGGCAGTATCACCACCACTGCTAGTGCTACGTGTGAAAATTCGTTTTGAAGCAGTCCCATCTTCCTCAGACTTGTGCTTTCGTTTTGCGCGTTCCAGTTTGGTATGTGAAAACTTCTGATAACAAGATTTGTGCCACTTTGCATTCTGTTCTTTCAATGTTAATTGAATACCATTCCCATGGTCAAGTCGTGCCAGATTGATTTTGATTGGCATTGAGTCAAGGTTACTAAACTGTGTGATGTTGTCTACTATGGTTTCATAGCCTCTGTCAGTTGGTGATATGAGAGACTCTTTGGTGTCCAGTTGACAAAAAACACAGATAGTCCAATCAGTTGCTTGAACAGATGAAGATGAGGCACTGGCCATTTCTGTGAATATTCAGTACGTCTTGACTATCACTGTGCGCAGATCAAATATATCAAACTTGCTGAATCTGGAAACAAAATATGATTAAGGCCGAGGGTTTATCCTTTTACCACCTTTATCAAATACATCTGTTGCACACATTCCTTTATGGGATACAACTAGGTTCAGTTTCCCTACACCTAGCCCGATCGTTCATCCAGTGCCATTTAAGTCCCGTGCGATCTGTACACCTTCCGGGTAATTCTTAAGCCCCGTTACCCTTGGCTCGGCTCTCCCGCGCTGGCACAGCCTGTCAATTCAGGCGCGGCTATCTAACTACATCTACCAACTACAAACTACAGTTTAGTAGCTAGTGGATTTGGGACTGTTAGATAGCATTTGGGACACTGATCTAGATATACTAGTACTTATTAAAGTACTAGTATATCTAGATCAGCTGGCACTGAACCCCATGCTGAGTTACACAGCAGTGATGTCACCAGTGTGCCCTGGTTGTGTGCTGACATTCACTCTATTATATAGATATATATGCTTTTATACATCTTTTGAACCATTTTAGGAGTGAATATAGGAAAATAAATAAAAGTACAAAGTCATAACACTTCATAGTAGTTCAGAAACTGCATCGTTGCTGACGGTTGCTAAGGAAAATGCTTTGCCTAGCAACCGTTGCTATGCAATACAGAAATCTCGGTGGCTCCTGCTCTGAAATTGTAAATTAGGTCCTTGTGAACATTTCCGGGAAGTTTCATGCTTGTATCACCTTGTGAGCAATTCTTGCACCCATTTCCTTGTATTAAGGACAGTAAAGATAGAGGGTATAATAATTGATATCGTGACACATGTTGGCATGCCTGAACAGATGCAAGTGTGGCATTTTCAGAGGTCTTAGGTAAGCGAGGAATTGAACCAAACCATTTTCAACTTTCTGCCATGAGACAATAGAGGCCAAAATAGCATAAGCGTCTACAGTGAGGTAATTGAAGTTTGATGATGCAGAGTATTTCAGTCCTTATCTAGCTGTGCAATAGATCGTTAATACAATCAATCATAAACTACGGTTACCAGCTTCACTTTAATTTTTGACATACCAATTTTCCTGGATGGCATAGAATACATAGACATTTGCGTTATTATATATACCGACGGTAGTTCATCAACTAATTTACTTTCGGAATACGATTATAGGCATAGGCCAAATAAAAATAAAGAGTTCATGGCCAGTACATGTTTGTAAACTGCTTTGTAAAAAGTGTAATGATATTAAAATACTGTATATCAAATAAGATTAATGTGTAAATCGCCCATGATCAAATTGTACAAAAGGTTAATAAACGATTTTTGTTTGTTTGTTTGCTTGTTTTGTATAACATTGTTGAGAACATTGTGTTCGACTTTTGGTGTAATGGTAGTGTGACCTTTACTGTGATTATGTTCCCAAATTACCAACAAGCTCGCGTTTCCATGGAAACCATGTTGACAGTCATCTATACATGAAACATAGTATTGATATATAGAGATAAATTATACATATGGGTGTGCTAATATTAACGTTACTAACATTAGATTTAAGCTCTCCATATATATTATCTAACACGTGTTTAGAGCAGTGGGTTAAGCAACAGCTTAAGCGGAGAACGGAACCGTAGCAATGATTGCACAAATTAATAATACATATTCTAATATTTCTTAAAGGTAGATTTCACTAAAAATAGCTGTTCAATAATTGTAGTGAATATCATGAGATGAAACGGTAACCATAAACCTGGTGAAATAATTAACTCAACATCCCCACCCTACACACTTCCAACCTTTCCAACACAATAATGCCCCCCCCCCCCCCACCCCCTCCCCCGCCAAAAAAAAAAAAGAGGGGGGCCCCCCCCCCCCTCTTTTTTTTTTTTTTTTTTTCTATGTGATTGAGGGAGGCAAAAGGCATAACTGCCTAAAGCGAGTGCCTCCCCCATAGTTGAAAGAGTGACAGGGCCAAAATCAAGGGATGTTCGAGTCAAAATGCCTGGACACACGGAGTTTGAAGCAATTTAAGTCATAGGAAGAGGGAAAGACTGATTCTGGGAGAGAGTTCCAGAGCTCAGCTGTTGAGTAGAAGAAAGTTTGAGAGTAACATTTCACTCTTTGGTTGGAGAGTTGCACAGAGTAGGGGTGGGATTGAGTTGCAAGACGGGTACCACATGCCCTACGTAAAGGAGGTGGTATGCACTGGGATAGCTCTGAGGAACACTGATTATTATAGTAGCGATAGAATAGCGAGAGAGATGCAACATTGCGGCGGAGAGAGAGATTTCAGAGAGTTGGTGAGTGGACGGGAGTTAATGATACGAATGGCCTTCCTTTCAATTTTGTCTAGGAGAGTGGTGTGAGAGGAACCTCCCCACACATGTGAACAATACTCAATACAAGGGCGCACTATGCCCCTGTACAGAGCAAGAAGCTGTGCAGGGGAAAAGAACCCCCTAAGGCGGTTGAGCACACCCAGCTTCTGGGAGGCTGCCTTAGCAAGACTGGTAATATGGTCCTTCAAAATGAGAGCAGAAGAAAAAGAGACACCAAGAATACTGAGAGAAGATGAAGGGTTGATTTTTGTATTGTTGAAGAATAAGGGATAGTCCGCTGGGAGATCCTGACGGGTAGATAGATGGAGAAATTGGGTTTTGGAAGCATTAAAGTTACAAGGTATTCTCTGCCCCAATTGGAAATAGTATTTAGGAATTTAAGAGTACTATGGCTTCATTACGTTTGTCATTGAGGGATTGCTGGCTGGGGCGTTCTGAAAAACTAATGGAGTAGTGCAAGGTTGAGTCGTCTGCATATGAATGGATAGGAATTAAGGTACAGTTAAGGAGATCATTTATAAAAATTAAAAAGAGAATAGGAGAGAGCACAGAGCCCTGAGGAACACCGGAGTTTATAGGGTGAGGAAGTGAACAATGGCCGTCCACAACCGCGGCTATGGAACGGCCGGAAAGGAAATTGGAGACAAAGGCACATATGGAGGGATAGAAACCGAAGGAGGGTAGTTTAGAAATTAAAGATTTATGCCAGACTCTATCGAAGGCTTTCGATATGTCTAGTGCAATAGAAAAAGTCTTACCGAAGTCCCGAAAGGAGGATGACCAAGAGTTAGTAAGATATGAAAGAAGATCACCAGTAGAGCGACCCTTAAGGAAGCCATACTGGCGATCTGAGAGCAGATTATGAGAAGAGAAATGCTTAAGAAATTTGGAAGCAAGAATAGTTTCAAAAACTTTAGAAAGACAAGAGATGAGAGCAATTGGACGATAGTTGGAGGGTTGAGAGCGGTCACCCTTCTTTGGGACAGGTTGAATGTGAGCAAACTTCCAGCATGAAGGGAAGACGTTAGAGGATAGACAGAGACGAAAGAGTTTGCCTAGGCAGGGAGTTAGCACGGAAGCACAGTTTTTGAGAACAACAGGAGGAACACCGTCCGGACCGTACGCCTTATTAGTGTTAAGCCCAGAGAGGGTAGAAAGTACATCTTTAGAAGAGATTAGGATATTAGGCATAAGTAAGAGAGAGGAGGGCGGAGAGGGAGGAATAGCACCGGAATCATCCAAGGTGGAGTTTTTAGCAAAAGTTTGAGCGAAGAGTTTAGCTTTGTCAGAGGAAGAAGTGATGGTTGTGCCATCAGAGTGGGAAAGGGGAGGGAAAGACGAGGAAGAGAAATTGTTGGAGAGGTTTTTGGCTAGATGCCAGAAAGCTTGGGAAGAGCTAGAGTTGGATAGTTCAGTGCATTTATTATTGATGAAAGAGTGTTTGGCAAGTCGAAGAACAGATTTGGCTTGATTCCGGGCAGAAACATATGAAGAATGAGAGTCTTGAGTTTTAAGGCGTCGGTACCGTTTGAATGCTTCCTCCTTATTGCGGACAGCAGTAGAACAGGCGTGAGTAAACCAAGATTTTTTAGCATTAGTCTGAGAGAAAGAGAATGGAATGTATGCTTCCATGCCCGATAGGATTACCTCGGTAATGCGTTGAGCACTCTCCGAGGGTGTTCCTTATAACCCCTCCCTCTCCTTCCCAGCAAATCTATCTACACCATCTATGGGACATAATATGCAACAGATTCAGGGTGGGGGGTAGTGAGCGATCTTAATAATATTAGAGCGAAAGACTCCCAGCGAAATTACCATTAGGTGGCCCAGTCGGAAAGGTGACCGACTGTACGTAGGAGAGGGGGATAACAGGAACCCCTATCGGCCTGAGTGAAAAGAAGGGTGCTATGCTGGTATGGGCATATTGAACGAATAGGAGATGAAAGGCTTACAAAGAAAATATAATAAGGGGAAATAGATTTAGAGGAAGACTTCTGAGATGGAGAGAGATGGTGTGAAAAAAGCGTTGGCCGTTAGAGAGATGACTGAAGAGCAGGCAAGAGAAGTGGTGATGAATAGGAATGAATGGAAAATGCTTGTGGATAGATGAGTGAGAAGGCGATCGTAGGGATTGGGGTCGAGTAACAATTAGATAATAGTCCGTCAGGCGCCTGGCCTGGGGAGATGGTGTATATATGAAGGGCTATGCCTGGAAGGGATGTAGGCGAGCATTGTGGTGCGTTCCGCTGCATGTCTGGCTGCTGAGACTGGAGCCTCTCCGGGAGATCTGGGCGCTGGGAATTTTTTGCTGGGGACCCCAAATGGGCCTTGTTACCTGGGTCTTCTCCTCGACGACCTACTAGGTTTTTCAGACGCTCTGACATATCGTTTTTCATCAATAAGTTCCAAACAAAGACTTGGATCAGTATGGCGCTTTGGCACAGCTTGTTTCACACCCTGCCGTAATTTATGGCGCTATAGTGCATTGCCAGATGCGGTTAATTACGGCGATTACTCTTAACTCAGAAGGCGAAACCTGCATGAGCCAGATACATATTCGAACAGGTGAGGAATAACCGTGACGTAGTTGTGACGTCTGTCCACAAACCACCTCCACTTCTGCCCTCCCCTACCTACCTCCCTCCATCTCTTTCCCTGCCTCCCTCCTCCTCCTTCACCATCCCCCACCCTCTCTCTCCTCTGCCTTTTCTCTCCCTCCTCTCTCTCTCTCTCTCCCCACCTCTCTCCCTCCCCCTCCCCCGACCTCTCTCTCTCTCTCTCCCCTGCCAACACTTCTCGCTCTCTTCCCCACCTTAACTTTCTCTCTCTCTCTATCTCTCTCTCTCTAACATGGACTATATAATTTAAGAAATGCAGCCATGCACGGTGGTTTGTGCTAACGACCGTGGTTCTTGTTCAAGCATATTTGCCCGTTTTTAAGGTGTACAGAAAGTTATAGTGGTGTGTCACTGGCATTCTGTATCACCAGTCATAGACCAGGGTATTGTAGAGAAGGTTGTCTCTTCGATGCCATGGCCAACATGTTACGATGTCCACGTGGTTGCAGAAAAGCAATTGCTTTGCGACTTTTATCCATATACAACCGATAGAAAGCTGCCAATACCTTAAGGATTTGTCTGAATAGGTAAGTGAATATTCATGCTCATTTATCATCGTAAATTATATGTAATAAGTGCGTTTCTGCTCTCCATTTCTTAAAATTAATTGTTCTTGTTAAAAGAGTTCTCTATGTTTAAAACTGTTGTTACGTCTCCATATTTTGCAATTATTTGTCTTTATATTATATGTATTCATTGTCGATAGTATCAATTGCTTGCTTTTGCGATTTCCTTAGTTTATTTGTGCAATAAATGTAGGTTATTTGTAGGGTAGTTATTGATATGGGTCACTTGAGGCATGCTATGCTTACAGGTACCTACCCGATAGCACTATCGTTAGTGAGTGCTGTACTGTACTTTATATATTATTTTGTAATAGTATAGATATCTGATCAATATTTGTATTTTGTACTATTGTTAACACCTTACGAGCGGCCTATGCGGTTTATTTATATGTACCACACAGCGGGGTGTTTTTAGCCAAAATAGGGCTGTTTACGTGATCATTTTCATGCCTAAATAAGACCCAGAACGTAAAACAAGTACCTATCCCTGAAAGGGCATAAACAGAGCTTTCGAATGACACCATAACGATCCTTTTATGATGGCTAGTTTTCTTGCAATAACCGTGCAACGCGAGTGCAAAAAGCATGTAATTCGGTACTTTCTCCATATAATTCAGTATGTAGCGAGTGAGAGAGGGAGGAGGGAGCTGAGATTCGTGTCAGTAGGTTCGCCGCGGTGGTCTGGAGCAGTCATACGCTCGCTAGTCTCCTGCCACCACTTGTCTCTCTCTCTCAGCAACATTACGTGCTGAAATTGCCACTCGACCTATGTCGAGCGCCGCCACATAGTCCAGCTTTATTTAACTCGACTTATGTGGTGAGCCGCTAATTAAGGGTTAATGTCTTGTCATGATGCAATTTTTTTTTTATTAATATTTTGACATTTACCATGTAGTTTCATTATTCATGCCTAGTTTAGTAAAATTTACCAGAACGTCCCGGACTTCCAAAAGTTGACTAATACCTTGAACGTGTCGATAGTGCGTTGTTATGTGTGCGATTCATTTGCTTAGGAACCAGATTGACTTGCTCATGTAGTGATGTACACCCTATGTGGTGGATTGTGTTTTCTTATTTCATAAATTCCATTGTATTAAGCGTTGTTTCCACATAGCGATGTTGATAATTTAATTTGACTTTATATTGTCCTTGTCCCAGTTTTTGTTTGTTTAGTTTGCAAGTTTTACATTTTAATTTATTACCACCATGGGAGCAATGAACTCGGTAATTGTAATAAAAGTGTATACTGTATAATAATGTAAAAAGGATAATTATTTTGACCATGATACCGTGCTTAAAATGCCTTCTATGATATATAATTGGTTTTCATGCACATTATCTAATCTCCATATTAGGCTTTGCCCACTCAGGCCTTATGATGGCGTTGCAGAAGCAATTGGTGTGACGGCGAATGCAGTCCCCCCACAACACCGCCTGGATCACGGAAACCCCCTGCCACACCAGCTGTTTTTGACAGTTTTACAATTGGTGCCATTCGCTGCCATGTACATGGCAAGTTTGCTGCCAAGCAAACCATTATCATCGGCACCTTGGGTGAAGAATTAAAGATGGCGAGCATCACACCAGAAGAAACATCACAGACGGCGGTATGGCGAATCCTGCACAACATGGGGTTCCGATACAAGACCTCACAGCGGAAAATGTATGTGAGGCAGGAGTCGCTGGATGTAGTATGCCGACGTGTTAAAGCTCTCCGAGTACTCCAGCGACATCGGGATGAGGGAAGACAGGTGGTTTATGTGGATGAGACATGGTTCACCACCCGGATGCACCACAGCAAAGAGTGGATGGACACCTCCCAGCCTGCCACTAGTGCCACCTACAGCCGTCAGGTGCTGCCTGGAGAAGGGGAGCGGTTTGTGGTAGTTGCAGGTGGCACAGTCGACGGTTTTGTTGCCGAATCGTTTTTGTGCTTCCCTGCCAAAAACAAAAGCGGTGACTACCACGGTGAAATGAACAGCATCTTGTTCCTCCGTTGGCTGATGTCGCAGCTCCTGCCAGCGCTGGCTGAGCCATCTGTGCTGGTGATGGACAACGCACCCTACCACAGCCAGCTGGTGGAGGAGAGCCGCTGCCCCACCACCGCCACCAACAAAGCGGAGCTTGTGAAATGGCTGGAGTGCCGCAAGATTCCCTACCCTCCACACTCCACACGCCCCGAGCTTCTGCAGCTCTGCAAGCAGAACCGGCCAGAACCTCGGTACACTGTTGACAACATCATCCGCTCATGGGGTCATGAGATCGTCTGCCTGCCGCCCGCTCACCCTGAGCTCAACGCCATCGAGCAGGTGTGGGGCTGCATGAAGCGACATGTGCGCTCTTCTTTACAGAGGTTCACCCGCGCAGATCTGCAGGCCAGGCTAGAAGAAGCCAAGCTGATCGCTACAAGGAAAGTGTGGGCAGGTGCTGTAAAGCGATCGAGAACCTTCAAGGTCCAGTACTGGACTTCAGATAATATACACAAAGGTGTGGATCCCGTCATCATCACTATCGACAGCGATGATGAGGACGAGTTGTTCCTCGATAGTGATGAAGACTAAAATAAAAAATATGTGCTCAGTTGTTTGTATCATTTGTCCTCCCATTGAATTTCCCCTTGCTATATTTGTCTAAACTGACCTCTGAACACAAGGGCCTAACCACCTCCTTCCCTCCTGACTTTGTTATTTATTTATTTGTTTTTCAGTTACATTTCCTTTTACATACTACTTTACTCTTGAATCCCTGCCCTATTCCCACTCTTACACCTTATTAACCCCTGACCAACCTCCTATAAATAACCAAGCCTCAGCTGCCCGAACACACCAGACGTCCAACGTAACTGTGGAAAACAGGATCATATACATATTTCAGTTGATATATAATGCCACCATAAAACTCTGCAGCACGTAAGAAACAGTCAAACACGTTAGAACAGTGATCACGGTCGTTTGCATACAACTGCCTACAATACTCTGCATTTACTGCACACTGACTTGCCACTACAGACCGATAACATGTGCACAGCTGCATTTCTGTCTTCTTGGTGTAATGGTTAAGGTGTGTGTATAGTGTTTATGTGATCGCGGGTTCGTATCCCCGTGAGGACCATAACATTGATTTAATTTCATTGATTTCATTGACTAAATAGTTTGGTTGGTGGGTTGGAAGAGTTAAAAATATATAATAATAATTATGTATTATGGAAGAGAGAGAGAGAGAGAGAGAGAGAGAGAGAGAGAGAGAGAAAATGTTAAGGTGGGGAAGAGAGCGAGAAGTGTTGGCAGGGGAGAGAGAGAGAGAGAGGTCGGGGTTGGGGGGGAGGGGGGGAGGGGGGAGGAGAGAGGTGGGGAGAGAGAGAGAGAGAGCGAGAGAGGAGGGAGAGAAAAGGCGGAGGAGAGAGAGGGTGGGGGGTGGTGAACTAAAAAACAACTGTACCATACCGAATTTCATAACGTACCGTACTGCCAGCCTTACAGCTGAGCAAAACTTATGGGGAGATACATGGATAAAGTATATCTATATTGATTGAAATTTGGATTTTTGTTTTTTAGAACAATTTTTGTATTATCATTAGAATTACTATATAACCTCATCCTGAAGTTTGGCACACCTGTCTTAAGGACACTTCATATATATGTAACTGGACTCACAACTTACCGTTTCCAACACTCCACCCCCCACCCCCCTTCTCCTCACACTCACACTCTCTCTCTCACACGCGCACACTGTATCGGAGTTCCTTTCCCTGCTCACTTCCGCTTGTTCTGGCAATTATCTGTGAAGATGAAAAGATTCACTCCTAGTCCTTCCACACCATTGCCTCGTGTGTCCTATATAGCTTTTGCACTTATACTACTCTGCCTTTTTTCTCTCTCTCAGATTGTTTCTCAAAAATCCGTAAAGTGATTCCTCTTTTATTTCTTTGTTCTATGTTTGTGTACACTTTATTTTAGATTTACCTGCATTACATTATAATGTTCAATACATTGCATTAAATATTTGTTAACTAGTATAAAAGAAAGTAAATTAGGAATCTAAAACAATATATATATATATATATATATATATATATATATATATATATATATATATAGATTGATGAATAGTTAGTATTTCAAGTCCAATCTGGGGAAATAATCGTAATGGAAAGAGAGAGATTGTTTAGTGCACTACAATCACTACAGAGTGTGCAAATTACTATCTACTCTCTTCTTAAACTTAACTGAAGAAATTTTTACATCTTATGAGAACATTTTGTTCCAGGTAGAACATATCGAATATGCGAACAAGTGTTCACAAATACTGGTGCTAAACTTTTTCAATTCTAACTTCCAGCCATGGTTCCGTGTTGCATTCATATTGCGACTAGACATTGTCAAACCCATTAAGTATATAAAACACTTCAGTCAGACGACCTTGTAGTTTGAGTGTTTCCAACGAAAAGAGATCAATAACTCTCAACTAGCTCAATCTTCTAACCAATGGAATAAGCTGGGTAGCCCTAGCCTGCACTCTTTCCTGAGTGCTAGAGACCACAATTGAACAACATACGCCAGTAGAACCTGTATCATAGTTATAGAGTACGAGGGTTATTTCCCTATTTATACACTTTACTCTTAATATAGCCCAATAATATCTGATATTTCTTCTCTACTTCAATGCAATGCTTGGAAAACTTTAGGCCACTGCTAATCAGAATTCCAAATCCTTTTCCAAATCAGTCACTTCCAGAGGCATTCCTGATAGCATATAGCCTGACTTGGGGTTTGCTTGTCCGATATGCATCACCTTGCAGTTTTCCAAGTTTAGTGGCATCTGTCATGTCTCAGATCATTTGCCCAGTCTGTAAAGATCCATCCTGAGCTGTTCCACCCCATTTGGGCCATTCACATTCACTGCAAATTTTATGGCATTTTCAAATTTGGAGATCACACTCGACTGACCAATATAAATTTGTCAGTGATATGTATGATAAACAGAAGTCGGCCATGGACAGATCCCTTAGGATCTCCAGAGATTACTGGAATCCACTCAGAAGAAACACCATTGATCACCAACCATTGCTGTGAACCTTTCTTGCCAATTTGTGACCTGTATTAATACCAAGTGCATTCACTTTTGACATTAGTCTGCAATAAAGCACTTTGTCAGAAGCTTTTTGAATATCTTAGTAAAGGATACCTATGGCTCTACATTTGTCATACTCAGGATTTCGTGGACATGTTCAGTAAATTGGTAAGGCAGGATTGGTTCCGCCTGATTCCATGTTGTGGATTCCAGGTAGTCAACTATTTTGTCTACTAGTATCCATTCTCAAAATTGTACTATGATAGAAATCAAGCTAATCGGACAATAAATCTAGGGACACTCATGATCGTGTTTTTTTAGAGAGAGAGAGAGAGAGAGAGAGAGAGATGAGAACGAATTCCTATGCACAACGTTTTTTTTTTCTTTGTGTGATTGTTATAGCTGAAGGCAACTAAAAATCGGCTGGTGTGTTGGCTTGAAATCCACTGTTTATAGTAGATTCTACACGAACACACACACAATACTGTCGGAATAGAGATACACTGTGGTATGTGTTGCAATCATATCGATTGAGGCGAAAACTACTGAGAGTAGTGAACAGTTTTTATGTAAATAATATGGCATGCATGCATGTTAAAATGGGGAGGAGAACGATTCTAAGAGGAGGTTGGTTTGCTGCAGGTTTGTTTGACGTCACAGTGGATACTATGGTGGTTTTCTGATGTATTTGTGTGACAAGCGTCCCTGACTACGGACAGTAGGTTAAAGCTGCAGATATTGGATTCAGAGTGGTTTACAGTACAAGGAAGTTGAAGGTGAATGTGGTAATGGATAATTATATATATTGCAGTAGAGGTCGTGTTCAGGACAGATTGAACAAATATTTTATTTTGAAGAGGTGGAGAAGTAAAATTATTTGGTGGGAGGTATATTAGCAAATTAGGAGCATGGGTGAGAAGTTGAACATTGGGTGGTAATAGTAATATATGTACTGTACAATCGGGTGCCGTATTCACCCCTTTATGAACGGCGGTCCACGGTAATGGTTAGGGGAGGTGTTTGGAAGAGAGGGCAATGCACACATAAACACTGTGTGAAACATTTAAAGCAGAATTCGAAGACCTAAAATGCTTTAAACTACGCTAGTCTCTGTTGTCTTCTCTCCTAAGTCCCACCCAAGGATAATATAAGACAAATGGGAAAGTGCGATATCAGAGTTCTGACAAGTTATCTGCCGCACGATTGCAAGAGAAAACGAGAGGTTACCTGATAACTCATAATATTCCCTTACTTGTACTGTACTATGAACGCTATGAATAATCAATTCAATGTTGCCCACAGACATGAAAACATGTAAAGATGATAGTTCAAAATACATATATAGAGGCTACTGTAAAGGCCAGATCATAACGTATTTGTCGTCATTATGAGGAAGTTCAGAGACTCCTGTACCGCCGCCATTGTTGTTGTGAGACTTGGGCTTGCCAACTTCAACCAGGCTGGGATCTATCCCCAACAGAATATCACTAGATGTCATATTTATACCCTTACCTACGTACTTCCTCATAATGTCTGGTTTAAAAAGTATTTTACAATTTAACATCTACAGTTTTTGCAACACCTCGCCCTCTGCATGGCAGGTGACTAAACTCGGCCATGGGAGGGGTCGACAAAATTCGGACCTATGAGTGTGCAATCTTTATATATATTCATAATACCTTTTTCTTGTTATTGTGTTGATTGGAGTTATACTTGCATCATATTAAAGTATATTCATATATTGTATAAGTATATTTACTTCTTTCACTTTTGCTTTTATATATCTATTATTTTCTAAATAATTCACAAGCGTTTTTACCCATATTAATTCACTCTCCTCATTAATTTAATGACCCCTCATTATGCGGAAGTTTCCCTAACTATGGTAACACTGCAGACAAGCAAGGCGTACAGATATCCAGCAGTATCTGATAAGGAGAAACGACTGAGGACTTTTGGTTGTATGCCTCACGACCGTGGTGCCACCAAATTCATCGAACTCGCGCATAACTCAAATTTTAACGTTAGGCTTCCACCACCTTTAACTAACGTCCTTGGTCCCACCCCTAACCATAGAGTAAAGATAGTTAGAGGCCAAAGCGTGATTCCACAAATCTGAAAATAGTGATCCTCGCGTTCGAGAGATGGCAGCACGATCAAAAAAAAAAAAAAAAATGGGAGGGTCCCTGTTAATTCATAATAACCCCTACCTTGTACTAATAACGCTATTAATAATCAATTCAACGTTATCCAGAGACTCTGTAAACATGACAGAGTTCAATAGACATAACTAAAGGCTATTGTAAAGGCCATATCATCGTGAAATTGTCGTCATTTTAAGGAGGTTCACAGTCAAGTCTCTTCTCCCCCCCCCCCCCCCCCGCCGTTGTTGTTGTGAGAATGAGGAGTAACGGGAGTTGCCAACGTCAAGCAGGCTGGGTCAAAATATCCCTAGATGTCATAAGTATAACCTACGTAAGTATTTCGTGTAAATGTCCAGTTTTAGTGCAACTTTACAAATTAACATCTACGTACCATGTAACAAATAATATATATTCAAAATTACATTTTTTTTCTTGTTGTGTTGCTTAGAGTTATACAGCTTGCATCATATATAAGTATTTTTATAGTGTATATGTATACTTAATTATTTCCTCTTGCTTTTATATATCTATTTTGTTTTAAAGTGTTTTTACCAACATTAATTCACTCTTAAAGACGTTCCCTCTTTAACCCTTCCCGCACAGGCTCGCTATCCTAAGGACGTTGCTGAGATCCGGGCGATATGGCCGAAAAACGTCTATGCCTAGGCTACCGTATCTTTGTTATTTTAACCTGACAAGCGCGATATAGACGTAGGTGCTAGGGTAGTTATTTGTGCATTTCTAGCCCTGGATTCTGACAGAATTCGTTATATTTACAATATAAACCATTATTTGTTTTCGGTATGCTTTTATTTTACATATATGATGTATATATGAACCTTCAAGAGTGCTAAAATAAGTGGGAAAAGCATTTGGGTGGTGAAAAACGAAGATATTGGCCACCCGGTCATAATCTCAGGCGAGAGAGAGAGACAGGCAGCCTTCCCCTCTCGCTGTCTGGGAGTCAACTGAGGAGAGCGGGGCGGTGTGTGCCGGTGTCTGGGTGTTGCATAACGATCTTTTATGCAACCCACTTGTGCTACATTATCGCGGGAGAGTAAAATAACCGATAAATGATGATAATAAGAGGAAAAATAGGTGATAATTGAGGAGGGGAGGGAGGGGGGAATAAGGTGGGGAAGGAGGGGAGGGGGGTGGGTGAGATTTACATGGATGAGTACTGGAGGGGAATTATCTCACCTAGAGACAAATTCCTTTGTTTTGATAGGCCCTTTTTTTTTATGGAAGGCTTTTTTTATGGTCCTGCTTCCGTGAGGCCTATCGCGTTCCCTATAGGAAGCCTTCCGTGAGGCCTATCGCGCTTGCCGGGTTAACTGCTAGAAAACTTCCACACATGTCTAAACGTACTGTCGTTTCCAATCTGTAGACTGGCATTGAGTAGAGCTCTCTAAGTCAACTGGTTCACTTGTGATGACGATTTCCGTGGAGCGCATTTTGCCGCTATTTTAGCAATGTGACACACTTCAAGACTGAATCTGTCTTAGCAGACCACACAACAACAAAGCTCCGACGTCTGCTTCCTTCCAGAGGTGCACGCGTCGCCTCCGACAGGATTTGTTTACATACGTCGGACGCGCGGCTTTCAAATAAGCTGAATAGGCTTTCAAGCTTACGGATTATAAAAGGACACCCGGGCTCCTGCCCATCTGCCGCGGTGTTCTTTTAAAATGCTGCCCGGGCTGGAAGGGTTAATCTACCGCCCACTCACTATGCGGACTTTCCCTAACAGTGGTAACACTGTAGACAAGCCACGCGCGCAGATATCAAGGAGTATTTAATAAGGAATATCCTCTGGGGCCTTTTGCTTATAATGTTGTGCCCCACGATAGTGCTGACACCCCTAGTTCGCGCAAGGAAATAAACACTTTCTCCTCTTTCCTTTAATTATCTTTGCCCCTAATCAAGGAGGATAGATAGGAGATGAAAACGTTGAGTTCCATGTGCGTCCTAGGGGTAGCACCATTGTCGTGGGACATACAACCAAAAGACTTTATTTATTTATCTTTATTAGATACTCCTTGATGTCTGCTTGCATAGCTTGTCTGCAGTGTTACCATAGTTAGGGAAACTTCAGCTTAATCAGGGGGCGTTATATTAAAGAGGGAACTTCTTTGATAGTGAATTAATATGGGTAAAAGCAATTGTTAAATATTTTGAATAAAACAGTTATATGAAAGCAAGAGAGAAAGCAGTAATTATACTTATACCATATACATAATACTTAACGCCTTACGAGCGCGCGCGCAAGGTATTTCTACTACCCGCCAAGCGGGTGGTTTTACCCTAAATGGACTTGTTTCCGTGCTGTTTTTCATGCATAAACAAGAGCTAGAGCGTAATACAATTATGTATCTCTGAAAGGGCATAAATTGAGCTTTCCAATGACACCAGAACCATCCTTCTACGACCACGTGTTCTCTTGCAACGATCGTGCAAGGCGAGTGCAAAATCCCTAAAATATGGTAATTTCCTTACATAAATCCCTGTGTAGTGAAGGAGGGAGGGTGGATGTGTGTGGAATAGATGTCCGTAGTCGCGCGGGACCCGTGCCGAGCGGTCATGAGCCGACCTATGCTCCTCCCATCGCTCCGCTCTCTCTCGGAGCCATTATTGCTCAAAAGTGGGAGAGAGACTTCGTCAGCAGAGCGGACTCAGCGTGGTGATCATCCCTGACCTATCTCAACCACACTCACTCCTAGCTGTGAATGCTGTAGAAAATCGTCTCTCCTAGTGTGAATGCTGTAGAAAATGGCTATCATTCATTACTCATCAAAGTGTATTTAAAGGTGTGTACAGTGAATATCAAACTTCTATAATATTGTTTCACGGTCATATATTTTCCGTATGTCTAGCGAGATAAATTCAATTTGCTAATTATGACTCGTAAGATGAGCTTTCCTGGCATTTGCGTGTTTTCTAACTCATGTAAAATCGTTGGTCAAATGGCGGTCACTTCAATATGTCATTCAGTTCAAATTATCGACATGTCACTTCATCTCGGTATACTGATATGGACGTGAGGTGTGTGAGATGTGGTTTACGCCCTCCTGACACACTCTCCCGTCATGAGTCAGTAAACAGACAATCACTCAGTCATTCATCTTAGCTTTCACCCTTGCTATGTGTATAGTGTGTGTGCGGTATGCGGTAATGTCCAGATGTATCCCTAATTCAATTTTTATTCCTAAGTGATAACATTGTTTTAGGACTTAATGCCCCTTTCCCACTGATGCGATTTCATACGATTTTCATCGCCGAAACCAAGAACTGGGCACATTCGTAACATGTCGCAACAAAATCTTGAACCCTCGCATGATGATCGTTTGACTCGCAAGGGCCCTCGCTGGGCATCGCAAATGTTCGGATTGTTCAAAATTTGGCACGAGGACTGGCGAGGGGTCCGAACCCTCGCAAGCATCGCTGAACATTGCCAAGGGATCGGCGAGGCCCTCGGAAATCCTCGGCGACGTCGGCGAAACATCGACGAGGGTGTCGCATAAAAAAAAAGCGTCGTCGAGAGTATACCCGCCACGGGTATACTTCGTAGAGGCGTACGAAGTAGATGAATGCTCGGATAACACTTCGCCGAGGCCAAAGAGCACCTTCGGCGAGGTGGGTAAATAAAAATGATTAGGCCTTACCTTACCTTTGGATACCTTTGGATGTGTTCGCCGCTCCTCTAGCAGCACCAAGGAGCGCGATGCCCCTCGTTATGGGTGGTGATTTGGTGCAGTAGACTGTTTGAAGCGACAGCTCGCTCCCTTGCGAGGATGGGCTCGTCTGGCACTTTTTGCAGTTCGACATCTAGGGCTCTCTTGAAGTTGTCTAACGAGATGTCCCTCATGTCTCTTACTCGCCGTGGGAGTTTGTTGAAGAGACGTGGGCCTCTGTGTGATAACCAGCCCTCTCGCAGAGAGCCCATAGCACCCCTGTTATTCATCCGGGGGATTTCGCATTCCCAGCCTCTCCTATCACTGAATTTCATGACTATCGGAGTATGTAGGTTTGGTACTAAACCCTCTGCGATTTTCCACGTGTATATTATTAGGTAACGTTCTCTTCTACGTTCCAGTGAGTACAGATTCATGCTCTTAAACGCTCCCAATAGTGTAGATGTTTTATCGAACTTATATGCGAAGTGAAATTTCTTTGTACACTCTCTACGTCATTTATTTCACCTGCTTTGTATGGGGATGTTAATACGCTACAGTATTCAAGCCGAGGTAGCACTAGAGATTTGAAGAGCGTTATCATAGGCAATTCACCGCGTGTTTTAAAAGTACGCAGAATCCAACCCGTTAGACGTTTCGCAGCCGCCACTTTGACCTGGTTATGTACTTTGAAACCCATATTTTCAGACATTTATACCCCAAGGTCTTTCACACTGTCTTTCCGTTCTATTATGTGGTTAGATTCTGTTAAGTAATTTGTAGTTTCTTTAACACCATTATTATCTCCGTACCGTATTAACACTAGATTAGCGGGCTAGCGGTTTATTTATATGTACCGCCCAGCGGGGTGTTTTTAGCCAAAATAGGGCTGTTTACGTGATCATTTTCATGCCTAAATAAGACCCAGAGCGTAAAACAAGTATCTATCCCTGAAAGGGCATAAACAGAGCTTTCCAATGACACCATAGCGATCCTTTTATGATGGCTAGTTTTCTTGCAACAACCGCGCAACGCGAGTGCAAAAAGCATGTAATTCGGCACTTTCCCCATACAATTCAGTATGTAGCGAGTGAGAGAGGGAGGGAGGAGGTGGGATTCGTGTCAGTAGGTTCGCCGCGGTGGTCTGGAGCAGTCATACGCTCGCTACTCTCCTGCCACCACTTGTCTCTCTCTCTCAGCAACATTACGTGCTGAAATTGCCACACGACCTATGTCGCGCGCCGCCAGATAGTCCAGATTTATTATACTCGACTTATGTTGCGCGCCGACACTTAGGGGTTAATTGGAATTTTTCCTCATTGAATTGCATGTTGTTTTCCCTGGTCCACTGGAACACTACATTCATGTCTTCCTGCAGTCGGCCCGTGTCCTCTTGTGTGTTTACTATCTTGCTTAATTTTGTGTCATCAGCAAAAGACGACACTGTACTGTGTCTGGTGTTGGTATCTATGTCGCAAATTAGTAGCCTATAGTGAACCTGTCAACCTTTTTTTCTATGCACCTCTCGTAAGGGGGTTAACCTGTTTTTTTTTCTGTTTCTCTCCTTTTCTCTCTTTCTCTGGCTGGTATCCATTCGGCCCCATTCAGCCAACTGTTTTAAGACATATATCCCCATCCAAGTATCGATATCTTCCTGGCGAGCGATAGCGAGCCAGCATTGTATAGAGAAATCCTGCTTTGCCGGAGAAATGTTTCTATCGAAAAATGTACAAATATAGCTTGCTCTCAAAACATAAATAAATATATGTTGGCTCACTGCCACTCACCAGGAAAATATTGAAACATGGATTGGAGTAAACGTCTTATAACAGTAGGCTGAATGGGGACGAAATGATACAAGGCAAAGAGAGAGGGAGAGAAAGAGAAAACCAAAAAAGCGAGGTGGGCTCAATTAAGCCGTAATTCGTAAACATACGGCAAGGACATTGCCAATCTCCGAATTAAGGGGAGATGGGTCGTTTTTCTGGTCCCCTTTCTTCCTCATGGTTAACCCCATTAGTTTTCATATTTTATGACGTTCGGCCCATTAGTTTGGCGATTTTAAGACATTTCACCCCATTTCGTTGTCAATATTAAGACTTTTCGTGTCATTTAGGCGTCGAGTTTTTCCTGGCTAGCGATAGCGAGCCTGTACTTTTTGAGGAACTGACCTTCGGCCAGGATATTTTTCTATCGAAAAATGTACAAATTGATCTTGAAGGAGGGTGTTGGGGGGTGCTTTATATGCTTGATGGAGGTCTAGGAATGAAACTAAATCAATAATAAACAAATATTTAAATGAACAAATATTACGCCCATCCCCCCTTAAGGGGAAATGGACCGTTTGTTTGGTCATTCATTCCTTTATTTCTTAGTTTCCTCACTAGACCTCCATCAAACTTAAAACAAAACACTTTAAACCCCCCTTCAAGATAAATTTGCACATTTTCGACGAGATGGGTTGGGTATAAGGGGGGATCTGCTTGGTGTGGGCCTATTGGCGCTCTGCAGACCCACGTAATCTTGTGTTGATCTCCGACCGTTTTGGTGAGGTCAGTCCTCAAGGCATTATTGAGTTGGGTCTATAATTAGGCCTTGTAATTGGGGTTGGGTGTGACAGGGATCTGCCTTGTGTGGGCCGATCGGCTTTCTGCAGACTCCCATTTTCTTATGTTCTTATGTTTGTGCCATGAAATATATGCAAAATGTTTTTGGATAATCTCACCGAGGTCACCGCCGAACCATTGCTTAATTCGCCGAAGACGTCGCAGAACATGCGCCGAGGATTCGTTCATCCTTCGCATATTTCGCAATATTTTATTCAAATGTGACAGTTCTTGCCGAGGTCATCGGCGAACCATCGCTCAATTTGCCGATGACGTCGCATAATGTCGCCGATTCCGTCTTATGCATCGGCCACATTGTCGCCAAGTGTAAACTTGTCAACGGTTTTTAACGGTCAAAATCGTATATGTCGCACAAATTCGTTGCGAAATGACAAAACTACGTCCTCGGCGAGGAAAATCGTATAAATTCGCATCAGTGGGAAACATAAGGGAATTATTTTTCCAAGTCTTTAACCTCTGAAGTGCGCATGGGGGTAATTGGAAACGTCCCCCTATGCTGACGTATTTGAGGTGTTTCCGTCACTAAAATATTCATTGTGCCATTAATAGCATTAATACTTATCCATATGCGCCTATTATGGGTTGATTATAAAGGTATTAACCAGAAACAACAATAAAACGAGTGAAAACAGCGTTTGGATGGTCAAAATCGGAGATATAGCCCGCGAGTTGTATAATGTATGGGTGAGGCAAACTGCTTTCCCGCCAATTTCCCCCAAGGCCACTGAGACACAGTCGATCGATACTCTCTCTCTCTCTCTTGCACTCGCTTGCCATCATTGATGACAACACCCTGCTTGCAACTCGCTAATGTTAGCACGAAAATATACCTCAGAATAAGGGAATTACAGGGAAAATAGGTGATAACTGAAGGAGAGGAGGAAAGTGGGGAAGGAGGGGAGGTAGAGGACTGAGATTTTTTTTTTTTTTTTTTTTTTTTCTTTTTTTTTTTTTTTTTCGATGTCAAAAGTTGATTTTTTTTTTCACTCACTCATAAGAGTCTCCCCGCAGTCCGCCGGGGGAACTCTTAAGAGTCTCCCCGCAGTTCCCGGGTTAATCATTTGTTTTCTAAATTTCTTTCACCCAGCAAGTTGTAATATGTGATTTGGGTTTAATTCTCATTTTGAGAACATCTCAGGTTTTAAAGTGACTCTAGTGTTCATTAATTAACAACTTTTCTTATTTTTTTTTACAAGTGCTCGAGTTGGTTAGACCTATGTCGAATTTCAACTCTCAGGCGGCAGCCAAGGTAATCGAGTATATTTTTTAATTTTCTCAGTGCGTCTATTTAACATCTTTATTGTACGTACAGTGTAATTTTGTTTTTCTTAACATCAATTTTGGATTTCTAACGAGTTTGAGATTCCATCTTAATTTTCTTCTTTATCACAAGCTGGTAATGTTTATACTTCTATTTTCATCATGGGGAGATTTTCATGTTGCGGTCTTTTGTGGGAGATTAAAAACTTGTTCTACGGTTCTTATACTGCCTCAGAAGTACAAGTTTTGTAAAGATTAATTTTCGGGTTTTATTAACATCTTTTTGTCCAAAATTTGTGGACTCTACCGTAATACCCTCGTTTTTTTCGAGTTTCAATTTGAAATGAATTTTGGAAGTTTGATTGATTGACATTTTCATGGAGTATTCTTTTTGGAATCGTTCAATTGTAACTTTTTTTCGTTCAGTTGTTCTGACGAAATTTTGGGGAGCTAAGTTAATATTTCTTCAATTTTTTTTTTTTTTTTACCCATTTTTGTGTTTTCGCTTTTGCCTGTTAACCCTTAACTGGCGGCGAGCAACATATGTCGAGTGAAATAAATTTGGACTAAGTGGCGGTGCACGACAGCTGTCGAGCGCCATTTTCAGCACGTAATGTTGCTGAGAGAGAGAGCTGAGCGGTGGGACGAGCGTAGTAACCTTATGACCGCTCCCCACGACCACCATGGACATACTGAACTGTATTCTACTTTCCTCCCCCCTTTCTCACTCGCTACACAGGAAATTATGTAAGGAAATTACCTTATTTTAGAGTTTTTGCACTCGTATTGCACGATCGTTGCAAGAGAACCAGTGGTCGTACAAGGATCGTTCGGGTGTCATTGGAAAGCTCTGTTTACGCCCTTTCAGGGATAGATACTTGTTTTACGCTCTGGGTCTTATTTAGGCATGAAAATGAGCACAGAAACAACCCTATTTAGGTTAAAAAAAAAAACGCTGTGCGGTACGGTCAAATAGACCGCCTAGCCCGCCAATAAGGTGTTAATATTGCTAGGGCTATATATATATAGGCTACTTCGGTAACTTTCGTTCGCTAATTTTGTGGTTTAATTTTGTATACAAGTGAGTTTTTTCCCCTCACGTTTATTTTCGAGTTAATTTTTTTGGATCACAGGATATTTTAGTCATGTGTTTTCCATTGCTTTTTTCGAGTTAGCTTACTGTACAATTGGGTCAAGTTAAGTTATCTTCATTCATAACATTTTACTGAATATTCTCGAGTTGAAATCATATGTTTAATTTCCGTAGAGTTAATGTTTTAATAACTTTTACACAAAGGCGGTCAAGCAACATCAGACCTTTAGTTTTTGGCCCAGAGAAGTTTAAACACTATTATTTAGTATATTTGCATGAAACATTGGCTATAGTTTATCTAATATAGATGTTTGATTTCACTGTTTGGCTTATTTGCATTGAAAAGAAAATATAATCTTGGAAAATCATTTTAGAGAGAATTGGGAAACTGAACAAATTTTTCCTGAGTAGACTATATTGATCATTTTTATTTCGTGGTCTTGTTCGAGAACGGCCATAGAGGAGAACGAAAATATTAGTATACACTATTGCAATTTTATCTTTGAATTTGTTTTTGTTATCAACATTTATGTGTTGTGTGGAATTTTATGAATTTATGATAACAACAAATTTAGGAATTTGTTTATTAATATCTGTATTTAGGGTATTAATATAACTTTTATGTATATTTTGTTGTGGTGAATTTTAAGTTGCTCATGTGTGGCATTTTTTTGTTTTGGATGGGTTTTTGCCTGCCATTTATTTTGGTGTGGAGGCTATTGTAAATCCTTAGTTTTGTTTTTTTATTGGGGTTTAGGAATTTATTTTAGAATTTATTTGCACTATGTTGTAATATTTTGGCATTTGCAAGAACGAGTGTGTGATATATATTCTATAGGAATGGCCATAGGGTTTGCCCATAGAAATACCGGTACCGTCTAGCTAACGGCTGAAAATATTTATTTCTGAATTTTATCCGAATTTTATCTGTGATTTTATTTGCGAATTTTGTTTTGACAAAATAGGTAGGATGTCTTATGCACACCACGAGATGTGGATTTATGTGTTTCATATTGATATTTCTATCTATAAGTAGGGTGTTATCCCTTTATTTTAGATTAAATTTTATTGGTGTTTTTGTTTCAGAATAGGAAGGTATTAGTTACACACCACAGGATGTGGCTTGCTGCATTAAATATAGATATATATCATGTTCCTATAGATAGGATGTTTATTCCTGATTTTACATCAGGTTTTAATTTGGTTTTATCAAACTTGGAAGGTTTTCATGTTTTTGTTTTATTACAAACTTGGATATTATTTATTTACGCATACGGGTCTAACCTAAGTGGACTTGTGTTTATTCTTTTTATTTTATCTTATGAGTTAGGACTTCATTATTTTTCCTGCCGTATTTTATAATTTACCTAGGATTTGCTTTTGTTTTTGCTTGCAGCTGTATATTTTAGTTTTTACCTTGTTTTATAAGTCTGTATTACTTTGCTTTGTTAATCGATTTACAGCAAACTTCATTATTATATGTCTTTGTTTTTGTTTGTTCTTCTTGGGATTTTGTTTAGAGATAATACCTATAGTATTTTTCTTTTGCAATTTTGTTTTTGTTCATTGTCTTAGCAATTCTGGTTGCTTTGTTCAATTTTTAATCCGTTCATTATAATTTTACTAAACCTTTATTTTTTATTAAAAAAATACTTAAAAAATTTCCATTCCACTTTCGAATTTTTCTTCAACTGAAATGTTGTTTTAATCTTTGACTTAATTCTTTTACTCTCACATGATCTTAAGTGCCTGCCTTGCGGTGGGTAACGCAAGGATGTTAGTGAGGGCGTATTACATTTCACTATTGTACAATGTTTACTATGAATCATTATTACATCTCTCATATAATTTTAAGGTAGTATACTTACTAAGAATGATCTAATGTTGGTAACTGTACAGCTGGGAGGACATTAACCCCTTTCGATATCTACCTAGTCAGGAAACCTTCATATGCTTTTTAGCTTACTCTAGCATCTTGTAGTCACCCAGGCACTGTTCGTATGACCAATGATGATCACGTGTTGGAGAGGTGCTGCGAGGTGACCGCAATATCCCATCCTTACTTCTTTTATCCTTGCCCTAACCATTACCGGGCCCGCCGTTCAGGATGGGTCCCGGCCTCTACTCTTGCCAGAGACGGTTGGGCTAGAGACTATGGCATTCGATTGTACTTAGGGCAATGAGGAATGTATGGCAAAATTAATTTCTCAACACAGGTAAAGTAGAGAAATCTTGAAGGATTAGTAGGACCAACAGTATTATGGGGGTTCGAGGCATGAGCTCTGAATTGTAGACATTGTAGGAGGATGGAAATGTTGGACATGTCGTGTGTGAGGACAATAACGCTGAAAAATGGCGAAGTGCGAGAAACGTGTGAGGATAGGTGTAATGCATTGGCTTGGGCATACGGAAGGATGAGTAGAGAAGGAATGACGAGATCTCCAGAGCAGAGTTGGAGGCTATGAAGGGGAAAAGAAACCCAAGGAGAAAGTGGAGTATGTGTGTAAAACTAATTTTGATGAACAGTGGTTGAGCATCCAGGAATGTGAAAGATGTACAAAACATAGAGTGCATTTTGGAGCAATGGAGGGATGACACACTGGGTAACGATACCTACTAAATTGTTGTGAAAGGTTCGGGATATACTGTACGTGGGGCCTGATCGTGAACATTTGTATAGCTTGTGCCTAGTCACTTATATTCCAAACAGCAAAAAAGTGTAAATGTGGCGAAACAAAAGTATGTGAATGTCCGTTTTTTTTTTTTTTTTCCCTGTGTATAATTATGTCTCTAGGTATTTTTTTTCTTCAGTGTGCTACGTCATCCAAGCAGCAATTGTAAACAAAGAAAACAAAAACAGAAAGAAAACAAAAGGCATTGAATTGGAATGGATTTTTTAACACAATATCATAATCATTGTATGCTCCCTTTCTGGTATTCGCATTCTGTACTTCTGTAACTTGTTTAGCTATTAATGTATTACATTTTAATACAGCTTCATAGTAATGGGAATGTTTTGTCATTACCCTATATATTTTGAATGTAATTGTTATTTTGGTATTAAGTTTGATTTTCCTATTCAAGCTTACTCTGAAAACAACCAGGATTTGCAATCGACTAGCACAATAACTCTGCTTCTAAGCCTCGTGAAAAAGGGTGGGTGGGGGAGAAGACAATTATTTGTCCAGATATTTGTTTTGCCGCATGGATGAACCTGGAGGAAGAGTTTCCTTCTTACTAAAATACTGGAGGGACAGGTGGATATTCTGAGAGAAGTTTCTACCACTTAGAACATATCTTATATGTGAACAAGTGTTCACAAAGACTGGTGTTGAACTTGTTCAATTCTAACTTCTAGCCATGCTTCCGTGTTGCATTCATATTGAGGCTAGACATTGTCAAACCCATTAAGTATATACAACAATTCAATCAGACGACCTCGTAGTTTGAGTGTTTCCAACGAAAAGAGATAAAGAACTCTCAACTAGCTCAGTCTTCTAACCAATGGAATAAGCTATGTAGCCCTAGCCTGCACTCTTTCCAGGCGTTCTATATCTTTCCTGTGTGCTAGAGACCAGAATTAAACAAAATGCGTCAGTATAACCTGTATCATAGTTGTAGAGTGTGAGGATTATTTCCTTATTTCTGTGCTTTACTCTTATTATAGTCCAATAATTTCTGATATTTCTTCTCTAATTCAATTCAATGCTTGGAAAACTTTAGGCCACTGCTAATCAGAACATCCAAACCCTTTTCCAAATCAGTCACTTCCCGAGGCATTCCCGATAGCAAATAGCCTGATTTGGGGTTTGCTTGTCCGATATGCATCACCTTGCAGTTTTCCAAGTTTAGTAGCATCTGTCATGTCTCATATCATTTGCCCAGTCTGTTATGATCCATCCTGAGCTGTTTCACCGAATTCTGGGTCCTTCACATTCACTGCAAGTTTTATGGCATTTTCAAATTTGGAGATCACACTCGACTTACCAATATCAATGTAATTGATATCTATGATAAAGAGAAGTCGGCCATGGACAGGTCCCTGTGGAACTCCAGAAATGACTGGAATCCACTCAGAAGAAACGCCATTGATTACCAACCATTGCTTTGTAGGCCTACCTTTCTTCTCCAATGTGTGACCTGTATTTATACCAAGTGCACTCACTTTTGACATTAGCCTGCAAAAAGGCACTTTGTCAGAAGCTTTTTGAATATCTTAGTAAAGGATGTCTATGGCTCTACCTTTGTCATACTCAGGATTTCGTGGAAATTTTCATTAAATTGGTAAGGCATGATCGGTTTCGCATGAATTCATGTTGGGAATATGAAATCAAGTTGTGGATTTTCAGGTAGTCAACCATCTTGTCTACTAGTATCCCTTCTCAAAATGTTACTATGATAGAATTCGAGGTAATTGGCCAATAATTCTAGGGACACTCATGATCCCGTTTCTTAAAGAGAGAGAGAGCTAGAGTGAGAGTGAGATGAAACAACATTCCTACTCTCAAAGTGTTTTTCTGTGCGAGAGTATAATAGCTGAAGGCAACAAAAAATCGGCTGGTGCGTTGGCTTGAAATCCACTTATTATAGTAGATTCTACACGAACACACAAGACATACTGTCGGAATACACATACACTGTGGCATGTGTTGCAACCACATGGATTGAGGGGAAAACTACTGAGAGTAGTGAACAGTTTTTTTTATGTAAATAATATGGCATGCATGCATGTTAAAGAGGAGAGTAGAACGATTCTAAGAAAGGATTACTATATTTCCAGAGCAGAGTTGGAGGCTGTGAAGGGGAAAAGAAACCCAGGGAGAATATGGAGTGATTGTGTGAAACACATTTTGATGACCAGGGGTTGAGCATCTAGGAATGTGAAAGGTGTGTAAAAGATAGAGTGTATTTTTGGAGCAAAGGCGGGATGACACACTATGTAACGACACCTACTACATTGTTGTGAAGGGTTCGGGATATACTGTACGTGGGACCTGAACGTGAACATTTGTATAGCTTGTGCCTAGTCACTTATATTCCAAACAGCAAAACAGTGTAAATGTGAGCGAAAAAAAAAAAAAAAAAAATGAATGTCCGAGTTATTTTTTGTTTTTTTTTGTTTTTTTTTTTCCCCGTTTATAATGTTCATCTCTTGATATTTTTGTTTTCTGTGTGCTACGTCGTCCAAGCGGCAATTGTGAAACACTATACATTATATACAGTAGGCTAAGGTATATAAATACAAAAGAGAGAAAACTAAAAGAAAACAAACGGCATTGAATTGGAAGGATTTTTTTTAACACAATATCATAATCATTGTATGCTCCCTTTCTGTTATTCGGGAGGACCATAAATTATGCTTTCATTAGTTTATTCAAGTACATTGGGGTTTGTAATTGATTAATGTTAAGAACGGGATGTTACTTATTTCTATAGGTTCATCAACTAATGAATGTTTAGCAAGGCCGGCCCTTACTGATCTTGGCCCCATTCAATGTTCTTTCTTCTCACTAAAACATTACGCTTTCCATAATGCAGTTGAGTCTGAGTATATGATTAGATTGATATCCAACATTCGGAAATGGATATTAATCGTGATCGTGTACTCAAACTGTAAATGTGTTGGTGGTGTAATGATTTATATGCTTGCTCTGGGTGTGGTATCCCGAGTTCGAATCCCAGGAGGACCATATTCTTTCATTAGTTTATTCAAGTACATTGGTGTTTTGTAATTGATGATTAATGTTAAACACAGGGTGTTACTTATTTCTATAGGTTTAGGAACTAATGTATAGCGAGGCCGGTCCTTGGTGATCTTGGCCCCATTCAATGGTATTTCCTCTCACTAAAACATTACGCTTTCCATAATGCAGTTGGTTCTTAATTCATGATTAGACTGATATCCAAAATTCGAAAATGGATATAAATCGTGATCGTGTACTCAACCTTCAACTGTGTTGGTGGTGTAATGGTTTAGATTATTATGTTCTGGGTGTGGTGTCCCGGAAGGACCTTAATGCTTTCATTAGTTTATTTAAGTACATTGGGGTTTGTAATTGATGATTAATGTTAAGAACGGGGTGTTACTTATTCGCACTCTGTACTTCCGTAACTTGCTTAGTAATAATGTATTCATTTTGAATATAGTGTTATAATAATGGGTATATTTAATCGCTACCCAATATTTGTTTAATGTATTTGTTATTTTTGTCTTAAGTTTGATTTTCTTTTCAAGCTTACCCTGAAAACAACCAGGATTTGTAAAAGACCAGCACAATACATCTGCTTCTAGGCCCCGTGAAAAGACCAGCACAATACATCTGTTTCTAGGCCCCGTGAAAAGACCAGCACAATACATCTGCTTCTAGGCCCCGTGAAAAGACCAGCACAATACATCTGCTTCTAGGCCCCTTGAAAAGACCAGCACAATACATCTGCTTCTAGGCCCCGTGAAAAGACCAGCACAATACATCTGCTTCTAGGCCCCGTGAAAAGACCAGCACAATACATCTGCTTCTAGGCCCCGTGAAAAGACCAGCACAATACATCTGCTTCTAGGCCCCGTGAAAAGACCAGCACAATACATCTGCTTCTAGGCCCCCTGAAAAGACCAGCACAATACATCTGCTTCTAGGCCCCTTGAAAAGACCAGCACAATACATCTGCTTCTAGGCCCCTTGAAAAGACCAGCACAATACATCTGCTTCTACGCCCCTTGAAAAGACCAGCACAATACATCTGCTGCTAGGCCCCTTGAAAAGACCAGCACAATACATCTGCTTCTAGGCCCCGTGAAAAGACCAGCACAATACATCTGCTTCTAGGCCCCTTGAAAAGACCAGCACAATACATCTGCTTCTAGGCCCCTTGAAAAGACCAGCACAATACATCTGCTTCTAGGCCCCATGAAAAGACCAGCACAATACATCTGCTGCTAGGCCCCTTGAAAAGACCAGCACAATACATCTGCTTCTAGGCCCCGTGAAAAGACCAGCACAATACATCTGCTTCTAGGCCCCGTGAAAAGACCAGCACAATACATCTGCTGCTAGGCCCCGTGAAAAGACCAGCACAATACATCTGCTTCTAGGCCCCGTGAAAAACCAGCACAATACATCTGCTTCTAGGCCCTGTGAAAAGACCAGCACAATACATTTGCTTCTAGGCCCCATGAAAAGACCAGCACAATACATCTGCTTCTAGGCCCCGTGAAAAGACCAGCACAATACATCTGCTTCTAGGCCCCGTGAAAAGACCAGCACAATACATCTGCTTCTAGGCCCCGTGAAAAGACCAGCACAATACATCTGCTTCTAGGCCCCTTGAAAAGACCAGCACAATACATCTGCTTCTAGGCCCCTTGAAAAGACCAGCACAATACATCTGCTTCTACGCCCCTTGAAAAGACCAGCACAATACATCTGCTGCTAGGCCCCTTGAAAAGACCAGCACAATACATCTGCTTCTAGGCCCCTTGAAAAGACCAGCACAATACATCTGCTTCTAGGCCCCATGAAAAGACCAGCACAATACATCTGCTTCTAGGCCCCGTGAAAAGACCAGCACAATACATCTGCTTCTAGGCCCCGTGAAAAGACCAGCACAATACATCTGCTTCTAGGCCCCGTGAAAAGACCAGCACAATACATCTGCTTCTAGGCCCCGTGAAAAGACCAGCACAATACATCTGCTTCTAGGCCCCGTGAAAAGACCAGCACAATACATCTGCTTCTAGGCCCCGTGAAAAGAAAAAGGAAAAGTCAAAAGGGGGGAGGGGACAATTCTTTGTCCAGATCTTTGTTTTGTCGCATGGATGAACCTGGAGAGAGAGTTTCCTTCATACTAAAGTACTGGAGGGACATGTGAATATTCCTTCTACAGTGTGAGTGGGGGTGATTGCGTGCATGTGATTTTAGTCCGTATAAATATCATCCTGAAACTTTGCCAACTACTCAAAAGCATATTTCAAGTAATTGTCTCTATGTAGGTTTAATTTAACCCCATGGAAAAAACTTCCAAATCAATTAATATAGACATTTATTTAATGTACATTAAGCATAGTTTATACTTGTGAATATTTACCGTATTATGAAGCTCAGTCAAATGCAGGTTACTCAGAGTTTGTGGTTACTGATCCCAACCAAGAAACATGGAAAGTGAGATGACGGGCCCAAAGACGAGCCAACCAAATAACAGTTACAGAATAGCCAGTCTGCAACTCCAAGACCCCATAATCAAGACAAGAAAAATAGCAGAGACACCCCAATTTTCCCATGCTCTAGCCCCTGGACAAATACCAGAGCAACCCCTGCTTCCCCGTGTTCTACGACAACAGCCAGGTATGGGAGGTCCTCCCCACTAATTAGGTACCTGCTCGGGCGACGCCCCCCCAGCCAACCAAAACACAGCATTTCCTCAGCCTTCACAGCCAACCAAAACACAGCATTTCCTCAGCCCCCGGATCTTGCTTATAATGAAGAAATGGTTATGCAAATAAAACATCAACGGCCTGGAGTCTACCAATAGAAATGGATATAAACGAGAGGACACCTTGTGGCGGGTCGGAAGATCCAATAAACCTCGACCAAGACTAGCTATTAAGCAAGCTATAACAATGTTTGTTTAGGAATGTAGCTCATGGACGAGTCCGTACACATCCCATTTCTCCCTTATTAAACTAAGTAACTAGGTCTTAAGTAATTAATGAGCTACCTAGCACATAATGTATCCATGTAAACCGCCACTAGGTATACCTACGATAAGTAATTACCTCACAACTTCATCACAACGAATTCACCATATCCCTCTGATCTTGAAAACCTGTCCACGAGAGTCAAGAAAAAAGTCGCACATTACCTTAAGATAATTATAGGAAAGTATGCAAAATACACGACCCTACTATTCAAGTCCTACCCAGGAACTGAGTAGCTGAGCAACAGTGTAGCTTGCACCAGCCAGCCCCTGCCCTGCCCCCGGAGAGTGTCCTACCTTGAAGTGCCCTGCCGTCCTGTTCGAGCCACGTCCTGCCCCCTGAAGTGCTGCCCGAGGACACCCTGCCCCCGGAAGTGCTGCCCGAGGACGCCCTGTCCCCGGAAGTGCTGCCCGAAGACGCCCTGGCCTCCGGAAGTGCTGCCCCTAGGACCTACGCCCTAAGCTGGCCAGTCCTGCACTCTCTTCACCAGCCCTCCAAACATTCCTTAAGGGGAGGTTTTTAGTTTGGTCCCTAGATATCCTTCAAGCTTAAGATTACACCCCCTTGAGCCCCTTTCAATATAAATCTGTACATTTTTCGGTAGAAAAATGTCCCGGCTGAAAGCCGGTTCCTCTTAAATTACAGGCTCGCTATCGCTCGCCAGGATAAAATCGACACCTAAATGGCACCAAAGGTTTTAAAATTGACAGAAATGGGTTGAAAGTTCTTAAAATATTCAAAATAATGGGGCAAACGTCTTAAAATTAGAAAAACAATGGGGCTAAACATGAGGGAGAAAGGAGTCAAGAAAAAAATCCCTCAAGAGGACATCTCCCCTTAAGGTTCTGTGTGTCTTTTCATTGTGTTATTGTTGTCAAGGTAAATTAAGATATGTGAACCGTTTTGTGCTAATTATCTCTGAGATCTGTGCCCAAGATCCTTAATTGCATATCAGTGTTAATCCTTCTGAAACTTACATACTGCCTGTGTTAAAACTGTGTATAAGTCTTAAACCTGTGATAGTGATTCAATTCATATCAAACGCCTTACGCATACGTTACATAGTTGTGTTCAGTTATTCATTCTGCCACACGCTCGCAGATCTTTCTATATATGTATTCTGTTATGTATTTTGTGAGTTGAGGTCGAAGTGTATTACGTGATTTGATTTCCCTTCATAAATTGATTCTACCTAGAACCTATGCCCAATTTGATAACGAATTTACTCGCACATACTTAGTTTCTATCCCTCAGAATTATCCCAGTGAAAACTTATTTCCCCCTGTTTACTTGATTACGTTCGATTATATAATTGCCTTTGTAATTATTTTATGAATTCATATTGATGTTCATTGGATTACTGATGTAAGTAATTCTGATTCTTCGTGCTTAGGAATTCCAGCATTGCATAGATTCTGTTACTTAATTCCATATCACTTACCATACACCTATTATTCTAGTGTATGTTTATTGCAAGACTCTGTTAATTCATTCAGAACTCTTAAGAATACTGATATTAGTATTTTTTTAGCATAACTTCGTTGTATGCGCCCTCATTCCTTTGATTAATTAATATCTTATTAATTATCTGTTGACGCTAGTAATCCTAAGCGTTCCCAGAGCATTTGTTGACTAACTTCATTTAGTTGCTTATAATCTGTTCTCTAGTGTAAGTAATTAGCATTTTTCTATAATTCTTTCCTGATTATACGCCCTTTTTATACCCGAATTCCTCGGCTCGTTTCGTTATTCTTACATACGATCGGTGACGTGAATATAAGATATTCATTGGAAATTACATTAATTGTTCTTCCAACCTATCTTGTGTACCTTAAATTAAATCATAGTTTGCCCCCAATTTCAGAGTAATATTATTGATACTACATTCCTAGTTGCATTAACTTTGAATTTAATTTCCAACACCGCAGTCCAGTACATGACCTGACCTCCACTGTTTAAGTAGGAAGGTCACTTGAGTATACTGCTACTACCTCTAGGGCGACCCTCAGCCATGTGACTCACCTAGCCTACCTGGGTGTTTATTTTGTTCTCACCCCCCCCCCCCCTCCCCTGTGTCTCTTAGCTTGAGATATTAATTTGTTTCTTTGTTTGTTATTCATTCTCGTAAGACACTCAACTCATTTCGATTATTATTATTATTAGATTATTTCCATGTTCATGTTTCACGTTTGTTGCCATTTGATTAACTGAGATTCTTAATCACATTTGTCTCTGATTTATTCTCAGTATATATGTACCATTATTCTCTGTGTGTTATTATTGTTATTATTTCAGATCAGAAATCATCCCTGACTACGAATCTATATTCCAGAGTTGGAAATAGAAATGATTATGTTGAGACGATCTATAGCTCCTCAAGATAGACGTTCTCTGAATTAGTATACCATTTACATGTCCATGTGTGTTGTCATTGAGTTCTGCATGATCCTGATTGAATACCTATTTTGTGCTAGTAAGACTGTGTTCGGTGTGACCCTGTGAGGCTGTATTAAGGTCTATAAGTCCATAATTGGATTTTTGTGGAGACTATATCACGAGTTGTAAATATTACAACCCGTCATAACACTGGCGGCAGCGGTGTCTTGATACGGCATATCAACACAAGTGTTCTTACTGTAAAAGATTTTTTTTTTCTCTGGTATTCATTTGGTATTTGCATTATTCATCATGGCAGCAATTAGGTCTCTTGATATCCCGGCATTTAAACCCGAGGATTACGATATCTACACGTACCTGGAAATAGTCAAACCGGTCCTAGACATTATGTTTGGGAACAAAGACGCTTCCAAGATACACACAATTGTGGTTAAGCTTGGTAAATATGCAACAAAGGTGTCAGGATACATGCATGACAACATGCCTGGGTTAACCTGGGCCCAATTTGAGGTTTATGTCCGGACAACCATCAATCTAGTATTAGGCGAAACTATCGTGGATAAAAAATTCCACGAGGTAACATACTCAGGGGATTTGGATGGAACTGTGGAAAAGTTGCATCAGATCGCTTTGACAGCCTTCCCGGAAGTAACCACCGCCCAGAGGAAGAAAACCATATTCAAAGCTTTGGTCAGACTCTTGCCTGATCCCGTGGCGGACCATTTCTCAATCGTGGAACCCATAAATTATGACGCCGATCTGCCTGTAATCCGAAGAATAATGGCGTTACGAACATCCAGGGAACAAGCCACCACCAACAAACTAGCAGTGATCAGTAAAGTCACCACCCATTCCACTTCCGGTACAGTTTCCAACAGTCGCCCTGTAGCTCCTAGGGCAGCTGACAAGGCTGAGGAGTGGGCAAGAATCCGTCCTGCAGACTGGAAACCCTGTACCGGATCTTGCGTGCTGTGGTCACTCAAAAGGTCATTCAGCGAACTGACCAGGAAAAGGACCAAGACTCCAAGTTGGTGGGCACAGATACCTTGGGTTAAGCCGCGTCAGATGTCCACCATTATTGAAGATGGAACTGCTGGGATTGACGAAGGAGACATGGAAGAAGAACTTAACAGATATCAACCAGAAACCTTAAAACCAGAACCACTGGATTTTTAGGCGGCCCCCCCCAAACAAATCGTTGTGACCATGGCAGGGGCTCATGATAAAACACCGGATAATGGTCTGCCAGTGTACAGAAAAATTACCCTGAATGGGGTGGAAGTTTGACTTCTCCTAGATACGGGGGCTTCCCGTTCTTGTCTATTCCTTCCCTTTTTCCGAAAACATAAGCAGGTTTTCGGGGAAATCCAGTCCTCTCCTATCATCTTAATTAGTGCAAACGACCAGGTTATTCCCAACCTGGGTCAGTCACTCCCCCTATATGTTAAGACCCCCCACCCTAATCACGGAGCTCAGCATTCCTTTGTGATCTACAACTCCAGTGAATCCAAGTATGATGGATACCTGGGGCTTAATTTATTAATCTCTCTAAGTGCCTCCATTAATTGTAGGTACAGGACATTGTCTTATGACCCACTGTCCAAACCTGAACAAAAAACAAAAACCTCACCTCCTCTAGGTAACTTGAAGCAGCTTAAATCCGTAGAATTGCCTGTCACTCCCCATATCACTGCTGCACCCCAAACTAATATTAATGATGACCCCTACCCCCATCATGTCATTTCTCCAACCATAGTATCCACTTCCATTACAGTTCCCCCTCATAATGAGAAATGGATACCCTTATGCCCCTTTCCCACTGATGCGACTTCTCACAATTTTCATCGCCGACACCAATAAATTGGCACATTCGTGACATGTGACATGTCGCAACAAAATCTTAAACCCTCGCATGATAATCGTTTGACTCGCAAGGCCTCACAAGGGCCCTCGCGGGTCATCGCAAATGTTCGGATTGTTCAAAATTTTGGACGAGGACTCACGAGGGTTCGTAGCTCTCGCAAGCATCGTTGAACATCGCAGAGGGATCTGCGAGGCCCGCAGAGATCATCGGCAACATCGGCGAGACATCGCAGAGGGTTTCGCACAAAAAAAAACTTTGCAACGCTGAACGGCGGCTCGCCAATGCTCTCAGATGTTCTGAGAACATCGACGATGCACAAGAGTCATCGGCGATTTCCTCGTTGATTAGTCGTCGACATGCGCACGAGTACTTGCCGAGAGTATACCAGCCAGGGGTGTGCTCCGCACGAGGAATGCGAAGGGCCTTGCCACGTCGCGGAATGCTCAAGACACACCTTGCCGAGGCCAAAGAGCACCTTCGGTGAGGTTGGTAAAACAAAAATGATTAGGCCTATATAGTGAACCTGTCAACCCTTTTTGCTATGCACCTCTCGAGGGGGGTTCACCTGTTTTTTTCTCTTTCTCTCCTTTTCTCTCTTTCTCTGGTTTGTATCCATTCAGCCCCATTCAGCCAACTGTTTTAAGACGTTTATCCCCATACAAGTATCGATATCTTCCTGGCAAGCGATAGCGAACCAGCATTATATGGAGAAATCCGGCTTTGCCGGAGAAATTTTTCTATCGAAAAATGTACAAATCTAGCTTGCTCTCAAAACAAAAATATATATATGTTGGCTCGCTACCGCTCACCAGGAAAATATTGAAACCTGGATGGGGGTAAACGTCTTAAAACAGTAGGCTGAACGAGGCTGAACGGATACAAGGCAAAGAGAGAGCGAGAGGAGAAGAAAACAAACGAGGAGAGAGGGAGAGAAAGAGAAAAAAAAAAAGGCGAGGTGGGCTAAATTAAGCCGTAACTCAAACATTGAGCCCACCTCGCTGTTTTAGTTTTCTATTTCGTTTCCTCTCTCCTCGCTTTTTTTGTTTTCTCTTTCTCTCCCTCTCTCTTTGCCTTGTATCCGTTCGGCCCCATGCTGCCTTGAGCGGTAGCGAGCCAACATATATATTTTTTGTTTTGAGAGCAAGCTAAATTTGTGCATTATTTGATAGAAAAATGTCTCCGGCGAAGCCTGACATTGCCAATCTCCGAATTAAGGGGAGATGGGTCGTTTTTCTGGTCCCCTTTCTTCCTCATGGATAGCCCCATTAGTTTTCATATTTTATGACGTTCGGCCCATTAGTTTGGCGATTTTAAGACATTTCACCCAATTTCGTTGTCAATATTAAGACTTTCGTGTCATTTAGGCGTCAAGTTTTTCCTGGCTAGCGATAGCGAGCCTGTACTTTTTGAAGAACCGGCCTTAGGCCAGGATATTTTTCTATCGAAAAATGTACAAATTGAAATTGTACAAAATTGTACAAATTGTACAAAATTCTTGAAGGAGGGTGTTGGGGGGTGCTTTATATGCTTGATAGAGGTCTAGGGATGAAACTAAATAAATCATAAACAAAGATATAAATAACCAAATATTACGACCGTTTGTTTGGTCATTCATTCCTTTATTTCTTAGTTTCCTCACTAGACCTTCATCAAACTTAAAACAAAAAACTCTAGACCTCCCTTCAAGATAAATTTGTACATTTTCGACGAGTTAGGTTGGGTATGAGGGGGGATCTGCTTGGTGTGGGCCAATCGGCGCTCTGCAGACCCCGTAACCTTGTGTCGATCTCTGACCGTTTTAGTGAGGTCAGTCCTCAAGGTATTAGTGAGTTGGGTCTATAATTAGGCTTTGTAATTGGGGTTGGGTGTGACAGGGATCTGTCTTTTGTGGGCCGATCGGCTTTCTGCAGACTCCCGTTTTCTTATGTTCTTATGTTTGTGTCATGAATTATATGCAAAGAGTTTTCGGATAATCTCGCCGAGGTATTCGCCGAACCATCACTTAATTCGCCAAAGACGTCGCAGAACTTACGCCGAGGATTCGTTCATCCTTCGCATTATTTTGCAATATTATATTCAAATGTGGCAGTTCTCGCCGAGGTCATCGGCGAACCATCGCTCAATTTGCCGATGATGTCGCATAATGTCGCCGATTTGTGTTTCCCATCGGCGACATCGTCGCCGAGTGTAAACTGGTCAACGGTTTTTAACGGACAAAATCGTTGACGTCACACAAATTCGTTGCGAATTGACAAGACTACATCCTCGGCGACGAAAATCGTATGAAATCGCATCAGTGGGAAAGGGGCATTATTTCCTACAATTCAAGGAAATGTCCTTGTGACCCCCCACCTCCAAAGCCCTTGAAATGGGGTATGCCTAACCGCTCCTTGCCTGCTACCACCCCAACTCAATTGCATAAAAATTGCTAACATCTCTGACAAACCTGTTACCTTGCCAAAAGGTCTAGCCATTGGCGACTTAGAAATGTACTCTGAAGAACTGTCTGGCCCCTCTGACTTTTCCCCTCCTTATAAAAACCCCATTCCTGACATACCTTCCACACTCTCCAAAACCAACAAACAGACCTCAGAAATCTTATCTCATATCAAGACATTTTCGCTACTTCTAGTCGAGATATGGGAAAAACTGAAACGTTGCATCACCCCATTCACACCGTGGGACATCCCATCAAGCAACCCATCAGAAGGAAGAACCCGATCCAAAGACAAGAGGAAGAAAAACAAGTAAATGATATGCTTGCCACAGGAGTAGTAAAACCCTCTACCATCCCCTTGTCTTCTCCGGTAGCACTAGTCCGTAACAAGGACGGATCCACAAGGTTTTGCATCGATTATCGCCAGCTAAATGACGTCACCATCAAGGACACCACCCTTCTTCCCAGGATCGATGACTCTCTTGATTCCCTGCTCGGCGCCAAATGGTTCACCACCTTGGACCTCCAAACCGGCTACTGGCAAGTACCCGTTTTGCCTGAACATCAACAGAAAACGGCCTTTTCAACCAGCCAGGGAAGACTCGACGAGTTCACCGTACTACCATTCGGACTCTGCAATGGACCAGCCACATTCTCCAGATTGATGGAGTCAGTCTTACAAGGATTGACTTGGGAGACTTGCCTGGCATATCTGGATGACATCATCGTATTTGGCACAACTTGGGCTGAACACCTGCAATGCCTTAAACAAGTTTTAAAGAGGATCCGAGAGGCCAGCCTAAAACTGAAACCCTCCAAATGCACCCTAGCCAAGAATAAAGTTAATTTCTTAGGCAATGTCGTCTCTGAAGAAGGGATTGCTCCAGACCCTTTCAAACTCGAGGCTATCAGTAAAATCACCCCTCCAACTAACGTAAAAGGCGTACGTGCATTTTTAGGCCTAGCATCCTACTATCGACGGTTTGTGAAGAACTTTGCCACCATTGCAAAACCCCTACATTACCTTACAAAAAAAGAAGAACCGTTCGTATGGACAGACCCGAGGATTCAGGCTTTCAACACCCTAAAAGACAAATTAGTTGCCTCTCCGGTGGTCTCCTTTCCTGATTATACCAAACCATTCCGATTATACACAGATGTATCACAGTTCGGAATTGGGGCCATCTTAGGTCAAACCAGAGACGGTAAAGAGCACATAATTGCATGTGCTGGCCGCACCCTCAACCCAGCAGAAATAAATTACCCTGTGACCAAACGCGAATGTCTTGGAATGATTTGGGCATTACAACATTTCAAAGCCTACCTGGCGGGAGTCAAGGTCACCGTCATAACCGACCACCACGCCCTTCAATGGTTGAGGAAGTCAGACACAAAAAACGCTCTGACTGTCAGGTGAAGAGATTCACTGGAAGAATTCGATATAGATATCGTTTATCGGCCAGGGAAATTGCATACCAATGCTGATGCACTCTCTGGTCTACCATTACCACCTCCTAGTTCTACACCTCAACAAGAAGAACCAGCCCATACGATCCTTGCAATACATCATCAAGGCTCGTTAGACAACAGCCAGCAAGACCTATTGCAACAATACCAGCAACAACTGAAACCAGATTGGATACCTAGGAAGATTTTCGATCATATAACCAGACGCGGTGACAATCTCTTCACCTTAGAAAGAAAAATTGTGATCACCCCCCAAGCCGCGTTGTCCACAATGCATTCCAGACACATAGATAACGGTATCCACCTAGCCCAAAGAAAACTCATCACCACCTTTCAACAAGTCTACTGGACCCCATCCACCTATGTCACTGCAGAGCGCATCACTGAGTCATGCAAAGCGTGTGCCTTGGGTAAATATCGAACCCGCACGGCTGGTCCTTCCGGAAAGTTGGATGCCTCCAAACCTTGGCAATTGCTTGCAGTAGACATAATGGGCCCCCTAGAAAACAGTCATGGGTTCAAGTATATAATTACCTTTGTGGACACGTACTCCAAGTATGTAAAGGCGTGCCCCGCAAAGGAACACTCAGCCTTTACAGTCGCTGAGGCACTCATTCAACATGTCTTCCCCTATTTTGGCCTACCTGAAGCAATTCACTCTGCCAACGCCCCTGAATTTACTAGCCACATATGGTATCAACTGTCCTTAATGTGTGGTTTTAAAATCAGCCACTCCTCCCCCTACTGGCCTCAGGGTAATTCAATATGCGAGAGGAGCCACAGAACCATTGCAAATCAGATCAGAACCAGATTGCAACTAATGGATTCCAAGGATTGGTCCAGCCAGGTCAAGATTGTGCAATGGGGGATCAACACCTGCCCTCGAGAAGACGGCATATCCCCTCATGAGCGAGTATTTAGAGTAGCACCTTTGCTCCTCCCCCTCCGTCATCTAGCTACCCCGTATGAGCCTTCTTCAAATTTCGACCAGTCTCTCGTCCACCTCAAGAATCGCCTGAGACAAATCCAGTACGTTCAAGACCTTCAACCAGATGAAACACCAAAATCCAGCCCCCACTGTATTGGCGATCTAGTCAAGGTCCCACGCTTACCAGTTCCATCGAAACTAAAACCCAGATTTAAAGGCCCGTTTGAAATTTTAGCTGTACCAAACTGTTACCAGGTTACCGTCAACTATTTTGGTGAGTCACGCATGTATCGTAACAGGCATGTACGTAGATTTCAGCCTATTAATGAGAACAATGTGATGCTTGATGATCCCAATCAGAATGACATTTTGCCTGCAACTAATTAACCACAATTTAGGATCCACAGAACCCATCATCCCTGAGCTTTCTCTACCTGTCACTCCGTCACGCCGCCAAAGGCCTCCTCTCCTTTAAATAAAACAAATGTTGATGTAGTGGATACTACGCAAGATAGTGCTTCCGCCGTGTCTGTTTCGCTGCCACCCATGACGCCCTCGGGAAGACATCGCCTCACCTGCCACTCCTTCCCAACTTCGCCCACCCACACATCCATCGTTCCCCGCCGGAGTATGAGGAGAGTAATGAAAAACACTTCAGTGCTGCCTCTGGTTCTGGGGATGACTACATGCCCCTCACCCACGAACTTGCAAGAGAGTTCGCTTTATCAATTTGTTCGAACGCCAACCCGTGGTAATAACGTTCTTGACATTGTACTTGCAACAAAAGAAGAATTAATAGAGAATTTGAATGTTGGTGATGAATTCAGTAACAGCGACCATCGTACGATAACTTTCACTTTAAATTTTACTAGTAACTAACCAAATAGTAGCATCGAAAAAGTCCCTAATTTCAAGAAAGCAAACTTCCATAAACTTAGAGCTATGTTTAAAGAAACTGACTGGAGCTTTTTAATTAACAATAACGACATAAATACATCTTGGAAGTTATTCGAAACCACTTACCTAAAAGCAGTGCAAGACTGCATACCATCGAAAATACGGCGTCCAGGCCATAATAATAAGCCCAAATGGTGGAATAAAGATATTTCAAACTGCCTGCTTGCTAAAAAATTTGCTAATGATAGATTAAAATCTTCACAAAATGACGAAGAACGGGTGAAATTTGTAGAGCTACGACGCAAAGCCAAAAAGTTAATTAAGCAAAGTAAAAAGACCTTAGAGTTACATATTGCGAATCAAAGTAAAACAAACCCGAAAGAATTCTATAGTTATATCAGAAAGAAAAAAGTAGTTACTTCAACTGTTGGACCGTTAGTCGATGAAAATGGAGAATACACCAAAGACGAAGTACAAATGAGTAATGCCCTGAATACCTTTTTTGCATCAGTTTTTACAACAGAAGACCTCAGTGATATCCCTACACCATCGCCGATTCAGATTGATAATTCAGATGTTTTAAGCAATATCACCGTTACAGAGAGAGAAGTATTGAATTGTTTAGATAAACTCAAGGTAAATAAAACGCCTGGACCTGATACAATCTCGCCTAGAGTTCTAAAGGAAGCTAAGGATGAGCTCTCCAAACCACTGACATTACTATTCAATAAATCCTTGCAGTCTGGAACTATGCCTGATCAGTGGAAGCTAGCCAACGTAACACCGATATTCAAAAAAGGCAGCAAATCCTTACCCAGTAACTATCGTCCAATTAGCTTAACCTCAGTTGTATGTAAAATGCTAGAAACGGTCATACGAGACAGACTCGTAAATCACTTAGAGGAAAATAACATACTTAAAGATACTCAACACGGCTTTCGTAAAAAACGTTCCTGTTTAACAAACCTCTTAGACTTCTTCCACGATATCCTCAACTTCTACGATGAGAGTAAAGCTGTAGATTATATACCTTGATTTTCAAAAGGCCTTTGACAAAGTTCCCCACAAACGTTTACTGCTAAAACTAAAAGCGCATGGAATACAAGACGGTGTGTTGAAATGGATAGAAAATTGGCTCAGCGACAGAAAGCAAAGAGTAGTCATAAACGGTAAGGCATCTAAATGGACCAATGTAAGTAGCCGGGTACCCCAGGGATCGGTACTAGGACCAATTCTCTTTCTAATTTACATCAACGACATAGATGAGGGTCTCACCTGCACAATCTCAAAATTTGCTGACGATACAAAAATTGCAAATAGCGTACTCTCAAAAGAACAAGTTGACGATATGCAACACAATCTAGATAAATTGTCATGTTGGGCCCAAATTTGGCAAATGAGTTTCAATGCGGATAAATGTAAAGTACTACATATCGGATACCTAAATGAGAAAGCAAACTATTCGATGAATGGCACTCAGCTTAAGAATGTAAACAGAGAAACCGATCTGGGAGTAACAATATCGAGTAACCTAAAACCGAGTCAACAATGTTCAGAAGTTGTTAAGAAGGCAAACAAAATAATTGGCTTTATAGGCAGGTCATTTGAGCATAAATCCAAAGACGTTATCCTAACCCTTTACAATTTCTTAGTCCGCCCTCTTCTGGAATACTGCGTTCAATCCTGGTGCCCTTATTACCAAAAAGATATAAACAAGCTAGAACGAGTTCAACGTAGAGTTACCAAAATGATACCTAGCCTAAAGAACAAACCATACGAAGAGCGTCTTAGAGAATTAAATCTATTTCCTTTAACCCAGCGCAGATTAAGAGGTGACTTAATTCAAGTGTTCAAAATCATCAAAGGCATCGACAATATGAACTCTAGTAAGTACTTCACTATCGACCAATCTAATTACACGCGGGGAAACGGTTGCAAAATTATTGGTAAATCTTTTAACTCGCACGAATCTAAGAATTTCTTCTTCAATCTAGTTGTCAACTTGTGGAATGGGCTTCCCCGAAACGTTATAGACTGCATCACCGTTGATTCATTTAAACTCCGCGTAGACAAATATCTCGCATCAAACCCGCGACTGACTGCGTTTGTAAATGAATAACTTTATTTTATCCCCCCCTCAGTTACTAACCCATCTTTCCCCTACTAACTTCCTAATCCTGCCACGGACATTAGTTCCAGGGCAGTAATTCCCTTTCCAATGTTTCCTTACCCACTCTAAACCACTGTTTGGACACTTGATCCTCAGTGTTTTGGAGGACAAGCAACCTAGAAGGGTCACTAGATCTGTTGTTGCTTGATTTCCTTTGTACTCCTTTGTACTTTGTACTCTCGATGCAAGCATTCTACCTCATACTTCCACACCTGTACCTCCAGCACGCCCGCCCCCTCTACTATATACACCTGTTCCAACTTTGCCTGCACGCACTGTTTCTGCCCCTCCCACCCTTCCCTCTCAACCTTGTCAACCCTCTATACTTGTTCCTTTCCAAGCATCTCCATCTGTTAGTTTACCTACTTATTCAGAACCATCCAATACTCCACCTACAACTCCTGTCATTGCTCACATTCCTACTATAGCTCATACACCTGTACCTGCCATTACTCAATCTAGCTCATCACTTCCCTGCACGTTACCTATTCCTTTGGTGTTAAGTCTGACACCCCCCCCAATCTTACGCTTCCAAACTCAAGTCTCCAGCTCCTTCTGTATCTCGTCTCTCCCCTCAACCTGTTGCACGCCCTGTACCTCTCCTTCCCAGACGTAGTCCCATACCTTCGACTAGCACACATTCTTCTCCCTTAATTCGGCCAACTCCAAACAAATTCAATAGGCCACCTCTATCCCCTAACTCAACCTCCCCCCCATATCCCCAGTATCTCGTGCTCATACATCATCTCTAATCCCTACTCCATCTAATCCCACATGTACAAGGTCTGGTCGACTTGTAATACCTCCTCAACGATGGGCTCCAACCTTTCAACCCACCTACATCTGGCAAGTTCCCCTACAACCTACCTTGCCAGCATCAACGACGACCCCTCATGTTAGTGCGATGTCAACGTTACCTCCCACAAATACCTCAACTGTCCTCACTACTCCAGTGACTACAAAGACCAGCAGACCACACAACCAACTGCCTCCTACCACACCTTCTCCTACAGCACCTTCTACTGCAACCCCTACAGCCATGAAGATTAACCATGTCACCTTCATCAAAGACTCTGTCTCCACGAAGATAGAAACACCCAATAAACTCCTCCACCTGGCAAAACATGCTAAAGAAGACTGCCAATTAAATATCAGCATGAACGCCCTATCCAAGGCGGATGTTCCCACCACACTTTGGCTACTAATACCCCTTTCCCACAGATGCGATTTCATACGATTATCGTCGCCGAGGACGTAGTCCTGTCAATTGGCAACGAATTTGTGCGACGTCAACGATTTTGACCGCTAAAAAACGTTGACAAGTTTACACTCGGCGACGATGTCACCGATGGTTAAGACGAATCGGCGACATTATGCGATGTTATCGGCAAATTGAGCGATGGTTCGCTGATGCCCTCGGCGAGAACTGTCACATCTGAATAAAATAATGCGAAGGATGAACGAATCCTCGGAGTATGTTCTGCGACGTCTTCGGCGAATTAAGCGATGGTTCGGCGAATACCTCGGCGAGATTATCCGAAAACTTTTTGCATATATTTCATGGCACAAACATAAGTACATAAGAAAACGGGAGTCTGCAGAAAGCCGATCGGTCCACACAAGGCAGATCCCTGTCACACCCAACCCCAATCACAAGGCCTAATTATAGACCCAACTCATTATTGCCTTGAGAACTGACCTCACCAAAACTCGACGCCTAAATGACACAAAAGTCTTAATATTGACAACGAAATGGGGTGAAATGTCTTAAAATCGCCAAACTAATGGGCCAAACGTCATAACATATGAAAACTAATGGGGCTATCCATGAGGAAGAAAGGGGACCAGAAAAACGACCCATCTCCCCTTAATTCGGAGATTGGCAATGTCCGGCTTAGCCGGAGAAATGTTTCTATCGAAAAATGTACAAATTTAGCTTGCTCTCAAAACAAAAATATATATATGTTGGCTCGCTACCGCTCACCAGGAAAATATTGAAACCTGGATTGGGGTAAACGTCTTATAACAGTAGGCTGAACGGGGCGGAACGGATACAAGGCAAAGAGAGAGGGAAAGAAAGAGAGAAAAAAACAAAACAAGGAGAGAGGGAGAGAAAGAGAAAACAAAAACAACGAGGTGGGCTCAATGTTTGCGTTACGGCTTAATTGAGCCCACCTCGCCTTTTTTTGTTTTCTCTTTCTGTCCCTCTCTCCTCGTTTTTTGTTCTTCTCTTTCTCTCCCTCTCTCTTTGCCTTGTATCCGTTCGGCCCCGTTTAGCCTACTATTTTAAGACGTTTACCCCCATCCAGGTTTCAATATTTTCCTGGTGAGCGGTAGCGAGCCAACATATATATATTTTGTTATTTAGAGCAAGCTAAATTTGTAAATTTTTTGATAGAATAATGTCTCCGGCGAAGCCGGATTTCTCCATATAATGCTGGTTCGAGATCGCTATCGCTTGCCAGGAAGATATCGATACTTGGATGGGGACAAACGTCTTAAAACAGTTGGCTGAATGGGGCTGAATGGATACAAACCAGAGAAAGAGAGAAAAGGAGAGAAAGAGAAAACAAAAAACAGGTGAACTCCCAAAGACAGGTGCATAGAAAAAAGGGTTGACAGGTTCACTATAGGCCTAATCATTTTTTTTTACCCACCTCGCCGAAGGTGCTCTTTGGCATCGTTGATGTTCTCAGAACATCTGAGAGCATCAGCGAGCAGAACATCTGAGAGCATCGGCGAGCCGCCGTGCAGCGTTGCAAATTTTTTTGTGTGCGAAACCCTTCGCGATGTCTCGCCGATGTCGCCGATGTTCTCAGAGGACCTCGCAGATCCTTCTGCGATGTTCGACGATGCTTGCGAGGGCTACGAACCCTCGTGAGTCCTCGTCCAAAATTTTGAACAGTCCGAACAGGACCCGCGAGGGCCCTTGCGAGGCCTTGCGAGTCAAATGATTATCATGCGAGGGTTTAAGATTATGTTGCGACATGTCACGAATGTGCCAATTTATTGGTGTCGGCGATGAAAATCGTGAGAAGTCGCATCAGTGGGAAAGGGGCATAACTCTCCAAAATTTAATACCTATCAGCAACTCACCCACTACCAGATCCTATATTATTAAGTCGCTGGGTCGCGACTTTTTTTACAACGAATGTGGTGAGATGACGGGTCCAAAGACGAGCCACCCAAATAACAGTTACAGAATAGCCAGTCTGCAACTCCAAGACCCCATAATCAAGACAAGAAAAATAGCAGAGACACCTTAATTTCCCATGCTCTAGCCCATTGGACAAATACCAGAGCAACCCCTGCTTCCCCGTGTTCTACGACAACAGCCAGGTATGGGAGGTCCTTCCCACTAATTAGCCACCTGCTCGGGCAACGCCCCCCCCCCCCCCCCAGCCTTCACAGCCAACCAAAACACAGCATTTCCTCAGCCTTCACAGCCAACCAAAACACAGCATTTCCTCAGCCCCCGGATCTTGCTTATAATGAAGAAATGGTTATGCAAATAAAACATCAACGGCCTGGAGTCTACCAATAGAAATGGATATAAACGAGAGGACACCTTGTGGCGGGTCGGGAGATCCAATAAACCTCGACCAAGACCAACTATTAAGCAAGCTATAACAATGTTTGTTTAGGAATGTAGCTCATGGACAAGTCCGTACATATCCCATTTCTCCCTTATTAGACTAAGTAACTAGGTCTTAAGTAATTAATGAGCTACCTAGCACATATGTATACATGTAAACCGCCACTAGGTATACCTACGATAAATAATTACCTCACAACTTCATCACAACGAATTCACCATATTCCTCTGATCTTGAAAACCTGTCCACGAGAGTCCAGAATAAACCGTAAATTACCTCAAGATAATTATAGGAAAGTATGCAAAATACACGACCCTACTATTAAAGTCCTACCAAGGAACTGAGTAGCTAAGCAACTGTGTAGCTTGCACCAGCCTGCCCCTGCCCTGCCCCCGGAGAGTGTCCTGCCCTGAAGTGCCCTGCCATCCTGTTTGAGCCACGCCCTGCCCCCTGAAGTGCTGCCTGAGGACGCCCTGCCCCCGGAAGTCCTGCCCGAAGACGCCCTGGCCCCCGGAAGTGCTGCCCGTAGAACCTACGCCCTAAGTTGGCCAGCCCTGCACTCTCTTCACCAGCCCTCCAAACATTCCCTAAGGTTCTGTGTGTCTTTTCGTTGTGTTATTGTTGTCAAGGTAAATTAAGATATGTGAGCCATGTTGTGCTAATTATCTCTGAGATCTGTGCCTAAGATCCTTAATTGCATATCAGTGTTAATCCTTCTGAAACTTACATACTGCCTGTGTTAAAACTGTGTATAAGTCTTAAACCTGTGAGAGTGATACAATTCATATCAAACGCCTTACGCATACGTTACATAGTTGTGTTCAGTTATTCATTCTGCCACACGCTCGCAGATCTTTCTATATATGTATTCTGTTATGTATTTCGTGAGTTGAGGTCGAAGTGTATTCCGTGATTTGATTTCCCTTCCTAAATTGATTCTACCTAGAACCTATGCACAATTTGATAACGAATTTACTCGCACATACTTAATTTCTATCCCTCAGAATTATCCCAGTGAAAACCTATTTCCCCCTGTTTACTCGATTACGTTCTATTAACTAATCGCCTATGTAATAATTTTATGAATTCATATTGATGTTCATTTGATTACTGATGTAAGTAATTCCGATTCTTCATGCTTAGGAATTCCAGCATTGCATAGATTCTGTTACTTAACCCACTGAGCCCCAGCTAGTTTATAATAAATGTACCACCCAGGACCAGCAGGTTTTGAAACAATTTGTTTTCCAGAAAACACCAGGAATGGGTTAGGAATGAAGGAAAACCCACAAAAAAAACGATCCCCTAGGTCATTAAGGGGTCCTACGGTGCGCGCGAAAGTCGGATTTACAGGAGGGGAACATTGAAGGCAAAAACACCCAAAAACAGATTTTTGCGCGCTCACGCGCACGCGGTTAGACTTTGAGAGTTTTCAACCATTGGCATGGTTGCGTGGGATACATACACAGTTCCCATACAAATCTGAGCCATCTAGGTGCCATAGGACCGGAGTAATTAACAGTGACGTAACGTTGTCGTCGCTGGGGTTTAGCGTTACAAACATTGCCGACGACAACGTTTCGTCGCTGTGGTTCAGTGGTTTATTTCCACATCACTTACCATACACCTATTATTCTAGTGTATGTTTATTGCAAGATTCTGTTAATTAATTCAGAACTCTTAAGAATACTGATATTAGTGTTTGTTTAGCATAACTTCGTCGTATGCGCCCTCATTCCTTTGATTAATTTATATTTTATTAATTATCCGTTGACGCTAGTAATCCTAAGCATTCCCAGAGCATTTGTTGACTAACTTCATTTAGTTGCTTATAATCTGTTCTCTAGTGTAAGTAATTAGCGTTATTCTATAATTCATTCCTGATTAAACGCCCTTTTTATATCCGAATTCCTCGGCTCGTTTCGTTATTCTTACATACAATCGGTGACGTGAATATACGATATTCATTGGAAATTACATTAATTATTCTTCCAACCTATCTTGTGTACCTTAAATTAAATCATAATTTGACCCCAATTTCAGAGTAATATTATTTATACTACTTTCCTAGTTGCATAAACTTTGAATTTAATTTCCAACACCGCAGTCCAGTACATGACCTGACCTCCACTGTTTAAGTAGGTAGGTCACTACCTTTAGGGCGACCCTCAGCCGTGTGACTCACCTAGCCTACCTGGGTGTTTATTTTGTTCTCAACTCCCCCCATGTTCATGTTTCACTTTTGTTGCTATTTGATTAACTGAGATTCTTAACCATATTTGTCTCTGATTTATTCTCAGTATATATGTACCATTATTTTGTGTGTGTTATTATTGTTATTATTTCAGATCAGAAATCATCCCCGACTACGAATCTATATTCGAGAGTTGGTTGTATAATTCAATTTAGGGTACTATTGTTACAGGCGCCGACGTTTAGGCCTACCAGGTTCGACGCACCATGAGGTTTATTTTGTTTTCTTTTTTGCGCCTTAGCTCTCTTATAGATTAGTTCGGAGGCTAACTTCCTGCAAGATTATTCTTCAGGCCATCACTATGAGGCAGTTGCAGTTATACTTTTAGCAGATGCTCTGGTGCATGGGTGGCCGCACGTGGTGCGGTGCCTTCTGGAGTCCGTTTTCTGCGCTTGGGCCCCGTTCCGTGGGCCCCTCTTCCTCGTGCTGCTGCTGTGTGTTCTACGGAGCTTGCTGTGGCTGCTGTGGCTGCTGGTTCTTCGGAGCTTCTCGGTGCTGCTCCTCCTGCAAAATTCGTCGGAGCGTTTGGTTTCTACCATGTTTTGTTTCGTCAAGCCTCGAGGCCACCCTAGTTAGGGGTCTCCAGTGTAGGCTAGAGATATATTTATTGTTTATAAATTTACTCTGTGTTTTGTTATAGCCTATATTATCCCCGTTGTTATGCATGTATGCTTTACATGTTTCTATTTTTTTTTTCTTTGGGAGACGTCCCGTTGTTTGTGGGTGTTTTGGGGGATGTTTTGATTTCCCGGCTAAGTCAACACCTCTAGAAATCTTTTGGTTAGTTTCTCCGGCGGCTTTCTCAGTAGGGCCGCCGGTTTCTACTCTTGCAGAGGTTTAAGGAACTATCCAAATGTCCCGGCGTGGTGTGCATGTATGCGGTTTTTTTTTGGGGGGGGGGTTGACTTCCCAGCTAAGTCAACACCTCTAGAAAATGTTTTGGTTTGTTTCTCCGGCGGCGTTCTGAGCAGGGCCGCCGGTTGGTACTCTTGCAGAGGAACTATCCAAATGTCCCGTCGTTGTGCTGAACCACATACCTCCAGGCGGATATGCTACTTTCTAAAGGGAACCTTTTACTCGGCCCACCGAGGGAACTCGCCCTGAACGTAAGTCTCACGTAACAAGACTTAATCGCTCGGCGATACCGTCAAAGTGGGAAATACTATATAACCTGGTCATAATGCTTAATCGCCCTGCGGCGATACAGTCACATGGATCGGACTATATGCCATAGTCTTTGATAGTAGACGAAGCGCAGTCATACGCTTGCACTAATTTTGAAATAGTCACGGAAGGGTAACACGCTGTAAACACGTTTTTTGGGCCAGTGACACTTGTCACAGGTAAGCAGTTCCACACCGAATAATCCCAGTGTGTTTTGCTGGGTCAGGTCTGGTCGAAGGTTAGAATAGTAGTGGCTATTTCTAATTTTCCGGCAGACTTGAGGTAGGATGTATGACACCTCTCAGGTTATCCTAATGAGCATTGATTCATGGAAATTTTCTTTCCAGGTGTCTTCACATCCTGAGCGGCACGACAAAGGATGATCCCATTCCCCGCACGGGGGTGGGGTGGGGGTTCAGTTCCTTTTTACAAGTTTTTCACTTTGGCTGCCATACTTACCTGTTTTTTGCTCTAACATTCCGATAATTGCACGCTGTGATTGGTGCAGTGTGGATCTAAGTTTGTCTCTGGACTTCCCAGCAATGCCCGGTGGGCGTAGAGCCTTTTGTGGAATGGGGGAGTTGGTTTTCTAGATCATCCGGGCCTTGCAGCCTTGATCGATATATACCTAAATTGACCTCCTATACCACAGAGTGGAAATTGATTGTCAAAGCTAACTTTCAATGAAAATTTCCCCAAGGTCACAGTCATCAATGTGTCGATGCAACAAATACTCAACACTTAGTTGAACAATGGTCCATTTGCAGTGACTAGGACCACGTTGAGGTAAACCCGAAACCCCCCCCCCCCCCACACCCCGGTACAAGAACCCGCCCGGCTTCGCCCGACACCGTTCTAGATTGACGCCCCGGCGACAGATCGGACACTTCCGGCTGTGGCCCTCGCTCTCCCGAGTGACAGGATAGAGCCGAGGTTGCAAGAAAGGGTAAACCATTTTCTCTTCCTAGTTAAGTCTAAGATAAGATGTGTTCAATTAGTATCTCCTTTAATGGTCCCTACGATTAATTACGCCGGTGTTACGGCTCATAATTGTGTCATGCAGTTATGCCGGCGAGACGGCTCACAATTTTTCAGCTGAACTGAAGCCGGCCACACGGGTTGCTTTTATCTTATCCTAAATAAAGTAGGTGAGACGGTGCAACGTTTTTACCTTATTTTCGTTGATCTATCATTGTTACCAATATGAGATATTACGGATAACGAATATGAATTAGGATGTGTTCAGCTGTAAATTAGGGACAGAAGTCTTACAAGTAGAGTTTCGAAATGTACTTTCATTATGTGGAACACATAACAAGGATATTCGTAGACGCCAAATTCATTGTATCTACGGGTTGTCTTCTTGATATAGGTACCTGGAAGTCTCCAAGCCTAGTTCTCCCATCCGGAAAGCTTCAGGTTCACTACCTTGCACACCCCTCAACCACTACGGTTACGGCACTAACTCGGATTTGCTAATACCTGTGAGTTACTTCTCGGCGGTCAATCGGGCCCTGCAAAACCGGAACGGCAATCAGAATTCAAATACTTGGGTTTCATTAGACGCTGTTCGTCTCTGGTAAGGGAAGATGTGACGAGCACAGTTTTGGTGTTTTTTCCCTACCCGACGTCAACTTATGACGGTGGGTTATAGGGTCAAGTCTTTGTCTAACCCCTCGGACTTTTAGTCACCATTTGTGAACACGGTATAACCAACGGACCTTCCGCTTTTTCTCCGGCCACTGGACTCCACCAGAGTCTCTTTTGTATTGGGGAGTAACGTTCCTTCCGGCGCGTTCGCCCCTGTTTTGGCGGAGTTAAACAGTACATTACGGACTCAGTAAGGCAAACGTAGGTTTCAGGTCAGGGTCACAAGTTTAGCACCCCAATTACCTCTAGCTTCAATTCCTCCACTTCCCCGGTGGAGGGGTCGGAATTGAGGAAGGATACATAGACAAGGTTTCGGACATTTAAGCTCGGTAGACTGGTGGGAATATCACCCACTGTAAACTCTAGGGACATGGCCCGCCGGAGTTCACTATCTTCCAGTCGGAATACCACGTAATGATAGGCGATCTAAGTCGCATCAGTCCCCAGGGTTTTGGAAGATCGAATCGTATTAATGAATACAAACGATCGTCTTGGGCACTATCCAGATTTTTCCTACACCAAGATGTCTCTTCAAATTTTTGACCTACATATGCCGCGTTTCACGGTCGACATGTCAAAGCCAGGAAACAGAGTAAATTTTCACTTGTTTTCGGGTTCATAAAACAGTGTTGAGGCGAGACAGCGTATACCCGCAATGACCGCCGGACAAGCGGTTAGGTTAGATGCCTCCGGTATTTCATCCCCCTTACCCACTTACATGGTACGAGTGCCAGTCGAGACAACTTAAAAACCTCTACTAAAACAGTAATACTGCCTAGAGCTTGCCCCCCGGTAATAGATGATTAGCTGGTGCAGTCTACAAGTCTGATAGCTGACCAGAGGGTAAGGTGTTGTACCATGGGTTGGAATCAGTGTAGGGCCAGTGAATCGGACACTGTCTGCCTCCCCGACCCAATGACAGTCCTGGGTTGGTTGCTCCAATCTTACTATCGAGTTGTTTTATTACGATTCCGGTTGTATAGGAGTAGACACAAAATTGATTAAGCCCCCCCTCACTAAAATCTTTGAATTTAGCCGTAAGAGTCACTTCAGTTACGATATTTGGGTCCGGTTTTTCGAGATTCAATCTCACTGCCCAAAACATAGTTTCGGTCCAGGACCCGGGCCAACAGAGGTTTTCGTAATGTCGCTCAGCCGTATGCACCTGGTGGTATACCGTGGCTCCCTGACTGGTTTCCATAAATTAGCACAAGTTACTGTAAAATAGTGACGTTCCCTTCAAGTTGACTCAATCTACCAAGTTACGAGGGGTAAAGACGTGATATAGGCTCAGACCATGCTTACGTATCTACCAGTTAGTGGAAATAGTTCTGTACATACAGAAGGGTTGTTTTTTTATGAGTTTTATAACAATCCCCAACACTTCGGTATTTTAAGGATTCGGTTTCATCTTTGATTTAGATCACAAAAGTACAAGGGGAGGAATCCCTCGCAGTTGGCGCTTGATGAGGGCACAACGACGAGTTCTATACCTTAAGGACGCTTATTGATCGAGAGTCACATCCAGTGATTCCCAGAAAGATGGGCGTCCCAGGAATAGACTCGTCGAGGTAAATGAGCGAGTACCGCTAAGATAGCAGTACGCACGTGACAGGGCTTTGCCACTTACAAAATTGCTCTAAGGTTGACCCGGCTCCACGGCTTGTTCTGTCGTGTCTGATCGTATGCCTATGATAGGTTAGTTCCCAAAAAGATTCGGTAACAGGCTTTTGGGGGTTATTCAGCCCCTGGGTCGGAGTTTTATCTACTCCACGGAGATTCACTTTACCAAAGTCTCGAGATAAGGGTCAGTACAGTTTTCACGACGCCGTCAGTCTATCTGGTCTACCAAGCACCGTCTGAGCAATTCCAATCATTCGACTGGGATGGCTCAGTAATGCATATCGTTTGATAGTTATTTTAGACCAAGCACCTGCAGGGCCATCCCAATCATTCGATTAAGATGGCTCATTTAAGCAAGTTGTCAAGGACTCCACGTTGGTAGTCAATACCGGCTGTGACCAACCCCTCGGGACTGGCTCGCCTCTTCTACAAGGATAGGTGGTTCACTATTTGTAAAGGTCCATGGTGGAAGCCCGCCGGGTTTCACTAGGTCCCGGCGCCACCATTAAGACAGTAGACACAGCATTCTGGCAGTGGAACCTCCACCGGATTTCACTAGATCCCGGCTCCCATCCTTACGACAGTATGAGCAGCCTTCTGGCAGTTGAACCTAATGTTGGAGTTTTTCGTGTGACCTAAAAAACTTGGAATTCAAAGTGTCTTCTCCCATTAGTTGGTTTTCTCATCCCGGCATTCGCCGGAAACAATAGAATACACGTACCTCCATTTTGTTCACCCCAGTTGGTCCCCGACACCCGCAATTATGCGCGTAACACTAGTTTCGGGGGCTAATCGAGCCTTGGGCACGACCCGATTTTTTAATGCAAGATGATTTCTGGCTCCACGGTGACTAACTAAGCCCGACATTAACAATTCCAAGATAGGAAGCTGGGTAGGATCGCTTTCCCTTTTCCAGTCAGGCTAGGATGTGGTGTTAATAAGAAATAGTGGAACCTGATCGAACTAAAAGCTTCAGACTCGCTCACATTCCTTTTCAAATTAATTCAGGCATGAATTTACAAGCCCTACGCGGCAATTAGGGGGGGTCTCCTCCCCCCCCCCCCCTTTTAGGTTTCCTAAGTGGAGTAACGTATCTTTTACGGCCAGTGTTCACACTTCTCCCTTCCACCCAGTAGGAATGAGGATCGCATCAGGGGCATTGACCCGGGAGTATCCCAGCTACAATAGCCACCTTACCTTTGGATACCTTTGGATGTGTTCGCCGCTCCTCTAGCGGCACCAAGGAGCGCGATGCCCCTCGTTATGGGTGGTGATTTGGTGCAGTAGACTGTTTGAAGCGACAGCTCGCTCCCTTGCGAGGATGGGCTCGTCTGGCACTTTTTGCAGTTCGACATCTAGGGCTCTCTTGAAGTTGTCTAACGAGATGTCCCTCATGTCTCTTACTCGCCGTGGGAGTTTGTTGAAGAGACGTGGGCCTCTGTGTGATAACCAGCCCTCTCGCAGAGAGCCCATAGCACCCCTGTTATTTATCCGGGGGATTTCGCATTTCCAGCCTCACCTATCACTGAATTTCATGACTATCGGAGTATGTAGGTTTGGTACTAAACCCTCTGCGATTTTCCATGTGTATATTATTAGGTAACGTTCTCTTCTACGTTCCAGTGAGTACAGATTCAGTGCTCTTAAACGCTCCCAATAGTGTAGATGTTTTATCGAACTTATATGCGAAGTGAAATTTCTTTGTACACTCTCTACGTCATTTATTTCCCCTGCTTTGTATGGGGATGTTAATACGCTACAGTATTCAAGCCGCGGTAGCACTAGAGATTTGAAGAGCGTTATCATAGGCAATTCACTGCGTGTTTTAAAAGTACGCAGAATCCAACCCGTTAGACGTTTCGCAGCCGCCACTTTCACCTGGTTATGTACTTATATTATGTACTTATATGTACCCATATTTTCAGACATTAATACCCCAAGGTCTTTCACACTGTCTTTCCGTTCTATTATGTGGTTAAATTCTGTTAAGTAATTTGTAATTTCTTTAACACCATTATTATCTCCGTACCGTATTAATTGGAATTTTTCCTCATTGAATTGCATGTTGTTTTCCCTGGTCCACTGGAACACTACATTCATGTCTTCCTGCAGTCGGCCCGTGTCCTCTTGTGTGTTTACTATCTTGCTTAATTTTGTGTCATCAGCAAAAGACGACACCGTACTGTGTCTGGTGTTGGTATCTATGTCGCATATTAGTATGAGGAACAGAAGGGGCGCTAGCACTGTTCCTTGGGGCACTGAGCTTTTGACATCCGAAGGCTCAGAAGTGACTTGGTTTACTGCTACCGATTGTTTTCAGTTTACGAGGAAATTGTATATCCACCGTCCGATTTTCCCAGTTATACCTTTTGCTTTCAGTTTGTGGGCTATTATACCATGGTCACATTTATCAAATGCCTTAGCAAAATCGGTGTAAATGACATCCACGTTTTCCTGTTCTTCTAGCGCTTTAAGAATTTTGTCATAGTGTTCCAAAAGTTACCATTGACCTTAGTACGTTCTCCACTACTTTCACGGCCACTAATAGGCCGTGCGTTTGACTACATTTTGGCAGGCTCCCGATGTTTACGAACATCGAACTAGCCACTGGCTTGGTATACCCGGTGCCTGAGCTTAAGGCAAGTTAATGGGATCATCCTGGCCGAGCCAGCCTTGTCCAATCATGGGTTACCTTCCCTCTCTCTCTCGCTCGACCAATCACTCTTTGGGCCTGGTATGGCAACGGGTCTGAAGGTATGGTACCTTCGTGGTAAGCTGCTTTTAGAAAAAAGGGGGGGGGGGGGGGGGGTACTAGAGGACCAAAACCTTCAACCCGGCCGGACAGGTGGTACCTAGGTAAGTAACAGACAAGAACAGACCGAGAAAGGGTTATTTTTCTTTTCGTTTTTGTCCAGGTATGATTGGACACTCCAAGTGGGGAATGTGTCCTAGTTAGTAGTTTAGAAGACGGAGTTCTCTTCCTCCCGACGGTCACGAAAGTGCCGTTATTTACTTAGCCAGTTAGAGTTGTTTACCCCTAAGGTTTTGCAAAGCCTTCCATTGGGGGCATAACTAGCACTAAGTTGTTTTTATTTTTTTCCCAACCGTGGTCTCTGGACACAATGCCTGTATATGGCTCTGAATAAGCCACAACTGCCCTGTGTGGCATCAATGCAGCGGGTCTAGCTAGTCCAGGGCTTAGCAATTTAGGGGAAAGGAAAACGGGACATGCTGGTAAGCCCATAGACCCCTAGAACCTCTCCGCCGGATAATTATAAGGAAGTCACGATCTGTGATATTAATGAAGCGAGCTGAGTATACAGCTCGCCAATAATCACGAATCACGAGCGGTGAGATGAGGAAAACTAGTTGCATTCAAAGTTTGCGTTCAACTCTTCTTTAGAAATCTATCATAGTCGCAACTATGTACTGATAAGTTTAAAGGCCAAACATATTCCAAGGAATACTGGGTCTCAAATCACATACAAGCAGATCTTCTTCGAAGTATCGCACTGATTCCCCTCTTTTTATATTTTTAAAACTATTGTATGTACACAGTAGACACTTAAAATATTATACGGATTCTTGGTTAGTACCTATGGCTGGGGGTGTGCTGGGTCACGAATGTCCCCCTCCAGTCTTGGTAATCTAGGCAATATCGTCAATGACGAAGGGGCCACTATTAAATTATAGGTTTGATTCCCGGAGGAAAGTAGAGAACACCTAATATTTAGTAGGGCCCCGCAGTCATTGACGATATTATAAACCCTCCCATCCATCCCACTTCCCATTCGTGTCTTCTTTTGTGGTATCTTGATATATCATTGAAGGACGAGATGGCTGCTAGGGGACGGGCGTCGGGTAGCCACACACAAGAAATCCACACATGGAAAGCCATAATATAACAGACTTTAAGTTAATTTATCTTTTTTATTTTTTACGGAGTTTTTTGTGTAAGGTACCCAATTCATAATGACGATTCCATAAGAGAATACGCGTTGCACTTATGAAGTGCTTCTCCTGTTCCTCCCGCGGCGGTTAATTCAAATGGTTGACGAGGGTGTTGAATGGAGACTATTATATTAATAGGCAATATCGTCAATGACTGCGGGGCCCTACTAAATATTAGGTTTTCTCTACTTCCCTCTGGGAATCAAACCTATATTTTGTCCCGTCGGCCGCTAAAATCATCGCTCCTACTGGCGCATATCTCTCATTACCCAGACCATTTGGTAGTCAATTTAGCTTTACTAGTAATGCACATGACGTTCGTTACTAATTATCTGGCTGCAGAAGTAATAGTTATATGCATAACGTTCAAAATGCAATAATTGAATGCAATATCTAACCCTATCATTCAAGTATCTATCTGTATGAATGATCGATATATAATAGTTATAAGCTACTTCATTGTTTACATCTATATTGCAGGTCTCAGTTTTTTTGTATACAAAACTGAACAAGAAACACAAGAACATTGCGATTATATATAGCCTATAGTACACCACCACTATCTAGTATAGTTATTCTTACTACAGAACATTGTGTTTGTGTATAGACCACCAAGTTACTACAAGTTCTACTAATATTAGTATTACTACTACTATTTGTTTTTTTTTAATTTAATATTGTTCATACATTTTATTTTACAAGCATCAGATATTACTATTCTACACCATGCAACTTCAATCCAGTCGCCTCCCTATGCGACCCTCTGCCACTGCTGCCTCGTAGTCCACTTCTGCCACCGTCGCTGGTTGTGGTGCAGACCGTCTTGTTCCCCGCAGGCATAGTAGTGCTGATCTGAGCAATGAGAAAGATAGACGGCACCTCATCCAGGCTATGACGTGGCTCCTGGGCTGTTGCTTCTTCTCTGCGATGATCTCTGCAAGCCTTGAATAGAAGCACTGGGCCCTGGGTCCCATCCCTCCAGATTTGGTGAAGACTAGTGGGGTAAAGCTGCCTTGTTCGATATTTAAGATCCTTTCCCCATATGCCCTGATCTTCTCTTGTTCGTTCCTCTTGTGTGCAGCATCCAGAGACAGCTCGCTGTAGCTACTACTACTACTACTACTTTTTTGTTTTTATTACTACTACTACTTTGATTGTTATTTAATATTGTACATACATTATATTTTACGAACATCAGATATTACTCTAATCCTACTATTCTACTATATTACTACTCTACGCCATGCAACTTCAATCCAGTCACCTCCCTATGCGACCCTCTGCCACTGTTGCCTCGTAGTCCAATTCTGCCACCGTCGCTGGTTGTGGTGCAGACAGTCATGTTCAGGCATAGCAGTGCTGATCTGAGCAATGAGAAAGATAGATGGCACCTCACGCAGGCTACAACGTGACTCCTGGGCTGTTGCTTCTTCTCTGCGATGATCTCTGCAAGCCTTGAAAAGAAGCACTGGGTCCCATCCCTCCAGATGTGGTGAAGACTAATGGGGTAAAGCTGCCTTTTCGATATTTAAGATCCTTTCCCCATATGCCCTGACCTTCTCTTGTTCGTTCCTCATGAGTTCAGTATCCAGAGACAGCTCGCTGTAGCTATGGGCCATTGGGTCAAATATTCTTATGTCAAAGAACGCTCGCTGTGCACTTGTCCTCTTGCACTAATGTCTACTTGTGCTTCACTGGATGTGTTGGCCGTCCTGTGCTGCAAGATCTCTCCATCCAAGGGAATGAGTGATGGTTCGCGCACGACATCTCGACAAACCACCCTGAGCATGTTCGCCGTTACATCTCTTACTTCATCGTGCCTGATGCTGATGAATCCTCCCTTCTTACATATCATGCAGTGGTCTGCATTGTTGTTGATTCCACAAACGCATTGATCGGGCAGTCCTTCAATCGGTCAACCATACCTCAGTGCAATAGCATCAATAAATTCTTGTTTGTTTAGATTGAACCCTTTAGCCTTGATTGGTAGTGTTGTCAGCCAATTTGAAGCACCCGTTTGTTGTGCTATATATATTTTTCTTGTTAGTCTCAGGGAAAGTTGTCCCATCAATTGTGCCCGGTAATTTTTCTGCGAGTTTTGCCTAACTGACGTGATGGTCTTTCTGATGTTGTAGATGTCCGCCTGGTCCACTTCACCGTCAGAATTTTGTGCTACGATACGGTCAGTGAGAGATCCTGTTATCTTTACCGAGTTCAGGTATTCCGTTGTCGCCCTCCTCACCGGGTTGATGATTCCCAGTCCTCCCAACCTAGAAGGCAACTCCCTCTCTGTATCACTCGGGGTGTGCGACTTTACACACGCTGGGATGAGTTTGTCTCTGATGGCATCTTCCAGCAGTTGAAGTAATGCACTCACGTTTGGAACGGTTCGCATCAAGTAGATCCAGCAATGTTTGACCCCAAATGTGAATGCCGAATACGTAGCCTGTGGTTCCGTCTTTGCAATATTGGCCAGTTTTTCAATTTCTTTTACCCACTCCCTGACCTTCTCCGGTTCTTGAACTCTTCTGTGCCGATCACCGCCCCAAGGTGACGCTGTCCGTCCTTTCTTACGATCACTTCACTACCGCTGAAAGCTTCTACAGCACTTTCATAATGTTCTGGTTTTACTATTAGTATTGACTTGCTGGCATTTGGATGGTACCCTATTTCTGGGTCTACACTTGATGCTTGCTCCCAACATTGCTTAAGATCGGTGACTTTTCCTGCTCCAGTGAGATCGTCTGCATAGGCCACCTGCTTGACTTGCGTCACCTCATGGCTTGTTAATGTTAGCAACATTGAGAGACCTAATGCATACATTGTCATTGCTACGGGGCCACCTTGTGTGGTTCCTTCCATTGATTTCAGAGCTGATCCATATCATGTGTTCTGGTTGTTTATTATGAAGAGGTCGGCAGGCTGTTTATAGGTGTTCTCTACATAGGTGGCAAAGCTGAGGCATTTTACCTTGGTGTTATGTATTGCTGTCTTTCTGTTGATGGTGTTAAAGGCATTTGTTGTTGTTGTTGTTCCCCAGGCTGTCTGGCCGAACAGCCCCAAGGTCTTGAGCAAGGCCAAGGCCATTAATGAGCGCCCCCACAAAACCCTCCCTGCTTACCACTAACAAAGCCCGGGTGACCGAAGACACTCCAAGGCAGGGAGCTGAGGAGGGTGCGGAAACACCCGGGAAACCAAAGCCCCACCCAAGGCCCTGTGCCCCTCAGCAATTATGAAGGGAAGTTGAGGGGCAAGGGAAAAATGTGACGCTTTGGCTCCCAATATGCCAACTTCTAGGTTGGCAGTAGGGAGGTCAATCCACGGAAAAGACGCCGTCACTTGATATCTAGAAGATATATAAGTAAAAGGAACAGGCAGAGTAAGCTATGGGTATGGCAGAGATCACTCAGCTCTCACTCTGATAGACCAGCCCATCACCACATGACTAGAACCCAATTATCTCAGCATCAGCTAGGAAAGGCCCTAGAAAGCCACCTTTGGCAGGGGGATAGCTCCCCAATTTCAACTCCTTTCGGGGTTGGGCACCCGCCTTTAAAGGCATTTGTTGTATCCACTAGCAGCACAGCTTCACAGTCCACTCGCTCATATAATTATTTTTCTTATTGCAGGAATTGCTGCCTCTCCCCTTGCTTGGTGGCCGGCACACACTTGGAGATTTCCGGCCGCTGACCGCACTTCGTCCTTCACCACATCCATTATGCATTTTCCGATGATTCTTCTCATCACTTCACCCACTCCCACTGGTCTGCACCCTGAATTCTTGTCCAATGATATTAGGCGACAAGCTGTGAAAGCCTCCAAATGTTGACGATTTTGGGTGGCCATCTTTCTTGCAAGTGCTGCCAGAGCCCTACATAAGTCTGTTGCTTCAGGTCCGAGGACTGCGCTGCTCAGGATTGTTCTCCAGCCATTTGCATTCAGCCCTGATGGGCCTGCAATGCCTTGTGTCCTGAGAGCCTTTTTCCAAATCGTATCGCCTGTGATTTGTTCGTAAATGACGGGGTTCGGTGGTATATAAGCCCCCACGAGCCTCCGACTCTCGTGGATACTAGGTTGTGGATGTTTCTTTTCCAACAGTTGGATGGTGTCTCTTGTGATAGGCAACAACCCACCAGCTGCCTCCTTTGTCAGGGACCCTATTGCAGGTGCCACTTTTCCTTGTCTCATCTGGTCGCCGAATCTCCTGGCCTCGTCTTCAGCGTTTTCCCTTTTTTGCCGCCGCCTGCCTTGTTTCTCTTGTAATGCTCTGGCTTCACTGAGTAAGTCATCCATCTTGTTATCATTCCATAGTCTCACTCTTCTTTTTAGCACAGTCACGTTTTCACCTTGTTTAGATTTGCGGTGAGTTTTTTGCAAGAAGAGATGTAGAATGCTGAAAAGTATCTTGAGAGCATACGGGGCTAAAGATGTGACATAGACATAATTATAAATGAGCATTTTCATCTCTTTCAGCAGTTTGGTGGTGGCATCACATTTTGGGGGGTTGAAAAAGTTGTGTGCAGCCCAATATACAATTTCTTAGTAAGCTGCATCTGTCCAAGTTTGAACTTCCTCTTCCCGTAATCCTTTCCAGAGTAAGTTTTCACCTCTTCCAGCTTCTTCTGTGGGTCTACCTGGGGCCCTCTCCCCTTGTGGTTCCACCTCCATTTGTGCATCCCGAGGCTCTTCATTGTCTGGCATGTCATCATCACTTCCATCTGCTTCATTTGGCCCGATTGGAGGCCTGTCTTCCTCTCTTGCAGCTCGGTTGTCATCTCCCTCTCTTGGGTCTCTTGCGGGCTCCCCATTACCCTCTGCTTCTTGGGGTTCCCCTACCTCTCTTGGGACCCTTGAGGCCCTTGCTTCTCCCCGTACTCTTTCGGGTTCCCTGCCACCATTACGGTCTCCCTAAGCTGCGTCCCGTCGCTCACTCTGGGAATTCGCTGCCGTCTCTCCCCTCGTTCCTGCTCTACCTAAAGGATTACGACACTGGGAACCCTTATTACAGTCTATGCATCTTTGTCCCTTCTGCTCACATTTGCATCGAATACAATTGTGTTCATGTTTGGTACATATGCAGCATTTTTTGTAATTTTTTTACCTTTCTGATATAGCTTCGTCTGAGCTTTCCTCGTCCTCCATCTTATCCTTATACCATTAATATATACACATTTCTGTCCGTTCCCCTATTAAGTCCTTAAAGAGTAGGTCTAGGATAACTGTAGGCAGGTTCACATACCCTAACGAATATTCTAGGAAACTATTAAGCAGTGCCTAATTAATTGTAACTAAGAAGACGATTTCATGCCAAAAATCAGAAAACCAACAAAGTAAACCTGGGTTAACCATGGATGGAGGAGCTAAAATCTCCTATTATCGATATGCAAAGTAAACAGTTATCTGGTCGATATAGATCATCCGTGAGTTTTGGTTGTATACACTATTTTTGTTTTTTTGGATTTCTATGCACTTCCTAACCCTCAGGCCGCGGGGCCCGACATATGTCGGGCGAGAGAACCATGGCCATCACTGCGGGGCCCGACATATGACGGGCGGCATTCTGAGCACAATAGGGGCTATTAAAGAGAGTCCACGCATTGGGAGGATGATAGGCGGGCTCTGACCGCTCGGCATGGACCGAGCGAGGTGACTGAGCTCCCCACCACAACATCCCACACCCCTGGCCTCGCGAGAACACGGAAAAATTCAGGATATAACCGTATTTTTAAGGTTTTTGCCCTTGTGATGCAACATCGTTGCAAGAGAACCCGTGGTCGTACAAGGATGATTCAGGTGTCATTGGAAAGTTCTATTATCGCCCTTTCACGGATACACAATTGTATTACGCTCTGGCTCTTGTTTATGCATGGAAAAGAGCATGGAATGAAGCTCGTTTAGGATAAATATGCCCGCCAGGCAAGTAGTAGAAGTTACAAACATCCCCGTTTGACAGGGGTTAAACAAGCACTATGTTATACGTATTGCTTAAATAATTATAAATTTTGCTTATCGTCCGTACGTAACCTGTGTAGCAACAACCAAATATGTTTCGGTGTGTGTGTCTACATATATTGTTTTACTACAGTGTATATTCCCTATTAGTATAATTGTTTGTCATATTTGGTATTCCCCCTGACAGACCGGTGGGATGTATGTGTAAGATTGTTGTGTTGTGTCTGTATAATATGGTGTTACTACATACGTGACATACACAAACTAAGTAAGCGAATAAACAGGACAACAAGATAGAGAGAGAGCGTGAGTGAGTGTGAAAGATAGAAAGAGAGAGAGTGTGTGTGTGTGAGTAATAGGGAAAGTAATCCTTAGAGCAGGTTTTCCATAGAGATGGAAATGCTTTGAGCGAAGCTTATAGACCTATAGCATAACATAAGGGTCGAAATGGTTGTCCTATGTAATCGCCACACTCACCTTGTGCATTTCCAAGTTACAAGACCACACAGACCTTGCAGTCCCAGCTAGGTGGTCCGGCCTTAATACTACTAGATAGGGACAGTTTATAGTGGAGGAATAGGGCAGTAAACTAAAGAGAGAGAGAGGGGGGGGACTAGTTATAGTAGTATTCACTGAAGTTGAAAGTGATTAATTGATCAATGGAGATGAGAGAGAGAGAGAGAGAGAGAAAGGTGTCATTTGGCTGTAAATTGATCCCTGGGATATGGGTAGCAGGGGTGGTATAGGGCAGGACTGTAGGAAGGGGTAGGGGTAGGGGTAAGGGCAGAAGGGGTAAGGCAGGGAAGGAAAGAAGTTTGTGGCTAGATGATGGGGAATGGTAAAAAGGAACTATGGTAGGAAAACGGTAGGAGATATAGAGCACACACAATAAGTAGTTCATATATTCCTCAGATATTCAGCAATATCGCCACAAATATATATTACTTTATATGTAGCTTGATTCTATCCCAATAGTGATTGTCTTACACCCCGTTACATTTCAGGAATAGGGAGCAAACTACACCCTCACAATACATACTGTACATACATTTTTTTTAAGACCGCATGCTCCACCTGGAGCGCGGTTCCGGTTTCACATCATAATGGCATTGCTCCAGGCAGGGCAGCCCTATTCAGACCTGCCTCACTGGTCAGGTATTTTCTTCAAGATCAGACTGTAAGTTCTTTCTTGGTCTTCCCCTTGGTGCAGCACGGACTTACATCTTGTCACCCAACTTGGTTCATCCATCCTTTCCATATGCCCAAACCATCGAAGCCTACTAGTACGCATCTCATCACTTATACTCTTGATGCCTAACTGTCTCCTCAACTCTTCACTAGATATTCTATCTTGCAGTTTGGACCCACACATCCATCTCACCATTTTCATCTCGTTGCATTCCATTCTGTTGATATCATCCACTTTGACAGGCCACAATTCTCAAGCATAATCATTGTGCTTCTAACACATGAAGCGTACACTTTTCCCTGCATGTGGAGAGGGCTTCTTCTTGTAGTGAGTAGTGGCAACAATTCTCTGAACTTTCCCCAGCCGCATCTAATTCTGGCGATAGTAGCGGCATCGCCCACACCACTGGCGGAGATGGTATCTCCCTAAGTAACAAAACTTGTCCAACATTTCTAGTGATTCATTGCCAAAGTTAGCACTCTCGAGCTGATCATTGATCACAAGCTTACCTTTCCATACTATGCATAAAAATGTCTCGACTCCAAACTTCTTCTTCGGTAGAGGTCCCTTTATTCTAGTGCAACGCTTCTTCCTGTGGTGTACCCAGCAGCGGCAGACCCTGCATTGTATGGAGTTCGTGCCCACCCCTTTTCTGCATACTGCACATGGGTGTGCATCACGTTTTTCTACCTTTCCAAACACGAATCTACTATGTAAAACCTTGGTTTCATTTGTATTAACTCTTAATCCTCTACTGTACTTGCCATGCCCTCTCTCCATCTTCTGAATTTGGCCTGAGCATCCCGCACACAATCTACGATAAGTAATATGTCATCTGCGTATAGCAGTTCCCAGAGGAGTCCAACTCTGAATCGCCAGATAGTGCCTCTAGAACCATAACAAAGAGGAGGGGGCTTAACACAGAGCCCTGGTGGACTCCAACTCTCACTGTGAACTCATCACTCAGTAAACTTTCCACCCTCACAGCCGTTCGTGAGTCCTCGTACATCTCCATTATCACATGCACCAACCACTCCACTAACCGTCCCTGATGCACAACAGACACTACTCCTAGAGGTAGCCCAACCATTCCTGGTTCTCTGGGACACAAGTATATGTGAGATATGATTCACGTTAGTTATTAAGTTAATGCCCACCCTAGAATGTTAATTAAAAATAAGCCTCATTGAGTACAATATGGTGCATATGCAAGCAGAGACATAACTCTACTTACAGTGAAGCCATATGATGGAAACCTCCAGTAAAAGCCTAAGTCCTTAGAACAACTCACTTATTTTAAGTCAGGCCAACAGAGATTGTAGATAAGCATAGTAGATACCAAGCGAGCTGCGCTTCACTACTACCCAGCAACTAGAATAATGCAAAGTACATCCTGTATAAGGTACTTTCTTAGTGGGAGAGCATACCACCCTGTATCTATGTACGAGATCACCATCCAAATCACTCCCTAAGAATCACCTTGTGCAAGTTAAAATGGTATAGAATCTAAATCACTTGAATGTTGAGTAAAAAGGACAGAGCCAAGTGCTAGAAATGTGAGAAAGAGGCATCAAGAATTTTATGCCAGAGAGTAAAATCGGGTGATCCCGATTTCCCGCTCTGACAGAAAAGAATGCGACAGGAAAGAGTCCTAGTAGAAAGTATTCCTCTAACTCACAATTCCTATTGCTTAATAAGACTCCATGACGGGCAGGATTAGCCAACACCACTACTACTACTACTACTACTACTACTACTACTACTACTACTACTACTACTAATAATAATAATAATAATAATTACAATTATTATGCCAAGAAGTAGAAAAGAGAGAACTAGAGAAACCACCAACATCACGCCGACACCAACATCAACTACCATCAACAGATTAGCAATGCTTCAAATTATAAGCTTATGTTGCACTATCATGCAATGACTTTTTAACTTCCACGCTGACCACCCTATTCCTTGTCATTGCTTTCAGCGTTCCTACAACCCTAATCCCCTGTTGCACCCTCTCCCGCACTTCGTCATTCAAATTCCCATCTTTACTCATCACTCTGCCCAAATACATAAATGAGCTGACATTCGCCCTAACCTAAACATTCTACCTCACCTCACAGTCTATGATTGCACCCCTTTCAAAGACCATAACCTTACTCTTCCCCACATTTACATTCAGGTTTCTTTTCTCACATACGGTTCCAAACATCTTTGCTCATCAGCACTGTATCATCAGCAAACAGCAGTACAGGCAACGTCCCTATCAGGGGTACACCAACATCCACTGCTCGTCCTTGAATTTCATTCATGACTCCATCCATATTGATATTGAACAACCATGGGGACATCACCCACCCTTGCTTTAAACCAAACATTCAAATCAAAGAACTCGCTCTGTTTATTTACCACACGCACTGCCGCCTTTGCACCCTCAAACATACTCTTCACTGATTTCTGCAACTTACCTGCTACTCTGTATATTCTCAATACTTTCCACAAACCTTTTCTATCAACTCTGTCATAGGCGTTCTCCAAGTGCATAAAGGCAGCATACAACTTTCTTTTCAAGATAATTCTAAACAACATATATCTAGGAGAAAGTCTGGTCTACCTACCCTCTTTCTTTCCTAAACCCACCTTGCTCCTCACCTACCCATTTCTCCGTTCTCACTCTCTCGATCACTACCCTACTTACATCTGTATTATGCTTACTTAAGAGACATATCCCCCTCTGATTGCCACACATGCCTCTCTCCCCTTTACCCTTATACAGGGGACTATTATGCCTGTCTTCCAAACTTTAAGCACGCTTCCCTTCTCCCGTGCTAGTCTACACGTTTTCCACTCATTCAATCACTATCTCATAGCATCTCCCCACACACTCCATCTATTCCTGATACTTTCCCCATCTTCACCCATTTTAACACCTTACGAGCGGCCTATGCGGTTTATTTATATGTACCGCCCAGCGGGGTGTTTTTAGCCAAAATAGGGCTGTTTACGTGATCATTTTCATGCCTAAATAAGACCCAGAACGTAAAACAAGTACCTATCCCTGAAAGGGCATAAACAGAGCTTTCGAATGACACCATAACGATCCTTTTATGATGGCTAGTTTTCTTGCAATAACCGTGCAACGCGAGTGCAAAAAGCATGTAATTAGCCACTTTCCCGATATAATTCCTTATATAGCGAGTGAGAGAGGGAGGAGGGAGCTGGGATTCGTGTCAGTATGTTCGCCGCGGTGGTCTGGAGCAGTCATACGCTCGCTACTCTCCTGCCACCACTTGTCTCTCTCTCTCAGCAACATTACGTGCTGAAATTGCCACTCGAGTTATGTCGAGCGCCGCCACATAGTCCAGCTTTATTTAACTCGACTTATGTGGTGAGCCGCTAATTAAGGGTTAAGACCTCACACACTTCTCAATACTTTCCACCTTGTCTATCAACTCTGTCATAGACTTTCTCCAAGTCTATAAAGGCAGTATACCCACTCCCTGGATGAGGACATGATTACAGCCCAGAGAAGTGATCCTGGACTAAAGGAGATAATTTTTGCCCTATAAAGGTCGTTGCACACTGACAGGTAACCCCCTCCAGACGAGTTCACGACTCGAAATTTCATTCTGATACAGCGAATCGGCAAGATAATTGTGGATATCGTAAATTAGCCATGTGTGGTAAGAAAAGTCGTGCAAAGGGTACACTAAAATATCCACGGAAAAGATATGACCCAGAAGACTGAGATACAACTCAGAAGAATGGTATTTAAACATCGTAACTTAGCCGTGAGACGTGCAACCGATGGGCTGTCAAGGTACAAAAGGGGCGTGCCTGAGCACCAATCACACAGTTTGCAACTATTTATTTTAGTTTAAAAATATTTTATTATAGATTATACCTATATATAGTATTAACTTATATTATTATGTTCCCTCCACCAACCGACTTTGCTCCTAAACTCAATTAATGAAATCAACAAATACATGTGGCAGTCCAGGGATTCGAACCTAGGATGCTCACACCGAAATTCAGTGCATTTATACATTGCGCTACGAAGACAGTTATTTGTTTAGTATATCTTTTAAAATATTTGTTTTCATAACCTATTTATTTTATTATAGATATAGTTTATTACAGATTATTCCTATATATATTGTGCAATTATATATTATACCCTCATTTTTTGTATAGTATATCTTCATTGTATTATATATTATTTATTTAGTATTTAATGCATCATTAGTTTATAATAATAATAATAATAATAATAACAATAATATTTATTCAGTTAGCAATTTACAGAGTTGGTAATAATAACGTTCTTGACATTGTACTTGCAACAAAAGAAGAATTAATAGAGAATTTGAATGTTGGTGATGAATTCAGTAACAGCGACCATCGTACGATAACTTTCACTTTAAAGTTTACTAGTAACGAACCAAATAGTAGCATCGAAAAAGTCCCTAATTTCAAGAAAGCAAACTTCCATAAACTTAGAGCTATGTTTAAAGAAACTGACTGGAGCTTTTTAATTAACAATAACGACATTAATACATCTTGGAAGTTATTCGAAGCCACTTACCTAAAAGCAGTGCAAGACTGCATACCATCGAAAATACGGCGTCCAGGCCATAATAATAAGCCCAAATGGTGGAATAAAGATATTTCAAACTGCCTGCTTGCTAAAAAAATTGCTAATGATAGATTAAAATCCTCACAAAATGACGAAGAACGGGTGAAATTTGTAGAGCTACGACGCAAAGCCAAAAGTTAATTAAGCAAAGTAAAAAGACCTTAGAGTTACATATTGCGAATCAAAGTAAAACAAACCCGAAAGAATTCTATAGTTATATCAGAAAGAAAAAAGTAGTTACTTCAACTGTTGGACCATTAGTCGATGAAAATGGAGAATACACCAAAGACGAAGTACAAATGAGTAATGCCCTCAATACCTTCTTTGCATCAGTTTTTACAACAGAAAACCTCAGTGATATCCCTACACCATCGCCGATTCAGATTGATAATTCAGATTTTCTAAGCAATATCACCGTTACAGAGAGAGAAGTATTGAATTGTTTAGATAAACTCAAGGTAAATAAAACGACTGGACCTGATACAATCTCGCCTAGAGTTCTAAAGGAAGCTAAGGATGAGCTCTCCAAACCACTGACATTACTATTCAATAAATCCTTGCAGTCTGGAACTATGCCTGATCAGTGGAAGCTACCCAACGTAACACCGATATTAAAAAAAGGCAGCAAATCCCTACCCTGTAACTATCGTCCAATTAGCTTAACCTCAGTTGTATGTAAAATGCTAGAAACGGTCATACGAAACAGACTCGTAAATCACTTAGAGGAAAATAACATACTTAAAGATACTCAACACGGCTTTCGTAAAAAACGTTCCTGTTTAACAAACCTCTTAGACTTCTTCCACGATATCCTCAACCTCTACGATGAGAGTAAAGCTGTAGATATTTTATACCTTGATTTTCAAAAGGCCTTTGACAAAGTTCCCCACAAACGTTTACTGCTAAAACTAAAAGCGCATGGAATACAAGACGGTGTGTTGAAATGGATAGAAAATTGGCTCAGCGACAGAAAGCAAAGAGTAGTCATAAACGGTAAGGCATCTAAATGGACCAATGTAAGTAGCGGGGTACCCCAGGGATCGGTACTAGGACCAATTCTCTTTCTAATTTACATCAACGACATAGATGAGGGTCTCACCTGTACAATCTCAAAATTTGCTGACGATACAAAAATTGCAAATAGCGTACTCTCAAAAGAACAAGTTGACAATATGCAACACAATCTAGATAAATTGTCATGTTGGGCCCAAATTTGGCAAATGAGTTTCAATGCGGATAAATGTAAAGTACTACATATCGGATACCTAAATGAGAAAGCAAACTATTCGATGAATGGCACTCAGCTTAAGAATGTAAACAGAGAAACCGATCTGGGAGTAACAATATCGAGTAACCTAAAACCGAGTCAACAATGTTCAGAAGTTGTTAAGAAGGCAAACAAAATAATTGGCTTTATAGACAGGTCATTTGAGCATAAATCCAAAGAAGTTATCCTAACCCTTTACAATTCCTTAGTCCGCCCTCTTCTGGAATACTGCGTTCAATCCTGGTGCCCTTATTACCAAAAAGATATAAACAAGCTAGAACGAGTTCAACGTAGAGTTACCAAAATGATACCTAGCCTAAAGAACAAACCATACGAAGAGCGTCTTAGAGAATTAAATCTATTTCATTTAACCCAGCGCAGATTAAGAGGTGACTTAATTCAAGTGTTCAAAATCATCAAAGGCATCGACAATATGGACTGTAGTAAGTACTTCACTATCGACCAATCTAATTACACGCGGGGAAACGGTTGCAAAATTATTGGTAAATCTTTTAACTCACACGAATCTAAGAATTTCTTCTTCAATCGAGTTGTCAACTTGTGGAATGGGCTTCCCCGAAACGTTATAGACTGCATCACCGTTGATTCATTTAAACTCCGCTTAGACAAATATCTCGCATCAAACCCGCGACTGCGTTTGTAAATGAATAACTTTATTTTATCCCCCCCCTCAGTTACTAACCCATCTGTCCCCTACTAATTTCCTAATCCTGCCACGGACATTAGTTCCAGGGCAGTAATTCCCTTTCCAATGTTCCCTTACCCACTCTAAACCACTGTTTGGACACTTGATCCTCAGTGTTTTGGAGGACAAGCAACCTAGAAGGGACACTAGATCTGTTGTTGCTTGATTTCCTTTGTACTATGTTACAAATATGACATGTACCAGCCTTGCATAATTCCAACTAAGGATAGCCCAATAAGGGCGTTAGGCGTATTTCCATTGGGGTCCTTGTGGGATTAGGTTAGCTGGGGAAAATGGGGAGGATAAAGAAATAGATACTTTAGAGAAAGTATTTCTAGGGGGTTATTTTAAGATACCTTACATCCTATAGTAAATATCAGTAATCCGTAATCAGTAATAATTTCAGTTTGGTTTGTCTATCTCTTATGTCGTATTTAGTAGTAGACATAAGCTTGGTGCTCCCTTCTCGCAGCTGTCCGGTTCAGGTGTTCCTTCAGGCTACGTCTGAAGGAATACAGTGTTCTCTTTTCACGGACTGACTGGGGTAGGTCGTTCCAGTCTTTGATGGCGGTGAAGAAGAATGTTTGCTTACCCTGTCCTTGGATTCTCGGGACCTTAAAATTAAACATCCTGTTTCTTGTATTATGTCCACTCCTCTCATTTGCTTTAACAAAATCATTCTTTAGATACTCTGGAGCTCTGTCATAGAAAATGTTTAAGGCATTAGTGAGCCTGATTTGTTTGGCCCTGTCAGAGACATTGAGCATACCTAGTGTTAGGGATTTCTATTTCATTCAAGTGTCACTGATTGTAATTGAGGTATTGTGCTTGTTATGGTGGGTACGATTTTTTATTATTTATGATTGAACATCGTATGCAATGTTATGAGCCCGGTATAATTAATTTAACCTGTAGACAGCTTAGTTTTTTATAGGAAGATAATTTTGTTCACGAGTGTACAGGAACGAGTGAGGTGAGGGAGGCTTCGTGCAGACTACCCCCCTTTCGTTCACATTCCATTCTACCCCCTATCGTCCTACACTCGTAACCCTATTCATTCTTCCCCCTTTCTTCCAACCCCCTTGCTCTTCTTCGTTGCCTGACGTACGAATGATATTGATTATAACTAGGTAATAATGTATTTGGCTTTTCTAATCATAAGTAATGTTTACAAGATATATCATAGTGTTCTTGGTAAAAGTAATACTTTAATTCAGCAAGTATATAATGAGATGAGATTAATACGGTTAGAGAAGTTGGTATCAGAGCCAGGTGCGCTAAGGGTATATAAACCGCAAGTACCGTAACCACAGGTAGTGTATTCTCCACCACCATCTTAAGCTGACCTGCCCTGAGTTCGTTTGTAAAAGAATCACCATGAGTTGAATAAGTATTGCCTAGGATTTTTTCCATGTTTATTGATTGCTTTCACTTACTCTCTTGGAGGGTATTTATATAACTATTATTTATATAACTATGTATTATTTTTCTTAAGAGTTTCTTTATTATTTCACATCAATGTTTCTCAAATTTGATATTTTCACTAGAAGTAACTTTTGTGTATAATTAATCATTTAAATAAATTATAATTATATTTTACATACTCTTTACATTTTACCTTTATATGCTAATATATTATTCTTTGGATTGTTGGGATAAATCTAAGTCAAAGTAACTAAAGATAACTAATTCTGAATGAGTGATAAGAAAGGAATAACTTTGGGTTTTTTTAGGCTAAAACAGCCATTTGATATCAACTGATATTTGATGAACTTGCCACATCTTTTCACCTACCAAGGTTTTAGTGACTACAAAGAGAGTTGCTAGTTTTTGTGGAAGTTTAACATACCACTTATTCTTGACTGAAACTGATAGTCATATTTTCCGCATTTTGTGAGGCTAAATAATAAGTCCTCGTTTTGTGGTTTTTAGTGGAATGTTTCTTTATGTTATGGGTTTGAACCCCGCTCGTAATGTAACATGGTGCCGTGTGACCAGGATTCCTTTCTTTCCCTCGTTTGGTAGTAATTGAGAACATTAGTGAAACATTAAGTCCCTCGATAGGACATCGCATACTCATTTCATCTATCTCGTTTTGTTCTGTTTATGAGTTGAGAGAGCTGTGTCAGCCTCTACGTTCTTTAATGCCAATTATTCGCGTTTCACACTCTTCCTAATTAGTCATACATTTTCTCGTTCATCCATTGTTCATAGCATTCAATCATGGAATTTAAAATTAGTGAATTTGTCACTGACCCCTCCTTGAGCACCTTGTCTGTGTCGAAGCTCAGAAAAGTAGACTGGATTGCCTTAGCCACAGAGTATGAGGCACCTTACAGAACTAGTAATACCAAAAGTGAGATTAGAAGGAGTGTGATTGAGAAATTGGTAACTACTGGTGTTTTGTATGAGGCAGCATATCAGTTGTGTGCAGAGGAAGGAAGCAGTGAGGCATGGATGAGAGTGAAACTATTAGAGCTGGAGAATGCAAAAGCTGACAGGGAGAAGAGGGAGCATACGGCAATAAGAGAGTTTGAACAAAAACAGCGTGGGATTGAACATTAGCGTGAACAAAAACAGCGTGAAATTGAACATGAACGTGAACAAAGACAGTGTGAGTTTGAACAAAAACAGCGCAAGTTTGAACAAAAACAGCGTGATATTGAACATGAGCGTGAGGAGAAACAACGTGAGAGAGAGCATGATGAGCGCATGTTAAAGTTAAAAGCTGAAGAAAACCGGAATCAAAGGGATTCGGTTGCAAATAAACCATTTTCTGATAAGGGTCATAGTTTGAAATTTGTCCATAGTTTTGATGAGACTGACCCGGAGAATTTCTTCATCCTTTTTGAGAAGGCAGCCAACCAACTCAAGTGGCCAAATGATCAGTGGGCATTTCTAGCCCAGACTGCTTTCATAGGTAAAGCCAAGCAGGTTTACACCAATCTCCCCATTGATTCCTTGACCTATGAAACTCTTAAAACTTCAGTCTTAGCAGTGTATGATCAGGTTCCTGAAACTCATCGTCAGTGTTTCAGGGATATGAAGAAAGGTGAAAACAAACTTATCTAGAATTTGTAAAGGAAAAAGAGCGAAAGTTTCTGAGTTGGTTGAGAGCCAGTAAAGTAACAACCTTTGAGCAGTTGTGCCAGCTAGTTATGCTTGAAGAATTTCTCCGCAAAGTCCCCTACCCCTTAAAACTTTACCTCCAAGAGAGAGAGGTGCAATCTGTAGACAGGGCGGCTATTTTGGCTGAAAATTACCGATTAACTCATGGCGATTCTTATTTCAGGACAGGACAGAGAGGGCCTGGCAACCAGCCACATTCTGGTGCTGGTCCTCGTGATGGTGGTAGTTTCCAATCTACTGGTGGTAGGTCTGGTTATGGTGGTGTCTCCCAACCAGTTTCAAGGGTAGCTTCTGGGGGCAATGGATCTGATAAAAAGGAATTTAACAAAACTTCTCTTTCTTCCATTAAACCTCCTGGACCCTTAGTTTGTGCCTACTGTAAACAACCTGGACATTTTATCAGAGAGTGTCCCAAATTAAAGTTAAGAGAGAAAACTCATAAACCAGAGAGTAGTGCTGTTCTAGCCTCTTCCCTTGTACTTCATCCAAATAGAGTAGCAGTATCCCCTCCTATTCCACCTGTGTTGAGTGCATGTTCTGACTCTGATGGCTCTCACAACCAGGTTTTCCCTAGTATACCACCTAGCTGTTCTAACCAGTTCCAACCTTTTCTTTCCACATGATCAGTTTCCTCTACTGACGCTTCCACTGACTATCCCATTCATGTTTTGAGAGACACAGGAGCCTCTCATAGCCTCTTGGTAAGAGGATTGGTGCCCAGTATTGAAGACTGTTTGCTGGGCCAGAGTATACTCATTCAGGGAGTCAGTGGGTGTCTTGTTGTTCCTTTGCCTAGGGTGTATCTAAAAACTGATTTAGCTAGTGGTTACTTTACTGTTGGGATTCAAGATTCCCTACCTGTAGAAGGAGTTAACTTTTTGATGGGCAACGATATCGCCGGTGGCAAAGTGATATCAGACCCCATAATTACCTCCACTCCCTCCTCTGATAACAACACTAAGCAATTAGAAAGTCAGTATCCCAATTTGTTTCCCTCATGTGTAGTGACTAGGAGTGGGGCTGGTCACCACAGTAAGAAGGACGAAGTTGATCCTGATAGTGTTGACCTAGACACTTCCTCCCTATTTCCTGATGTAGAGTCAGAGGATATTAGCAAGATTCCCATTGATTCTGAAACTCTCAAAGAGGCTCAGAAGCAGGACCCTGAACTGGCAATATATTTTGATAGGGCTGTGGAAGAGTCAGATATAGGAAACTATCCTCAATGCTTCTATCTAAGTAATGGTACCCTGATGCGCAAGAATAGACCTCCCAAAGTGCCAGCTGATGAGCCCTGGCAAGAGGTGCATCAAGTAGTTGTGCCACATAAGTATAGAGTAGACATCATTTCCATTGCTCATGACCTTAGTGGTGGACATTTGGGTGTCAACAAGACTTATGACAAAATTTTCAATGATTTCTTTTGGCCGAGGATGAAACAATCTGTGAAGTCTTACTGTAAAACTTGTCATGTGTGTCAACTTGCTGGGAAACCCAACCAGCCCATCAAGCCTGCACCCTTAAATCCCTTCCCTGTAACGGATGAACCGTTCAGTAAAATCATAATTGACTGTGTAGGACCTTTGCCAAGAACCCGTAGTGGAAATGAGTACTTGTTAACTGTCATGTGTTCCACCACTAGGTATCCAGAAGTGTTTCCCTTGAGGCGTATAACATCAAAGAATGTAGTAAAGGCGCTTAGTAAATTTTTCACCCAGTATGGAATACCCCGTGTGGTACAGTCTGATTTAGGAAGCAACTTTACCTCTCAGCTCTTCAAGCAAACCATGGAAGAGTTGGGAGTACACCAGTACCATTCCACTGCCAGTCACCCACAGTCCCAGGGGGCATTAGAAAGGTTCCATCAGACCCTCAAATCAATGCTCACTAAATATTGTGAAGAGAACAATGCCGACTGGGATGAGGGCATCCATTTTGTGTTGTATGCTGTAAGAAGCAGGGTACAAGATTCTCTAGGATTTTCACCATTTTCCCTAGTTTTTGGTCATGAAGTCAAAGGTCCCTTGAAAGTGTTAAAAGATACTTGGATCAATGCTAACTCTAATAAACATCTTCTCACTTATGTGCATCAATTTAAATCTAGACTGAGATCTGCAGTAGAACTAGCTATGAACAATTTAGAGAAGTCTCAAGATAAAATGAAAGTGCAGTATGATAAGACTACAGTTGTCAGAGAATTTCAGCCAGGAGATCTAGTGCTTGCCTTTCTGCCTATACCTAAAAAGCCGCTACAAAGCAAGTACCATGGTCCATATGTTGTGCTTAAGAAAGCAAGTAATGTGAATTATGTTTTAAAAACTCCTGATCGTAGGAATCCGGAAAGACTAGTACATGTTAACCTGCTGAAAGCCTATCACTGCAGAGATCCAGATAAGGTATTAAACTTTGAATCAGTAGCACAGTTTGAAGGTGAACTAAAGGATCTAAAAATCAAGGAGCATAATGACATCCAGTTGCCTCTTGATAACAAATTGCAAAACTCGGACTTCTTGACTAACCCCCATTTAAAATTCCAGCACTTATTGTCTGACCAAGGTGAAGACTTGGAGTACCTGCTTTCCGAGTTTCCACAGCTGTTCGAAAATATCGACGTTCCCCAGCAGTGTCCCCTGGTGGAACATGATGTGGTCCTGACGGAGGGGGCCACTCCCATCAAACAACATCCCTACCGCGCCAATCCAGAGAAGCGTGCGGCACTTCAACAGGAAGTGGACTTCCTACTCGCCCATGGATTGGTGGAACGGAGCGACAGCGAGTGGGCCTCTCCATGCCTACTCGTGGACAAACCTGATGGCACATTTAGGATGTGTACGGATTATCGCCGGGTAAACCAACTCACCCGCCAGGACTGCTACCCTCTACCACGGATCGACGACCTGTTGGACCGTTTGGGAGGAACGAAGTACATCTCCAAGATTGACCTGCTGAAGGGTTACTACCAGATAAAACTATCGGAGAGGGCCAAGAGAGTGTCTGCATTTGTCACCCCGGACGGGCTATTCCAATACACCGTCATGCCTTTTGGTATGGTGAATGCGCCTGCCAGCTTCCAGCGACTAATCCACCGGGTGACAGATGGCCTCTCGGGCGTGCAATCCTACCTCGACGATATTGTGGTCTACAGCGAATCCTGGCAGGATCATCTTCACCAGCTACAGAGTCTCTTCTGCAATTTGGCCAGGGCGGGACTCACTGTAAACCTTGCCAAGAATGAGTTCGGCCATGCCAAACTAATCTTTCTGGGTCACGTGGTAGGAGAAGGGGAAGTCAGCCCTATTTCTGCCAAAGTCGAAGCCATTTCAACACTGCCTATTCCCCAGGACCGCAAGGCAGTAATGCGCTTCTTGGGTATGGCTGGGTACTATCGGAGATTTGTACCCAACTTCGTTGACCTCTCTGCCCCCCTAACAGACTTGATTAGTCCCAAGAGAAAATGTGTGTGGACCCCAGAATGCCAAACTTCATTCACAAAGATTCGTTGCCTATTAGTCAATGCACCTATTCTGAAGTCTCCTCAGTTTCATAAACCGTTCATAATTCAGGTGGATGCTAGTGATGTTGGTGTAGGAGCAGTTTTGTTACAGTACAGTGATGCTGAGATTTTGCATCCAGTTTGCTATGCATCCGGTAAACTCAAACCTTATCAGAAACACTACAGCACTATTGAAAAAGAGTGTTTTGCCTTGCTCTTTGCAGTGGATAAGTTTAATGTGTATCTTAGTGGTTCACATTTTCCCGTGAAAGTGTTTACTGATCACAACCCCCTGAAATTCTTGTATAAAATGAAAAACTCGAATCAGCGGTTAATGAGATGGTGCTTGGCATTGCAACCATATAACCTTGAAATTCACCACATATAGGGAAAGAACAATATTATCGCGGACATGTTGTCCCGGAACTGAATGAGAACAATTTTAGTTGTTAGAGCTATTTTGCCAGCAATAATTTTAAGTTTGTTAATGTGTTTTTTGTTTTGGTTTATGGTTTGGTGAATGGTATTAGGTTTAAAATTATTGTATTAGGATTTAGATTTAGTTTCGCTTCTCTTATAAATCTCTTTATGAGGGAGGTGTTAGGGATTTCTATTTCATTCAAGTGTCACTGATTGTAATTGAGGTATTGTGCTTGTTATGGTGGGTACGATTTTTTATTATTTATGATTGAACATCGTATGCAATGTTATGAGCCCGGTATAATTAATTTAACCTGTAGACAGCTTAGTTTTTTATAGGAAGATAATTTTGTTCACGAGTGTACAGGAACGAGTGAGGTGAAGGAGGCTTCGTGCAGACTACCCCCCTTTCGTTCACATTCCATTCTACCCCCTATCGTCCTACACTCGTAACCCTATTCATTCTCCCCCCTTTCTTCCAACCCCCTTGCTCTTCTTCGTTGCCTGACGTACGAATGATATTGATTATAACTAGGTAATAATGTATTTGGCTTTTCTAATCATAAGTAATGTTTACAAGATATATCATAGAGTTCTTGGTAAAAGTAATACTTTAATTCAGCAAGTATATAATGAGATGAGATTAATACAGCTAGAGAAGTTGGTATCAGAGCCAGGTGCGCTAAGGGTATATAAGCCGCTAGTACCATAACCACAGGTAGTGTATTCTCCACCACCATCTTAAGCTGACCTGCCTTGAGTTCGTTTGTAAAAGAATCACAATGAGTTGAATAAATATCGCCTAGGATTTTTTCTGTTTATTGATTGCTTTCACTTACTCTCTTGGAGGGTATTTATATAACTATTATTTATATAACTATGTATTATTTTGTTTAAGAGTTTCTTTATTATTTCACATCAATGTTTCTCAAATTTGATATTTTCACTAGAAGTAACTTTTGTGTATAATTAATCATTTAAATAAATTATAATTATATTTTACATACTCTTTACATTTTACCTTTACATGCTAATATATTATTCTTTGGATTGTTGGGATAAATCTAAGTCAAAGTAACTAAAGATAACTAATTCTGAATGAGTGATAAGAAAGGAATAACTTTGGGTTTTTTTAGGCTAAAACAGCCATTAGATATCAACTGATATTTGATGAACTTGCCACATCTTTTCACCTACCAAGGTTTTAGTGATTACAAAGAGAGTTGCTAGTTTTTGTGGAAGTTTAACATACCACTTATTCTTGACTGAAACTGATAGTCATATTTTCCGCATTTTGTGAGGCTAAATAATAAGTCCTCGTTTTGTGTTTTTTAGTGGAATGTTTCTTTATGGTATGGGTTTGAACCCCGCTCGTAACGTAACACTAGTGACTGAAGTTGTTCCTGGCCAACATGTGATCTGGGTCCTAGGTTCAGCATGAACCTAACCATTTTATTTTGAGTGACCTGAAGTTTGTGCTGTGCTGATTTAGATGATGCAGAGTACCAGGATGACACAGAATAGTCAAAATGACATTGAACAAGCGCTTGGCAGAGGGTCTTTTTGGTCTCCGCGGGCAAGCATCCCACCTGTCTATACAGGTATTTTATACGTGCTCTACACTTACTCAGGATAGATTCCAAAATTGTTTCACCTGACAAACTCGCGTCCAGTTTTAGTCCGAGATATTTAACTTGTGACACTGTTGCTATAGGAATATCATTACAGTTGACAGAGAAGCCCACAATGTCTTTCAGTTTGCGTTTTGTTCCACATAAGATGGCTTCCGTCTTGCCCAGGTGAAGAGATAGTCTATTGTCCACTAGCCATTCACTACATACTTCTAGTTCTTTGGAAAGTGAAGCGGCAATACTTATTGGGTCTTTTCCTGAAACCAGGAGCACGCTGTCGTCTGCATACAGTAATAATTTACATGGGACGCTCAATTCCATGTCGTTCATATAACAGAGAAAGAGTAAGGGACCAAGGATGCTTCCCTGCGGGACCCCACAGTTAATTGGCATAGGATCAGATATATTATCATCAATTTTGACTCTTTGGGTTCTACCACTAAGATAAGATTTAAACCAGTTCACAGACCCTATGCCCATTGCTTGTAGTTTATTACATAGGATATCATGGTCTACTGTGTCAAACGCTTTTTGTAGATCAAGAAGAACCATACCGGTGTAGTTACCTTTAGACATTTCTTTACGAATGTGATCCGTTAAGTGGATGAGACAGGAGTCTGTCGAGTACATGCATCTGAAACCTGATTGAAACTTATAGAATAGATTATTTTGTTTGAGGTAGTGTTTAATTTGGGTGTATACCGCTCTTTCAAGGATTTTAGATACAATACATAATATGCTAACTGGTTTGTAGTTACCAACTTCTAGTTTATTTCCTTTCTTGAATAGAGGGGTTACAATAGCTTCCTTCAGTTCAGCAGGTACAGTGTTGGTGTTAATTGACAAGTTGATGATGTGGGTTAGGGGGCCTGCTATACCAATGGCTCCATCTCGTAGAAATTTGGCAGGAATTTTGTCTGGTCCTGTGCTTTTATGTACATTTAGGTTAGACAGCTCGTCAAAAGTGTATTTTGGTGTAACATTTTGCAATCCAAATGTGTTCGGGGGTATGTCTTTATCTCTGTAGAAATTTCGAAAGGTGGCCGTTGTTGTCGTGTATTTATTGAGAGGTTGAGGTAGGTTCTGTGCAAGTGTGTTTGCTATGGAGGTGAAGAAGGAGTTGAAGTAGGTTGAAATTTGTTGTTTATCGTGGCAAACCTGATCATTAATGGTGAGAGCAATATTATTGTTAGACGAATCCCTTGTCTTGTTGCTGTAGCCTGTTGTTTTTAGGTGCCTCCATAGTTTCTTTGGGTTATTCTGATATTCCTCTGCCTTATTGTGAAAATAATTAGTTTTCGCTGATTTTATTTTCCTACTTAGTTTATTCCTGGCCCTGTTGAACTCATGTTTCAGACCTTGATCCTGTCTATGTTTCGCTAGCCTTTTTAACAGATTGTCTCTGTGTTCCAGATGGTGTAGTATGTCATTGTTGATCCATGGGTCTGACCTTGCTTTAATTCGTATGTCTTTCAGAGGAGCTATTTCGTCTAGAATGTTTGTGATGATGGTTCTGAAGCAAACCCCTGCGTCATTAACGTTTGTACTTCCAAACACTGGAGACCAGTCTGTATTCCATAAAATGTCCAGAAATGTTTCTTTATTGTAGTTTCTGAGTGACCTTGTTTTGATAACCTTGTGCTTCTCTAGGGTAATTTTTGTGGTTTTTCGTGTGCAATATGTGACGAAGTGATCACTTATCCCAGTCTGTAACCCCTGATTGGGATATTTTGTCCTCTCTGTTACAGTTTATGTGGTCTATTATTGTGGCAGTGTTCTCAGAGATACGTGTGGGGGTTGTGATGAGTTGTTTGTGATTGTGCATTGTCAGTATATGCCTATATTCTCGTACAAGCCTATTATTTCGTTGTTTGTAACACAGGTTAAAATCCCTTAGTATGATGGATTCATTCCGAGGGTCTAGCGATGACAAAGTTCGTTCAAATTTGGTCAAGAATTGTGTGTCGTCTGGTGGCCTATAGCATACCCCAATTGTGATGGGTCTTGTCCTCGGCAGGTGTAGATCGATCCACAGAGCTTCGTGATTTTCTACATGGAGGTCGGTCCTAGTTGTGTGTGTAAGGTTGTTTTTTACATACAGACATACTCCTCCCCCATGCCTATTGCGATCATTCCTAACCATATTGAAACCTTGAATGTTTATTTCACCATCGTTCATACTTGAATCCAGCCAGGTTTCTGTGATTGGAATTATTGAAGCTTTGGCCTTATTAGCTAACAAGTTTATTTCTGAAAATTTATGGTACATTGATCTGGCGTTAATGTGGATAAGATGGAGCCCCTTGTTGGTGAACACTCTGTATTCATCTTTGATTTTGAATGTGTCCTGGCTGGATTCTGAGTTGTTAATACTAATTGGTTCATTTACATTAATATTCGGTAATGAATGCAAGGCACATATGTTGCATAGGAATTCCCGTTCTTCACTGTTGGTCTTCTTAGAGATGCACTTCATGTGAGCTAAAGTTTTACACTTAACACAGTTTAGGATCCATTGTTTTCTTGTTATGAGTGATTCACATATTTCACAAATGATTTTAGGACCTTTAATAGCTAATTCCCTACATTTATCGCATTCCACTTCTTTTCTGCTAGTAACGTAAGTACATCGATCGTGTACTGTTTCATTACATCTACTACATTGTGACGTTGTACTCCTTTTATTGAATCCAATATCGCACACTATACATATTTTCCTGTTACTGTTCATCGTACGTCTGGCGGTGTGGTGATCAGCTGTGCGCCTTGAGCGGCTGCTGGGGTGTGAGCGCGTGAGATGGGGACAGGTTGTGGCTCCTCCTTGCCCCCCTCCCACCCCTACCTGTATTTGTTGTTTGATGTCCTTGTTCTTGGCTGTTGTTGCTGCTTTATTATTGATGTTGTTGCGACTGATCCCTTCTTTTTTTAGCTGTTCTGGTTGCATGTTGAGCTACCTGGGTCGCCGATAGTGTTGGGTTGTGTTGTAGTAGGTTTGGTTGATTTGTTGTGCAGCGGCTTCGTGTTGTGGGGGGTGGGTGGTTTCTCTTGTTGTCTTGCTTGTTCGTTGCTGTTACTTCATTGTCGATGTGTTTGCTAGAGCTTCCTGCTTGTTTGGGTGTTCTGGTTGCATGTTGTGTTACTTGGGTCACCGATATCTGTGGTAGTGATGATACAGTTGAAGGTAATGTTGAGTAGATAGAGTGTTGGCACTGTGCTGGCGGTTGCCCTGCGGTCTTGGTTGTGAGTTGGAGCGTGACGGGAGACTTGGGTGCCTGCTGGCCCAGTTTGTTATAACGAATTTTACTGCTAGGGACTGTTGAAATGTCGGTGTCTGCCTTACTTGTTTGGTGGTGAGGTATCTTCAACGTTGAACTAGGGCAGGGGTTGGTCTCTACATCTCCGCAGCTAATTAGAGTGTAGCACAATATGTGTTCTAGCGAGGTTGTGCCAGAGTACTTGCCAAGCCGCGGCGTCTTCCCGATATATGAAATAGACCAGGCAGGAATGGTGACAGAAATTTAACTTGTGTGTGATTTCTGTGTGACGAGGTCCCACAATACTTGTTTAGTGTTGACCTGGTACACTACCGGTCCCCTCTGCACCTGTATATCAGCACAGCCCCTCTGGATGTTGAGAAGGATGATACATAGAGAGAGGGCTACGTCCGCACCCTTCATCCCGCCCGCCATTCTTATATAGTATACTTTCATTCGTGTTTATTGTCTTTCGTTTTTTTTTTTTTTTTTTTTTTTATTATTTACTTATGTAGTATTTATTATTTACTTAGTATTTATTATTTACTTAGTATTTATTATTTACTTAGTATTTATTATTTACTTAGTATTTATTATTTACTTAGTATTTATTAGTTATTTATTATTTACTTACGTAGTATTTATTAGTTATTTATTATTTACTTATGTAGTATTTATTAGTTATTTATTATTTACTTATGTAGTATTTATTAGTTATTTATTATTTACTTATGTAGTATTTATTAGTTATTTATTACTTATGTAGTATTTATTAGTATTATATGTAGTATTTAGTTATTATTGAGTATTTATTATTATTTACTTGTGTAGTATTTATTAGTTATTTATTATTTACTTGTGTAGTATTTATTAGTTATTTATTATTTACTTGTGTAGTATTTATTAGTTATTTATTATTTACTTGTGTAGTATTATTAGTTATTTATTATTTACTTGTGTAGTATTATTAGTTATTTATTTACTTATGTAGTATTATTAGGTATATTATTACTAGTAGTATTTATTAGGTATTTATTATTTACTTATGTAGTATTTATTAGTTATTTATTATTTACTTATGTAGTATTTATTAGTTATTTATTATTTACTTATGTAGTATTTATTAGTTATTTATTATTTACTTGTGTAGTATTTATTAGTTATTTATTATTTACTTGTGTAGTATTTATTAGTTATTTATTATTTACTTGTGTAGTATTTATTAGTTTATTATTTACTTGTGTAGTATTTATTAGTTATTTATTATTTACTTATGTAGTATTTATTAGTTATTTATTATTTACTTATGTAGTATTTATTAGTTATTTATTATTTACTTATGTAGTATTTATTAGTTATTATTATTTACTTATGTAGTATTTATTATTTATTTATTTTACTTATGTAGTATTTATTAGTTTATTATTTACTTATGTAGTATTTATTAGTTATTATTATTTACTTATGTAGTATTTATTAGTTATTTATTATTTACTTATGTAGTATTTATTAGTTATTTATTATTTACTTATGTAGTATTTATTAGTTATTTATTATTTACTTATGTAGTATTTATTAGTTACTTATTATTCACTTATGTAGTATTTATTAGTTATTATTATTACATGTAGTATTTATTAGTTACTTATTATTCACTTATGTAGTATTTATTAGTTATTTATTATTAATTATGTAGTATTTATTAGTTATTTATAATTTTATTCATTTTATTTTGGTCAGTTTATATAGTATACCTTCATTTGTGTTTATTTTATTGTCTTTATTTTCATATTTATTATGTATTATTTACTTATGTATTTAATTGTATTTCATACCTATATATATATATATATATATATATATATATATATATATATATATATATATATATATATATATATATATTGTTCACTCATATATCATACCTTCAATCAAGTTGTTCACCATGTCTGACTCTCATTTGTGTCATATTTATATTAATCAATCTACATAAATATAAAACTATATGTACAGTAATTGTGTATGGGAATAATGGAACATATTATTACTCTGTTTACTTTTTTATTTATTTATTAGTGTAAAGTGTACTCAACTCTCACTAGATTTCCTCGTCCTCGTAGTGCGGTGTTTCTATTGATGAGGTTTGGTGGGCTGGGGAGGACCATACGTCTTTGATACGGACCATACGTCTTTGATACGGACCATATGACTTTGATACGGACCACAAGATTTTGAAACGGCGAGTTCGCGATGAAGTTGCGATGAAGTCGCGACAGTTGCCGGGGATGCCCGTGAACTTTTGAACAGCTCAAAATCTCGTAACGACCCCCGATACGTCGCTTGGACCATGAGGTCACCCACGGCTAATTTCGATATCAACGATTATGTTGCCGATTCGCCGTATCAGGCTGAAATTTCGAGTCGTGAACTCGCCTGGAGGGGCTTTCGTGTCAGTGTGCAACGACCTTAACTTAAACCTTTCACTCACCAGAAGATGCACTAAAATCTTCCCGTACCAAGCTCTAAATGCACCACGCTCTAAATCATTGGGATTAATCACCAAAGGATGCTAATAGGAGCGTTCAATCTGTAGACAAGCTTGCCAGATGTCACCAGATTTGCCAATTATCGTAATAAAATGTGAACAAGACTAAGAAGGGTGTCAGTTTCTAAATTATTTTTTCGATTTTTCATGAAGTTAATAGTCTTATGACAAGCAGTTTTAATCTTATATATACTTCATATTATATTATAATAATCTCATATATATTTTAGATCACTACTTTATTGTATATTTAAAATAAGAGAGCAGGACAAAATATTTCTTTTGTGAAATAAATCCATTACGAAACGGTAAATATTGTGTTGCAAAAATAAATAGTATATGATTTACCTTCTTTTGTATGCTAATGATATATTTATAATAGTGGTATCTAAATTAAACAACGCTTTTATGATTAATTTAACATTTCATTCAGTTATTTATTTTTCTCTGAACAAGACTGCCGGACTTGAGAAGCAGCTCATTTGTTATAGAGGCTGTTGATTGGCTAATGGATAGGAGTATGATTAGTAAATCAAGATATCTTCATTATTTCATATCTACTGCTTAAATACTTTACTTACAAGCAATTTCAACTATTGAGTGATGTTCTAGAGTAATATCCGAAGACCATGGTATAAAATATGTCACATAAAATACACTATTAATGTAAATATTATAAAGTGAACACAGACAAAATAAAAAAGTTTAAGAAAAATAACTAAGGGATAGAGGAGACTGCCTGCCGAGACAGCTGAGTTCTCAAGCCTATCAGCCAATCAGGGGCTGATATCCTATCTTACCAGCACCGTAGATACTTACCCTGGTGTTAGGAAGCCGCTGCAAATGTTAAACATGCAGAGGCTTGTGATTGGCTAAGGTGGGTGAGATGTAAGCCGAGACTCAGTCAGTCTACAAATCTCGCTTACATGTTGGCTTTATCAATTTGTATTTCGCTTGTGTTCACTTTACAATATATGTTATTAATGTGTTATATGTGATATATTTTAGCTCTCAGGGTTCGTATATAACTTTAGATTATTACATTATCATTAACATTGCTTACAATTTTAGAATTTCAATAATATGGAATATGGAATATATGGAATAATGAAGATATGTCAACTTTATCAACACAAATCAATCAACAACCAATCAGCATCTTCTGTATACAATATTCTACTCTATAATGAAACATATAAATGTACTTAATACAACATATATACATTAGATGTATCTGTTAAACACCATAATGTAAGAAAACTTAATCTAAAATTATACTTGATGTTTGGAAATCACAACAAAATAGATATATTAAGTATTAGCAATGTTCACATATTATTATTTTATTCGTCATAAATTACAGAATCTGGTGACATCTGGCAATTGTCCCCACAGATTGAACGCTCCTATTGTTGGTAACATACACGATTGATTTAACAAGAAAGGATAACAAAACAGCAATTCAGTTAAGTAATGCCCGTTGAATCAGAGATAAAATTAAAAATGCTAAAGTAAGCCTAAACGATTTCACAATAATAAATAACACCTTATACACAGTAAAGTAAATGAACATCCTCCCTTATAGTCATGAGTCCAAATTTATTTGACATCCAGGAAAAGAAAACCGAAACATTTTGTTTTGAAAACCATGAAAGTGGATATAGCCAATCACATAAAATTCATAAACTCCAACAGTGGCATGAACTATCTCTTTGAGGCTTCTGATAATTTCTCCAGGAACTCCATTATCTCCCTTACAGAAGATATAGAAGGTAACACCAATGCAAAAGTAAATGTTAAAAGCATAATTTGTAGGTACCTCAAACCTGAAGCAACGGTAGATAATTCGTAAATGAAACCATGGTCAACCTGTGTACTAAATATAGTATTAATCATGCCACAATTGCTCCATATTCGCCACAGAGTAATAAATTACAAGGACCAACCGAAACGTCTTGTAGGAACTTAGGGAGCCCACCTCGCTTATTTTTTCTTTCTCTCCCTCTCTCTTTGGCTTGTATCCATTCGGCCCCATTCAGCCTACTGTTTTAAGACGTTTACACCCATCCAGGTGTTAATATTTTCCTGGCGAGCGGCAGCAAGCCAGCATATATATATTTTTATTTTGACAGCAAGCTAAATTTCTCCGGCGAAGCCGGATTTCTCCATACAATGCTGGGTCGCTATCGTTCGCCAGGAAGGAATCGACACCTGGATGGGGATAAACGTCTTAAAAAATTTGGTTGAATGGGGCCGAGTGGATACAAGCCAGGGAAAGAGAGAAAAGGAGAGAAAGATAAAACAAATCCGGTGAATCCCCTTAAGAACTTTTGTATCGACAAAGACCATGAAGTATGGCACGAATTCATGCCTTTCGTGTAATGCCTAGTAATTCCACTGGTTAATCTCCCCATTTAATTGTCTCTGGCTAGGCTAGGGTACTTCTGCGCATGATTAATCAACAACAAACCTATATACAGACAGGGATTTATAACACACCATAACAACACCTTTAGACGAGTTCATCATCTGGTTACAGACAGGTTAAGGGGGGATGGGGGTATTTATTCGCTTATTTAATTAGCTTTATAATACTTTTCGTTTAGTTTCCTCCCTAGACCTCCATCAAGCTTTAAACAAATAACACCCCAAGACCCACCTTCAAGATAAATTTGTACATTTTTTCGATAGAAAATTTTCCCGGCCGGAGGCCGTTTAACATTATAATAAAGGATCGCTATCGCTCGCCAGGAAAAATATCGACACGAAGGGTCTTATATTTGCAAAGATGTTTTTTTTGTTTTTTCTATATTCCAACCACTCCCTCTGGGGCATAGGGTGAGAGCCTGTACATTCAACCTCTAATCATTGAACGGTGAAGCCCAGGAGGTCTCGTTCCAGTCTTGGGGGTGAGACATGTGAAGCACTTTTTTAGCTGCAACCAGTCCTTGCCATCTTGCCTTCGCAGGATGCATGGGGCTTTGTTGCCCACTCACGGCTCGAAGCAGCCCCATCTCTGAAGCTGCCTCGCTCCAGTGCTTCACTGTCTCAACCCCTAGACTCGGACCCTCACTTTCAGAATGCCACCTATTGAGCAAAGACTCACTAGACATTGTCCCCCTGTAGCATATTTTGAATATAGGAATATTCATACAGTGCTATTTAGTCATGTAACAATGAGGGGTTTTAGTTGGCGTTTCGGTGGGCTTTGTAGTAATGCACTGATACTAGGAACAGAACAAATTCCATCCCAATAATATCTTTCCATTGACACATCGGGATTCGAACCCGGGTCCACTGGATTACCAGTCCAGTGGCAAGACCGAACGTCTTATAATATGAAAACTAGTGGGGCTAAACATGGGGGAGAAGGGGAGCCAGACAACCCTAGCATCCCCTCTTAAAACTAACTTAAGAACATATGACAAACTATAACCATAAACTAAACCGACAACAATGGTTAAAACCAGGAGGTATTGTGTTTTCTTGGATACACGACAGGGCTGATATACTTGACTCTCTTCGAAGGACCCTATCGAATTACTAGCATGCTCAATAACACTGCCAATATATAACACTTACACAACGACAAACAGATAATACCCAATACCAATATATAACACTTACACAACGACAAACAGATAATACCCAATACCAATATATAACACTTACACAACGACAAACAGATAATACCCAATACCAATCACCTCAAAGTTATCCACAGAAACCTGAACAGTGATCAAGATGAAGAGAAAACTATCTCTATCACACCTGTCCAACCTGCTTCTAAAAATATTATCCATAGATACAATCTTAGATCTAAAAGGGTAAATAGTATTGTTGCAAATAACACCTATGACGAAATTGACAAATGCATGTCACACAATAATATCATCTGTAATCTGTTTTATCCAAAACACCTATTCTGCACTAAACCACCAATTATCTATGTATGTATTAAGTGAATGTTTGTAATGTACCTCATTTGCCAATTTATTGATGTTCAATATTCATTTATCACGTAAAGATATTATGATTCATTATTATTTTATGTATTTACTAAAATATGTAAATTGAGTTGCAGTATTGCGATCGCATGTTTAACTATTAAAATAAGATAATACTATCAACTACATACTTTAAATTTTACACGTGAAGGTTTTAAATAAGTATATACGAAAACTAAAAGAATTAGTTGTAGTTTACTTAATATAATATTTACACTTAAAGTTTGCTGATTATTGTTTACTCCAAGAAAAGTACACACCTACAATATTATATACCTAGTCATAAATATCTACGCTATAGATTTCATCGCTTAGGATAACATAATTAATTATTTATACTCCACCCATTCTAACACCCAATCTTTTCAGGAGGAATGTTGGACTCTGTGTTGCCCCTTACCTCTCTTACACCACACCATGTCTTGCGGATGATAATGTCTCAAGCCCAAGATTTGGTTAACAAGATCGCTGTTCAAGGTTTTTCTTACAGAAGTGTGTAGATATCTCAACACACAGAGATACTATCCTCATCTGTAGGAAATTGAAATGTGTTTACAATGCGCTCAGCATATTCAAGCAGCAGATCAGTTCAACCTTTCACCACTTCTAGCACTTGACAAATTGGAATTACTGTATGGTTATCTTGAAGTTCACATGTATAAGAATCTGTACATAGTTTTGATTCCCTTTGCATCTAGAATAACCTTCACTCATTATAATATCACCCCATTTCCAATTTTACTCAATTTCTTGTTGGTATATCTGGACAATACAAAGGACATCCTATTAATTTCTACTTCTGAAAATCACCAATTTTGGTTAGATGATTCCGAGTGTTAGATGCTTATGACATTTTCCTATTGGTATTGTTGCCATATGCCCAGCTTTTGCTGTGGAACTAATCCACTCTCTTGAGGATAACTGACCTAAATCTCTAAAATACAAAAACTCAATCATAGAACATTTTCATTTTGAAGAATCGCCCAAGAAACGTTTTATTATGTTCATGCCATGCACCTTCATTACATATATTTCCTATCTGAAGTCGCTATCACCATCTCTTGTCAGAACGCCATCCCTGCATCTGATTCAACACGTGGTATCAGACCTCCTCATCATCCCGACTTACCTGACATGTATTCATCTACTCTACCAATTACCATTACACCTCAATTGTACAACTGCGTGAAGTGAATGACATGTCTCACTCTCTTCAACTTAACTCACCGCTCATCTGGAAACCATAAAATTAATCAACAATTCTATGAACCCCATTAAGTTTGTTAAACACTATCACTCTTACATTGCTATTCCAGTAATAAGCTCACCAATCATCCTCATTCTGATCACCCTAGCTTTATCATATCTAGCTCTTCATCGTATGAACCTACGCATTTCTGGCATCGAACTCAATATTAGAGGTAGTATATAATCTATATACTGTTTACTACAAAATATTATAGGTTTGACTCCTGTAAGGAGATAAAGAAAACCTAATATTTAGTAGTGGCCCCGTAATCATTGACGAACATGCCTATTACATAAGGCATCCTCTTCAAACACTAATCCGCCGTAGTTTGAATCTACCGCGCAGAGCATTTAAAATCTGAGGAGCCTTCATCATGAGCGCACGCGACCTCACTCATGGCTTCAGTCATTATGAATTGGGTTCTCACTACGAAAAAACTTCGTAAACAAAAATAAAATTAAAGAAAGAAAATAAGAATAACTATCCAATAAGCTTTCCATCATATCGTGGATGTACTTGTGTGGATCTTTGACCAGACGCTGATTCAGGCGTCATTCTTCCTTCACTGACATATCAAGTAAACCAAAATCCTTAATACATCAACAAATGGGAAGGGGATGGTCGGGAGGGCCCGAGTCGTCAATGATTACGGGGCCACTACTAAATATTAGGTTTTCTTTATCTCCTTACAGGAGTCAAACCTATAATTTATTAGTGGCCCCTCCATCATTGACGAACATGCCTGATTTCTAAGACTGGAGGGGGACATTCGTAATCATATCATAACTCTAGAAAAGCAGATAATCAAACAACCACATAGTATTCTTACTTTTGTAAAAAAGACATATTCGGGTGCATAAACTTTATACAGCCTAAATCTTCAAAAAGGGGTACAAGCAGGAGCGTGCTTCAAAGAAGCCTGCTTGAAAAAGGGTTAACTCTGAGACTCTGTGCACAGATCTGCTAGTTAAGAAGGCACCCCACTTAAAGTAAGTGGTGAAAACTAAAAACTTATAAGTTTACATGTGCACATATAAACCCCATTAACTAGTGGATATATTCCTAAAAATATAACCAAACATAAATGAATTATTGTACATTCGTAGAAGTACTGAACTCGTGTACTTATGCAGAAGTAATTACTTCAAAAGTAAAAGTCGTAGTTGCAACTACCGAGATTTCTCAAAAATCTATTGCTTCACAGCCAAAGCTACTTACAACAAGAATTGTTGTAACACTACTATTGGCCTTTAGCACAATTTCCTGCAATGAATACTAGAGAGAAATTTTATAATACAATGCCTACAACCAGTATCACAGCTCGTATGTTCCGAACACATACTCCGGAGGGGTCTAGGGTGTCCTATGTCACACTGACTGCACCCTCTCCCCCCCCCCCCTTTTTTCTTGAAATTAAACAAAACGTGACGAAAAGGGCCACCTAGACCCTCTGCCGTAAAGCTATACATGGCAAGGAAGGTTTGTCCAGAGCTACTGAAAGGTATCGAGGCAAAAACTCCTGATTAGAGGCCCACAACTGTGTGGACGTAATAACTTCAACCGAAAGATTATTAAGGAAACGTAAAGAGGCTGTCCCCTTACGTAAATCGTGGGTCTTACCCACAACGCCGGGATTCTTCTCTTTAAAGTCCTCGACCAAGAGAGAAGCCAGTGTACGCTCCATCAAGCGTTCACCCGGACTTGCGACCCATAAAGCACCCTGGTGATTTAGAGGTGCCACTCTTAAATATTTGGTTAGAGCTTGCACTGGGCAAAAAAGATGGTGCACCTTTCCCCTGTTTAATGCCGGCACCGTGAACTCTGAAAACACGTGTTCACTGTGCTCAATCTCGGCTATGAATCCTGGGGAAGGTGCAATGTGAATACACTCTTGAAGCCTATCAAACCTGAGGCAATTAGGTGCGTTGCTCATCGCCGCCAGCTCAGATACTCTGTTCCCGGTAGCCAAAGCCATAAGGAATACTGCCCTTTTGTAAAATCTGGAGTCTTTGGTACAAACGGGAACGAGAATAACGACGATGCTTTGTCCAGAGACCATTTAGGCCTGAGCTGACGGGGAGGTGGGCGGAGTTTAAAACCTGCCCACATAAATCACTTTCAGATAAATGTTTCTGCATGAACAGATAAATTAAGTCCGTGGAATTAGCCAATACACAACTAACCCAGGACACATAAATAGTCCGTGGAATTAGCCAATACACAACTAAACCAGGACACACATGACACAGTAGTACATATTTAGAAAATAAATCAATAACACTTTTATATGTGGTAAAGCTACGAGAGGCTGGCTAGGCCTAGGCAGACGGATAACATTAACATGTCGGAATATAAACAAAAAGCACTGATTTATATCACAACAGGAACCATCGCCAACACACCACTGTAGCAAATACTTCCGGCAAAGGGAAGAACTGACTCGGGACCCAGAAAAAACTTCACTAAGTGAAGAAAAATACGCTGGGAACGTCAGCAAAAATACGCTACCTCATCAGAAAGATAAAAGGAAGCAATAACGTGTAATGAAAGCCGCCTGCATCACAAAGCTAGCTAACTGTGAAAAAGTTCACCTGTCCACAACAGGACCACGAGGGTACATCCGAAATAGATGCCCCAAACACACGACCCAAAATACACTGCACTGCGGGCAACCAGCCCAGGACACTCCTGCTACGCATATCCTAACCTTACTCGATACATCCCGGAGTAAACAAATGAGAAAAAACTCACAAGGGACGCAGCAAATGCGGAACCAGCGGAGCATGGAGAGACACGTCCGGGCCGGCTCATCGCAGAGCAGAGAAGGAAGAATGACGCCTGAATCAGCGTCTGGTCAAAGATCCACACAAGTACATCCACGATATGATGGAAAGCTTATTGGATAGTTATCCTTACTTTTTTTTTTTTTTTTTTTTTTTTTTTTTTTTTTTTTTTTACGAAGTTTTTTCGTAGTGAGAACCCAATTCATAATGACTGAAGCCATGAGTGATGTCGCGTGCGCTCATGATGAAGGCTCCTCAGATTTTAAATGCTCTGCGCGGTAGATTCAAACTACGGCGGATTAGTGTTTGAAGAGGATGCCTTATGTAATAGGCATGTTCGTCAATGATGGAGGGGCCACTAATAAATATATAATTTTAGACAAATATGAAACCAATAAATACATACATTATTATAACCCGATTAATATATCTATAGACTCTATCTCAATGTATACCATGGCTATGTTTGTTGTTATTATATTCTATATATATTCTATTTATTTTACATTGGGTGAGGGCTGGTCCTGTCCGGAGTGAGGTTTGGCATCGTCTACCCAACTTCAGCCGTTTCTGTTTGTCTCTCTTTTCCTGTACTACTGTTCCTACTTCGGGGGTTGATAGCCTGGAATCCTCCTCCCCTTGTAAAATTCACCTACTAGACGAGAGAGAGAAAGGGGTGAGGGAATGCGAAAGTTGTCCCGGACCTTAAGAATTGGAACATTAAATGTTGTATCTGTTCGGGCTCTGACTCGAAACGGCCACCCCCAGCTATGGGGTATGTACCGGAGTCTATACATATATACATTTTACATAACTAGTAATTGTTGGTGAATTCTTTTATTTTTGTTTAAAGGGGCATATATAACCCTCATAGTTACATACATACATACAAGTTTAAAGACCGTTTTGTCCCCAGACAATCTGGTTACCGTCTCACGTCGTAAATGGTGGCTTTCCAGGCGACCCTGTCAAGGGCTGCCTCCGTTGTCAAGTTCTTTATTTTGAGATCGGAACGGAGTACCTGATCCCACATCATTCTAGGTCTACACCTATGCACAGCTCCCCCCAAGTTCACAGTCCGGCATTTCTTCACCCAGCACTAATCATCCATTCTCTCCACGTGTCCAAACCAACCAAGTCGGCTCGTGCGCATCACTTCACTGATACTGCTAATGCCCAGATGCCTTCTTAATTCCTCACTCGATACTCTATCCCTGAGGTTAACCACACATACCCATCTCACCATTCTCTTCTCATTTCGTTCCATTCTATTGATATCCTCTGCTTTAACCGGTCACATTTCCGAAGCATAGGTCATCTCACTCCTAACACACAAGGTATACACCTTCCCTTTAAGGTGAAGACGTGGGAGTTCGTTCATGGTCAGGAGTGGCAACAGCTCTCTAACTTCCCGCAGTCAATTATTGCAATGAAGCCAGCTTCAGCGCCGCCTCCGGCGGAAACCGTATTGCCCAAATAGCAGAATTTATTCATACACTACAGCGCTACACTGTCGAAATCAACACTAACAGCACAAGTTCCCCCTTGCACATTGCACATTCAAAGTCTATGATTCCCATCAAAGGTCCTATATAGCCCCACTACAGGTACATCTCTTGTGTACCCAGTCACTAAAGACGCAACATTGAATTGAGTTACTTACAACCCCCTTTCAACATCCTACGCATGGATAGTCGCCGCTTCTTTCCATAGTTCCACACCCTACTCCACTAATCATTACCTTTGTTTCATCTATGTTAACTCTTAGACCCTTGTTTTCCATACACTCCCTCCATTTTTCGAACTTTGCCTCTGCTTCCTGCGCACTATCTGCGATAAGAACTAGGTCATCTGCATATAACATCTCCCATGGGAGTCCTGTTCTAAAGTCCCTTGACAGAGCCTCCAGGATCAAAACAAACAGTAATGGGCTCAGCATTCAATCTTGGTGAACTACAACTTTCACTGGGAAACTCTTCACTCAGAACCCCATTCACTCTAACAGCTGCCTGTGACCCCTCATACATTCTCATTATCACTCCATCAACCACTCTTCTACTACGAGTTTCTTCATAGCCCAATGACCACTGCATTACTTCCCTCGGCACCTGGTCAAAGGCCTTCTCCAGATCTACAAAAAATAGGTATAACTCCTTGTTTTTCTCTAAGAACGTCTCCTGCAGTTGCCTTAGAATGAAGATAGCATCAGTTGTGGCACGTCCAGGCATAAATCCAAACTGCATGTTGCTGATGGCAACACTTTCCTGATCATGCATTCAAAGACTCTTTCACTGACTTTCATGACTTGGTCGAGCATTTTCAAACCTCTATAATGTCCCCTGTCTAAGGAATCACCCTTGCCTTTGTGTATATTTGCTATCACACTTTTCTGCTATGAATCGGGAACTGTATCCTCCTTTATGATAGCATTAATCCACTCTGTGACCAATTTTACCCCAATATCTCTGGCTACTTTTAGCATCTCACTGACAATGCTGGAGCTCCCAGCTGCAATCCCGGACTTCATTCTATCTATGCCACTTTTACTGGCGTCATAACCCATCAAAGGCCTTGTACTGGGGCTGCAGTGCTGAGCTGTTCTCTGTTCCATTCAAACTCCACATTAAGCAGTATTTCATAATGCTTATGGCGAATTTAAGGAAGTTGAGTTTACTTTACCTAGACTAAAAAGGTCCGCACATATAAATCGTAAATTAATAACAAATGCCTGGAGTGTAACTCACTTTAAATCACCATAAAAAAGTTATGTTGTAGTTAGGTCTTGTATGAACTGATGATGGTTGGTAGACAAATGGCTAACTCAGGAACACTATTGGGAGATTGTTTATTTCGAGGGTACACCATAGCGGCCACGAGGAACGCGCTCAATAAAGAAGAGAGTAAATAATGTTGAAGAGGTTTAAATCATGATAATAAGCTTAGCTGTCTGTCTGTCAGTCGAATGAAGTCGTGGTGATGAGAGCTTGATGAAAGCCGAAACTAGGGTCGCAGCGAACTGAGGGGTGGAGTTGTCATCAGGACAAAGTTTGAATGTGCTTTAGCGCATCGCGTCTCACTAGACACTTCATCACCTGCTACTAATCTAGCGGATATTGCTAAGTCTGTAGCGGACGTCTAGCGGTAAATATCATACCACTTTTTAATATTACGACATACTTATATGACAATCGTCATATAATTATTCCTAAAGACTCATAAACACTATACTTTCGTATAATACGTCTTATTTAACTTATCAAGCTTACATACAAATAGGATAGGGTACAACAAGCTTACATACAAATATGATAGGGTATTATACATAGAAAACGTATGTTACACCATCAACTATCGTGAATCCACGATAATGCTCCTTCCATGCCTCTCTAATTTTGTTTTCTGAGTAAACAGTCATGCCACTGTCATGTTTGAAGAAATTTAAGTTATAGGATGAGGGAAAGACTGATTCTGGGAGAGAGTTCTAGAGCTCAGCTGTTGAATAGAAGAAAGACTGAGAATAACTCACTCTTTGGTTGGAGAGTTGCACAGAGTAGGGGTGGGATTGTGTTGCAAGATGGGCACTACGTACCCTATGTAGAGAAGGTGTTATGCACTGGGAGAGCTCTGAGGACCACTGATTATTGTAGTAGCGATATAATAGCGAGAGAGATGCAACATTGCGGTAAAGAGAGAGATTACAGAGAGTTGGTGAGTGGACGGGAGTTAATTATACGAAAAGCTTTCCTTTCTACTTTGTCAAGGAGTGCGGTGTGAGAGGATCTTTCCCAAATATATGAACAATACTCAATACAATATATCTATCTATCTATTGCCGGACGCCTTACTCCCGTTACGAGGGTGGCCATACACAGAATGCCCCCAAGCGGACCTATTCCTTGTGAAAGGGACAACCCGAGCCAATTTAGTGAAGGACTTACAGGATTGACCACTCAATTTAGGATCCGTCCGACTCCGAGGCCCTCTGTGCATCTTGTTAGCACTATTTTTCTACAGTGGTGTTTGGCTAATCCATCCACTAACCTGCCTTACCCTTAGATAAGCAGTACGGATTTGTATCAGGTTTACTCCCATAGACAGGTTGCCAACCAAGGTTGACGAGTCCCATCCATCTGGATTTGTATAAGGTTATCTCACCTAGATGAGTTGCCGACCAAGGCTAACTAGTCCCATCCACCCCAAAAAAAAAATACAATATAATACTGTTTATAATTTTATTATTATTTTTGTTTTTTTCTATGTCTCAACCTCGGGACTGTAGGCTGTTCAGTAGCCTGTAACTCTTACGAGGCCCGAATTATTATCTTCCTTTCTGACACACTAGATGACGACACCTTAATTACATACGTCACTTGATTTTGAGAGAGCAGCTATACGGTCGTTCACAGCATCTTCGAATATGGTCGGGCACCTTCTATGCCATGAATTGGTAACCATACCGGGTGTTTTCTGACATGTCGGTGTAGCCAGGATACTTGTAGAACAGCAGGAAGAATCAGATCACCTCAGAAATAACCATGACGTTTGTCGTGGACTCAAACTGAGGTCCGTTAGGTCTGCAGTCCACGACACTATCCACTGTGCTATCGCCTCTCCTGTATATGGGTTATATATATATATATATATATATATATATATATATATATATATATATATATGTATATATATATATATATATATATGTTAGTATAGCCAGGTAATAGATTATCTTTTAAACAGACGAGGTTAAAGGCAACAGCAGTTTCAGCATTCAGTATTTTATTGTTACAGCTTTCAATAGTTCTAACAATTTTCCTCTGGGGTTCAGAGATGAGGTACAACAGGTTAGCAAAATTCATGGTGGATCCAACGTTTCACAAGTAAACATCTTGCATCTTCAGGGAATGGGCAGGTAATGATAAGAATAAGGACAAAGCAACATATTTATACAAAATTCGAGGATCAAGAATAGGTAGGTGGGCGGAGCTACTGGGTGTGGGGTGGCTGTTCATTGGTGGAAGGCAGTCTATTCGCGAGACGGGCACTAAATCTTATCGGTGGTTGGTTGTTGGCTGTGGGTGGCTGTGATTGGTTGGTGTTGTCAGTTGTGTGCTGAGCGCGGAAAGGTAAGGGAGGGGGGCACAGGGCGAGAGGAAGGAGCGCAGTATGCCTGTAGCGCTTGCCTGAAGGAAGAATTTGAAGGTCTTGTGTTTGGTTGTTGATGCTGGGGTTGAGCGTTTGGATATATAGAGCTTCTAAAATAGCTAGTCTTCTGGGGTCTGATTCTTTGTCGAGTATGGTAGTTTGTTTGTCTAGGTCGGCGCGAGTTAGGGCAAGATGGTGGGGGGCTTGATAGTGATCTTTTATAGCGCCAGATTGAAGGTGGAGGGTTAGTCGATGGGAAAGGCGAGTCTGTGTCATTCCAACATAGGATAGGGGTCCACAGTCCCCAGAGGTGCAAATATGCTGGTATATCACATGATCGTCTTTCGGTTGGTTGGTGGAAATGGGGCGGTTACGGAGGACAAGGTTGGAGGTCTTAGGAGATTTGTAGTAAATAATGAGTTTTATTTTATTGTCAGGGTTGGTGGGGAGGACGTTTTTGTGAATTATTTCTTTCATAATGGATTCGTCTGTTGTGTGGTCGGAAGATATGTAGTTTCTGTAGAAAAATGTAATGTCATTGGCCGGGTTGGTGCTAGGGGGGTCTTGTTTGTACCATTTTTCTAGGTGGTGGTGGATGGCATTGGTGACGTCAGTGTTGTTAGAACTATTGTTAGAAAAATTGTTAGAACTATTGAAAGCTGTAACAATAAAATACTGAATGCTGAAACTGCTGTTGCCTTTAACCTCGTCTGTTTAAAAGAGAATATATATATATATATATATATATATATACATAGATATATATACGGTATATATATAATTATATACTGTATAGTATATATTTATTTATATCAGAAAATATCATAGTTTACATACAATTATGACAAAGTTTAACATAAGTGGGCACCTGTAATGCTGAGCAGCCCTGCTAGAATATGTGCCACCACATACTATATACAGGGTGTACCAGGAGGAAAGGGCATAACTTTGAGAAATGATAAACCAAATTATTCTAAGCGTAAAATGTTCTATAAGAAATATTCCAAATCTCAACCAGTAAAGAGATATTGCATGTTGAAAAAGGGATTGTTTTAAGTAATTACCCATAAGGGTGGCCTATCTGTCCTAGTACCTACCGCACCTCCATCTAACTGCAATTATTCTACCATGTTATTGTAAAGATATTATAATTCTGTATGTTGCAAAATGATTATAGATATATTAGCTCACCTTGGACCAGTTGGAAACTATCTGACATGGAGGAGTCCATTACAGTGAGGCGGGGGAGGACACTCTACATAAACCCTTCAATATCTTTTTAAGTTGAGATTTGGACTTTTTGTTATAGAACATTTTAGGCTTAGAATACCTTGTTTTATCATTTCCCAAAGTTATGCCCTTTCCTCCTGGGACACCCTGTACATAAATCATGAGACAGTCGCCTACACAGACTAGTAACAAATTTAAGCATGTGTGGACAAGTGAAATGCTGGGTAACATAATTCCAAATCTGAAATGACAAGTAAACTGTGTTGAGGCAATGCATTATGTCAACAGTAACTTTTACACTGCTATGTGTTCAATTGATGAAGAAAGGCGTATTTTGACCGCTCATGATGTAAGATGATGTGAAATACAGTACTATTAGTACCATTACTACTATTAATATGGCCAAAACTATTATGTTATGTGCTGTGCAATATAACATGAGGTACAGTAATTCAATGATATTTTAAAAGCTGTAAATACTTTTCGATTTTCAAATTGCAAGGAAACTCGAAAGGAAAATCCTAACGGATAATAAGTATACCATGATAATTCATATATAATTCATATATATTTCATGATAACCGAAAAGTAACAGTGTTGTACTGTCTAATAATTTAATCAAACAGGACATTGGTGCACA
>CM064525.1:44191181-44194084 GCA_032716605.1 Paralithodes platypus | reverse complement strand
ATTCTGCCTTTTTGTGTGCATAGCCTGCACGAGCATTGTTCCGCTGCCTGCCTTTTTGGGTTCCATTTCCGATACGAGCATCTTTATAGCATCTAACATTTAAAGAAGATTCCTTGTTAGTGTTGAAGGACTTTAGTGCACTTTCTTTCATGCAGGAGTGCCTGACATTTATTGATTAAAGTAACGTAAGCTGTAACTTCTCATACCACCTTACTTTGCATACCATTAATAGGCTGTTTTCACATAACATTAAGCCTAGAGTAGACGCACATTTATTGAGAGTTTGATAGCCTATTATTGCATATAGAACTCTAGAGTATTAATTTTGTGTTCTTTGTTCACTGGGAATATACATCAGAGGTTGGAGCTAGCGCTTTCCGTTGTAACATTTATGCCATTACTAGTCCAATGAATAAGAGCCCTGATATATTTGAACCCCAGTCGTAACAAATGGCGACCTTACCTAGGATTTGGTGAACCTACATTTATTAGCAGCGAACATTTGTTGTTTTGTAGAATATTTTGCGGGGATCAGCAAGAATATTTTTTTTTTGCAACATAGTATAGCCCTTGAGTATTTCCGAGAATTTTTGTGTGTATATTGAGGTATAAGAGTTTGGGGTACTTCTTTTCTGAATATTGTGGTGAGAAATTTTTGTGAGCATCATGTCTTATACCGGGTCAGAGGAGAATGGAGACACAGTACGTAATGTCGAAACTGAGGAACAGCAGCATGATGAAAGGGTTAATCGGGTGAACTGTGAGGAGGATGCTAGGATATTTTTGCAATGGCCTGTTACTGCCGAGCGGTTGGAGGGTATGGATCGGTACGGTCTTCAATGCCTGGCCACAGCTATCGGTCATGCGGTTACTAGCAGCATGACCAAGGATAACGTGATAACGTGTGTACTAGGCAGGGTGACTGGTGAGCGAGATGGGTTGAGTGCTCAGAGCCCTTCGGCCATGCTTCCCCTACACTCGACTCCCAGCCATCCCAGTAGTTTGCCGACCCCGGGTACGCTTCCGCAGTTGGGTGGTGACTGGCAGGGTGGGTTGCCCCTGGGGGGACCACCGGTAATTTCAAACATTGTAGCACCTTCACCTCCTCAAGGGTTATCTCCAGAATTATTGCTTCAGCTCGAATTAGCTAAGATCGAAGAGAGAAAGGCTATCAGGGCATGTGAGCTTCAGCAGCAATTAGAATTAGCCAAGATAGATGAGAGAAAAACTATCAGTCAGCAGTCTCAGCACATAGAGCTAGCAAAAATCCAAGCGGATTTAGAGTCGACTAGGTACTGTGCCGACATGGATGTAGAGAAGTCGCGAGTAGAGACAACGGGACAGCGGCTTGGGGCTGGTAACCGTGTTTATGAGCAGTCTCTCTCGCACTTATTGAAACTGGTTCCGGTGTTTGATGAGAGTGGTGTAACAGAATTTTTCACACGCTTTGAGAAGAAGTGCCAGGAACACCAGTGGCCAGAGAATAAATGGGAAGCACTTGTATCCTCTAGATTAACTCCCTCCGACATATTATGTTCCAATAAGTCCAAGGAGGCACTTGACAAGTATTTTGGGTCTTGAATTTGGCTCATGAGTGTTGTCGAAGCCTTACATTTTTCGCGATTTCCATCCACCAGAATGCTGTTTATTGTGATGTATCATATATCAATGGAAAGAGGAATATTTATAGTACATGATAAAATTTAAAAAAATGTAAATAAATCGAAATATGAAAGTGTAAATGAGTCCGGAATACAATTATTTCCCATGCAATTGTCTTCACACCGTCCTAGCTCTAAATTGTGAGTGATGACCATATATTTGTTTTCCCTCAAATAATAGTATTTTTTCTCCTCTTTCCAAATCTGAAAACAGAAATTGTTTATCTTCAATAGTTCTCAAGCATTGACCGAAAAAAAAAAATGATTTTGATTTATATGGTTTATAACATTTTCAATTTATTTCGTTGCTACGAAGTGTATGGTTTTAAATTTAGACTGTATGAATACGGCAAATAATGCTGATGAGTATAAAACAAACTAGAAGTTCCTAGGACAAATACTTTTTGCGCTATGAATATTTGAAATGAAGAGCCAAAATGCGAATATTTACGCTTCACCCATCTCTGTTCCGGCGATGCTAGCCGGGTTCCGAGCTGTTCCCCACCTCGTGGTTGCGTTATTTGCTCGGATACGTATATAACTGTATATATCACGGAATCGGAAAATTGTTTTTCCAATGGTGAAAACAAAAATAATATAGCATAATTGGTTCGCGAGCTATGCACAATTGTTTCCATGCAGTGACCGAAAAAAAAAAAATCTGATTTTGATTGATATGGTTTATAACATTTTCGATTTATTTCGTTGCTACGAAGTGTATGGTTTTAAATTTAGGCTGAATGAATACGGCAAATAATGCTGATGAGTATAAAATAAACTAGAAGTTCCTAGGACAAATACTTTTTGCGCTATGAATATTTGAAATGAAGAGCCAAAATGCGAATATTTACGCTTCACCCGTCTCTGTTCCGGCGATGCTAGCCGGGTTCCGAGCTGTTCCCCACCTCGTGGTTGCGTTATTTGGTAGGATACGTATATAACTGTATATATCACCGGAATCGGAAAATTGTGCTCTTTCCAATGGTGAAAACAAAAATAATATAGAGTAATTGGTTCGTGAGCTATGCGCAATTGTTTCCATGCATTGTTATTGTTATGAAAATATATGAGAATGTTTATACAGTTGTATATCTTTGCCACAATATACACCCTTTCCAACGAGAAGGGAAATGGCTCCTGGGTTGACACTGAAAAAACTAAATAAGAAAGCCAGGTAATCTTCAGGTAATAAATTCAGAAATAATTATATTGTACACGTAAATAAAATAAAGTAATGTATAG
>CM064525.1:43798681-44186181 GCA_032716605.1 Paralithodes platypus | reverse complement strand
GCATGGCCCCTCGTGGGATCCACCACCTTGGTCACGTAGCCTACACCAGAGAATGCTCGACCAGTAATACAAATGTTTTCACTATAAACACTTATACAAGTAAAATACACTACTTCAAGTGATAAATAGCAATATAATTGACTCAATATGGTATGAAAGTGATCCACAAACAAGCGAAACCATGGCCCCTCGTGGAGCCCACCTTGGTCACGTACACCAGACTAGCAAAACACTTCACTAACATGGTTTGTATACCCTAAATAAGAATAACACAATAATCCATCGATAACCCAACGATATAGCACTTCGTTTGGGTTATATTAGGGCGGTAATACCAGCCAGGCTGGGCAAAATGGAGGCCCCTTGGTTTAAAGGGCCGCACACACCCACCTACTAGGCTGGCTGATGGGAAGAAACTGACTCTCTCCACCACCGCGGGGCCCTCACAGGGACGCTAGGGGGTTGCTAGATTTTTCCACATGTACATCTAACTTATCGGACTTACCAGCCAAAAAACCAGCTCAATTGCATCATAAACTTATTTTCTAGCAATATAATAAGTCCATATGACGCGATCGCGTCATATGTGTTTTTGGTTCACTCTGCCATATGACTCGATCGCGTCATATATGTCTGGGAGAGTTAATAGACAAGGGTCTTAAAGCCTACGATGCGTTACCTTTGGAGTTTTGTATTGTGTACGAGGATCTCAAGGAGGCTGTCCTGAGGGCTTACAAACTGCAACCAGAAACGTACCGTTTGAAGTTCCGGGGTGTAACTAAGGGAAGAGATAGCACCTTTTTGGAACACGCCCGGGACTTGTCCGATGCTATGGGGAACTGGCTCCGATCTGAGAAGGTCACAACATTTGATGAAATTAAGCAGTTAATGATGTTGGAGCAGTTCTTTAAGAGCACGGGCGGTGATCTAACTTTGAACTTGAAGGAGAAAAACCCAAGAACTCTAGTCGAAGCAGCAGAAATGGCTGATCGACGGCTGTCGTTGATTCGGGGTTGCGGGTCCTCACAGAAGTACGATGTAAGTGCTAAGGACCGTTATCCTCCCCCTCCCCATAACAATTACACATTTAAACAGAAGAGCCATGAAACTAAAACTGAATCCAAACCTTACACCACACCGTCTGTGAAAAGTCAGGGGCCTTTTACATCACAGTATAAGCCGAAACCGAAATTTATGTGTTTTAGTTGCCACCAGGAGGGTCATAAGGCAAATGAGTGCCCTAGTCGACCTCCTCCGGCAGCCGTGTCTTTTGCTCACGGCATTGGAGTGTTCAAGAGGACATCGGAGTTTGTTAGAGGCAATTCTTCCGAGGTAAATACACTGCCAGTGCAGAAGGATCCGGAAGGCTTATTCCCTGTCCGTGATGCCTTTAGTGACCACAGGGGACTCGGTTGTGTGGAGTGGGGGGGTAGAAGACATGAGGTGAGAATTTTGCGTGACACTGGGGCATCGCAAACATTGTTGAGGAATTTCACTGGTAAACCTGTAAATACGGCGCGGGTGGTTGTGGTTCAGGGAGTTAATGCAACAAGGTCATACCCGCTTGTAAGAATGAAGATGGAAGTTGATGGTGTGACTCGTGACCTGGATGTAGGAATTGTGGAGAAGTTACCTGTTGGGGGCGTCGACCTCCTTCTCGGCAACGACTTTGCGGGGCCTACTTCTGAGGCTCCACCCTTGGTCGTTGCCGAGAAGCCGGCCGACATGAGTAGGGAGGAGCAGGAGTGGGTTGAGAAGTGTCGGGGGCAACCTATGGCGTGTGTTGTCACCCATTCCCTTGCATCCAGGGAGTCACATTCTGGTCAACAGTCTTTAGATCAGCGGAGGAAGGGTACCGAGAAGGGTTTGAAAGTTGATGCGGTTGAGAGTTCAGTATCAGCGGACATTCTCGGGGACTAATTATTAGGACCAATTTTCGAGTCTAGAGAAGCCCCATTAACTGTTCTTGAGAAGGCAGTGGATGGGCTTAAAAAGACGATGAGACAGCAACGGTACGCAGAGAGAGAGCAACGGGAGGCCAAATTTAATGTAGGAGGGGGACATGAGTTGTTTCGCAAACACTTGGATAGGCTTGCTCCTTCGGACATTCGTAAGTTCCAATTGGAAGACCCGGAGGTTCTTGAATGTGGTACCGGTGCTGTCGAGTTGGAGGAGGACAGTGATGCACAGTCGGGAGATTTTTTTTTCATAGATGGCATATTATACCGGCGATTCCAAGATCCGCAGAGGAATTGGGAGGGGGGGTCATGAGAGGTAGACCAGCTGGTTGTGCCGAAGGTTTGCAGGGATAGCCTACTTAGGTTGGCCCATGATGTACCACTGGCGGGACATCTGGGTGTCAGTAAGACGGTTGCAGTCTTGGGGAAATTATTTTGGTGGCCTGGTCTGAGAGCACAAGTTGTGTCATGGGTGGCAATGTGTGATGTGTGTCAGAAGGTTGGCACACCGAATCAGAGCATTCCTAAGGCGCCGTTACACCCCATTCGTGTCAGTGGGCCTCCCTTTAGTAAGGTTATAGTGGATATGGTTGGCCCCCTTCCCCCTACAAGTGCCGGAAACAAGTTTCTCCTGACCATCATGGATGTAGCAACAAGGTACCCTGACGCTTACCCTATGAGAAATGGATAAGCAAAGACGGTGGTCCGAAACTTGCTAGTGTATTTTTCCCGGTATGGTTACCCGCAGGGGATTCAGTCAGTCCAGGGACCCAACTTCACTTCTAGCCTCTTTGTTCAAGCAATGCCGCAGCATGGGATTGTTGGGGTTGTGTCATCTGCGTATCATCCGGAGAGCCAGGGTGTGTTAGAGCGATGGCACTCAGCCTTGAAATCTGTGCTTCGTTGTTGTTGCTTTGAGAGTGGGAGGGATTGGGATCTTGGCCTGCCATGTGTTTTGTTTGCTGTGTGGGAGGTACCTGGGGAGAGTTTGGGATTCAGCCCTAATGAGCTCGTCTTTGGACACCGTGTCAGAGGGCCTCTCCATATGGTTGAAGAAGTATGGGAGGGCGCAGAAAAACTTTGTTCTATGCTCAAGTGTGTCCTCAACAGTCGAGAACGGATGTTGCGCAGTCTGGAGTTGGCTGGCCGTAATTTGACTAGCTCTCAGGCCCTCAGGAAGGACAGGTACGACCTCAAGGTTGAACTCAGGGAGTTTCACGTGGGTGTTGATTCTACTGCCCCTTGTAGGTCACCCCTTATCCGCGAAGTACGCTGGTCCTTATAGGGTGGTGGAGGAGCTATCACACCTGGATTAATTGGTAGCCACTCCAGACAGACGGAAGCGCAATCAGTTATGTCATGTTAATCCCATGAAGGAGTATGGGAGGCACCCCCCTGAGCCTCTCACTGTGCCTGTGATGACGTTTAGCAGTCAAGGTGGAGAAGGAGAACGGGACAGTCAAGCTCAAGTGGAGGATAACTGGAAGGATAAGAAGTTCAAATGGGCGCCTGAGTGTGAGAAGGTGTTTAGGGAAGTAAAACACCTGTTGTGCACTCACCGATCCTCAGGGCCCCTGACTTTAGCCTACCTTTCCAACTAGCAACGGAGGCTAGTGGTGTGGGGGCTGGTGCCGTCCTTGTGGAAAAAGGACGATGATGGGCTGGAGCATCCTGTTAGTTTCTGCTCGGAGAAGTACAATTCGGCCCAGGGGAGCTGCTCTGTTGTCGAGGAGGAGCTGCTGGCGGTTGTGCTTGCGCTGGGGCATTTCGAGGTCTATGTTCCAGCCTACGGTCCAGTCGTTGTAGTTTACCCAGATCATCACCCTCTCAAGTTCTTGGACCAGTTTCACAATCGGAATATGAGGCTGACCAGGTGGTCACTAAGGTTACTGGTATATAACCTGGACATACGCCATATTGCCGGTTGTGACAACGTGGTTGCAGATGGTCGTTCAAGGGTATATGATCCTGGGTAGATTGACACACGGGTAGCCTCCTGCTTTAGTTTGGATAGTATTTTGCGTTTGGTGCTTGTTGGCTCGCGGTTGTAGCCCAGCGTATTGGGTCGTAAAGCAGGAGTTGAGTGTTTGGTATAGAAGAAAAAACTAGGCTTGCCCCTATAGTGCAGCCGAAATAAACAAATTATATACATAAAAATCAAATAAAAACTCTTTCTTTGATAGTTGATTTTTTTTAGTATGTTATAGCAGTAATTCTGAGTTGCACTCCTCTCAGAATGCTGGGCTAGAGAAGCTCGCTCTTGAGGAGCATAACTCCATATACTTTAACCTATGGTGTTGGGGAGGGTTATAATTTTGAAAAATGTTTTGTTGAAGAACTGTGCCAGATCTTTTACTGCCGCTGGGTGATGGGAAGTGGAGATATAGCATGGGTTCTAACCATCAGATTTTTGTGAGCCTTGGGGCCTCTGAGAAAAATCTAACTCCGTTAGAACCGCATGGCTTGTCCTACAGTGACTCGCTAGGATCGCCAGGGCAGTGGATGGGGCTACAGTTTATGTATTAGAGTGTGCTTTATTTCATATGAAAGCTCGTGTCATGGGCAGTCCAGAAAGGCTCTTTGTTTTCACCCATGTCAAGGCTTTATATATTTAATTGTAAAGTATATGTTTTATCATTAACTAGTAATGATGGGATCTGGGAGAGAGAGTAATAATAATAATAATAATAATAGTTCTTAAAGCTAGCGCATGCTAAGCTAGCTATGGATAGCTCAATAAAGCCGATTAGGCGTATTTCCATTGGGGTCCTGTACTACTACCCCATCCCTTCGCTCATGAGGGATGGTAACGACTCAGTGCTTGTGAAAAATCCTTAATGCGCCGAGCGTGGGCGCGAACCCGGGCCTTCTGGGTGGAAGTCCGAGACGCTAGTCACTACACCAAGCGAGCCGAGAGAGAGAGTAGAACAGAGTGAGAGGGAGCGCGCAGTGTTTTTGTCCCGCTCGATGACGTCACGGCTGGCTGCCTCGCAGGGGATGGTGGAGAGAGGTCCTTACCATGCTGCTAGCTCCCTTGCTAGTGGCTAGAGGACTTGTAACCGCTTTTTTTCCCACGCACCTCGAGCTAGTGCGAGTATATATACAGTTCCTCGCCACTCTCTCCCTCAGATCTGGTTTCTAGAACGCATTCATCTGTTTCCCTTGCTACCTGTCACCCGCTCCCCACCTGAGAATATTTTCCTCTGCCTACCTCTCTCTTTTTCATATCTTTCACCACCTTTTTATTAATATTATACCCCCTCTGGTTAACTCTGCAAAATCAGCTTCATGCTGGCCAGTTGTATTGTGAGTTAAGGTCTGATATAAACCATGTATGTTAGTTGTTAAGATAAGTGGATCACGAAGCATTGGTTGGCTTTCATATTGCCGCTTCCTATAATTATTAGTGTTCTGCTGGATTAGATAATGCTAGGCTAGGAGTCTGATATTATAAGGTATTGTTTCCTATGAGTGCTGGCTTTAGTTAAAAGCTGCACGACATACCTGAGAACTGGAGTTGATTGGGTAAATTCTAGTCTGTGTGCCATTGAGAATAGAGCATGCACGAATGAGGGCTTTTTGCCTATACCATTCTGCACTGTTCTAAGCTCGTTGTTTGTCTTTGAGGTACGCCAGGAGAACGCTTAATGCTTCGGTATTAAGGTTTCTCAAGAGAGCTACCCTTCCCTATAACGTAATATTTGACGCACAGACTTGAGATTTGCACTAGGCTATGCGGCATGCCATGCGCACCAGTATCTCGTATCATTGACTCTAGCTAGACTTTCTCAATCATAGTAGACATTAAGTATATTAAACCAAGTACTCTTTTTATGCATACCCATTTATGATTACACAAGCATTTCGCAGCCTAGTTTGATGTATTGAGACACAAACGACTTAGGCTCTTTTTGTTGATAGGAATACTGCATTGTCGTGGCGATTATTATTATTGTTGTAGTGTTTAGGATATTCTTGGCTCCGACGGCATTATATATTCTGCCTTTTTGTGTGCATAGCCTGCACAAGCATTGTTCCGCTGCCTGCCTTTTTGGGTTCCATTTCTGATACGAGCATCTTTATAGCATCTAACATTTAAAGAAGATTCCTTGTTAGTGTTGAAGGACTTTAGTGCACTTTCTTTCATGCAGGAGTGCCTGACATTTATTGATTAAAGTAACGTAAGCTGTAACTTCTCTTACCACCTTACTTTGCATACCATAACCAAGCACCTTCGGTTATAGGTAGTAATAGGCTGTTTTCACATAACATTAAGCCTAGAGTAGACGCACATTTATTGAGAGTTTGATAGCCTATTATTGCATATAGAACTCTGTAGAGTATTTGTGTTCTTTGTTCACTGGGAATATACATCAGAGGTTGGAGCTAGCGCTTTCCGTTGTAACATTTATGCCATTACTAGTCCAATGAATAAGAGCCCTGATATATAAGAACCCCAGTCGTAACAATATATATATATATATATATATATATATATATATATATATATATATCTATATATATTTATTGTTTTCAAACAACATTAAAGGAAACTACGGTAGCGGCAAAGCCAAGCTGACTGATGAGCCTAATGGAAAAGAAGATGGATTAAATTTGGGCCCCTGCATTAGAGACTACTCACGCTGTAATATTATGTTGGAGAGACGTTTAATTTGGAGAGAGAGTTAGAGTGAGGCTGTGTGTGTGTGTGTGTGTGTGATGGCGAAAGAACAGAAATGGCCATCTAAGTTAAATTATAATAATTGTGTATCTTACGTCAATGAGGTTAAGAATTATGTATACATAATTATATCAATATTGGAAACCAAGGTTGCAAGTTATGCATTTATATATATATTGTTATTGCCAATGTTACTGTTCCCATTCGCAGTGATTGTATACCTGTATTCAAATAAGACATTGTATGTATGATATTATTGTATATATGTTCAATATACACTTTTCCTTTTTTCAGTTTACCAAATTTAAAACTGTAAATAATCATGGTTTTACATTGTAATTCAAGCCAGAGTAGTTTGTTTTTGGTCATATATACATATTTTCATTTTTTTTTTTACTGTATAATATTATAACTTCCCAATAATGTGATATGACCCGAGCGAAAGCTACTGAAAATATTAAAGTGGCCTATCATCTCTCAGACCATCGCTTCCCCATTGCATCCACTACCACCATTCCAACCCAGTTTCCTGCCACTTATGTTAGTGTGGTTGTGGGAAGAGTGCTTAGTGGCTTGATTACTCCAGCCAATCGTTCATTGGTTTCGGTACCATCGGCCCAGCCAGAAGTTGTAAGCTGAGAGATAATTGGTTCCGGCACCTGTGAAGCTATGCGGGGTTGCATATGCAGACTTTTGCTGAGGGGTTATCGATCGTGGATATTCTGTGAGAGATTAGGAGACTGTAGGAACGGTAGTATGGTTAATCGCCAACAGCTAAGATAAGTAAAATGATTTTAAAATTCTATCAAGTATTGAAATGTAAATGTGATTTTCCCATTATATTCCTAATGTGCGAGATATTGTGATTAATTCATGGAAGCCGGGATAGTTATCATTACCCAATTTTAACTAACCTAAACTTGAGCTAGCAGTGCTGCAAAATAACGATGTACTAACGATCAAGTTGAATTGACAGGCAATGTTTGTTAATCAAACCATTAATGGTCTCTTGCACATTTAACATTTTACAAGCCATATATTTTGAGAACTGTTTAATATCTCCATACATTTATAGTTAAAGTTAACCTTTTTTAACTCTTTTGGTGCAGTGGTTTCTGCAGTTAATAACACTCCCTGGTGGCTATTCCTGGCGCTAATTCCGCTCAATATACACGCCCTAGTGCCATATCCGTAGCCCAGACTGAATTCTAAAGAGTTTAAGGGCAGATCCCATCATATACACCGAAAAATCGAATCATATGGGGCAATAAGCGAAAATGACATTATCAAATAGCTCATCTATATGGCAACACTCTGTAGAAGTTTCATAATTGTACGTTAATATTTAACATGTTAAATGGCTACACAAATGCGAGGCATTTAATTTTGTAGATGAACTTCAAATGACCACAACTCGGAAAGTATTTGAGCTAGAACAATAATTCACCCATCAAAATGTAGTTATTAGTAAGCCCTTCCAGTTGGTATGAAAACTTTTCACATGCGCCTATTATTAGGGTCAGAAGAGATGATTAAGTTTTCACAAAGGTCACCACCATCACGTGCTTTGACGCGCGTTTTCTCGAACTAACTTTTTCGTCTTTAAATTGCTATAACTCCCTTATTAATTTGTATAACTTGCTTCCAAAGATGTAATTTTAAACTGATACAAATCTGCATATAATACACATTGTAAATCTTTCTAAGTCCAATATGTTTTTCAAAATATATATTTTTGTCCAATATGGAGAGAATTAATTTTTTTGGCAAATGTATTAGCTTACAACGCATTTATTTTTATTACATAGACAATAATTCAATGACCAATTTACTTATTAAAGTCGACTAATTATGCTTACTAAATTTCAGCTATGTCCATTCAAAAACAAAATTCAGAATAGCACCTCGAAAATCGGCAACATTTGATAAAAAATACATTATTATAATTTATATAACATTTATTTATGACTGGATTCTCATGAAATTTGGTCAGGACATATTTATTATGATTATTTATATGTGGTAAAATTTTCAATGCACAGTTCAACAATTTAAGTGACAATCACTAGTAAAAGTTCAGGGTCCGCCCATTTAAATGAAAAAAATGGGTCGATTATTCCCCATAAAAGTCTTTAGTCATTCATTCCTCCCCCATTGACCTTGAGAATATCAACCAAAAGTTTCCTCCTACTGTCCAAGGCTGGCAGTACGTTTTTTTCATATCCTTATCGTACTTTCGTACCATACCCCCAATTTTACATCCGTACCGGATAGTCCCGTAAAACTATTGTACCGTGATTCCGTACCCATTCCATACTACTAACTAAATAGGCTATTTTACCAAAACTGAGTCATTAAAAGTGCTATGCCATATTTTAATTTTGTATATAAATGGACACACTTATAGAGGTATTAATTATATCTGGTGTAGGAATGATTCTGTCAATTCAGCTTCCTTATATGAACAACAAAGCAGTTGATCGATTCCGTTTCCAGCATATCACACACCTAAATTGATTGCCAAATGCACCTTGTATTTAATTCATACTAATTGCATCACAGTAACTGAGTATAGATTAAATATTGATAACTACTTTGTTAGGACAAGTTTGGTTAATTTAAATGGTGCAAATGTCTTCGTGGTACAATCAAGCGATGCAATGCCGGTATCAGACTTGTCAACAAGTCTCGCGTTGAAATTGCAGTCAGTAATGGCAACAGGCTTGTTGACAATGTCCTCAGTGCCCCTTTGCCATCGTCATGATAGACCGAAAATGGTAGACCGTCGTCAGAAGGTTGACGTCACGCTTGTCTATCCAGGAGATCATCAGGGAATGGTGCGACTCCTTGTAAAAGATGTTCCCGGCCTCTTAACGACTTAGTTTTTTGGCATGCCCTGCCTATGAAGCCTGACAGTGCCACATACACCTGTCTCCCGGTCCCACAGGTACTTGCATAGAGCCGGGCTAGTGTACCAGTTGTCCACATAGAGTATGTGGCCCCTTTACAAGCACGGCTCTATCATTGTCATCACAATGGCCCCAGAGAGTCCCACTTCCATTTTTTTTTCTATTTTTATGCGAGTGAAGGAGACAAAAGGCAAAGATGCCTGTAAAAGGTGTCTCTCCCAGAGTTACCAGTGTGACACAGAGCCAAATTCAAGTTACGTTAGAATCGAATGGTCTGGACACACGGACCTTGAAGTAGTTTAGGTCATGGGATGAGGGAAACACAGATTAGGGGAGAGAGTTCCAAAGCTTCCTTGTTGAGTAGAAGAAAGAAAGAAAATCGATTCACTTTTGGATAAGACAATTGGACAGAGTACGGGTGGGAGTGTATGGAAAGGCGGGTGCCGCCCACTCTACATAAGCGAGGAGGTATACACTGAGAAAGTTCTGAAGAACACTGATTATTGTAATAACGGTAAATGAGTGAGAGAGATGCAAAATTGCAGCGTGTAGAGAGAGATTGTAGGGAATTAGTAAAAGGAATTTAGTTGATGAGACAAAATGCTTTTGACTCTATGCTTTCGAGAAGTGCGGTATGGGTGGAACTGCCCCACACATGTGAACAATACTTGATACATAGGCGCACTTTGTCCCTATACAAATCAAGAAACTGTGTGTGGGTGTAGAACCCACAGAGATAGATGAGCAGACCTAACTTCTGGGAAGCTGTTTTAACAAGAGTGGCAATATGATCTTTCCAGTAAAGGTCAGGATAGAAAGAAACACCAAGAGTACTGAGAGAAGATGAAGGGTTGATTTGTGTATTGTTGAAGAATAGGGAATAGTCATATGGAAGTTCATGACAGGTAGATAGAAGGAGCAATTGGGTTTTGGAAGCATCAAAAGTTACAAGATTTTCTCTGCCTCAATCGGAAGTAGTTGATAGATCAAAAGATAGGTATGCTATGACCTCATTTTGTGAGTTTGGAGTGATTGCATGCTGGGTCATTGTGGAAAACTAGTTGAATAATGTAAGGTGAAGTCGTCAGCATATGCATGGATAGGACTAGGGGTACAATTGAGAAGATCATTAATGAATATTAGAAAGAGAGCTGGAGACAGGACAGAGCCCTGACGAATACCAGAGTTAATAGGTTGAGGAAGTGAGCGATGGCCGTCCACAACTGCAGCTATGGACAGTCAGTAAGGAAATTAGAGACAAAGGTACAGATACAGGGATAGAAACCGAAGGAGAGTAGTTTGGAAATTAGGGATTCGTGCTAGACTTTATCGAAGAATTTCGATATGTCTAGCACAATAGAAAGTCTCACCAAAGTGATTTGATGAGAAAGCAATTAACTTAATTAACTCATAAACTGTGAAGCCATGGCATTTCAAACCCTCTCGCCAAGCAAAGATATTTAGTTCTATTCTGACGAAAATCATCATATGTAACATATATATAATAATTACTTAACCACTATTTTGCTTTTAATATGAACATATGAACATTTAAGAGCAATCAAATAAGTGGGAAGTGTATTTGGGGGGTGAACAAGAGGAATTATTGCCGACCGGTCCATTCATGAGGCGAGAGCATGGGGGGCATAATTATAATGTTCCCTCTACAAGCTGTCGATCAATACTGATGAGTCTGAGTAGAATTTCCTGTGTTGCTAGGATCTTTAGCTGCCTCACCCATGTTAAAGAGACCGGGAGGGGGAATTTTGCGATGAATATTACCCGATAAAAGGGGGAATAAGACGAAAAAACAGGATAATTGAGGAGAGGGTAAAAGGGGGGGGAAGTAGGGGAAGGGGGGGGGACACATATGTAGGAGTGGTAGAAAGTAATGGAGGGGAACTATCTCACCTAATCACAAATTGCTTTGTTTTGATTACCACTGTGGTATTTTCTAGGGTTTTTTTATGCTCTGGATCTATTGAGGACAGTCGCAGTGCACCAAAAAAAACTCTATTGAGGACGGTCGCCGTTTTTGGGTTAAGGAATGTCCGGATACTGAGAGGGTTAAAGTAGGGGTGGTTAAAGTAGGTTAAATACCATATAAAATGAGTTTTGGTCGGTCTATATATATATACATATATATACTTATATATATTTGTTTCTATATTCCAACTACTCCCTCTCGGGCATAGGCTTAGAGCCTTTACATTTTACCGCTGAACACGGTGAAGCCTGTGAGGTCTCGTTCCAGACTAGAGAGTGAGACATGTGAAACACCCACTCACAGCTAGAAGCAGCACCATCTCTGAAGCTGCTTCACCTCTGCGCTTCACTGTATAACCCTCTAGACTCGGACCCTCACTCTCAGAACGCCACTTATTGAGCAATTAACTTACCAGGCATTGCTTCCCAGTAGCATATTTTGAATATAGGATTATTCATACAGTGCTATATAATCAGGGAACAGTGAGGGTATTTTTGTTGACGTTTCGGTGGGCTTTGTGGTAATGCACTGATACTAAGTACAACATAAAGTCCATCCCAATAATATCTTCCCAGTGACATAATTATCAGGATTCGAACACGGGTCCATTGGATTACCAGTCCAGTGGCAAGACCATTCCACCACACCTCCCCTAAGTAATAGTTCAATATTTATGAATAAATAGGATGATTTATGGTCGTATAAATATATAAAAATATTGTATGGACTAAACTAGTCCTTGGATGTTTTCAGGTAGGAGATATGCTACAAACATATAACCAAATAGAATAGCTGCCTGGTCACTGGTTGTGGACGGCCATCGATCACTGTCAACTCCGGTGTTCCTCAGGGTTCTGTCCTGTCTCCAGTTCTCTTTCTAATATTTATTTATGATCTCCTCAACTGTACCTTTAGTTCTATCCACTCATATGTCGATGACTCAACCGTACACTATTCAACTAGTTCTTCACAACGACCCAGCATGCATTCATTCCAAATTTCCTGTGATGAGGCAAAGGCACACCCATCTTCTGAACTATCAATTATTTCTGATTGGGGCAGAGAAAATCTTGTTACTTTATGGGTAGATAAGAACAAAAATGTATTTCTCCTATGTAGCCTACCCATCACAATCTTTCACAAGGCTATCAATTACTCTTCCACAATACAAAAAAATCATCCCTTCATCTTATTTCAATATTCTTGGTGTATCTTTTTCATCTGACCTCTATTGGAAAGCTCATATTACTGCTCTTGCTAACACAGCTTCCCAGAGTTTAGGTGTACTCAATCACCTCTGTGGCTTCTTTCTCTAACAGATTCTTGCTCTATATATGGGCACTGTCCGCCCATGCATCGACTGTTGTTCGCTTGTGTGTAGTTCCACCTACATTGAACTTCTCGAAAGACTAGAGTCAAAAGTCTCAGCAACTCACATCCTCCTACTAGTTCTCTACAATCTCTTACTACACACCGCAATGTTGTATCTTTTTCACTCATCTATTGCTATTACTGTTATGCCATAACAATTTAATCCAGTGAGATCATTCCACAGTTCCCCTTCCAAAACAATATTTTCCCTTTCAGCCCCATAAAGCTCCTCCCCCACTAGACAAGGAGGGTTGGCTGGCCACACTCACAGAGTGCTGCCCCCTACTGATCACGCCCATCCGTGACGTCATCCACTACCTGATTGGCCACTGGGGGAGGGCCAGCAGCCAATAGCAAGGCCGCCATGCCCTCACCCGCACTACCATGCCGTGATGTCACCAGCCCACCATGGCCCCTGATTGGCCCTTAGGGGGAGTGCAGCCATCAATGGTGAGGCCGCTACACCCCCACCACCCGCACCATGACGAGAGGGACCTATTAACCCCAGTTCTTCCCCCACTTGTGTCCTTTTCGTCCACGAATTGACAGAGCCCGGCACCTTCAGAAAAGTATAATAGGAGATTAGCAGATCTTCAGGAAGCTATCCCACTGCCATCTGAGATCTGGGTGCTCTCAGGCCCTAAGGGGTGTTTTCTGACCTGCAGTGTTTTCTGACCTGCCTTACCTGCAACGACTAATCCCGAATAGGTAAGAATCTAGTGCTCCCTGGCCCTAGATCACCTGACAGTAAATTAAGTTCAGCCAGAGACCAAGAGTGTTTTCTGACCTCTTGGTAGCTTGCTAACCTAAGATATTACTGCGATATTTAAGAGACGCTTTGCATTTGCATAGTTGAGGCCTGGCTTTCAGGCCTCCTTTACCGTAATCGATTAAGATAAGTTTTCCTATTATACCCTCACACGCTACCCATAACATAATTATTCATCTATAGGTATATTATTACACGTTCGTCTGACCCCTAAGTCACCAAACCGCTGCATATCTATATGTGAAGAGCTCTGCCTAACATATACCTTACACTGAACTCCAGTTAGCTATTCCCCCACATAATTGAGTCTATCTACGAGTTCATTCATCATTCTTATGTCTCTCAGTGTATGTGCCTACTGTAGGTATCTTGTGTTTATAGGGAAGAACTAAGTTGTTCTCCACCCTATTGATTAAGAGACACTTACTAGAATCAAGCTTTAGTACTCTCCCACGCTTAAGGTAATACCTTCAGGAGTTTTATAGCGATCATACCGACTGTATCTAGTTAATATTTATAATTAATGTATGTGCCTATGTATCTTGTGTTTGTAAGAAAGAACTAAGTTGTTCCCCACACCATTGATTGAGAGACGTCCTCGACTTAATTCGACTTGGCTGTCAAGTCCCTTCTAGCCTTAACATAATTATTATTATAACCTTAATTAGATACACTTACACACTGTCCTCCATGTTGCTCCTTCGCTCATATGTATACACAGGGTGTTTTAAAACAACACTGCCCGAGTATGACGACCACATTGATAAAAATATATAATACACATATTTCTATTCTATTTTTACCAAAAATATATTGTAACGGAGATAAATGGTTATTTAGAAATGTAGCAAAACAGGGTTCTGAGCTCAGCACAAAACATATGATACATAATATGAATGATTACCAAGTAAAAAAGGTAAAGAGGAGATATCTAATGACCTAATCACATAATTATGAATAATTACAAAATCAAAGTAACATAAAATTGGTAATGATAATTTGCAATTAGAAGAAACTGCTAAGTATTATAATCCAAGTAGCGTAAACAGATATGCACCATTTGTAACGATGACCAAGAGGTAAAATAATGAATCTCAAGTCTGGGTCAGGTATCCGAACACTGCTATAGGTAATTTAATCGTTCGTGAAACTGTTTGAATGGGAAAAAAGTGTTCCTGCGCAATTTACTGTTTCAATACAAATACCTCATTACGTTACTAGTATCACAGAGTACTAACGAAATATGTCTATCAGTTTTATGGTTGAAGTTTGGCGATTTTACGTAGCTGTAGACATACAAGTATACGGTGTTCACTAATGAATATTTAAAATCATCTAATGGTACCCAAAACAAACAATTTACGTCACTTGGACTTAACGAGTATAAAATAACAAAGGCAGAGACACACCTAAATAACGAAAATCCATATTTATGTGATATTATAAGGTAAATAAAATCACTATGACAGAAGAAGATGGAAGCACCATGGCCGAGCAGATGATTAAACACATGAGAAGATTCGTTATGACTCCAAAGCTTCGAAGAAAAACTCGAACTGGGATGGGAGGCAAGAGGTAGGCTATTGGGGGGGGGGGGGGGGACACTAGCCCGTGTTCGGATTATACCTCATACCTAGGTGTCACTAATTATTTTACTCTACGCGGTTTAAATCATGAATGGTATATTATTTTGCATTGTGTCCTTAGATAATCTTCTTCGTTATTGTATTTACTAATTAGCAGATGAGGTCTGGCAGTGTTGTTTTAAAACACCCTGTATAGTAATATGTCTGCCTGGCCCTCATCCAAAAGATCTCTACGAAAGTAACTTTGCCTGATACCCGCACGTTACCCACGAAATTAGAATCAAGTTGCACACTATTATACACACATACAGTATGTTCTTTGACATATGCCTCCAATGTTTCTATTTTTGTAAAGAGCTTCTGTATTGATTGCCTACTGTACGTGTTTATGCTTTGTCTGTTCATTGTAATACCATAATATCTCATGCTATTCATGCTGTAACTTGCATCAATAAAGCAACCAATAAGACTTGTACACCCACCATTGTATCTCTCAACACCTCCACCTTGGTACACTCGGATACCATAGTCTCTAGCCCACTCCTCTCTGGCAAGAGGTGAGGACAGGACCCTTACTGGACGGCGGCCCACAATAATGGTTAGGGGTGGGGTTGGGGGGAGAGGGCAACGCACACACGAACACACTGTGAAGCATTTGTGTGAAGCAATCCAGGAAGCTATCTTTGTTGGTTACTTTCTTGTAGTTATTTGATATTTGTTCGCATCATTTCGCATTATTTAAAATCCTTTATTCCATACTATTGAGAACAAACATATGCAATATTTTATTTAGCATGAGTAAGTATAACTACCGGTGTGAACCATTAGTTATTAGGTAGTGCAGTGCCTATTATTATCAAAATTGAAGTTCAGGGAAAACAAGGAAGGCTTCATAATAGATCAGTATATATAATAGGTAGACTGGAACACACACACACTCTCACAGAGAGAGAGAGAGAGAGAAGGATAGTGTGTGTGTATAGGGGGGGGGATAACAGAATGGGAGGCAGAGAAACAGGGAGAGGGTGAGATGTGGTTGTGGTGGTGAGAGGCAAAGAGGGAGTGAGATAGAGTGAAAGGGAGGTGTTGGAAAGGAAATATGGAATAGGAATACAATAGAACTTCATTAGAAACATTTGTGGGTGTGTGTGTGTGAATAACTAATCATAGTCACATATGTCATTGGTAACTTTCTGAATTATATCTTTCATATAGGGTAATTAGTATAACAATTTAAAGATTTTCATTATCCTTACTGTTAGAGAAGTTTCATTCCTACGCAGATAAAGCAATACCCATGAATACAACTTCAGTCTGAAGCATGTTGTGTGATTCGTAGGGTTCACTTTACACCTACAGTACGCGCATGGATTGTTTACTTGATAGCAGCATGTTTCCTCTATACATACTAATATTAACATAATTGTGAGATAAAATAGTAAAGTAATAAATACCCAGACAATATATATTAACATACATTTATAAGAATATATATAGTAAGACGTTAATATGAACTCAGAGAGAGAGAAAGTGAGAGATGCATGGAAACATGAGTATATCAGTTAAATCTTGGCTATGGCACTTGTATCTAAGTAATACTACTACTACTACTAATAATAATAATAATAAAGTAGACGTGCCGTTTTGCCCAAAATCAAAACGGCATACCCAACTCTGCGATAGGTTACCATCATCACTACTAATACCATCATCAATCATAATCATCACTATAACTGCCACAATCATCACGACTACGGTCATCATCACTAATACAATTACAATCATCACTACTACTCTCATCATCACTACTACTGTCACCATTGTCACTACCATCTTAATCACTAATATCATCATTGATACTACAACTATCAACCATCATTACTACTATCATCACCACCATCTTACAATCATCATTACTACTGTTAACATTATCACTACTACTATAACCATCATCATTACTACTGTCACAAGTATAACATCATGTATCCTATCACGATCATCAGTACTACTGCCATCATCACCATTACTATGATCTTCATCATCATAACTATTGGCATCATCACTACAACTTTCACCATCATTACTACTACTCAGCATGATCACTAATACTCACACCATCGTCACTACCATCATCACTACAACTATCATCATTACTTGTCACCATCATCACTACTATTTTGACCATCATCACTACTACTAGTACTGTCACCATCATATCTACTACTGTCACCATCATATATACTACTGTCATCATCACTACTATCATCATCATCAATACAACTACAACCATCATCACTACTATTATCACCATCATCACTACTATCCCCATAAATCCCACTATTACTACCATCACTTCTAATGCCAACTAAACTAACTTGACCCTTCAACCCCGGCTGGTACACGTGTGTACCATTTTGTTTTGACCCGAGGAACCCGGGTGGTACAACATTGTACCATTGCTTGAAAGCCTGTGAGCTTGGTGTGCGAGGCGTCGGTCCGACGCATGTAAACAACAGCCGGCTTGACCGACGCCCCGCATCTCCGGCCACAAGAAGGAGAGCGTCGCTTGTTCGTGTGTGCCTCTATGTTGTTGTTAATTATCGAAAAGTAGTGTAAAGTGGCTGTTGTTGCCGTAAGTTATCTCCAATGAAATCATCATCACAACTGAACCAGTTGACTTAGAGAGCTCTACTTAATGCCATTCTACAGGTAAATAACACAGCTACGCTTGGGGATGCGCGGGAATGCGGGAAGAAGTCAGAATAACAAAGATACGGTAGCCAAGCCTAGACGTTTTTCGGCCAAAACACCCGGGTCTCGGGGAATATTTATGTAATGTGTAGCCGAGGCTGGAGGGTTAACCTAGCATATACGGAGCGAGATGTTTTCGCCCCCAGAATGAATGCGTTCTTAGTGTGTGAGCCCCTTTGGGGCTCACACACAAATATGGAGTAAAACCATATTTTGGACCTAAAATCATAACTATTGCATAAATTCAAAAAAATCTTTTTTGACTGACATTCGCATTCACGCAACAAATGTTCGTGTGAAATTTGGTGAACATCCGTCCAACGGTCTAGGAGGAGTTCCGAGACAGACGGACGACGACGACGACGACGACAGACATTTTTTTCGTGTGGTACCCATTATACGGTGGGGCGATACCAAACTCTGCTTACGCAGAGTTGATAATAATAATAATAAAGTAGACGTGCCATTATGCCCAAAATCAAAACGGCATACCCAACTCTGCGATGGGTTACCATCATCACTACTAATACCATCATCAATCACAAACACCATCATCAATACTACTGCCATCATCACTACAACTGCCACAATCATCACGACTAGTCATCATCACCATTACTATGATCATCACTACTACTCTCACCATCATCAGTACTACTGTAACTATTGTGACTACCATCTTAATAACTACTATCATTATTGATACTATAACTATCAACCATCATTACTTCTATAATCACCACCATCTTACAATCGTCATTACTACTGTTAACATCATTACTACTACTATAACCATCATCATTACTACTGTCACAAGTATTACCATCATGTATCCTATTGTCACCATCATCACTACTACTGCCATCATCACCATTACTATGATCTTCATCATCACAACTATTTGTCATCATCACTACAACTTTCACCATCATAACTACTACTCACCATCATCACTAATACTCACACCATAATCACTACCATCATCACTAGCCATTATTATCACCACAACTATCATCATTACTGGTCACCATCATCACTACTATTATGACCATCATCACTACTACTAGTACTGTCACCATCATATCTACTACTGTCACCATCATATCTACTACTGTCATCATCATCACTACTGGCATCATCATAAATACAACTACAACCATCATCACTACTATTATCACCATAATCACTACTATCACCATCAATCCGACTATTACTACCATCACTTCTAATGCCAACTAAACTAACTTAACCTAGCAAATACGTAGAGATGATTTGGCCCTCCGAATGAATGCGTGCTTAGTGTGTGAGCCCACTACACTAAGAATAGGATTGCTGGGTGAGGGGGCGGGGGGGGGGGGGGCGGGGGGGGTCCGGGATGGGCGCCCAGGGGGGGGGGGGCCCTCTGGGAGGAGGTAGGGGGCTTGGTAAAACCACATTTTGGACCTAAAATCATAACTATTGCATAAATTCAATAAATCTTTTTTGACTGACGTTCGCATTCACGCAACAAATGTTTGTGTGAAATTTGGTGAAAATCCGTCCAACGGTCTAGGAGGAGTTCCGAGACAGACGGACGACGACGACAACGACAACGACGACGACGACAGACATTTTTTTCGTGTGGTACCCACTATACGGGGGGGCGATACCAAACTCTGCTTACGCAGAGTTGATAATTGTAATAATAATAATCTTAGATAAATGTCATACTTAGTTGTGAGGCTAAGGCAGGATTCAAAGACCTCAAATGCTTCACATTGTGTTCGTGTGTGTGTTGCCCTCTCCCCTCAACCCCACCCCTAACTATCACTGTGGGCCGCCGTCCAGTCAGGGTCCTGGCCCTCTCTTGCCAGAGAGGAGTGGGCTAGAGACTATGGTCAACGAGATTGAACACCATGAGAGGTAACCTAGGAAAATGAGTGATACCTGAGGCTTGGCAACTTTCGTACTTTTGTTGTTGTTGTTGTCGAGCTCACGCCGCGTCCATACGCTTGATGGCATTAGTGTCGATCTGCATCGTCTGCATGTCATCAGTTTAGCTATATAATTCAGCAATGCATAACGTTTGAGCTTGAAATGCACACACACAAGTTTGGATTCCCAATTAAGATAAGTATCGTAATAATATTGATAAATTGTGTTGGGAGACGAATAAAATAATGTAGACAAATAAGAACCCTTCATTACAGCTAGCAGACCGTGCAGACGCCACTCGGACTCACGGAGGTAGGGCTGATGTTGATCATATGTTAATATTTTCTTTATCTCTCCTGAAAGAGGGATTAATGCTGGTCCTTATGTTTCACCGAAAACCAAGGCCCTTTCTTAGATATATAAAGGAGGAAAGAAAAGACCCAATAATTATATAGTTTCCCTATAGCAAGTAAAAGGTAGACTTTGCTGTAGCAGGCAATGTAAACATTAGGTTAATCGTGAAATAACCAGGGTGGCGTATATCTCGATCAGTAATTGTTCTTATATCTCCCTGCTCTGTATTTACTGTAACAATATCCATGTTTACCTAATACTTTATTTTTATTATCCACAGATCGGTGTAACTTGTGGATTTGTGCCAGTGTTCAGCTGAGGAGTTCATACATCATATATCCATAACTAATATAAATAAACAGAACAATAATTATGTATTATGTGTTATTATCCATAACCATGTTACAATAGGGATCCGACATGAAACTACGTTTAATGATGTGTTAAACGCAATATAGGCCCATAGCATAGGCTATTAATTAATGCAGTCATTGGTCACTACTTTGTCAGCCCTAAATTACGTTTTCGCAGTTAATTTTGAATATCCTGATAGCAAATGAACATTTATATTTTATTTTAATGTGTTCATTCCTCTTAGTCATTTATGAATAGAAAATATCTCTAAATGCCATATTCAAATGCGTAAAATCAAACTGAGCAATGCTTGATAATCATATAACTGCGAAAATGTAGTTTCGACCATCATTACTATCATTACCACCATTACTATCACCGTTACCATCATTACTATAATCGTTATCACCGTTACTATCATTGTCATCACCATTAATATCATCGTTATCACCATTACTATCATTGTCATCATGGTAGAGTAATAGACTTACAGTAGAGGTTAATGAAACCAATAAGTTGGTAAATATTGTCATAACGAATAAACAATGGTACGGTACTATCATTTGGTATGTTTATAACAGTGGCGATTCTGACATTAGTAAAGTGTGTATTGATGATTGCTCAATATTGAATACAGTAGCTGTGTGAAGTATGAAGACAAATCCCCTAGATTTTGTTCACCAATATTAGTACCACGTCTATACACTAGATGGCGTTGGTTGCAGCCTCAAATCGATGCCAGACTCGCTATATAGGTTATCATCAACTCTGCGTAAGCAGGGTTTGGTATCACCCTCCCGTATAGTGGGTACCACACGAAAAATATGTCTGTCGTCGTCGTTGTCGTCGTTGTCGTCGTCGTCCGTCTGTCTCGGAACTCCTCCTAGACCGTTGGACGGATTTTCACAAAATTTCACACGAACATTTGTTGCATGAATGCGAACGTCAGTCAAAAAAGATGTTTTGAATTTGTGCAATAGTTATGATTTTAGGTCCAAAATATGGTTTTACCCCCCCCCTCCCCCAAACCCCCCACCCCCCCAGCAATGATGGCCCAGCAATGATCGCCCCCCAGAACGCATTCGTTCTGGGGGCGAAAACATCTCGCTACGTATTTGCTAGGTTAAGTTAGTTTAGTTGGCATTAGAAGTGTTGGTAGTAATAGTGGGATTGATGGTGCTAGTAGTGATGATGGTGATAATAGTAGTGATGATGGTTGTAGTTGTATTGATGATGTTGACAGTAGTGATGATGATGACAGTAGTAGATATTATGATGGTGACAGTACTAGTAGTAGTGATGATGGTCATAATAGTAGTGATGATGGTGACAAGTAATGATAGTTGTAGTGATAATAATGACTAGTGATGATAGAAGTGACGATGGTGTGAGTATTAGTGATGGTGAGTAGTAGTGATGATGGTGAAAGTAGTAGTGATGATGACAATAGCTGTGATGATGAAGATCATAGTAATGGTGATGATGGCAGTAGTAGTGATGATGGTGACAGTAGGATACATGATGGTAATACTTGTGACAGTAGTAATGATGATGGTTATAGTAGTAGTGATGATGTTAACAGTATTAGTGATGATTGTAAGATGGTGGTGATGATAGTAGTAATGCTGGTTGATAGTTGTAGTATCAATGCTAGTAGTGATTAAGATGGTTGTGACAATGGTGACAGTAGTAGTGATGATGGTGAGAGTAGTAGTGATGATGGTTGTAGTTGTATTGATGATGATGACAGTAGTAGATATGATGGTGACAGTACTACTATTAGTGATGATGGTGACAAGTAATGATGATAGTTGTAGTGATAAGGATGACAGTAGTGATGATGGTGTGAGTATTAGTGATGATGGTGAGTAGTAGTGATGATGGTGAAAGTTGTAGTGATGATGACCATACTTGTGATGATGAAGATCATAGTAATGGTGATGATGGCAGTAGTAGTGATTATGGTGATAGGATACATGATGGTAATACTTGTGACAGTAGTAATGATGATGGTTATCGTTGTAGTGATGATGTTAACAGTATTATTATTATTATTATTATTATTATTATTATTATATGAGATGCCGAAGTCTCCAACCAGGGTGCAGAAACACCATCAAGATGAATCCACACAAAACACCCGGAGGCACTGGAGAGAGACTACGGCAATTTAGGAAAAAATAAAAACCTATACTGTATACTGTACATTATACACATTAAACACAGATAACATATTATGCAGTGGAGGATATCAAGTATAAATATAATACAATAAAGAAGAATAAAATAAATTTAAAAATTAGAATTAATGCTGCAAAAAAGCATTAACTCTAGACTTAAAAATGGAGATATGAGCTGAAGTAATGATGATTGTAAGATGGTGGTGATGATAGTAGTAATGATGGTTGATAGTTGTAGTATCAATGATGATAGTAGTTATTAAGATGGTAGTGACTGATGACAGTAGTAGTGATGATGAGAGTAGTAGTGATGATTGTAATTGTAGTAGTGATGATGATCATAGTAATGGTGATGATGGCAGTAGTTGTGATGATTGTGGCAGTTGTAGTGATGATGGCAGTAGTAGTGATGATTGTGATTGATGATGGTATTAGTAGTGATGATGGTAACCCATCGCAGAGTTGGTATGCCATTTTGATTTTGGGCAAAACGGCACGTGTGTGTGAGCCCCGAAGGGGCTCACACACTAAGAACGCATTCGTTCTGGGGGCGAAAACATCTCGCTACGGATTTGCTAGGTTAAGTTAGGTTAGTTGGCATTAGAAGTGATAGTAGTAATACTGTAGTGGGATTGATGGTGATAGTAGTGATGATGGTGATAATAGTAGTGATGATGGTTGTAGTTGTATTGATGATGTTGACAGTAGTGATGATGATGACAGTAGTAGATATGATGGTGACAGTAATAGATATGATGTAGTGACGATGGTGGGAGTATTAGTGATGATGGTGAGTAGTAGTGATGATAGTGAAAGTTGTAGTGATGATGACAATAGTTGTGATGATGAAGATCATAGTAATGGTGATGATGACAGTAGTAGTGATGATGGTGACAGTAGGATACATGATGGTAATACTTGTGACAGTATTAATGATGATGGTTAAAGTAGTAGTGATGATGTTAACAGTAGTAATGATATTAAGATGGTGGTGATGATAGTAGTAATGATGGTTGATAGTTGTAGTATCAATGATGATAGTAGTGATTAAGATGATAGTGACAATGGTGACAGTAGTAGTGATGATGGTGAGAGTAGTAGTGATGATTGTAATTGTAGTAATGATGATAATCATAGTAATGGTGATGATGACAGTAGTCGTGATGATTGTGGCAGTTATAGTGATGATGGAAGTAGTAGTGATGATGGTGATTGTAATTGACGATGGTATTAGTAGTGATGATGGTAACCCATCGCAGAGTTGGGTATGCCGTTTTGTTTTTGGGCAAAACGGCACGTCTACTTTATTATCACTACAACTATCATTACTTGTCACCATCATCACTACTATTATGACCATCATCACTACTACTAGTACTGTCACCATCATATCTACTACTGTCACCATCATATCTACTACTGTCATCATTATCACTACTGTCAACATCATCAATACAACTACAACCATCATCACTACTATTATCACCATCATCACTACTCTTTTTTTTTTTTTTTTTTCTATGTTCCAACTAGTCTTCCTCTCGGGCATAGGCTGAGAGCCTTAACATTCACCGCTTTACAATGAACAGTGAAGCCTGTGAGGTCTTGTTCCAGTCTAGGGAGTGAGACATGTGAAGCACGTAGAGTACAACGAGCACCTGCCATCTTGCCTTCACATGAGGCACGGTGCTCACTCATGGCCCGAAACGACCCCATCTCTGAAGCCACCTCATTCCCGTGCTTCACTGTCTCATCCCCTACACTCGGACTCTCACACTTACACACACACAACGCCACCTGTTGAGCAGATAACTCACGAGGCATTGCACCCCTATAGCATATTTTGAATATGGGAATATTCATACAGTGCTATTTAATCAGGGAACAATGAGGGTATTTTATTGACGTTTCGGTGGGCTTGTGGTAATGCACTGATACTAGGTACAGCACAAATTCCATCCCAATTATATCTTCCCATTGATACATCGGGATTTGATCCCGGGACCTTTGGATTACCAGGCCAGTGGCAAGACCACTCCACCACACCTCCCCTAGTCACCATAAATCCCACTATTACTACCATCACTTCTAATGCCAACTAAACTAACTTAACATAGCAAATGCATAGCGAGATGTTTTCGCCCCCAGAACGCCATCATTGCTGGGGGGGGGGGTCCGGGAGGGAGGGGGGGTTTAACCATATTTTGGACCTAAAATCATACCTATTGCATAAATTTAAAAAATCTTTTTTGACTGACGTTCGCATTCACGCAACAAATGTTCGTGTGAAATTTGGAGAAAATCCGTCCAACGGTCTAGGAGGAGTTCCGAGACAGACGGACAACGACAACGACGACGACGACGACGACAGATTTTGTTTTCGTGTGGTACCCACTATATGGGGGGGCGATACCAAACTCTGCTTACGCAGAGTTGATAAAGTAGACGTGCCGTTTTGCCCAAAATCAAAACGGCATACCCAACTCTGCGATGGGTTACCATCATCACTACTAATACCATCATCAATCACAAACACCATCATCACTACTACTGCCATCATCACTACAACTGCCACAATCATCACGACTACTGTCATCATCACCATTACCATGATCATCACTACTACAATTACAATCATCACTACTACTCTCACCATCATCACTACTACTGTCACCATTGTCACTACCATCTTAACCTGTTAAGCGCTAAATAGCCCTAGGAGCTAGGGTAGTTATTTGTGCATTTCTGCCAAAAAATTCGATCTCACAGAATTTAAAAAAAAGTACATCAATGTCTTGGAAATAAGCAGCCACATCCGCCAATATACAGTATATATATCCACCCTCAAAAAATGTGGGTGTGGAGTTACGGTGGCTGCAAGTTGAAAAAAATGGGCTGATAGGCACGACATCCCCGAGCGAGCGAGTGTGTGAGTGAGTCAGGCGGGAGGAGAGAGAGAGAGGGTGGAGGCAAGAACGTGCGATTGATGAGAAGCAACGCTCTATATCTCGCCTAAAAAGCACCTTTATGGTTTCACCTGTTCATATTCATGAGTAAGGCAGCCCATGTGAATAATATACACTGATAAATGAAGCGCAGAGAGGCATACGGACGAATAATAGGCGAAATAAGAGTGGTGGATTGAGAAAGGTGGGTGGCGCGGGAGAGAAAAGGGGTCAGATTACAGTAGGTAGGTGAGATTAGCGTGGGTGTATGCACAAATTTAGACCTTATAGACACTTTGTGTTGTCGTTGCTATATTGTAAACAACGATAAGGCTTCTTGGATGGCGCAGTATGTTAGAGTAACCCGATATATCATTACACCATTTTTACGCACTATTTGCTTGCAACTCATGGATGAAAGGTTATTTATTTACTTGTAAATTTCTTTACTGTTTGTTCGTAATGATAGCATATGTTAGGTTATGTAAAAGTATTATACATACAAAATACTTCGATATACACAAGTGTATCGAGGGTATATATATTTTTTTTTTTGTCAAGCATTCGTCTGCCCGAAAATACGTACGCACTAATCGCTGTCAGTATAGCGTGAGCAGTCATGGTCTAGTGGTTAGAGTGATGGACTGAGTGAGATGTAGGCCTAGAGACGTGGGTTCGAAACCAGAGAGGTTATGGGGATATTTTTGGAGTGTTTATATCACTTGAAATTTTTTTTTTTTACATACTTACGCCCTGCTATTCATAAAGTCGAAAACTTTGATGAATAGCAGAGCGTAAGTATGTTTTTTTGTGTTTTTTTTTTTTTTTTATTATTACAAAAGGTTGTTACAAAAGGTTAGTATATAAGTATAATATTACATAGGTATATATATAAATAAAACAAAATATTGCCTGGCTAATGAATTAAACTGAAATAATAAATGAAAATATTGCTTATATATACAGTATACTGTATACAATAATATACTGTGTATATATATATATATATATATATATATAATATATATATACAGTATATACCAAAACATATGAACGTATCTTACAACTATAATTTGTACATGTTATGATAATATTATCACGTTGGTCAGGTACGGGCAAGTAGGTAGGCAGGCAGGTGTTTTGAGATCACGTTGGTCAGGTACGGGCAGGTAGGTAGTGAGGTAGGTGGGCGGGGCAGGAGTTTGGCTGAGGCAGGGCGACACAGGTACCACTCCTAGTAGTACTTGAGTGAGTGGTAGTCCCTGAAGCACTCGCCCAAACACAACCCAACGTTGCATTCCTTGCACATTGATGTCACTCGGCTTCTTTTTTGTGGCTTTCTGGTGGAGTGGGCACAGACCTGGCACTGTACTTGCAGCCTCCGGGTGCCAGATAGCTCGGTGTGGATAGGGTAGTGTTTGTCATACCCATCAATGACTCTGTCTGGGAGGTTGACTGCACGGCGACCCCTGTGACCGGAGACTGGTTGGTGTTTTTCTAGGAGTTGGTAGGCGACGTTGTAAATGAACTCCCTGAACTTGAGTTTTTTGTTCGGGGCCATGTCTTTTTTGACCAACTTGTGATACCACTTCACTGTTTTTCGTAGACACTCAACGCCTGCAAGCTGGCAATCAGACTTGTCCACAAGGCGCATGTACTTGGTATAATCCACCACCATATCAGGTTTCTGGATAGACTTCTTGGTACGGTAGTGGAATTTACCAGAGTCCACTTGGGCACCTGTATGGACAGTCGAAAGCAGGTGGACTGGTCGCTTATCGAGCCACTTTACCGCCAGAACTTTCCAGACTTCTCCAGCTGCTTGTAGTGCTCTTTCTTCTTGATCTGTCCTGTCTGCGGCGCCTTTATTCCTCTGCCAAGTCGTCATCAGAAGCAGTGTCACTGTGGGAGGGGTTGTCCAGTTCTATGCGATTGCCTTGGAACTTAGGCATGAACTTCCTGTTAGTTCTGACATTCCCACATGCCCCCGTTTTGTGGTCATGGAGGAACTGGCAGAGTGCAGGACTTGTATACCAATTGTCGGTGTACAACGTGTGCCCCTTGTTCAGGTAGGGCTCCAGCATCTTTTTCACAATGTGCCCTGACATGCCCAATGGGTCGTTGCCACCGACTTTTGGAATGTCTACATCAGTGCCGGTGTATACGATCATGTCGAGCACTATTCCACTTTCACAATCGCACAACACAAATATCTTGATCCCGAACCTGTGTCTCTTCAAGGGGATGTACTGCTTGAACACCAGGCGTCCTTTGAAAAGCACGAGCGACTCATCAATCACCAGGTTGGCAAAGGGGTAGAAGAATTTCCTGTACCTTTGCAACAACATGGTCAACACATCCCGAACTTTCCATATTCTATCAGCTCGGTTTGGATTATTATTGTCTGCGAAGTGCAAAAATCGCAGAAGCAAGAAAAATCTATCACGAGCCATATACTTCCGGAAAATTGGGGTGTTGATGATTGGGTCGTGCTTCCAATAATGCTCCATTACATGCTTCCTGCAGAGAGGCATGATTAGCAACAATGCAAAGAACACAAGGAGCTCAGGGACAGTCATATCAACCCATGCACGAATTCTTGCTCTAGGAGATATCATATCAATTCTTTCCCTCACCCAGGTAAAATAGCCATTGGTTTGGGAAACGAGATGAGATAATACCTCCTGGTCAAAAAATGCACAGAAGAAATCAGATTCCGTGGACTGGTCATTGCAGGGCCAGTCTGCTGTTGAACCAGCCAGATTGGCATTGAACTGGTGCAAATCTGGTTGGAAATGGGACCCTTCAGACCAGGCAAAATTATACGCCCGTGGGGGATCAGGATCAGCCCCTCCGTCAGCCACGTCGTCTGCGCCTTCGTCGTCAGACAGGTCTTGGTCATGGTTACGGTGCAGAAGTACATCGTCGTCTTCCGAATCCTCTGCACCTCCCTCATATTGGTCTTGATCCTCCTCAGACTCGCTCCCACTATCACCACCCCAACCATAGTTCCTGGGATCGAAGGCTTCCCCTTCTGCAGCGTCGTCGTCAGAGGAGTCAGGAGGGAAGAGGAGGGCGTCAAACTTGGATGGCGTTAGACCGGCTGCCAAAACTCTACGAGTCCCTCCAACAGCAGCAGGTGCATGGGTGGGCGTGGGTGGTGGAGCAGGGGCGTGCGTGGGCGGTGGTGCAGGGGCGGCCGTGGTGGGTGGTGAGGCAGGGGCGGCCGTGGTGGGTGGTGGTGGTGGTGGCAACGCGGGGGTGGTAGAGGCGGGAGGTGTCACCTTACTCCTCTTGAACTGATAAGGGTGACCTTTTCCCTTACCCTTCTTGCCAACTACCCCCGATGCTCCTGCATCCCCAGGACGGCCACTTGTACTTCCTGTGGTGGTGGGCGCCGTGGGCGTCGTTGCCACAACAGTAGAGGCAGTAGTTGGTGTGGTAGCAGTTGTCAGAGCAAATGCTGAGGACAATGACCTCTTCGCACTCGTCGTGCTTGTTGCACGTGTCGTGCCTCTCCCACCACGTGTCGTGCCTCTCCCAGCACGTGTAGGTCTTCTTGGCTGCACTGGCTCATCCTCCTCAGAAGTATATACGTAGGAGGGGTCCCTGGCACGTGTTCGTGTCCTGCCACGAGCACTAACACCGCCAGCAACACGGTTGGGCGAGTCAACAGGGAGCGAGTCAGGGGAGCGTGTAGGCTCCATAGTGACTGAGAGCGTACTGCGTGTGTAGACAGTGTGGGGTGCGTGCGGCGGGTGGTTGTGGGTGGCATCGAGAGGTACCATGTCGCACTAAACGTAGCGCAATTTGTGACTCCCTAGACAGCTTGGCGCCGTTTTGGTACGCCTTTAAAAATCCTGCTTCCGTGAGGCCTATCGCGTTCCCTATAGGAAGCCTTCCGTGAGGCCTATCGCGCTTGCCGGGTTAATCACTACTATAATCATTGATACAACTATCAATCATCATCAACTCTGCGTAAGCAGAGTTTGGTATCACACCCTGTATAGTGGGTACCACACAAAACAAAATTCTGTCGTCGTCGTCCGTCTGTCTCGGAACTCCTCCTTGACCGTTGGACGGATTTTCACCAAATTTCACACAAACATTTGTTGCGTGAATGCAAATGTCAGTCAACAAATATTTGTTTGAATTTATGCAATAGTTATGATTTTAGGTCCAAAATATGGTTTTACCCCCAGTCCCCCCTTCCCTGGACCCCCCCCCCCCCTCCAGCTATGATGGCATTTTTAGTCTCACACACTAAGAACGCATTCATTCGGGGGGCGAAAACATCTCGCTCTGCATTTGCTAGGTTAAGTTAGTTTAGTTGGCATTAGAAGTGATGGTAGTAATAGTGGGATTGATGGTGATAGTAGTGATGATGGTGATAATAGTAGTGATGATGGTTGTAATTGTATTGATGATGATGATAGTGGTAGATAAGATGGTGACATTAGTAGATATGATGGTGACAATACTAGTAGTAGTGATGATGGTCATAATAGTAGTGGTGATGGTGACAAGTAATGATGATAGTTGTAGTTATAATGATGACAGTAGTGATGATGGTAGTGACGATGGTGTGAGTATTATTGATGATGGTGAGTAGTAGTGATGATGGTGAAAGTTGTAGTGATTATGACAATAGTTGTGATGATGGTAGTAGTAGTGATGATGGTGATAGTAGGATACATGATGGTAATACTTGTGACAGTAGTAATGATGATGGTTATAGTAGTAGTAATGTTATAGTAGTAGTAATGATGTTAACTGTAGTAATGATGATTGTAAGATGGTGGTGATGATAGTAGTAATGATGGTTGATAGGTGTAGCATCAATGATGATAGTCGTGATTAAGATGGTAGTGACAATGGTGAGAGTAGTAGTGATGATTGTAATAATCAACTCTGTGTAAGCAGAGTTTGGTATCGCCCCCCGTATAGTGGGTACCACACAAAAAAAAAGTCTGTCGTCGTCGTCGTCGTTGTCAGTCTGTCTCGAAACTCCTCCTAGACCGTTGGACGGATTTTCACCAAATTTCACGCGAACATTTGTTGCGTGAATGCGAACGTCAGTCAATTTTTTTTTTTTTTAATTTATGCAATAGTTATGATTTTAGGTCCAAAATATGGTTTAACCCCCCCCCTCCCCCTCAGCATTGATGGCGTTCTGGGAGCGAAAACATCTCGCTACGTATTTGCTAGGTTAAGTTAGTTTAGTTGGCATTAGAAGTGATGGTAGTAATATTTGGATTTATGGTGATAGTAGTGATAATGGTGATAATAGTAGTGATGATGGTTGTAATTGTATTGATGATGATGACAGTAGTGATGATGACAGTAGTAGATATGATGGTGACAGTAGTAGATATGATGGTGACATTAATATTAGTAGTAATGATGGTCATAATAGTAGTGATGATGGTGACAAGTAATGATGATAGTTGTAGTGATAATAATGACAGTAGTGATGATGGTAGTGACGATGGTGTGAGTATTAGTGATGATGGTGAGTAGTAGTAGATGGTGAAATTTGTAGTGATGATGACAATAGTTATGGTGATGAAGATCATAGTAATGGTGATGTTGGCAGTAGTAGTGATGATGGTGACAGTAGGATAAATGATTGTCATATTTGTGACAGTAGTAATGATGATGGTTATAGTAGTAGTGATGATGTTAACAGTAGTAATGATGATTGTAAGATGGTGGTGATGATATTAGTAATGATGGTTGATAGTTGTAGTATCAATGATGATAGTAGTGATTAAGATGCTAGTGACAATGGACAGTGATGATGGTGAGAGTAGTAGTGATGATTATAATTGTAGTAGTGATGATGATCATAGTAATGGTGATGATGACAGTACTCGTGATAATTGTGGCAGTTGTAGTGATGATGGCAGTAGTAGTGATTATATTGATTGTGATTGATGATGGTATTAGTAGTGATGATGGTAACCCATCGCAGAGTTGGGTATGCCGTTTTGATTTTGGGCAAAACGGCACGTCTACTTTATTGATTTTATTTGTTTCAGTGATAGCATGCAATCTAGATCAATAGTTTCTTTTTCTGTCCCTAGTTTTGCCAGCTTATCGACTCTTTCAATGTTAACTATCCCTACGTGGGACGGTATCCAAGTGAAGGTAATTTTCCTATGTTTATTACGAAGATTATGTATAATAATCTTACACTGATCAACTATGTCCTTACATACTGGGTGCTTGCTATTTAAGGATTCCAGGGCACTTCGACTATCAACGAAAACACAAACATCTCCCTCTCCATTTCTAATTGCTAGTAGTCCATAGAAAATGGCACACATTTCTGCTAGGGTTGAAGATACGTTATCAGCTATTCTATAACAATATTAACTCTCAATTTGTTCATTATTTGCCTTGTCTATCACCAAGACACCACACCCTGCTCTTCCATTTTCTGCTACTGAGCCATCACAATACACGTGGGCTACATCAGCCTCATACAACTTACTTATATTTTCTTCTACTATTGTTTTAAGTTCTATAATTTCATACATACATTTTTTCTTTAACAAAGGTATTATATCTATTTCAGTTATTTGCTCCTCCCAGGGTGGAAGTTGAGATATAGATTGAGGGACTACACAAGCATTTGATAAATTATACATCCTAACATTCGCAATCAGTCCTTTTAAATACCCTTGCTTGCCTTGTTTCCTGTAGGTTCGGAAGTTATGTATACCTTCAGTAAGGTTATTTGATAATTTAATCCCACCTCCTGATCTTATGTCTAATAGCAGCTATAATATTTACCTCTTCAATTCTATTTCTTAATGACCCTAGGTTTAGTTCCAATTGCATTGGATAGATCATTGCATTTGGAGGGCAGTTTAATACAATCCGCATTACTTCATTTTGAACCTTTTCTAACTGTTCGAGCCTACCTTCTCCAAGACAAGACAAGACAGGGCTAGCATAATCCACCACAGACTTGATAGTTGTTTGGTACATCATTTTTAATACTGGTACACCGATCCCTGCACCACTCCACGCTAACGATCTCAAGGGTTGCATCCGAGATTTGCAGTGTTATTATATGATTTAATTCTGCATCTCTACTATCTGCTGTATAACCTATGTACATTCCAAGGTATTTATAAGTGCGTACCCTCTCTATTGGCTTACCATTAATGATAAGTTGTTCTTCTCGGTTTGATCTACATTTAAATTTAGTTTTGCCTTCATTAATGATAAGCCCTATTTTATGTGCTAACCTGCCAAATTTATTAAGTGCGACTTGCATATCATGTATATTATTACTCTGTATCATTATGTCATCAGCATATATAGCTATACGTACTTTACTACCGAGGTATTCTTGAGCTATTTTATTCATTAAAATGTTGAATAGGGTTGGACTTGAAACTCCGCCTTAAGGAGTACCTAGCTCTAACATTTTCTCCTGTGATAGTGTCCCCTGGTACCATGTTTGAGCTCTACGCCCGAAAACATAATCACCAATCCAATGGAGTAGGTTTCCTTTTACCCCAAGGTTTGCTAGTTCATACATAATAATTTCCCCATTTGCTTTGTCAAATGCACCCTTCAGATCTATATAGACTCGGCAGTAATCAGTGTCTCTGGTCAAACATTTTATTACAGCATCTAATGTACCTCTTCCCTTTCTAAAGCCAAACAAATTGCTGCTGAACCCAACATGATTCTCTCCATCATTTTGGAGAAACATGACGTCAGAGAAACAGGTCTAAATTCTCCGTTACCTTTGGGGACAGGAATAATAATTGCCTTCTTCCATGCACGGGGAAGTTTGCCTTCTTTCAGGCTCATATTAAATAGGTGTAATAATGGACTATTTTCGATACTCGCTAGACAGTTTAGTACTTCATAAGTTATCCCATCCTCTCCCTGGAGCAGTAGATTTACCTGATTTTATTGACCTTAATAATTCATCTTTAGTTATGTCAACTCCCGATACATCTCCTATATTTAAGGAGTTCAGAATAAAATCTCTCCTATTTTCTTCCCATCCCTTAACAGCCTCCCTAACGTCCTGTGGTAGGGAGTCACTACTAGCTGCATATGCCCATTTATCCATAAATAGGTCAGCTTGTTTTTCCGGTTCTGGGTTCTGGGTGAGCGACAGTACTTCTCTTTCTCCCTCGCACTTTGTTCACCTCTTTCCAAATTTCACTAATATTTTTACATCTTCCAATTCTATTTGTAAATTTCCCCAAGTATTCCCCTCTAATTTCTTTACGAGTTTGACCGCATTGCTTTGCTGCCTCAACCAAGGCAGCTTTACTTGCGTCATCACCTTTTGTGTCAGCCCATTTTTTGTGTGCTCGTTTAATCATCCTTGACCACGCCTTCAAAGTTTTATCGTTATAATATTTATTAACCCGTGATGTATATTGTTTCTTGGGATTTGTTTCATTAGTTCCCAATAGCTGTTCAATCATTGCAACCATATCTTCATAAAACTGATCAACACTACTTGGCTTATATGTTAAATACCATGTTTTAATACCCGAGATGAAGTAGTCAATATTGTCTTTGGGTAGAGTTATTCGTTTTCTATGACGATATAAATTTATTTTGCCCAGAGGTATACTGATTGCGAGGGAAAAATGATCACTTAGCAACTCTGGTATGATCTCACACGTACCGTCCAAACCGTGACCATTCATGATGACAGCATAATCCAGCCTCCCACCCTGAAGATGTGTAGCTTCATTAGTACCTAGCAGTTTTATATTGGGGGGTAATCATTAGGGGGTAGTGGGGGAAGAAGGGAGGGAGGGATAGTCGGAGAAAGGCTTGTAGGGTTTGGCGGGTCAATATGGGCAGCATATATTACCCAGAGAGTGAAAGAAAACAAATGTAGTCAGTACATCTTGATTTTAAGAAGATCCTCTTGTGTAAGAAGATGTGCATTATTAGGCAGCATGCTACAACAGGATAAATAGAATAGGGACACATTTTGTAATGGGTAATGAACTGGGTAAGTTGCCCTGTATAGTGGAAATATATTCTCGATTCATAGCCTATAAGAGAAAAGTTGAACACATTTCGTGTAATAAAGGAGAAATAGGCTACAGTATATTGAACCAAGTTTGTACTTACATATTGCACCGAATTTCGTTGTTAGCTAAGCTAAAATCGAGGTGTCAATGCGCCGTCTATGTTGATCTTGGTGTTTAGACGATGAAGGTGGAGGTAGGTGTTCCCTCTTTGGTGCTCCAGGAGTGGAGGTGAGGCTAGATGGCTACTATTGGCTGGTTGGGATGATGTTAAAACCACGTCAGTACTATAGACTCCTGGATGAAGATCTCTTCTTGTGATGTGACCACCCTGAAGCTTTTAGATGTTAAAGATGGAGCCCCTCGTGCAACATGATGAATTTGCCAGGTAACTGTGGTGAAGAATGGGTCTGAATTTTTATTTTTGGAGGGGACTGTGGTGGAGTGCAGTAGAAGGTTTTGAGGTCCAATTGTCCACACTCTAAAGCTTGCCACTCACAAAAATGTAGGGACTTTATTAGTTAATGTGTTTATAATGAAAATTCCATGGCTATAATCGAAACATTTAAAAGGTGCTGGTTAAAGTTAGTTCATTGCCACAGGGATTCAGAGCAAGGTTGTAGGTTGGTAGAACATAACAAAGTTGCCAGAGGTTGCCATATGTAACAAGTAGTTATACAGGGATTATCAAATTGTTTCATCACAGGAGTAATATGATAATTAGGGGATTCAATTATACATTTCTCAATAAATAATAGTTATAATCAATATCAGTTGATATTAACAATGTGCAAATTATTTAAGTACCATTAGTTGAGTGGTATGCTCTGAAATATAGTTATGCAAATGTGGCTAAGCAAATAAGTGATCTATGAGTAATACAAACCTCTCTTGTCTATATGAGGACTTCTATAAAATGAATCATGAGAACTGAGTAAGTTACTATATATCTGGGTACAGTTATACACCCTGGGCATAAGGGTGTAGCCCCAATGAAGATGAAAACAACTTACTATTAGATGTTATCTAGACCGTAACCAGCTCAGAAGTGATATATTTCCTTCTTGGTATACTTCGGATGTGTCCATCTCAGGAAGTGTTTACCGGTAGGGAGGAGCTGATTCGGAAGAATGTGTGTTGTCTTAGAGCATGCAATGATGTAGGTAAGAAAGGATATCTCATAGACATTTCATCAAGTATACCGAATTACGGTAATATAAACATTTAATAGAAGTTATGTGTGGTAAGATGGCGATGGGTAAAGTTGGCTAAATGTCATAACAATAAGTTACGGTCTATATAAAGTAGTAGATCAATACATATTAATGAATACGATTATTTATGGTCATGTAAATGTACACAAATACTGTAGTTGCTGGTGGAATTGTATACGATGTATGAGGGTAAATATGATGGCAATTATTATGAGGAATATAGTAATTTAGAAATTAAGCGATTTGTGCCAGACTCTATCGAAAGCTTTCAATATGTCTAGCGCAATAGAGTAGGTCGCCCCGAAGTCCCAAGAGGTGGATGACCAAGAGATAGTAAGATAAGAAAGAAGATCATCAGTAGAGCTTTAAAGAAACCATTTTGAAACTGAAACTGAAACTGATTTTTTTTTATTTGGTCTGCAAAGATTACAGTTTTTACATAATTACAATTTATATATAATTATATATAATAAGACCAGGTTCTTTGATGAACATTTTCATCTTAAAGAACCTTCATATCCAATGTACAATGTTTATACAATTTGTTTTACAAGATTATCAATTATATGTAACATGACACAACCATGATACACCACTACATGGCCATTGAACACATACAGCAGCAGTAATCACATATTTTGTATATTGAATTAAGATACAACAATGCAAGGAAGTATACTCTAAAATTCCTTCAAATGTTCATGTTATGGAATAAAACGAAAGTAAATAATTTTTGTAAACTGGATTTAAAGTTCTCAATACTGTTTTTTTGTTTTTAAATTTCATCGGGCAAACTGTTATATATTTTGACACCATGGTACCGAATGTTACTTTGGGACTGTGTCGAGACCATTAGGGGTATGTGGAGATTATTCTGATATCTTAGAGAATATCTGTCATTAATATTAAGTTTAAAAAAGTCATCATTATCAATCAAGTTATTCAAGCATTTACAGTATATACAAACGTGGCACTTTGTACTTTATTTATATCATAATATTTAAATATTTTCATGTTTTGGAAAGATTCATTAGTATGGTCTCGCCTTCTCAATCCTGCCATAGTTCGTATGGCCCATTTTTAAACGTTAACTATTGGACTAAGCGCTGACTTGTTAGTGCCTCCCCACACAGTGTTACAATAGAGTATGTTGCTATATATTAGGGAGTAGTAGATTAAAATAAAGGCATTTTGATCAAGAGAATTGCGTGTTAGATACAAAATCCCACATATTTTAGCGATCTTGCCTCTAACTACGTTAATGTGGTCATGCCAGTTTAAATGTTGTTGCATTGTTACACCCATACATTTTGTTGTGTGAACTTCGGTTAGAACAGTGTTATTTAATTTCAGTGGAGATAAGGGATATATTATTCTTTTGTGCCTATGGAAAATCATATAATTTGTTTTTTTAATGTTTAGGGTTAGCTTATTTGCTGATATCCAATCACTGACAAGATTCAGTTCTGTGTTCACTGTATGAATTAAAGTGTTAATATTCGAGTGACTAAGATAAAGAGTACTATCATCAGCGAATATAATATATTTTAAGATTTTACTGGAGTTGATTATGTCATTAATGTAGATTAAAATTGGAAGGGGGCCTAGAATTGAGCCTTGCGGCACACCACAATTGATAAATAATGTATTTGAACATTCATCATTAACTTTAACATATTGTTGGCGACCTGATAAGTAACTAGTGAACCACCTATGTGCAACTCCCCTTACTCCATAATGATACAACTTATCCAATAATATATTGTGGTCAACTGTATCAAATGCTTTTGACAGGTCAAGGTCACAGGTCAAGTGTGAAATTATTTTTATCGAAAGCATTCAAAATGTGATCAGTGAAGCGAAGCAAGGCAGTTTCGGTTGATCTTTTGGGTCTGAATCCAAACTGACTATTTGTTAATATATTATTATTAGTGACCTAATTCAATTACATGTTTTTTTCTAATATTTTGCTCAGTGATGGGAGGACAGAGATTGGTCGAAAATTACTTACATCATCATAGGGACCTGATTTGTGAATAGGAGTAATTTTGGCAATTTTTAGTGGTTCGGGAAATATACCGGATGTAAGGGAAACATTTCACATATGGGCAATAAAGGGAGCCGATCTGAAAGTAGAATATGGGAAGACATAATGCTTAAGAAATGTTGAAATAAGAATAGTTTAAAGCACTTTAGATAAGCAAGAAATTAGTGCAATCTGACGATAGTTTGATGTTTGAGAGTGGTCACTAGTCTTAGCGACAGGTTGAATGAGAGCAAACTTCAAGTACGAAGGAAAGACAAAGGATTACAAAGGAAATCAAGCAACAACATATATGGTGACCCTTCTAGGCTGCTTGTCCTCCAAAACACTAAGGATCAATTGTCCAAACAGTGGTTTGGAGTGGGTAAGGGAACATTGGAAAGGGAACTACTGCCCTGGAACCAATGTCCGTGGCAGGATTAGGAAGTTAGTAGGGGACAGATGGGTTAGTAACTGAGGGGGGGATAAAATAAAGTTATTCATTTACAAACGCAGTCAGTCGCGGGTTTGATGCAAGATATTTGTCTTGGCGACGTTTAAATGAATCAACGGTGCTGCGGTGCTGCAGTCTATAACGTCTCGGGGAAGCCTACTCCACAAGTTGACAACTCGATTGAAGAAGAAATTCTTAGATTCGTGCGAGTTAAAAGATTTACCGATTATTTTGCAACCGTTTCCCCGCGTGTAATTAGATTGGTCGATAGTGAAGTACTTACTACAGTTCATATTGTCGATGCCTTTGATTATTTTGAACACTTTTTTTTTTTTTTTTTTTTTTTTCTATGTGATTGAGGGAGGCAGAAGGCATAACTGCCTATAGCGAGTGCCTCCCCCATAGTTGAAAGAGTGACAGGGCCAAAATCAAGGGACGTTCGAGCCAAAATGCCTGGACACACGGAGTTTGAAGCAATTTAAGTCATAGGAAGAGGGAAAGACTGATTCTGGGAGAGAGTTCCAGAGCTCAGATGTTGAGTAGAAGAAAGTTTGAGAGTAACGTTTCACTCTTGGGTTGGAGAGTTGCACAGAGTAGGGGTGGGATTGAGTTGCAAGATGGGTACCACGTGCCCTACGTAAAGGAGGTGGTATGCACTGGGATAGCTCTGAGGAACACTGATTATTATAGTAGCGATAGAATAGCGAGAGAGATGCAACATTGCGGCGGAGAGAGAGAGATTGCAGAGAGTTGGTGAGTGGACGGGAATTAATGATACGAAAGGCCTTCCTTTCAACTTTGTCTAGGAGAGCGGTGTGAGAGGAACCTCCCCACACATGTGAACAATACTCAATACAAGTCGCCTCTTAATCTGCGCTGGGTTAAAGAAAAGAAATTTAATTCTCTAAGACTCTCCTCGTATGGTTCGTTCTTTAGGCTAGGTATCATTTTGGTAACTGTTATGTCGGGCTATAATATTTACAGCTCGTTATATAGTCCTTACTAAAATCCAGATCTGGACTTATAGACCGTAAATAGATCAACAGGGTCAAATCAGACACGTCCTTACTCGCACAAATAGGTATTCAATTAGGTACTACAGAACTCAATAACAACACACATAACAATTATACACAAGTTTATTCAAAGTTATATGTACCTGAAATTCAGAATGCAGCTTCACCTGGATAATTATTGGAACTGTCAGGCAAGGAATACAGGGCATATAAATAGTAGATCATGAATGGGGAGCAATCGCTCTTCAAATGTGGTTATAAATAACGTGAATAAGATGCAACTAAATAATACATGTGACTTATAGAATCAATCCTTAATAATAATAATAATGATGTGAGTCGAGTGTCTTACGTGAACAAAGCAACAATATAAGAAACTAGAACACAAACTTAATCAAGAGAAACTGGGAGGGCATTGAGAGGGTAAATAAGCACACAGGTAGCGGGGTGAGTCACACGGTAGGTAGGGGCGAGCTAGCCAGGTAGTCGCGTTTACTGCGGTGACCTTCTCATTAGCTAGGGCGGTCAGGTCATAGATTTGTACTGCGGGGGTGGAAATTTAGTTTTGAATTAGTGCAACTATGAACTCAGTTTCAATGATAGTAATATGAAATTGGTGGCAGAATAGTAATTAATTATTTGCACAATTTATTTTCAAAGAAACTCAAATTACGTAATTTATGATGGGAATCTTATATTCACTTCAAACGATCGTATGTAATAATAACTAAACGAGTCGAGGAATTCAGATGTAAATTTGATATACAATTGTGAAGCGACTATAGAAGAATATCTATTAATTGTATTTAAGAACAGATTATAATTCATGAAACAAACTTAGACAAAGAATGCTCTGGGAACACTTATAAGATGAAAGTGTAAAATGATAATGAATACAGCATTAATTAGGAATAGGAAATAGTGCACACGACGGAGTTGTGCTCAGGAAATACTCAAGATAGTATAACCAAGATGTCTGCATGAGTTAACAGAGTCTTAAAAGAAATATACACCGTAACACGGTGGGTATAGAATATGATGAATAATTAAGTAACAGAAACTATGCAATGCTCGAATTCCTAAGCACGAAGAATCAGAATTACTTACATCAGTAATCAAACGAACGTCAATACTAATTCATAAAAAAATTACAATGGTGTTTAATTAAGAGAGTATAAATTGGGGATCTCGGGAAGTAAATGTGTTGATAGAATAACAATACTTCTCAACGAGGAAACTGAGGTAAATCAATTATGAAAATGGGCATAGGTTCTAGGTAATCAGTGATGGATTAAGAAATACACTTCGACCTCAACTTGCAAAATATACAACAGAATACATATATTAGGTAAATCTGTGAGTGTGTGTGGCAACGAGAATTAATTAACACAAATATATCTTACGTAAGCGTAGGGCGTTATGGAAAAGATAAATTAATTAATGAACACTAGGTCTTGGACACAGACCTTAATTGAGTTGATATATAAGAATTCAGAAGGATTAACACAATACGTAATTTAAAGATCCTGGGCACAGATCTCAGAATAATTAGCACAACACGATTCACATATTTTAACCTCTATACCTCAACAACCATAACACAAAATAAGATACACAGGGACACTTAGGTTAAGTTTGGAGGGCTGAGAGAGTAGGGGTCTGGCCGACGTGGATCGTAGGTTCGTGGAGCCACACGTCAGGGCGTAGAGGGCGCCACTTGAGCAGGACTTCAAGTTCCAGGCTTCAGGAATGTTGGGAGTCATCCAAGCAGGACTTCAGGGGGCACTTCAGGCTGGCACACTCTCCGGGCAGGGTAGGGGCAGGCTGGTACAAGCCACAACTGTGATTCGCTACTCTGCTCCTTATTCAGGTTTAGGGTAGTACCGCAGTTGAGGTTTGCAATTACTTATCGTAGGTATACCTAGTGGCTGTTTACATTGATACATATATGCTAGGTAGTTTATTAATTACTTAAGTGCTAGTTATTTAGTCTAATAATGGAGAAATGGGATGTGTACGGAAACGTCCATGAGCTAAACTCCTAGACAAACATTGTTATAGCTCGCCTAATAGTTGTTCTTGGTAGAGGTTTATTATATCTCTCGGTCCATCACCACATGTCCTCCTGTCTACATCCATTTGTATCTTTAGACTTCGGGCTGTTGATGTTTTATTTGCATAAACATCTCTTCACTATAATCTTTATTTTTATTAATTTCACCACAACACCAAACACCCCCAAATGAAATTAATTAAAGTATAAATGATCCACCGGGATTCGAACCTGGGTTATCACACACAGATTGTTGCCACCTTAACCATTACACCACCAGGACGGTTAAAGGTTTATGCACACGCCTACGACTTATTATCCATTCTCGAATACTGGATATTAATCTAATCATGTTCATATTCCCAACTGCGCAATGGTAGCCTACTGTTTAAGTGAGATGAAAGAATATTCATGGGGCACAGATCATATAGACCGGCCTCTCGACGAAATATCCCTGAACCTACTAATAATCTTTATTTTCATTAATTTCACCACAACACCAAACACCCCCAAATGAAATTAATTCAAGTATATATGATCCACCGGGATTCGAACCTGGGTTGTCACACACAGATTTTTGCCACCTTAACCATTACACCACCAGGACGGTTAAAGGTTTATGCACACGCCTACGACTTATTATCCATTCTCGAATACTAGATATTAATCTAATCATGTTCATATTCCCAACCGCGCTATGGTAGCCTACTGTTTAAGTGAGGAAAGAATATTCATGAAGCAAGATCCGGGGGCTGAGGAAATGCTGTGCTGTGGTTGGCTGCTGCGAGGGGGGGGGGGGGGGGGGAAGCCGGCCGTTGATTGGTGGGGAGAATTTCCTATTCTCGAGGCTGGTGGCTGTTGTCGTAGAAAACGGGGAAGCAGGGGTCGCTCTTGTATATGTCAAGGGATCAGAGCATGGGAAAACTGGGGTAGCTCTTCTATTTTTCTTCTTCCCTGCTTTCGTTCTCCAGTCTTCCTTGGTTCTGTTAGTTGCAGACTGGCTATTCTGCAACTATTCTCGGTTGGGCTGGTCTTGAGACCCGTCATTTCACCACTGTCTTCATAGAAAAAGTCGCGACCTCGTGATTTAAGAAAATAAGAACGGGTGGTGGGTGAATTTTTAACGGGTGTTAAACTCTGGAGGGTCAGGCGCTATAGTGTCTAGGGACATCCGCCTTGTAGTGGGTGTCCATGGCGATGTTTATTTGCCAGTCTTCGTCAGCATGTTTAGCCAGGTGGATCAACTGACTTGGTGATTTGATGACTGTACGGACAGTGTTTTTGAGGAAGGTGACACTTTATCTTCATGGCTGGCTGGGCTGCTGTAAAAGGCGGTGTAGCAGAGGAGGTGGCTGGAGCTAGTCTGCTTGCTGTCGTTGGTGAAGGGGTATTGATGAGAGCTGGGGTGGTATACCAGGACCTCGCACTAACAGGGGTGGCCTGGAGTGTTGACCTTGGTTTATCAGGGGTGGTCTGGAGTGTAGTTGGCAAGGTAGGTGGAGGATGGTCCCGCCGGATGTAGGTAGGGCTGAAGGTAGGTGCCCATCATTGAGGGGGCATCACACGACGACCATATCTTGTACATGTGGGGTTAGACCGAGTAGGGATTAGAGAGGGTTTGGGGACACGTGGTAATGGGGAGGGGGAGGAAGTTGAGCTAGATGATAGAGGTGGCCTATTTACTTTGTTGGGAGTTGGCCGAATTAGAGGAGAAGAATGTGTGCTACTAGAAGGTAGGGGACTTCTGTTAAATAGAGGGAGAGGGCGTGCAACAGGTCTAGTTGGCAGATAAGAGGTAGAAGGAGCTGGAGACTTGAGTTTGGAAGCATAAGATTTTGGATGAGGGAGGCGTGAGGTAAGAGTGTCCCTCTTAACGGTAACAGATGCGGAAGTGAGGAGGTGGGTTGAGGAGAGGAAGTGACAGGTAAAGGTACAAGATTGTGAATATTAGTGATTATAGGGGTGGTAGGCTGAGTGTTAGAACACTGTGCAGAAGTAGGTAAACTGATGGAAGGGGAGGGTTGGACAGGAAGAGAGGGAGGGTAAAGTGGGAGGAGCAGAGACAGTGCGTGTGGGTATAGCAGGAATGGGTGTGTAAATAATAGGTGGTTGGTGTGGGTGTGTGAGGTAGAATGTTTAAATCAAGAGGGGGTCTTTGTCGGCGTGCAGGTGTGACAGGTAGAGGAAGTTCAGGTGTGGTAGGCTCTGTTGATCCTAAATTGTGGTTATTAGTTGCAGGCAAAATGTCATTCTAAATGGGATCAGCAAGCATAACTATATTCTCATTAATAGGCTGAAATCTACGTACATGCCTGTTACGATATGTGCGCGACTCACCAAAATAGTTGATGGTAACCTGGTAACAGTTTGGCATAGCTAGTATTTCAAATGGACCTTTAAATCGGGGTTTGAGCTTGGATGGAACTGGTAAGTGTGCAACCATAACTAGATCGCCTACACAGTGGGGACTGGCTTTAGGTGTTTTGTCAGGTTGAAGATCTTGGACATACTGTATTTGTCTTAGCCGATTTTTAGGTGAACTAGAGATTGATCGAAATTGGAGGAGGGCTCATACGGGGCAGCTAGATGACGTAGGGGAAGGAGCAAAGGTGCTACTCCATAAGCTCATGGGGGGATACGCAGTCTTCTCGAGGGCAAGTGTTGATTCCCCATTGCACAATCTTGGCTTGGCTGGACCAATCTTTGGAGTCCATTTGTTGCAACCGGGTTCTAATCTGGTTAGCAATGGTTCTGTGACTTCTCTCACATATGGAATTGCCTTGCGGCCAGTAAGGTGAGGAGTGGCTGATTTTAAATCCACACATTAGAGATAGTTGAGACCATATATGGCTGGTTAACTCAGGGGCATTATCAGAATGGATTGCTTCAGGGAGGCCAAAATAGGGAAAGACATGTTGAATGAGGGCCTTAGCCACTGCCATGGCTGAGTGTTCTTTTGCGGGACAGGCGATGACATATTTGGAGTATGTATCCACAAAAGTAATAATGTATCTGAAACCATGGCTATTGTCCATCGGTCCCATTACGTCTACTGTAAGCAATTGCAAAGGTTTGGAGGCAGCTAACTTCCCAGAAGGACCAGCTGTGCGGGTTCGACCCTTGCCTAATGCACAGGCTTTGCATGACTCAGTGATGCGTTTAGAAGTGACATAAGGTGATAGTGTCCAATATACCTGTTGAAAGGTGGAGATGAGCTTCCTTTGGGCTAGGTGGATGCCATTATCCATGTGAATTGATTGCATAGTGGATAAGGCTGCTTGAGGAGTGATCAAAAAATTTCCTTCCAAGGTGAATAGATTGTCACCTCGCCTGGTTAATTGATTGAAAACTTTCCTGGGCATTCAAGCAGGTTTTTCTTGTTGTTGGTATTGTTGTAGAAGTTCTTGTTGGCTGATGTCCAATGAGTCTTGATGATGGATTGCAAGAATGGTATGGGTTGGTTCGTTTTGTTGAGAGGTCGAATTGGTAGATGGTATGGGTAGGCGAGAGAGGGCATCGGCATTTGTGTGTAATTTTCCTGGTCGATAAACGATATCCATTTCGAATTCTTCCAGTGATTCCCTCCATCTGACAGTCATAGCATTTTTCGTGTCAGATTTCCTCAACCATTGAAGGGCGTGGTGGTCGGTGATGACAGTGACCTTGACTCCTGCCAGGTAGGCTTTAAAATGTTGTAACGTCCAAACCATGCCGAGACATTCTCGCTTAGTCACGGGGTATTTTATCTCAGCCGGGTTGAGGGTGCGGCTTGCACATACAATGATGTGTTCTTTGCCGTCTCTGGTCTGACCTAGAATGGCCCCAATTCCAAACTGTGACACGTCTGTGTACAAGCGGAATGGTTGAGTGTTGTCCGGAAATGAGACTACTGGGGAGGCATCTAATTTGTTTTTGAGGTCATTAAAAGCCTGTAGCCTTATATCAGTCCATAGGAAGGGTTCTTCTTTTTTTGTAAGGTCATGGAGGGGCTTGGCAATGGTTGCAAAATTCTTCACAAAACGCCTGTAGTACGACGCTAGGCCCAGAAAGGCACGCACACATTATACGTTAGTGGGAGGAGTGATCTTGCTGATTGCCTCCAGCTTGCAAGGGTCGGGTGCAATTCCTTCTTCAGAAACTATGTGTCCTAGGAAATTTGTCCTAGGAAATTTACTCTGTTCTTGGCTAGAGTGCACTTGGAGGGTTTAAGCTTGAGGTTGACATCTCGTATTCTTTGAAAGACTTGCTTTAGACGTTGTAGGTGTTCAGCCCAAGTTCAATCAAACACAATGATATCATCCAGATATGCAAGGCAAGTTTCCCAAGTTAAACCTTGTAGGACTGACTCCATTAATCTGGAAAATGTGGCTGGTCCATTGCATAGTCCGAATGGCAATACTGTAAATTCGTTTAGTCTTCCTTGGCTGGTGGAAAATGCAGTTTTCTGGTGATGCTCAGGTAAAACGGGGACTTGCCAGTACCCAGCTTGTAAGTCCAATGTGGTGAACCACTTGGCACCAAGCAATGAGTCAAGAGAGTCATCAATCCGGGGAAGGGGTGTGGCATCCTGGATGGTGACGTCATTGAGTTGTCTGTAGTCTATGCAGAATCTTGTGGACCCGTCTTTTTTACGGACTAGTAAAACTGGAGAAGACCAGGGGCTGGTAGAGGTTTTGACAACTCATGTGGCAAGTATCTCTTGGACTAGTCTGTCTTCTTCCTGTCGTTGTATCCGATTTTTCCTCCTAATTGGTTGCTTGATGGGGTGTCCCACGGTGGGAATGGGGTGATGCAACACTTCAGTTTTGCCCATATCTCGGTTAGAGGTGGCAAAAATATCTTGGTATGAAATGAGGAGGTTTTTTAGATCAGTTTGTTGCGAGGTAGTGAGAGTGGAAGGTATGTCAGGGGGGGGAGTGTTGGTAAGGAGGGGAAGAGTCAGAGGGTAAAAACAGTTCTTCTGAATACATTTCTAACTCGCCAACGGCTAGGCCTTTTGGCAAGGTGACAGGGTGGTCAGAAATATTAGCAATTTGTATACAGTTCAGTTGATGTGGTAGCAGGCAAGGAGCGGTTAGGCATACCCCTATGAAAGGGCTTTGGAGGTGTGGGGTCACAAGGACATTTCCTTGAATGGTAGAAATCAATGGTACCCATTTCTCATGATGGGGGGGAACTGTCACTGAGGTAGAAATTATGGCTGGAGAGATGATGTGATTGGGGCAGGGAATATCATTTATCTTACTTTGGGGTGCAGCAGTGGTAGGGAGAGGTCCTGGCAAAGTGGTGGATTTTAGCTGCTTTAAATTACCTAGAGGAGGTGGGGTTGTTTTTTGTTTTTTTCAGGGTTGGACGGAGGGTCATAAGACCTGTACCTGGAATTTATTGAGGCACTTAAGGAGATTAACAGATAAAGACCCAGGTATCCATCATACTTGGATTCACTGGGGTTATAAATCACGAAGGAGTGATGAACTCCGTGATTAGGGTGAGGGGTATTAACATATAACGGTAGTGATTGACCCAGGTTGGGAATAACCTGGTGATTAGCACTAACGAGGATGATAGAGGAGGAATGTATTTTTCCGAACGCATGTTTATGATTTCGGAAAAAGGGAAGGAATAAGCAAGAACGGGAAGCTCCCGTGTCAATGAGGAGTCGAACTTTCACCCCATTCAGCGTGATTTTGTGGTACACCGGAAGTCCTTCATCCGATGTCCCGTTATGAGCCCCCGCCATGGTCACGACTATTTGTTTGGGGGGGGGGGGCAGTCTAAAAATCCAGCTGTTCTTGCTGGGTGATTTCAGGCTGATCAGATGGTTCTAGTTCTCCTTCTGCTTCTCCTTCTTCGATCCCAGCTGTCCCATCATCAATAATGGTTGCAATTGGGCGCGGCTTAATCCAGGGAATCTGGGCCCACCAACTTGGAGTCCTGGTCCTCTTCCTGGTCAGTTCGCTGAACGACCTCTTCAGAGACCACAGCATGCAGGATCCGGTGCAGGGTTTCCAATCCGCAGGACGGATTCTGGCCCACTCCTCTTCTTTGTCAGCTGTCCTAGGAGCTACAGGACCACTGCTTGATGCTGTACTGGAGATGGGGTGGGTGGTGACCTTGCTTATTACTGCGATTTTGGTGGTTGGTTCCCTGGACTTGTGTAATGCCATGATTCTTCGTATCACAGGCAGATCCGGGTCGTAATTGGTGGGTTCCACTATTGAGAAGTGGTCGATCACTGGGTCAGGCAAGATCCTCACTAATGTTTTGAAGATAATTTTCTTCTTTTGGGCAGTAGTTTCCTCTGGGAAGGCAGTCAGGGCGATTTGGTGCAGTTTTTCGACAGTTTCATCCAAGTCTCCCGAGTCTGACCTCGTGAAACTTCTTGTCCGCAATTGTCTGGCCTAAAACTGGATTGAGTGCTGTTTTGACGTATGCCTCAAATTGTACCCAGGTTAACCCAGGCATATTGTCGTGCACATATCCTGCCACTTTAGTTGCATACTTTCCCAATTTAACCACAATTGTATGGGTTTTGGACGCATCTTCGTTCCCAAACATAATGTTTAGGACCGGTTTGACGATTTCCAAGTACATGTAAATGTCGTAATCCTCGGGCTTAAATGCCGGGATATCAAGAGACCTAATGGCTGCCATGATGAATCAAGTAAATACACCAATTGAATACCAAATCTTTTTACATTAAAAACACATGTGTTGATAGCAGTATTGAGACACCGCTGCCACCAGTGTAATCTCGGGCTATAATATTTACAGCTCGTGATATAGTCTTTACTAAAATCCAGATCTGGACTTATAGACCGTATATAGCTCAACAGGGTCAAATCAGACACGACCTTACTCGCACAAATAGGTATTCAATTAGGTACTACAGAACTCAATAACAACACACATAACAATTATACACAAGTTTATTCAAAGTTATATGTACCTGAAATTCAGAATGCAGCTTCACCTGGATAATTATTGGAACTGTCAGGCAAGGAATACAGGGCATATAAATAGTAGATCATGAATGGGGAGCAATCGCTCTTCAACTGTGGTTATAAATAACGTGAATAAGATGCAACCAAATAATACACGTGACTTATAGAATCAACCCTTAATAATAATAATTATGTGAGTCGAGTGTCTTACGTGAACAAAGCAACAATATAAGAAACTAGAACACAAACTTAATCAAGAGAAACTGGGGGGGAATTGAGAGGGTAAATAAGCACACAGGTAGTGGGGTGAGTCACGCGGTAGGTAGGGACGAGCTATTCAGGTAGTCGCGTTTACTGAGGTGACCTTCTCATTAGCTAGGGGAGGTCAGGTCATAGATTTGTACTGCGGGGGTGGAAATTTAGTTTTGAATTAGTACAACTATGAACTCAGTTTCAATGATAGTACTATGAAATTGGTGGCAGAATAGTAATTAATTATTTGCACAATTTACTTTCAAAGAAACTCAAATTACGTAATTTATGATGGGAATCTTATATTCACTTCAAATGATCGTATGTAATAATAACGAAACGAGTCGAGGAATTCAGATGTAAATTTGATATACAATTATAAAGCAACTATAGAAGAATATCTATTAATTGTATTTAAGAACATATTATAATTGATGAAACAAACTTAGACAAAGAATGCTCTGGGAACACTTATAAGATGAAAGTGTAAAATGATAATGAATACAGCATTAATTAGGAATAGGAAATAGTGCACACAACGAAGTTGTGCTCAGGAAATACTCAAGATAGTATAACCAAGATGTCTGAACGAGTTAACAGTCTTAAAAGAAATATACACCGTAACACGGTGTGTATAGAATATGATGAATAATTAAGTAACAGAAACTATGCAATGCTCGAATTCCTAAGCACGAAGAATCAGAATTACTTACATCAGTAATCAAACGAACGTCAATACTAATTCATAAAATAATTACAATGGTGTTTAATTAAGAGAGTATAAATTGGGGATCTCGGGAAGTAAATGTGTTGATAGAATAACAATTCTTCTCAACGAGGAAACTGAGGTATATCAATTATGAAAATGGGCATAGGTTCTAAGTAATCAGTGATGGATTAACGCCTTACGAGCATGCCTGTCAGAAACTTCTACTACCTGGCAAGCTGGTGGTTTTACCCTAAACGACCTTGTTTCCGTGCTCTTTTTCATGCATAAACAAGAGCCAGAGCATAATACAATTATGTATCCCAGAAAGAGCGTAAATTGAGCTTTCCAATGACACCAGAACCATCCTTCTACGACCACGCGTTCTCTTGCAACGATCGTGCAAGACGAGTGCAAAATCCCTAAAATACGGTAATATTCTTACATAATTCCCTGTGTAGCGAGGCAGTGAGTGGGGATGTGGGTGGAGGGAACATCAGTAGTTGCGCGGGACCCGTGCCGAGCGGTCATGAGCCGACCTATGCTCCTCCCATCGCTCGTCTCTCTCTCAGAGCCATTATTGCTAAAAAATTGCACACAGACTTAAGTCGGGCCCCGCCACAGAGTCCTTGGTTCTCTAGCCCGACTTAAGTCCACCCCCGCTAGACAAGGGTTAAGAAGGGGAATTATACACGAAATGCACTTCGACCTCAACTTGCAAAATATACAACAGAATACATATATTAGGAAAATCTGTGAGTGTGTGTGGCAACGTGAATTAATTAACACAAATATATCTTACGTAAGCGTAGGGCGTTATGGATAAGATAAATTAATTAATGAACACTAGGTCTTGGACACAGACCTTAATTAAGTTGATATATAAGAATTCAGAAGGATTAACACAATACATAATTTAAAGATCCTGGGCACAGATCTCAGAATTAATTAGCACAACACGATTCACATATTTTTACCTATACCTCAACAACCATAACACAAAATAAGATACACAGGGACACTTAGGTTAAGTTTGGAGGACTGAGAGAGTAGGGGTCTGGCCGACGTGGATTGTAGGTTCGTGGAGCCACACGTCAGGGGTAGAGGGCGCCACTTGAGCAGGACTTCAGGTTCCAGGCTTCAGGAATGTGGGGCGTCATCCAAGCAGGACTTCAGGGGGGCACTTCAGGCTAGCACACTCTCTGGGCAGGGTAGGGGCAGGCTAGTACAAGCCACTACTGTGATTCGCTACTCTGCTCCTTATTCAGGTTTAGGGTAGTACCGCAGTTGAGGTGTGCATACTTTTCCACAATTTATTTGAGGTAATGTGCGTCTTTTTTCTTGATTCTCGTTTACAGGGTTTCAAACTCAGAGAGATATGGGTAAAATGGTTGTGATGAAGTTGTGAGGTAATTACTTATCGTAGGTATACCTAGTGGCTGTTTACATTGATACATATATACTAGGTAGTTTATTAATTACTTAAGTGCTAGTTATTTAGTCTAATAATGGAGAAATTGGATGTGTACAGAAACGTCCATGAGCTAAACTCCTAGACAAACATTGTTATAGCTCGCCTAATAGTTGTTCTTGGTAGAGGTTTATTATATCTCTCGGTCCATCACCATGTGTCCTCCTGTCTACATCCATTTGTATCTGTAGACTTTGGGCCGTTTATGTTTTATTTGCATAAACATCTCTTCACTATAAGCAAGATCCGGGGGCTGAGGAAATGCTGTGCTGTGGTTGGCTGCTGTGAGGGGAAGGGAGCAGGCCGTTGATTGGTGGGGAGAATTTCCCATTCTCGAGGCTGGTGGCCGTTGTCATAGAAAACGGGGAAGCAGGGGTCACTCTTGTATTTGTCCAGGGATTAGAGCATGGGAAAACTGGGATGGCTCTTCTATTTTTCTTCTTCTCTGCTTTCGTTCTCCAGTCTTCCTCGGTTCTGTTAGTTGCAGACTGGCTATTCTGCAACTATTCTCGGTTGGGCTGGTCTTGAGACCCGTCATTTCAGTAACTCTACGTTGAACTCGTTCTAGCTTGTCTATATCATTTTGGTAATAAGGGCACCAGGATTGAACGCAGTATTCCAGAAGAGGGCGGACTAAGGAATTGTAAAGGGTTAGGATAACTTTTTAAATAAGCACACAGGTAGTGGGGTAAGTCACGCAGTAGGTAGGGGCGAGCTAGTCAGGTAGTCGCGTTTACTGAGGTGACCTTCTCATTAGCTAGGGGAGGTCAGGTCATAGATTTGTACTGCGGGGGTGGAAATTTAGTTTTTAATTAGTGCAACTATGAACTCAGTTTCAATGATAGTACTATGAAATTGGTGGCAGAATAGTAATTAATTATTTGCACAATTTATTCTCAAAGAAACTCAAATTACGTAATTTATGATGGGAATCTTATATTCACTTCAAGCGATCGTATGTAATAATAACGAAACGAGTCGAGGAATTCAGATGTAAATTTGATATACAATTATGAAGCAACTATAGAAGAATATCTATTAATTGTATTTAAGAAAAGATTATAATTGATGAAACAAACTTAGACAAAGAATGCTCTGGGAACACTTATAAGATGAAAGTGTAAATGATAATGAATACAGCATTAATTAGGAATAGGAAATAGTGCACACGACGAAGTTGTGCTCAGGAAATACTCAAGATAGTATAACCAAGATGTCTGAACGAGTTAACATAGTCTTAAAAGAAATATACACCGTAACACGGTGTGTATAGAATATGATGAATAATTAAGTAACAGAAACTATGCAAGGCTCGAATTCCTAAGCACGAAGAATCAGAATTACTTACATCAGTAATCAAACGAACGTCAATACTAATTCATAAAATAATTACAATGGTGTTTAATTAAGAGAGTATAAATTGGGGATCTCGGGAAGTAAATGTGTTGATAGAATAACAATACTTGTCAACGAGGAAACTGAGGTATATCAATTATGAAAATGGGCATAGGTTCTAGGTAATCAGTGATGGATTAACGCCTTACGAGCAGGCCCGTCAGAAACTTCTACTACCTGGCAAGCGGGTGGTTTTACCCTAAACAACCTTGTTTCTGTGCTCTTTTTCATGCATAAACAAGAGCCGGAGCGTAATACAATTATGTATCCCAGAAAGGGCGTAAATTGAGCTTTCCAATGACACAGAACCATCCTTCTACGACCACGCATTCTCTTGTAACGATCGTGCAAGACGAGTGCAAAATCCCTAAAATACGGTAATATTCTTACATAATTCCCTGTGTAGCGAGGCAGTGAGTGTGGATGTGGGTGGAGGGAACATCGGTAGTCGCGCGGGACCCGTGCCGAGCGGTCATGAGCCGACCTATGCTCCTCCCATCGCTCGTCTCTCTCTCAGAACTATTATTGCTCAAAAATTGCACACAGACTTAAGTCGGACCCTGCCACATAGTCCTTGGTTCTCTAGCCCGACTTAAGTCCACCCCCGCTAGACAAGGGTTAAGAAGGGGAATTATACACAAAATACACTTCGACCTCAACTTGCAAAATACACAACAGAATACATATATTAGGAAAATCTATGAGTGTGTGTGGCAACGTGAATTAATTAACACAAATATATCTTACGTAAGCGTAGGGCGTTATGGATAAGATAAATTAATTAATGAACACTAGGTCTTGGACACAGACCTTAATTAAGTTGTTATATAAGAATTCAGAAGGATTAACACAATACGTAATTTAAAGATCCTGGGCACAGATCTCAGAATTAATTAGCACAACACGATTCACATATTTTAACCTATACCTCAACAACCATAACACAAAATAAAATACACAGGGACACTTAGGTTAAGTTTGGAGGGCTGAGAGAGTAGGGGTCTGGCCGACGTGGATCGTAGGTTCGTGGAGCCACACGTCAGGGGTAGAGGGCACCACTTGAGCAGGACTTCAGGTTCCAGGCTTCAGGAATGTGGGGCGTCATCCAAGCAGGACTTCAGGGGGGCACTTCAGGCTAGCACACTCTCCGGGCAGGGTAGGGGCAGGCTAGTACAAGCCACTACTGTGATTCGCTACTCTGCTCCTTATTCAGGTTTAGGGTAGTACCGCAGTTGAGGTTTGCATACTTTTCCACAATTTATTTGAGGTAATGTGCGTCTTTTTTCTTGATTCTCGTTTACAGGGTTTCTAACTCGGAGAGATATGGGGAAATGGTTGTGATGAAGTTGTGAGGTAATTACTTATCGTAGGTATACATAGTGGCTGTTTACATTGATACATATATGCTAGGTAGTTTATTAATTACTTAAGTGCTAGTAATTTAGTCTAATAATGGAGAAATCGGATGTGTACGGAAACATCCATGAGCTAAACTCCTAGACAAACATTGTTATAGCTCGCCTAATAGTTGTTCTTGGTAGAGGTTTATTATATCTCTCGGTCCATCACCATGTGTCTACATCCATTTGTATCTGTAGACTTTTGGGCCGTTGATGTTTTATTTGCATAAACATCTCTTCACTATAAGCAAGATCCGGGGGCTGAGGAAATGCTGTGCTGTGGTTGGCTGCTGCGAGGGGAGGGGAGCAGGCCGTTGATTGGTGGGGAGAATTTCCCATTCTCGAGGCTGGTGGCTGTTGTCGTAGAAAACGGGGAAGCAGGGGTCGCTCTTGTATTTGTCCAGGGATTAGAGCATGGGAAAACTGGGATGGCTCTTCTATATTTCTTCTTCTCTGCTTTCGTTCTCCAGTCTTCCTCGGTTCTGTTAGTTGCAGACTGGCTATTCTGCAACTATTCTCGGTTGGGCTGGTCTTGAGACCCGTCATTTCAGTAACTCTACGTTGAACTCGTTCTAGCTTGTCTATATAATTTTGGTAATAAGGGCACCAGGATTGAACGCAGTATTCCAGAAGAGGGCGGACTAAGGAATTGTAAAGGGTTAGGATAACTTCTTTGGATTTATGCTCAAATGACCTGCCTATAAAGCCAATTATTTTGTTTGCTCTCTTAACAACTTCTGAACATTGTTGACTCGGTTTTATGGTACTCGATATTGTTACCCCCAGATCGGTTTCTCTGTTTACATTCTTAAGCTGAGTGCCATTCATCGAATAGTTTGCTTTCTCATTTTGGTATCCGATATGTAGTACTTTACATTTATCCGCAATGAAACTCATTTGCCAAATTTGGGCCCAATGTGACAACTTATCTAGATTGTGTTGCATATCGTCAACTTGTTCTTTTGAGAGTACGCTATTTGCAATTTTTGTATCGTCAGCCAATTTTGAGATTGTACAGGTGAGACCCTCATCTATGTCGTTGATGTAAATTAGAAAGAGAATTGGTCTTAATATCGATTCCTGGGGTACCCCGCTATACTTACATTGGTCCACTTAAATGCCTTACCGTTTATGACTACTTTTTGCTTTCTGTCGTTGAGCCAATTTTCTATCCATTTCAACACACCGTCTTGTATTCCATGCGCATTTATTTTTAGCAGTAAACGTTTGTGGGGAACTTTGTCAAAGGCCTTTTGAAAATCAAGTTATATAATATCTACAGCTTTACTCTCATCATAGAGGTTGAGGATATTGTGGAAGAAGTCTAAGAGGTTTGTTAAACAGGAACGTTTGCTACGAAAGCCGTGTTGAGTATCTTTAAGTATGTTATTTTCCTTTAAGTGATTTACGAGTCTGTGTCTTATGAGCGTTTCTAGCATTTTACATACAACTGAGGTTAAGCTAATTGGACGATAGTTACTGGGTAGGGATTTGCTGCCTTTTTTTTAAATCGGTGTAACGTTAGCTAGTTTCCACTGATCAGGCATAGTTCCAGACTGCAAGGATTTATTGAATAGCAATGTCAGTGGTTTGGAGAGCTCATCCTTAGCTTCCTTTAGAACTCTAGGTGAGATTGTATCAGGTCCGGGCATTTTATTTACCTTGAGTTTGTCTAAAGATTTCAATACTTCTCTCTCTGTAATGGTGATATTGCTTAGAACATCAGAATTATCTATCTGAATCGGCGATGCTGTAGGGATATCAATGAGGTCTTCTGTTGTAAAAACCGATGCAAAGAAGGTATTGAGGGCATTACTCATTTGTACTTCGTCTTTGGTATATTTTCCATTTTCATCGACTAACAGTCCTACAGTTGACGTAACTAGTCTCTGCTTTCTGATATAACTATAGAATTCTTTTGGGTTTGTTTTACTTTGATTACCAACATGTAACTCCAGGGTCTTTTTACTTTGCTTAACCCGGCAAGTGCTGAAACACTAATAAGAGTTTTACCGGTGCGCTGCGGAACCCCTAATATAATCCCGTTTTTTTAACGCGTACCAAAACCGCGGGTTTACAGCCAGGCGGCTACAAATTGGTGCGAGTGTAGTACGACTTGGCACCTCTTGATACCACCACTCCACACGCTCGGCCCGCACACAGGCAAGCGGTACACACGCACGCACGTACACACGCATTGGAGCCTACACCACCCTCACACTTTCGCCCTGATGACACAACCAGCCCTCCTTCTGGTGGTGTCAGCGGCCGTGGAAGGCAGAGAGTGGCTGCCAAAGTCCCTAGCTACCATTACTACGGCACGAGTAGGTCCGAGGACGAGGAACCTGCACGTAAAGCACGTAAAACACGTGAAAGCAAGGGCAGTGCACAGAGTCATTGTCTTTCTGGGACACTGCCAACACCACCCAGGCAACTGCCACCACCACTACCACCACCACTGCCACCACTACCACCGACGCAGGAGGCCGCCCTTGGTCTGCAGGACCTGCGGGGGCCACTGGGAAGACAGGGAAGGGCTAGGGTAAAAAAACGTTTACCTCTGCCACTATCACCGGATACCTCTCGGGACCTCTCCTGGTGGTCAGGGGCCGGGGGAGTGCTGGAGCGACCTTGGTAACCCTGGTCTCTGGGTCTTCTCCTGGGTGACCTGGATGTGTGAGAGTTTGTGTTTTTTATCTGTGTTTATTTTTTGTTTTATGTTGTTTTTGTGTTTTCCCTGTTCTTGCTCTGTCTTGAGTCGGCTACCCCCAAAATGGGGATTGGGCCTGAGCATATAGATAGATAGATAGACTATCACCGTGCCACCACCACCACCACCACCAGCCGCCCCTGCCGCCTCTGCCGGCCCTTCTGCCCCTGCTCCTGGCTGTGCCCCTGCCCCTGCCAAAGGAAAGAAAGGGACGAAGGGCAAGGCGACAAAGGCGACAGGGACCACCATAATATTGCCATCCAGGACCTCTGCTGGCCCTGCCGGCCCTTCTGCCCCTGCCCCTGGCCCTGCCAAAGAGAAGAAAGGGACGAAGGGCAAGGCGATAACAGCGACAGGGACAACAATAATTGCACATACAGCTGGCTGACCTTGGCTTGCCAGTGACTCACAGACACAACTTCCCTCCCTCCCTCCCTCCCACAGTCCACCCACCCACCAACCACACCTCTCCCATAACCTCCGTTCCCGCCTGTAAACTCTCTCATAATTCGCTTATATGTTGCATATTTGGTCTATATGCGGCATATTCCTTGGTATATGGGTGGCCTACATACGTACACATACTTTATATAGCATGAGAGTGCTGAATATACGATATATATACGTGATAATTCAGCCAACACACCCTGTACTCTTCATACCTTCCCGCCTAAACTCTCTACCTGTGTTCCCTCCTCTAAACTCATTCAGAATTCGCTTATATGTCGCATATTTGGTCTATATGCGGCATATTCCTTGGTATATGGGTGGCCTACATACATACACATACGTACACATATGTACACATACTCTACATAGCATAACTGTGCTCAAAATAGGATAAATACGCGGAATTATGCACTAACCCACCCTCCCCTCCCTCTCCTCCTACCTCCTTGGCGCGTGAATATTCACCCGGGAAATTTTGCCGCGCAATGACAATCTGGCCACGCGATGCCATTCGCTCCACCTTCTTCAACTACGGACTGCCCCCCCCCCCCCCAGACATTTATTGTGGGGTCAATTATATATGGCTCGATGCGCGCGAACATTCCCTACACGTTGATGTACTTTTCATCGATATTTGCAAGGGGCGCCCAAATCATCATACCTCCGCACAGGGATGCCTGTATACTATAGGGGCTGCACAGCGGAGAGGTTAATTAACCTTTTGGCTTTGCGTCGTAGTTCTACAAATTTCACCCGTTCTTCGTCATTTTGTGAGGATTTTAATCTATCATTAGCAAACTTTTTAACAAGCAGACAGTTTGAAATATCTTTGTTCCACCATTTGGGCTTATCATTATGGCCTGTACGTCGTATTTTCGATGGTATGCAGTCTTGCACTGCTTTTAGGTAGGTGTTTGCAAATGATTCCCAAGATGTATTTATGTCGTTATTGTTAATTAACCCCTAACTGTCGGCGAGCAACATAAGTCGAGTTAAATAAAGCTGGACTATGTGGCGGCGCTCGACATAGGTCGAGTGGCAATTTCAGCACTTAATGTTGCTGAGAGAGAGAGACAAGTGGTGGCAGGAGAGTAGCGAGCGTATGACTGCTCCAGACCACCGCGGCGAACCTACTGACATGAATCTCACCTCCCTCCTCCCTCTCTCACTCGCTATATACGGAATTGTATGGGGAAAGTGCCTAATTACATGCTTTTTGCACTCGCGTTGCACGGTTATTGCAAGAAAACTAGCTATCATAAAAGGATCGTTATGGTGTCATTCGAAAGCTCTGTTTATGCCCTTTCAGGGATAGATACTTGTTTTACGTTCTGGGTCTTATTTAGGCATGAAAATGATCACGTAAACAGCCCTATTTTGGCTAAAAACACCCCGCTGGGCGGTACATATAAATAAACCGCATAGGCCGCTCTTAAGGTGTTAAAAAGCTCCAGTCAGTTTCTTTAGCCCTTAACCAACGGTGCACGACATCTGTCGAGTTAAATAAATTTGGACTATGTGGCGGTGCACCACATATGTCGAGTGCCATTTTCAGCACGTAATGTTGCTGAGAGAGAGAGCTGAGCGGTGGGATGAGCGTAGTAACCTTATGACCGCTCCCCACGACCACCGTGGACGTACTGAACTGTATACCACCTTCCTCCCCCTTCTCTCACTCGCTACATAGGGAATTATGTACGGAAATTACCTTATTTTAGGTTTTTTGCACTCGTGTTGCACGATCGTTGCAAGAGAACCAGTGGTCGTACAAGGATGGTTCGGGTGTCATTGGAAAGCTCTGTTTACGCCCTTTCAGGGATAGATACTTGTTTTACGCTCTGGGTCTTGTTTATGCATGAAAATTAGCACAGAAACAACCCTATTTAGGGTAAAAAAAAAACGCTGGGCGGCACAGTGTAAAATACCCTACCATCCGCTCTTTGTGTGTTAAACATTGCTCTAAGTTTACGAAAGTTTGCTTGGTTGAAATTAGGTACTTTCTCGATGCTGCTATTTGGTTCGTTACTGGTAAACTTTAAACTGAAAGTTATCGTACGATGGTCGCTGTTACTGAATTCATCACCGACATTCAAATTCTCTATCAATTCTTCTTTTGTTGAAAGTACAAGGTCAAAGACATTATTTCCACGGGTTGGAGATCTAACAAAATGATATAGCGAACTCTCTTGTAAGTTTGCATACAGGTCTTGTCCAGTGTGAAGTAATACTATCTCCCCACTTGGTCACAGGTAAATTGAAGTCGCCAAAAATTACGGTATCTTGCGAGTTACTTAAGTCTGCAATTTGCTCATAAATTTCTCGGTCAGTTTGCACTGATTGAGCTGGAGGTCTGGGATATTAGTGCAAGTATTATTTTTGTACCTTTATTATTCTTTATTAGCACAAAGGAGGTGTCGACGTTCACAATTTGAGGTTTTGACAAGAGGGTCGGGTTAAGACTTTCTTTGATAAAAAATAAAACTCCACCTCCATTTCTATTAATTCGGCTTTTCTCAAACATTACATAACCGGGAAGTGAATACCCTGCTAAAAAGTCTCTGTCTTCTGTATTGAGCCAAGATTATGTTATTCCAATAACATCGTAATTTTCCATAAACACTAGTTCCTCTAAATCTGAAAATTTATTGCGTATGCTACGAGCGTTTGCATAGAAAACATTTAAAGTTTTGGATTTGGAATTCACGGAACGCTTTTTATTCAAATTATTGGTTCTGCTCGGATCTACATTTATGGACCTGTCTGCCCTCAGTCCTCGATCCTCGTTCCTGGTTGTCCTCGGTCCTCGGTGTCCTCGATCATTGTTACTAGTGGTCCTCGGTCCTCGATCATTGTCTCTGGTGGTCCTCCGTTCTCGCTGTCCTCGATCGTCGTCCCTGGTAGTTCTCGGTCCTCGATCGTTGCCCCTGGTCATCCACGGTCCTCGATCCTTGTCCCTGGTGGTCCTCGGGCCTCGAAACTCGTCCCTGGTGGTCCTTGGTTGGCTCTGCTTTTTCTCCGAAAATCCTTTACTGCATCGTGAAGCAGGCGCCCAAATCTTGCTGCTCCCACCTGGTTCAGATGGACTCCATCCTCTACAAACAGATGATCTTCACGGTAGAAGTCATTCCAGGTATTGATGAATCCAACATTTTCTTCCCTGCAGAGGTTAGCCAGACGACGATTTACGCTAGTGGCTATATTGAAGAATCGGCTCTCCACACCGATCCTGGGGACGATGCGTGATATGATGACTCTGCCTGACTTTTCCTTATACTTCTGAATCAGCTTCCGGTACTTGAGCATGAGCTCCTCCGCTCGAGTCCGCTGCACGTCATTAGATCCAACATGAATGACGTACATTGTGCGTGAGGGGGCTGACTTCGAAACTTTGTTGACTGCAGCTGCAACGTCGTCCACACCGCCACCCGGGATACAAAAGCGCTTCCTGGTCCTGGGTGCCCTGGCGCAGAACTCCATAAGTTGTCCATGAACCATGGAATCTCCTACGAGCCGAATTTCTTCTATTTCTTCTTCGTCGTCTAAGTCCGCAAGAATCTGGTAACGGTTCTGGCACATGGTTTCGGTGATGATCCTCCTTGTGATGGGGCGAAGGTTGTTTCTCACGACGCAGAAGTTGTCCTGAGATGGAGCGGAGTCATTATTTTCCTGACGTGGTGCATTTACTGAAGCTGGTACCGCTATATCTGGCGTTGGGCTGTTGGAAGATGCCGCAGTGGTAGTAATTGCTTCATTTGATGATACTCCTACGTTGAGTGTCGCAAACTCTTGGAGTGTTTCCAGCTTCTTGGTGAGGGCCAGTTTAGCTGCCAAATCTTCTCGGAGCTGGCAGAATCGGCAGACATGAACATTGGGGCAGGCAAACATGGTAGGGCCAACCTTACCGGAACAGTTTGTGCAGGCGCGAGACATGGTGACAATAACAAAACTTCAAATACTTCACTCTAAGTTACTTCTAATCACTTGTCTCACTTCAGAACACTTTATTCAGTTCACACACTTCAGATCACTTGACTCACTGTACATCACTTCACTCACTTTAAATCACTTCACATCACTTCTAATACAATTTAAGCCTGATAATTTTACTTTTACATAAGTCAATAATACACTTTACCGAGAGGGCTGGTTATCACACAGAGGCCCACGTCTCTTCAACAAACTCCCACGGCGAGTAAGAGACATGAGGGACATCTCGTTAGACAACTTCAAGAGAGCCCTAGATGTCGAACTGCAAAAAGTGCCAGACGAGCCCATCCTCGCAAGGGAGCGAGCTGTCGCTTCAAACAGTCTACTGCACCAAATCACCACCCATAACGAGGGGCGTCGCGCTCCTTGGTGCCGCTAGAGGAGTGGCGAACACATCCAAAGGTATCCAAAGGTAAAGGTTATCTCACTTTAAAAACACTTCACTCACTTCAGGTCGCTTCACTTTCTTAAATAGGCCTAACTGAAAACAAAAATGTTGAAATACCACAAATAGGTTATCAGGGTGATAGCCTAACCGAAAAAGAAAAAACAAAAAAAAACAAAAAAAAAAACGCAGTGATAGCCGAACCAAAAACAATTTTGTTTTTATTTAAACAGAAATAGGTCACCAGGGGTGATAGCCCAGCCTAACCGAAAATAATAATAACCGAAAAAAAAACTATGAAATACCGGTATGCAGAAATAGGCCACCTAGCCTAACCACAAATTTAAAAATTTAAATACACAGAAATAGGCCACCAGGGGTGGTAGCCTAGCTTAACCGAAAACAAAAATAACAGAAAACAAATATTATATAATATGCAGAAATAGGCTACCAGGGGTTATAACCTACCTAAAAAACAAAACAAATATATATATATGTAATAGAATATGTAACTAAATATACAATTCACCAAATAGAGATTATATAGAAATAAAGTGTAACTGCACACAAGGGGTTAATATAGGCTACTGTATCAACAGATGGCGCTGGTGTCACTGTAGGCTAGTCAAGCAGGATTATATTTAGATATACAAAGTTATCAGTCAAAGGTTACTACAAGATCATGCAAACAACAACTAAAATTACAGATATACAGTATATAGCTACAGTAGGATACTGAATACGATAACTACTAGAGTTAATAAGAAAATACAAAGCTAGGTCGATTAGAGGTGCACGTCGTCTGCTACAAGCTAGGAAAACAAATGTAAACAACAATGTTTATCAGTCAGAAAAGCAATAAAATAACATGCACGGCAACTACAGAACTATGTGGAGGTTAAACAAGCACTTAACTACTGTTCATACGATAAAGAAAGGGAATAGGGTTATGAAATACTCAAATTATGATTGAGTTTTCTCAGTGGCGATGCGGGGCTGTTGACGGTACAGATCCAACTGAGACGTAAGAGGAAGGACAGAGACGAACGAGTTTGCCTTGGCAGTGAGTCAGCAAGGAAGAACAGTTTTTGAGTTCAGCAAGAGGAACACCATCCAGTCATTTAGCCTTCTTAGTATTTAGCCCAGAGAGAGCAGAAAGTACATCCTTAGAAGAGATAATGATATTAGGCATAAGTAAGAGAAAGAGGGTTGGGGAGGCAGGAATAGCAGCCCTCCAAGGTGGAGTTAATAGCGAAAGTTCGAGCGAAAAATTCAACTCTGTCAAAGGAAGACGTGGCGGCGGTGCCGTCAGAGTTGAAAAGAGGCGTGGAAGATGAGGAAGTAAAATTATTGGAGAAGTTTTTGGCTAGATGTGAGAAAGCTTGGGAAGAGCTAGAGTTAGAAAGTTCAGAACTTAATTTTTTTATGAAAGAGTGTTTGACGAGTCAAAGAACAGATTTGGCTTGGTTCCGGGCAGAAGCATAAAGAAATACTAGATTCTTGAGTTTGACGGCGATGGTAGCATTTGAAAGTTTCCTCCTTATTGCGGACAGCAATCAGTGGCACAAGCATGAGTAAACCATTTTTGTTTTTAGTTAACATGAGAGAAAGAAAATGGGATGTATGCTTCCATGCTCGAGAGGATTACCTCCGTAATGTGCTTGGCACTCTCTGGGGGCCCGTGGCCATGGAAGCATAACATTCCTGGGAAAATCAAAGAAGTACTGCTAAAGAGCCTTCCAGTCAGCTGCGCCAAAATGCCACAAATGCTGCCGGCTGGGAGGGTCAGAAGGTCGCACTGGAGATATAGGACAGGTAACAAAGATAAGGTTATGATCGGAGGAGCCCAGCAGAAGGAGAAGATTTACAATGTAGGCAGAAGGGTTAGAGATTAGAAATAAGTTGAGGATGTAGGGCTGATCTCCAAGGCAGTCCAGGATAGGGATAGGTGCTGAACAAACTGTTCTAGGTCATTTAGGATAGAAGAAAATGTAGGTTCGTTCACCAGATTGGTCGGTGAAATAAAAGGAGAGCCATTGGGGTGGTGAACGTTGAAATAATCCATGATAGAGAATTCAGAGAAGTGAGTTGGATAGAATGTGTTCCACTTTAGAAGTAAGATAGTCAAAGAATTTTGGATAGTCAGTAAAGTTAGGGGAGAGATACACAGCACAAATATCTTTAGTGAGAGAGTCACAAGAAAGCTTAAGCCTGAGAGTTGATAATTCAGAAGAGTCATAGGTTAGGAACACGAGAGCAAGTAAGATTGTTGTGTACTGTACATACACACAACATCCACCTTTGGCTTTAAATTGTGGATAGAGATAGTAGGAAGACACAGAGAATGGTTTGCTACCTGTTTCCTTAGACAACTGGGATTCGGTAAGGTAAAGTAGGTCAGATGGTGTTCCACAGAGTGGATGTTATAGGAAAGGCAGCGAATGTTGCAGTATTTAATAGATAGAGAAATAGGTAGTGGTCTAGAGCACTTAGGAGTCAATACCAAGGGTCAGTCCAATGGAGGCGTTTTTAGCCACCCCCCTGGGGGACTCCGAGGCTGGTTTTAAATATGTCACTTTTGTATAATATTGTGAAGATAGTGTAGTATGTAATGTGATTGTGGTATAATGTATTTATAGGAAGAGAAGGTGTTTTGGAGGGCAGACTGCAGTTGCCCTTAATATTGATGAGGCACAGAAAGAATCAGCAAAGGAGGCCAGGTGGTGAAGCAGGGGTTCTAGCTGTCCTTATCAGTCTCCTGTAGCACTCCCTGAGTGTACCACCCTTTTCGGCTGGTGCCTACAAACCTTCTTACAATCACACATGACGAACACCTTCATGCCGTATCGGTGACGTTTGGAGGGATGTACTAGTGGAATCCAAGGTAACCCCGCCACAGTACCAGTCTCTCGTCGATATTTAGCTTGAGGTATGGGTTCAATACATTATTGTAGGTGGTTTTCAGAGCCTCAAAGATGTGCCTGATACAGTACATCGGATCCTTTGGAAATCCCTCTGCAAGCCTCAGGCGTTCTTCCAGGGTGATGGTGAAGTGGAGGTGTTCCCATGATCGCCTGGGAACTATTTTGCGTTATGATCCTGCCAAATATGAGTGTTGCTATAAGGGGGTCAATCGACCAGTACTTGGATACTGACGTCTTCTTTACCACCCCATAAGGAGCACCATGGTGATGAAGACATGGAATTCGGGGATTGTTAGCTCGTATCAAAGCAACCTCAGTGAAAGGGGTGAAGTCAGATGGCACGCCTCCCTGTAGTAGCCCTTATAGGTGTTGGTGAAGTCGACTATGTGCTGGACAAGGGTGAGGGTAAGGAAGTAAAAGAAAATGTCAAGGTGACTACTATCCCTGCTGAAGTAGGGACTAACAGGGCTTGCTTTTTTTTTCTCCCTAAAAGTCAAACACATGGTACTGAAAGTTATCCCCATTTTTCCACTGCCACATCCTGGGGGTCTTCATTATCACCTGTCATTGCCCTCTTCAGGGTAATCAGTTTCATCAGAATCCCCATGTGGTGGTGGGCGGGTAACAGGGGCATGGCGGCTGGCTGAGGTATGGGGGGGTGGCAGAAATAAGGTTATCCATTGCTTCCTCTTTCTCTACTTGGCTCTGCAGGGCTGCACGCCCATGAGCTCTGCCACGGGTGGCATGTCCTTGGGGGGAGGGGGAGGGATGGCACAAACACAGGGGATACGTCCGAGCTATGTTGAAGGTCTTGAGGCTGGCGGAGGAGGTAGGGTGGGTGTGTGAGGGTGGTGAGGCATGGTGGATAGATGAGGTTGGTGTGGCAGATTGGGTAGGTGAGGCAGGGTGAGTAGGTGAGGGTGGTGATGGTGGTAGTGAGGCAGAGTAGGGGTCAAGAGCCGAGAATGTGCCATATCGACCCTGTAAGATGTGGCGGCGAGGTGGCAGAGGAACATCATTGTCTGATGAGTAGCCGTCATCTGGAGTTATTCTTTTGCATTAAATAGCTTGTGGTATTGTCGAAGTGGTAGAAGCGTGGGGTGGCGAGGCAAGTATCTAAGCTTCCCGCCACCCTCCCTTTCCCTTCCATCCATGTAGCATCATTTTTGGTGGATAGATAAAGGCTATGGGATATTTATCTTCACTGCTTTGTTTTATGTGCATGCAGGAGAGAAAAGGCAGACTGCCTGTAACAAGTGTCTTCCCAAAACCAAAAGAGTGACCGAGACGTACATTCATAGGACGTTGGGGTCAAAATGCCTGGACACATGAATTGTAAAGCAGTCTAGGATGAAGGAAAGATTGATTGAGGGAGAGAGTTTCAGATTTCACTTGTTGAGTAGAATGAAGACTGAACAAATTTGCTAATTCTTGGGTTGGGGAGCTGGCCAGAATAGGAGTGGGACTGTGTTTAAAGGTGGGTGCCTCGCACTCGCCGCAAAGGGGTATGCACTGAGAGAGCTCTGAAAACACTGATTGTTGTAGTAGCGATAGAAGAGTGAAAAAGATACACCAACAATATTGATAGAAGATGAAGGGTTGATTTGTGTATTGTTGAAGAGTAATTGATAGTCTTGTGGAAAATTGCTATGGGTAGATAGAATGAGGTATTGGATCATTGAGGCATTGAAGGTAACAAGATATTATCTGCCCCAATCAGAAACAATTGATAGGTCAGAAGACAGGTGTACCTTTGCCTTGAGAATGGAAACTTCTAATTCAAACGACGGCCAATCACGTTCGACTAAACCCTTCGTCAGTTAACCACTCTGGTGTCGTAGATGAGAGTAAGCCTATGATGATGCAATGGCCACCGATCATATCTGTGACCTCCCTTGCCAAACCATTAAACTTCGCCACTAAGTTCCTCACTTCACCCTTATCTGTTGATGTCATTATCACCAATGATGAGGAACATGAGGTCAGGGCGAAATTGATGTCCTGTCAAATGCAGGCTGTCCACTGTAGTCCCCTGATTATAGTACTGCAGTGTTTACCTCTCACAGAAAACTGGATATGGCAGTAGCTTAATTGAAATATCTTTAACCTGTATTACTAGATTGTTTGCTTACTATAGCTTAGTTGCCCCTTCCTTCAAAACAACTTGACTGCCCAGGAAAACTGGAAAGCCAAGTGGCAGATAACTTCCAGACCAGGCAAATGTAACCACATCTGCTTTACCCAACCCAACAAACCCATTTCCTATAAAATACATAAAACAACCCTAATGGCCTATGACAAAGTTGAAAATGCCTATGACAAATTATATTAAGAGGGCCTGTGGGATATGTTAACAGTGTATGGTGTGGGAGGGTAGTTGCTAATGTCAGTAAAATCTGTTTATAAGAATGCAATGGCAAATGTGAAGGTAGGATGTAAGAGTAAGACATGGATGTGTCATTTCACCTTGGTTGTTTAATATATACATGGATGGAGTGATTAGAGAATGGTTATAGGGAGCTTGGCTGGAATCGGAGGATAGAGAGTGGGAAAATGTAACTTGCCTATATGCGGACGATGTAGTCCTGTTGGCTGAAAATGTGGAAGAACTTTAGAGAGTGGTCACAGACTTTCACAGGGTGAGCGAAAAGAGGATGTTGAAGGTTAATGGAGGGAATTGTAAGGTAATGGTGTATGAGAGAAGAATGCATGCAACCATAAGCTTTAAGGTAAAATATATAATTAGCCTAAGAAAGAACATAAGAAAAGTTGTAAAATATATATGAGAAATGAAGTATTAAAAAAGGTTGAAAGTTTCAAGTATTTGGGATTTGTATTGTGTAAATATGGTACAATGGAGAGTGAGATAAAATAGAGACAAATTAAAGGGAGAAAGGGAATTGGAGAACTTGATTGTATTCTGAGAAGAAGAATGGTTAGTCAAGAATTGAAAAAGTCAATGAGAAAACATTTGCTGCTCTCAACACTCTTGTATGGAAATGAGCCATGGACAGCAAATGACTAAGACCTCTCCAAACTTCGAGCTGTGGAGATGAGCTTTTTCAGAATGGCAGCTGGTGTGAATAGGCTAGTGGGCCAAGTATTAGGGAAGTGTTTGAGTTTTTTGGAATGGAAGAGATAGCGTTAGCCATTGAATGGTGGAGTGGTTGATAATAAAAATAGTAATAATAATAATAAGTTTATTTCCACCAATAGTGGTTATTATTGTTATATAATTTACAATATATACAATATGTATTGGAGAGTGTTTGCCTAAGATATGATCCCTGTTTACATGTTTACAGTCAATATTGAACTGCCTTTCCTTATTATGCTAGTACAAACATTGCATACATTACATTGATAGGGAAGAGGAGAGCTAGATTGGGGGCTGGGGTGGAGGGTGATCGAGGTGTGGAGGGCACTGGTGGTGGGGGGGGGGGGGGATGCAGGTGAGGATAATTTTCTTGGCTCAAGTTTGGAATAGATAGAGATAAATTCTTTGAGATAGTATGGTCAAGTTTAAAGAATGGATGAAGACAAAATGCCAAGAAACATATTTAGGAGTCAGGTGAGTGGAGCAGCTAGTAGTTGAAGGCCACCCATGGTATGAGCTATCTTGTCACTCTCTCACTTAATATACCTGCACTGTCTATATCTCCCCTAATTCTACTGACTATTCAAACATTCTTTGACTATCTTACTTCTAAAGTAGAACACATTCTATCCATCTCTCCCTTCTCTGAAATCTCAATCTTTGGATATTTCAATGGTCACCACCACCAATGGCTCTCCTCTAATTTCAATGTCCAACCTGGTGAACAAGCCAACATTTTGTCTATCCTAAATGACCTAGAGCAGTTAGTTCAGAAACTCAGCCGTATCCCGGACTGCCCTGACATCCTTGACTTATTTCTAACCTCTTATATTTCTGCTTATACTATAAATCTTCTCTCTCTGTTGGGCTCCTCTGATCATAACCTTATATCTGTCACCTGTCCTGTCTCTCCTGTACGACCTTCTGACCCCACCTACCCTGCCGGCGGTACTTGTGGCACTTTGGCACTGCCGACTGGGAAGCTCTATGGCAGTACTTCTTTGATTTACCATGGAAAGTTTTTGCTTCCGTGGCCGGGCACCCTCAGAGAGTGCCGAGCACATTACTGAAGTAATCCTTTCGGGCATGAAAGCATACAACCCATTCTCTTTCTCTCAGACTAACTTACAATAATCTTGGTTTACTCGCACTTGTTCTATTGCTGTTTGCAATAAAGAGGAAGCATTCAAATGGTACCATCGCCTTCAAACTCAAGAATCATATACTTTATATGTCTCTGCCCGGAATCAAGCCAAATCTATTCGTCGACTCGCCAAAAACTCTTTCATCAATAACAAATGCTCTGAACTTTCCAACTCTAGCTCTTCCCAAGCTTTTTGGCATCTAGCCGAAAACTTCTCCAACGATTTCACTTCCTCGTCTTTTCCTCCCCTCTTCTACTCTGATGGTACCACGTCAAACTTTCGCTACAAACTCCAACTTGGATGATTCTGGTGCTATTCCTCCCTCTCCACCCCCCTTTCACTTACTTATGCCTAATATCATAATCTCTTCTAAGGATGTACTCTCAGCCCTCTCTGGATTTCTACTAAGAAGGCGTACTGACCGGATAGTATTCCTCCTGTTGTACTCAAAAACTGTTCTTCCATGCTGACTCCCTGCTTAGGCAAACTCTTTCGGCTCTGTCTATTGGTCTAGATATATCGAAAGCCTTTGATAGAGTCTGGCACAAGTCTTTAATTTACAAACTACCCTCCTTTGGTTTCTATCCCTCTATTTGTGTCTTTGTCTCTAATTTCCTTTCAGACCGCTCCAAAGCTGTAGTTGTGGACGGCCATCGTTCAGTTCCTCAACCTATCCACTCTGGTGTTCCTCAGGGTTCTGTCCTGTCTCCAATTCTCTTTCTAATATTTATCAATGATCTCCTCAACTGTACCTCTAGTCCTATCCACTCATTTGCTGATGACTGTACCTTACACTATTCAACTATTTGTTCACATCAACCCAGCATGCATGCATTCCAATTTTTTGTTTACATTGCCATAGAATGCCAATCTTCTAATCTTTCAATTATTTCTGATTGAGGCAGATAAAATCTTGTTACTTTCAGTGCCTCCAAGACCCAGTTTCTTCCTCTATCTCTCAACCACAATCTTCCACATGACTATCAACTATTCTTCAACAATATACAACTCAATCCTCCATCTTCTCTCAATATCCTAGGTGTATCTTTTTCATCTGACATTTCTTGGAAAGATCATGCTACCACTCTTGCTAAAACAGCTCCCCAAAAGTTAGGTGTACTCAACTGTCTCTGTGGGTTCTTCACCCCTGCACAGCTTCTTGCTCTGTATCGGGGCACAGTGCACCCCTGTATTGAGAATTGTTCGCATATGTGGGAAGGCTCCACCCATATCGCACTTCTCGAACGAGTAGAATTAAATGCATTTCACCTCATCAACTCGTTTTTTTGTTTACTAGTTCCCTAACTACTCTCGCCGCAATGTTGCATCTCTTTCACTCTTCTATCACTATTACAACAATCAGTGTTCTTCAGAGCTCTCTCAGTGTATACCCCCCCCCCCTTGCGGCGAGTGCGAGGCACCCGCCTTTCAACACAGTCCCACTCCTATTCTTACCAGCTCTCCAACTCATGAATTAGCAAATTTTCTGTGTTTCTTCTACTCAACATGTGAACTCTGGAACTCTCTCCCCCAATCAATCTTTCCTTCATCCTATGACTTATACTGCTTTAAAATTTGTGTGTCCAGGCATTTTGACTCCATCGTCCCTTGAATTTGGCTCTGTCACTCTTTTGACTTGTGGGGGAGTCACTCGTTACAGGCAACCTGCCTTTTGTCTCCTCCATACACATATAAAACAAAAATACGTAGTGGAAAGGGTAGTGTGGCACAGGCAAAGGAGCATGTCTTGCCAAGTTAGCTTAGAGGAGTTTTTGTCATGACCATCCTTTGCTTGGGGAAAACAAGGAGTCGGATAGGGTGATTATACCACCCTAGATATCATCCATGCACACAAGTATTTGGGTGTCCACTCTCAGGAGACATGAGGTGGAGCACACATGTGAGCAGCATCAGAGCAAAAGCCAGCAAAGCCCTAGGGCTCCTGTACAGGAGCCCAAGGAAGTGAAACACAGACATTAATGATTTAGCTTTCAAAGCACTTGTTTAGCCATACAATGAATATTGTGACATTTCTTGGATCCACACACTCACAATAACATTAATAAACTAGAGGACCACACAGAACAGCACATAGCTTTGTCTTCACTGGCGAAGGTATGCGCTCTACTGATCGCCACCTAAATGGAATAACTTCTATCTATCTATCTATCTATCTATATGCTCTGGCCTAATCCCCACTTTTTCCTATTTTTATTTTTTATTTTCTATTTTACTCTATTTTTTTTCTTGGGGATGGCCGACTCAAGACAGAGCAAGAACAGGGAAAACACAAAACACAACATAAAACAACGAACAAACAGACAAAACACAAATTCACACACATCTAGGTCACCCAGGAGAAGACCAAGAGACCAGGGTCACCAACGTCGCTCCAGCACTCCCCGGCCCCCGACCACCCGGAGAGGCTCCGATCTCGGCAGGCAGACATGCAGCGGAGCCGAAGCCAAAAGCCCGCCCACCACACTTCCAGGCGCACCCTTCATATTAATCGTCTCCCCGGGCCAGGCGCCTGATGGACTATTATGTAGTCCAACTTGCGCCCGACCCCTTCCGCCAAATGACCACGTGTTCACTCAACTATTCACAAGCATTCTCCATTCATTCCTGTTTATTACAGGAATAACTTCTTACTTTTTGCATATCCTATCTGCCCGCCAAATTTCATGAACTTTCATTACTTTGTGAGCCGCTTATGCTGGCAGTTTTAGGTTACTCAATATTGTTACTCCCAGATCGGTTTCTCTGTCTACACTCTTAAGCTGTGTGCCATTCATCGTATAGTTTGCTTTTTCATTTCGGCATCCGATATGTAGTACCTTACATTTATCCGCATTGAAACTCATTTGCCAGATTTGGACCCAACATGACAACTTATCTAGATTGTGTTGCATATCGTCTACTTGTTCTTTTGAGAGTACGTTATTTGCAATTTTGGTATCGTCAGCAAACTTTGAGATTTATACAGGTGAGACCCTCATTTATGTCGTTGATGTAAATTAGAAAGATAATTGGTCTTAGTGCCGATCCCTGGGGTACTCCGCTACTTACATTGGTCCATTTAGATGCCTTACCATTTATGACCTAATCTTTGCTTTCTGTCGCTGAGCCAATTTTCTATCCATTTCAATACACTGTCTTTTATTCCATGCACTTTTAGTTTTAACAGTAAACGTTTGTGGGGAACTTTGTCAAAGGTCTTTTACTCTCATCATAGAGGTTGAGGATATCGTGGAAGAGGTCTAGTGGTGGGCTGACCCTTTGTCAGAGTGAGGGTTGGTGTCCTCTACTTCCCATAGCCCCTTCTATCTTTTTCTCCCTCTGCATCACTATTTTTTTCAAATAATGTAGAGATGCGGCGACCCCAATGTCCGCCACTTTCTGGTGCAGATAGCCTCCTCTGTGGTGGAGGGGTGAGATATTTCCACCACGGCTTTTCTCCGGAGAGACGTAGAAGTCGGCTAAAGGGATCGGGGGCGGGGGGACTGGTATCCTTCTCCCCTTAAATAAATCTACCAAAAAAACGAGACAGAGATAGGGGCGAGGGAGCGCGTTCGTGGTCCCGGAACCTAAGAATAGGAGCTTTAAATGTGCAAGGATGTAGTACGAATGAGAAGCGAGAGGACATTGGAAGGTTATTTGAAAGAAGGAAGTATGATATGCTTGCACTGAATGAAACAAAGATGAAAGGAGAGGGAGAAGTGGATTATGGAAACATGATAGGTAGAAAGTCTGGAGTAGATGAGGGAGTCAGGGGGAAAGAGGGAGTGGCTCTTATTGTGAAGGAAGAGTTGAGAGAGTATATAAAAGAGTGGAAAGAGGGAGTGGCTATTATTGTGAAGGAAGAGTTGAGAGAGTTTATAAAAGAGTGGAAAGAGGTGTCATCAAGGCTAATGTGGGTGTGAATGCGGTTTAAGGGTGAAAGGTGGGTTTTGTAAGTGCGTATGGACCAAGAAGTGAAAGAGCGTTAGACGAGGTAGAGGGTTTCTGGGAGGACTTGAAAGATTGTCTACAAGGGTTTGATGAAAATGAAAATGTTATATATTTAGGGGACCTAAATACTAGGGTAGGAAATGAGCCTGTTGAGGGAGTTATCGGTAGTTTTGGCGTGGATGGCGTTAACGAGAGTGGAGAAAGACTGAAAAATGTATGTGAAGAATGCAGATTGAGTGTAGGTAATACGTTCTTAAAAAAAAAAGGCGTATATACAATACAAGTACACCTGGCATAGACTTGTGAGGGGAGAGATTGTAGAGAGAGCATTGATGGATTATGTGCTGGTGACAAGGGAAAGATTGTGTAGACTGCTGGATGTGAATGTGATGAGAGGTGAGGCGGAGTGTATGTTGGATCATTACCTGGTGGAGGGAAAGCTAAGAGTTATGTCATGAATCCTGGTATAGATACCGTAGTATGAATTTCCCTGGTTCACGACAGCTGGTTCCTTTTTGTTTATACGCATTACTTTATTTATCTTTGTGGATAAATATTACTGTGGTTGCACCAATTGTATCTTAGTTTATTTTCCCTTATTATTTAATCATGGGGGACGATATAAAACCCTTAAATATATTTTATATTGTCACGACAAAAGGGAATCTCAGGCACACTTCACACAGACTTCACCCCGCCAAGACAGACCGCCAGCTGCTGCCACATAACACCAAAACTTCCCCGATATTCGCCTCCCAACATGTCTATCACCTAACCTACACTCTTTGCATCACAGCGAAGTTCCTTTAATACTAGAAGTACTTCATAGATATTACTGGGACTACCACAGATAGCCTACATATACATTTTAACACGTAAGTCAACCTTCGACCGGTATCATTTTATAGCCTAGGCCAATTCATCTTTCCAGGTTTAATTATTTAATTTATATCCGTTTCTCCTCTACCCCCTACGAATAATAAAGAGGATATAATTGGTGCCGTGACCATGATTCTGGGCCAGCTGTTATATATATTGATAAGAATTGGGGGGGTATTAGGCCTGACTTGTCTGCCTTTGTGTAGAGCTGGGCGATCAAATGGACAAATGTTGAGGGGCGCACTGGGGGAAGCTGCAAGGGCATGGGGGGTGGGGGGGGCATCGGCCAAGAGTTTGAGTCATCGTCCGGTGGTTACCCTGTGCCCTTGAGAAAGGTGGCCCTCTTCGGCCATTCGTATGTCCAGGATTTTCCGCTAGACCGTCCAGTGCAGTGCCCTGCTTTTTTTGTTAAGCAGATGTATAGAACAGGGGCAAGGGTGGACACTGTCAGGCAGACCTCAGCCTGGGTTAGATGCGCCAGGGAGCCGGAAGGTATTAGATAGGCTACTGGACAGAGCGCGTGCCTTCTTTGAGAAGAAGGACAGGGCCGAGGAGGAGCAGTCGATGCAATAGGCTAGATCTCAAGACTACGACGACGGCTGCGGCTGTTTCTCCTTCAGAGGAGTCTTGGTCCTTCTTTCTCTTTCCTTTCCTTGCTTTTTCAGGCATTAACTTTGTAATTTGTTAAAATTTAATATAGCCTAGTAAAGTAAAATATTGTAAAGTAGAGTAATATGATATATGTAAATTTCCTTTTCTTTGATCATTGTAAACTCACAGGGGGCACCCGATCTGCATGCTTCAATTTGCTTGGTTGCTGTCGTCATCAATGTAAGTAGGTTAGCCTAGGCTTAGAATAGATTAGAATAGGTTAGCCTACAGTGACGATTAGTATTGTTGTTCCTTAAGCTTTAGTTACCGTAAATTTTTTAAGAATGGAGGAGAAAATAAAGTCATTGCGGCGGTTCAGGGCCGCCAAGAAGGGAGGGATTACTAAGCTTACCTCTAATCTGTCTGAGTTTATTGAACATGCTGCTACACTGCATGATGTAAGGGGTGTGAAAATCATTGTAGAAAAGTCCCTAGCTGATATCGAGTCGTATAACGTAGAGTTGTATAGCTTATATTCAGATAATCAGTTTGAAGAGGAGATGGTGAAAGATATGCAGTATGTTAATCAAGTAAACAGTCAGTTAGCTGAGTTGGATAGTGCTCTCCAGACAACCACTACTGGTGGATCTCATGATAGCGCAGCAAGTAGGAAACAGAAGGGTATTAACCCTTTAGCGGGCAAGTGGCCCATGCGGGATACTTAACCCCTTATTGGCGGCGCTCGACTTAAGTCGTGCACCAATTTGCAGCAAGTTAGGAGCATTATTAAGGCTTTTAAAGGGTTAAAATCGAGTGCAAATGGCCGGGAGCGCAGCGGGCCAGACAGCCGACTCCCAGGGCTTACCGCCGCCCATTAACTCATGTTCCCTGTGTTCTCGAGAGGCCGGCAGTGTAGCCATAAGTGAGCATAGCTGGGAAAAATATACCGCTATAAGCTAAACTCCCATGTTCGTGGCACCACTGCAAGAGAACCACAAGTGCTACGTAGCTCGTTCTGGTCTCATTTTGAAGCTTCTAGTGCCTATTTTTTGGCTGAATACATTTCGTTTCATGCAGAGTCTTGATTAACCCGTGGAGCCCCGGCTAGTTTTGTATTGTTTGTTCACCAGAACCCGGAGCGAATGGGTTAGGAATGAAGGAAAAACCACGAAAAACCGCTCAAAAAGCTTAAAGAATGGTCCTACAGAGCCCCCGAAAACGTATTTTACAAGAGTAAAAAATTGAAGGCAATTACCCCCAAAAACCAGGTTATTGCGCGCTCACGCACACGCACGTGGACTTTGAGAGTTTTCAACCATCGGCACGGTTGCGTGGGATACGTACACAGTTCCCATACAAATCTGAGCCCTCTCGAGTGGCTACACCTGAGGTTACAGTCGGAGCAATTAGGGTGACTCGTCAGACGCGTCGCTGGGGCTGTGCGTTACATACATCGCCGACGCGCCAGACGCGTCGCTGGTGCTGGACGGGTTAATCATTCAGGAGGGCCTGAATATGCCCAAATGAGCCCAAAACACCCCGCTAGACAAGGGTTAAACGCGTCATCTCACGTGGCTGTCGATGACGTATTTGATGACGTAGTTGGCATGGGTTGACTCCAGCCAATAGCAACAGGCCTCGTCTCGATTCTCAGCCAATCAGAACTCTCTACTCACGAAAGCGATGCGGTGGTGAAGGGAGAAGAGCGTCAGTCCACGCCGAGCCTCCATAACAGCAACATTCACGTCGAGTCACTCCCACATCTGACTCCCCCACTACCGAACCAATGCCGGTAAGTTGATGATACTCTAACATAATACATATATAAATGCTGTGTAAGATGATATAGGTTAAATTAGTGTAGCATGATAGGAAAGTGACGATAGTGATTCCACCATGTTGTGTGTGTCCCGCGTGGGATTATTGCCAGTTCCGTCACCAACCATAGATGGCCCGCGCGGGCCACCTCGACCGCATGGGGTAAGAATGTTCTCGAAAATGATGGTGATAGTAATGATGGTGATAATGGCCTATTGTGATAGTATTGATATATATTATGTAAAGTCTATGATTAATATGTATCTTTTATGGTGTGTTAGTACTTTATTCACCACCTAACTGCAATTTTCACAATGATAGTGATATTGATTGTGATTATGCATGGTGAAATATGGTCATTGTGATATGTTTGATCATTGTAATGGTGATATAATGATTCATATAATGATTTGATGTGCCTCACGAGACAATAAATCACATTCACAGTTATTTTGATAATGATAGTGATAATGATGGTGATAGTGATGACAGTTATTTATATTATTGAGCCTAATTCTTATTTCTGTTGTTCCAGCATGCAACCAACCGGTTCTACCCCCAGCGGGCTAGGAGGCAGAGATGGCTAGTGCCGCAGTCAGGTGCTGATAGTGACATTGAGGTCGAGGAGGAGGAAGACGATACCCAGGACGATGATGTGCGGGACCCTGACTACGCCGCGGCCACAGATGACGACGAGGAACAGTTTTCCCAGCCACGTGGTTAGTACAAAAGATGTTTTGTATACTTACTGAATGGCATTTAAATTTCAGGATGTTATGGTGGACATTTAATGTTTTAAATGTCCATCAAAACATACCATCGACCCTTTTACAACAGTACCTTGTATTAAATTAATTGTATTTTAAATGCCAAGCAGTAGGGACAATGTAAATGCCTATTTACCCTTTTAAACAGTCCCTTTAATTAAATGACCTTGTCCACCACAACATGTCATCACAGTCCCTTTAATTTTATGACAACAAATTTAAAGGGCCAGCACAACTTACCATAAACCTATTTTTCTTACTATTACTTACCTTAGACTTACCTCATATGTCCTTATACTTACCTTACACTTACGTTACCTGTATTTAGTACTTACCTAGCCCTTCTTTTCCAGGTAATGTTGCACCAGTGCGTCCCCAGGAGCTCCCTGAAGAACATGGATCTGACGAGGAGGAGGAGGAGGAGGTTGCTCAGCAGCCAGCTAGGAAGAGGTCCAAGAAGGAAGCTCCACAAAGGGTTTGGAAAAAGGAAGACATCAGTTACCCGCCTCTCCCTAAATTCCAGCACCCTGCACCTGACTGCCTTCGCTCACCCTATGAATACTTCCAGGACATGTTCCCCATGAATCTGGTAGACGATATTGTCTACCAGACAAACCTCTATGCCCGCCAGAGGGACGTGAACACCACATTCACCATCGACAGGCATGAACTCCTGATGTTCATTGGGGTAGTCCTCTACATGGATATCTGCAGCCTGCCTTCCATAGAGGATTATTGGGGAGTGATGACCAGGGTCCCGCATGTTGCCGAGGTGATGTCGTCCAAGCGTTTCCGCCTCATCCGCTCATTACTCCACTTCAACAACAATGAGCATGCCCGAGCCTCCAATGACCGCTTCTACAAAATACGTCCCATCTTCAATGCCATCACAGCACAGTTCCTGAAAGTCAGCGACACTCCGACACAATCAGTGGACGAGGTCATGGTGGCGTACAAGGGCACACGAGCGGGCAACCTGCGGCAGTACATCCAAAACAAGCCGGACAAGTGGGGGTTTAAACTCTTCTGCAGGGGCAGCATTGATGGCTTTTTCCATGATATACTTATGTATCAGGGAGAGCCAACCATCCCTTGCCACCCAACTGCGCTATCAGCGGAGGAATCCGGTTTGCTGATGAGCTCCAAGACTGTCATTGTCCTTGTCAAGACCCTCAACAGCCCGGAGCAATCTGCCATCTATGCTGACAACTTCTTTACCAGCATTGCCTTAGTAGAGTACCTGAGGGATCACTATGGCTGCTGGTATGTCGGAACGCCAAGGGTCAACAGGATTGGCAAACCTCCTCTCACCTTTGTCAAGGACATGGAAAAGTCCAGCACTCCAAGAGGGACCACTGACTTCTGTTCCACGGAGGGTATCCTAGCCCTTCGGTGGAAGGATAACAAGATAGTGACGATCCTGTCTACTGACGAGGGTGTAGAGCCGCTTGACATGATCCTGAGGTACGACAGGAAGGCCAAGAAGAAGATGGAAGTTCCCTGTCCCAAGGTCATAAAGGAGTATAACAGTAAGATGGGCGGGATAGACAAGTCGGACATGCTAACCCACCTCTACAAGACACCTATGAGGGCCCGAAGGTGGTACATCCGGCTGTTTGGCTACGCCCTGGATCTCTGCATCTGCAACGCCTGGATACTCTACAAGAGGGACTGCACGGCGTTGAAGGAAAAGCCAATGCCCCTCAAGCTATTCAAGCTTGATATATCCAGGTTTGGCTGGTGCCAAAAGTCCATGGCGTCCAGGGTAACCAGGCAGTCGATGGACAGCGAGACTCTGCCATTAGCCAAGCGAGGCCAGTGAGCTTCACTACCATCTCTCGACAAAAGGCTCAACAATTCCAAGCCCCACCTGCCCATATTCGTCACCAACAGGCAAACGTGCAAGCACTGCTCTAAGAAGGGTGACATCCATCGGTCACGATGGCTTTGCACGGTTTGCCAGGTTGCCTTCTGCCTCTCGGACACAAGGAACTGCTTCTTACCCTTCCACACCCCTTGAGAGTTCAGCTTTATATGTAAGTAGAGTATAAATATTTTATTATATATATATAAGTAATATTTTGATATATGATTTTGTACTTTTCTATAATTAAATGAATATAAAAAAAAATAAAATTTATTTGATTAACCTCTAGCTTGTAAGTTAAAGTCATAAGCTAGGTTATATTATATATTTATACAAATTACAAGTCTTAAAAATGCATAAAATAATATGTAAACACTGTATAAAAATAGGGAACAAAACTACCCTGTAACGGGCAAAGTAGCCCGGAAAGGACATCTATGGTTACCGGCGTTGCAGGCAGATAGCCCGCACGGGCCACTTCATTCCCAATTGATTCCCGTATTCCAAATGATAAATAAGAAAAATGCACAGGAGTAAAAATGTCTTAGAAACACTTGTGTTTTAACATAGTAAGAGGATTTTTTTATATCATTGTTATTTCTATGAGTGCCCTCTAAAGGGTTAAGCTACCCTCCCTGAAGTTGCCAGTTTTTGACGGGGATCCAACACAGTGGGTGGGTTTCTGGGAGCTCTTTGATTGTAGTGCTCACTCCCAAACGGACTAAACTGACATTCAGAAATTTACGTATCTAAAGGGACAACTTATGCCCCTTTCCCACTGTGAGACAAGTCACGATTTTCGTCGTCGATGACTTAGTTTTGTCAAATTCGCAAGAATACGTGCGACGTTCACGATTTTGACCGTTACAAACAGATGACAAATTATACTCAGCGAAGATGTCGCCGATGTCGACGCAATCGCCGACCTTCTGCGACGTTATCGGCGAAGTGAGCGATGTTTCGCCAATGACCTCTGCAGGCATGTCAGATTTCAAAAATATCTTGCAAAATCATGCGAGGATGAAAGAAAACTCACCGTATGTTCTGCGACGTCTTTGGCGATTCAAGCGATGGTTCAGCGAATTGAAACCTGGATGGGGGTAAACGTCTTAAAACCCCCAGAGGGCCAGGTCCGTATATATACGGACTAGGGTCTTGTCACGCCCAGTGCCAGGTCCGTATATATACGGACTCGCAGAAAAAAAATCGTAGCAGCGAAACGACTGCACCTATGGCTTTCATATTTCTACCACATGTACCTTACCCTTCTGGCTTCTTGCCACCACCAACCCAACTCCCTCCCCCTACCCATTCGCTGACTATCGGTCGCCTCACAAAGACAAAAATATGTGGCGGCGAAACGACTGAACCAATCGGTTCCATATTTGTGTGACAAGTCCCCTACCCTTCTGTCGTCCCCCACCCACACCCCCACCTCCCTGCTCACTACCCACTTCCAGCGTTTCCGAACGAAAAAAAGGAAAAAAAGGAAAATCCGTGGTGGCGAAACTACCTCACCAATCGGCTTCATATTTGTAACAAGAGTCAATTACCCTTCTACCTTCCCCCCACCATCCCCCAAATATTAAAACTAATGGGGTTAACCATGAGGAAGAAAGGGGACCAGAAAACGACCCAAAAACAAAAATATATATATGTTGGCTCGGTACCGCTCACCAGGAAAATATTGAAACCGGGATGGGGGTAAACGTCTTAAAACAGTAGGCTGAACGGGGCTGAACGGATTATAGGCAAAGAGAGAGGGAGAGAAAGAAAAAAAACACGAGGAGGGAGAGAAAGAGAAAACAGCGAGGTGGGCTCAATTAGGCTAAGCCGTAACGTAAACATTGAGCCCACCTCGCTGTTTTCTCTTTCTCTCCCTCCTCGTTTTTTTTTTCTTTCTCTCCCACCTCGCCGAAGGTGCTCTTTGGCATCGTCGATGTTCTCGGAACATCTGAGAGCATCGGCGAGCAGCGCATCGGTGAGCATCCAGCGTTGCAAAGTTTTTTTTATGCGAAACCCTCCGCGATGTCTCGCCGATGTCGCAGATGATCGTAGATACCCTCGCAGATCCCTTCGGCGATGCTCGACGATGCTTGCGAGGGTAACCAATCCTCGTGAGTCCTCGTCCAAAATTTTGTACTGTGCAAACATTTGCGAAGGCTCTTGCGAGGCCTTGAGAGGCCTTGAGAGTCAAAACGATTGTTCATGAGAGGTGTTGAGACATGTCACGAATGTGCCAATTTATTGGTGTCGGCGACGAAAATCGTGACTTGTCTCATCAGTGGGAAAGTGGCATTAGTGGTGAGGCTCTACAAATTGTTAGTGGGTTTAGTTTGGTCGCTGCAAGTTATGAACCAGCGGTCAATATTCTAAAAAACAGTTATGGTCAAAAGGATCGCATCAAGGCAGCTCACATAGCGAAACTGTGTAATCTCCCGCATCCTAGCCAGGAGGTCAGTGCTCTGAAAGATTTTTCCGCGTCATTGGAGTGTGCATTAGAGTCATTACGCTCTATGGATGTAACAGTAAGTGAAATGTGTGCAGTACTGTTGCATAATAATCTTCCTAGTGCACTCTCTGAGGTGATTAAGCGAGAATTAAAAGACAACTGGCTGGATGTGGATGAATATGTTCGTGTGTTTAAGACTGAAGTGTGCAATCTAGAAAGTAGACATAATCCACTAGAACATTTTGGGGCGACCGCCACAGCGGCATATGCGGTGTATCAGAAACCCGATACCAAGCAGAAGTATGAATGTAAGAATGCAAGAATGTAAGACAAGACATTTTGGGGCAAAGTGTGCTAAATACAAGAACAGTCCCGCCAAAGCCAATAGAGCAAGGCAGTTGAAATTGTGCGTCGGGTGCCTGTCGTCAGAACATGGAAGCCAGGGGTGTACTAACCCTAAAATTAGGCCGTGCCAATTCTGCCAACAGAAACATTTTAATTATTTGTGTCCGACGCAACGCCTTGAACAAACTGGACAACCAGTGGCCCCTGAACCAACAGTGACCATGGCTGTGGCTTCAGGCCGTAATGCAGTGTTGTTACCTACCATTCAGATTCCAGAGGTGGGCATTGGCGCGCCGATTTGGCGCTCTGCGCTCTGCGATCCGAGCGCATTCCCAATATAGAGGAGCGCGGAGCGAGGAGCGGCAAAACTCTGAAATCGGAGTGCAGGCGGGGAGCGCAGCTAGAAATTCGCGCTCCTTTTTGGCGCTCCGGAGGCGATTTTTCCTGTCAACAACAGGTACAAGAACGTCATTATAATGTACAGTCATCGTACCGTTCGTACAGTGTTACTCACGGTGTTAGTGAACTGTGATACAGTGATACTATGATTGTGACAGACTGACAGTGTTACAGTTGTTAACTTGTTATTTTTTGTTTTTTGGCTTTTACTAACGCAAAGTAAGCCTTACGGGCAAGTTACGGCTTACGAAGGGGCCTAAGGGTAAGTCTGGCAGTGCTATAGCCCGAGCCTGTCTGACTGTCTGATAGTCAAAAGACACTATAGACTTCAGAGACTTTTATAATTTTATGGTATCGATACTATCGGAATGTTACTTGAATGCATGGGTGGGAGGGTGGTTTGGGGGATGGTGGGGGGAAGGTAGAAGTGTAATTGACTCGTGTTACAAATATGAAGCCGATTGGTGAGGTAGTTTCGCCACCACAGATTTTATTTGTTTTCCTTTTCTTCGTACGGATACGCTGGAAGTGGGTTGTGGGAGGCAGTTGGGGGTGTGGTGGAGGGAAGGCATAAAGGTAAGGCACTTGTCACACAAATATGGAACCGATTGGTGCAATCGTTTCGCCGCCACAGATTTTATTTGTTTTTCCTTGTGAGGCGACCGATAGTCAGCGAGTGGGTGGGAGGAGGGATTTGGGGTAGTGGTGGTGCCGTGGTGGGTATGCAGAAGGGTAAGGTACATGTGGTAAAAAAATAAAAATATGAAAGCCATAGGTGCAGTCGTTTCGCTGCTACGATTTTTTTTCGGCGAGTCAGTATATAATTATATACGGACCTGGCACTGGGCGTGACAACTGATATCTGACAAGACCCTAGTCCCGGCCGTATATTATATAATCTAATTATTATAAATTATATACCGTCGGACCTGGCAGTTTCGGACCTAGTTTCTCAGTTTGGACAGTTTCTGTAATTCTTTATGTCATATCATAGATATCAATGGACAGTCACAATGTCACAAACTCACAATGATATCAATCATATCATATCATTGACATTTGCAATGATATCAATCATATCATATCATTGACATTTGATTCATTGATATGACATAAAGAATAACAGAAACTGAGAAAGTGAGAAAGTTAAACAGTTAAACTTCAGAAAGACACCATGACTTGAGTTTTTTGTAATGTTTTGAATTTTTGGAATTTAGTGAAGTGAAAGACAAAGGACAAAGTGAAGGACAAAGGTAAATAATTAAATAACTTCTAGAAGCTGTTTTTTTTTTTTTTTTTTTTAATATACCTATTTTTGGGAGCGCGGAGCACAGGAGCGCGGAGCGGGAAGCGCATCGGGTCTGCTGACAAAAGAAGCGCGTGAGCGCTGCCGCATTACCTTATGTCTGATGAGCGCGGAGCGCTGCCGCATTACCGGTCCCACCGGAGCGCGCCCACCTCTGTCAGATTCCCTTGACCGACAGAAACGGTCATACCAGTAAAGTAAGAGCTTTGTTGGACCAATGTTCGCAACGTACCTTCATCTTGCGCTCTGCTTTATCGCAGCTTGATTACATTAGGTTCAGTAAGGAACAGCTAAAGCTCCAGGGATTTACTGGCTCACTTGGTAGTACTGAGTATGAAATAGTAGAGTTAACCTATCATCACAGAAGAAGGGTGCGTAAATTGAGGGCCGTTGTGGTGGAGGAGTTACCAGTATACAAACCAGGGAGAGGATTAGGGATGGAGGTAAATGCTATCAAGGCTCGGGGTTGCAATTTAGCCGATCCAGGTATCACTAATGGAGATATGATAGGGTTACTGATTGGGGCGGACTTTTATTACCACTTTGTACATTCAGGCTATGTCAGGGAAGGAAGTATAGTTATGTTACCCACAATTTATGGTTATGCACTGAGTGGCACTTATCAGTCAGATATAGAAGAGACCCATGTAGAGTTAGTCACTGTTCTTAAGTTAGCAGTAGACCCTTTAGTGGAGATACAGGAAGATATTGGCAGGAAATCTCCAGAATTAAAGGATCTGACAGCTCTATGGGACTTGGACCATATTGGTATAAGTCCTAATGAGACTGGTAAGGATGGGGAGAGAGTCTTAAATAGATTTTCTGAAACGGTACAGTATTCCGAAGCACAGGGACAGTATATAGTGGAACTGCCGTGGAGAGATAACATAGATAAATTACCTGATAACTTTAAGTTAGCCCTGGGCAGAATGAGAGGAATGCAGCATAAATTTATAAAAGATCCCAACTACTGTCAACAGTATACAAAGGTTCTGGATGATCAGGTAGAAATGGGGTTTATTGAAAGGGTAGAAAACAGGAATCAAGCTGGTCATCCCATTCACTACTTAGCTCACCATGGTATTACTAAAGATAGTGTTACTACGCCTGTACGGATAGTGTTTGACTGTTCGGCTAGGATGGACGAGAGGGCGTTCAGTCTGAATGACTGTCTCCATACAGGTCCATCGCTAGTGGCTGACCTCACCCAGGTACTTCTACGCTTTAGATGCCATCAATTTGCCTGGGTGAGTGATATTGAGTAAGCATTTCTCATGGTGGGATTGAGTGAGAAGGATAGGGATGCTACTAGGTTTCTGTGGCCCGTTGATCCCTTGGATGTTGCAAGTCCTTACATTGTCTACCGGTTCCATGCAGTTCTGTTCGGGGACACCTGTTCCCAGTTCCTCCTTAACCCGTACAGCCCCAGCGACGCGCCTGGCGCGTCGGCAATGTATGTAACGCACAGCTCCAGAGACGCACCTGGCGCGTCACCCTAATTGCGCCGACCGTAACCTCAGGTGTAGCCACTCAATAGGGCTCAGATTTGTATGGGAACTGTGTACGTATCCCACGCAACCGTGTCAATGGTTAAAAACTCTCAAAGTCCACGTGCGTGCGCGTGAGCGCGCAATAACCTGGTTTTTTGGGGCAATTGCCTTCAATTTTGTACTCTTGTAAAATACGTTTTCGGGGGCTCTGTAGGACCATTCTTTAAGCTTTTTGAGCGGTTTTTCGTGGTTTTTCCTTCATTCCTAACCCATTCGCTATTGTTTCTGGAATAAAACCATTTTTTGAAAACCGGCCGGGTTCTGGTGAACAAACATTACAAAACTAGCCGGGGCTGGACGGGTTAATGCTACCATTCAAAAACACCTGTCTATGATACAGGAGAACAGTGAGGTAGTTAATAAGCTAAAAAGGGGGTTGTATATTGATAACTTGCAGGGGACTGGTGATGATGTAAGTGATTTGCAACAACAATGTTGGGATGCCCGTAGAATATTTTCCAGCGCTAACCTGTCTATACGTGAGTGGGTCACATATAATAAGAGCTTGCGGGAACTATTGCACCTGAAGGGTATAGCTTCCGCTAAACAAGACGGGGTTAAGGTACTTGGCGTTGCGTGGCTAACTGATAAGGATATGTTACAGGTTAATTTCCGCGGAAGTAGCCCTGCATTGGTTACAAAACGCGAGGCTCTAAGACTAACCGCGAGTGTGTTCGATCCTCTAGGAGTGTTGCTACCAGTAACCATCCGGGCGCGGAGGTTCGTACAGGACTTGTGGAGACTAGAGTGTGGGTGAGATGTACCCATTCCAGATGACATGAGAGCTAACTGGCAGGGTATTTATGACGATATGATAGATAGTACAGGTATCATGTTTCCCCGTCAGGTCACTAATTCTGAGAGGGTTACGCTGCACCTATTTAGTGACGCTAGCTCAGTAGCATATGGTGTAGCGGCTTATGCGGTTGGTGATGAGGTGAGTAGGTTAGTAATGGCCAAAGCTAAGGTGGCGCTTATTAAGTCCCTCACCATACCTAAGATGGAATTGACTGCTGTTCTTCTCGCAGCTCGTCTCGCATGTTATATATGTGAGGCCTACGCGGACGAGCTGATTATAGAGAATATATACCTCTGGTCGGACAGCCAGATAACCCTATGCTGGTTGTCTAGTAAGAAGATTTTGCCTATCTATGTTCTGAATAGGGTTGATGAGATAAAGTCATTAGTCCCCGGCTCTCATTTTCATTATGTGTCCACAGAGGACAACCCCAGTGACTTAGTCACCAGAGGGATTTCATATGTGTCCTTAGTTGCTTCTTCGCTTTGGTGGGGAGGGCCCACATGGCTACCTCACCAAATGCTATGGCCTGATCATGGCCCAATAGGGGGCTCAATAGGAGGGGACTCCACTGTGGGTTGTAACATGAGTCAAGAAGGAACCCTGTCATTGCTGGTACTGGTTGCCCCTACTGCCATATTGAATTGGGACCGGTATGGCTCATATATGAAGTCATGGCATGTAATGGCATGGGTCCTTAGGTTTATTAGGACTCATAGAGAGAAGACACAAGGGAACTATCAGGCAAAACCGGCATACTTGACGGTGCCGGAATTAAGAGCAGCAGAGTCAGCCATGATTAAGGTAGCTCAGAGAGAAGCTTACTCTGAGGAACACCACTATTTGTCAAAAGGACAGGGCACACCAAGCAATATAGTGAAGCAGATAGGCCTCTATATGGAGGGAGGCATGATACGCTGTAGAGGTAGGCTACACTTGTCAGCTTTACATGATAACGCCAAGTACCCTATCCTTATCCCTAATAAACATCGTATAGCCACTCTCCTTAGTAATTACTGCCACAAAGTGTGTAACCATAGTGGTGTTTGTTATGTTGTAAATTACATAAGGCAAAGATGGTGGATCCCCAAGATTAGACAGGTAGTAAAGAAAGCCTTAAGGGGATGTATCATCTGCAAGAGATTGCAAGGTACACCATACCGTGCTGTACAGGCCCCTCCATTGCCGGAGTTAGGGTTCAGGAAGTGAGTCCTTTCCAGGTAATGGGGGTTGACTACACAGGTGCCTTGCCAGTAAAAGAGAGTACTGTAAGTAAATTATATGTAGTCTTATTCACCTGTGCAGCTACTAGAGCGGTCCATGTAGAGACGGTGTCTAACCTCTCCTGCGAATCATTTTTGCATGCGTTCCGTAGGTTTAGTAGCAGGAGGGATTACCCTGAGATTATGATGCCACCACATTTGTTAGCGGAGCCAGTACATTACGGGAGTTGATAGATGATGCAAGGTTAAAAGGTACTCTAGCGTAATTCAAGTGCGAGTGGCGGTTTATACCGGCCAGGGCGCCATGGTTCGGTGCCATATGGGAACGGGTCATTGGCATCCTAAAGGCTGGCTTGAAGAAGGTACTGGGTCGAGCATTGGTTACCTCAGAAGAACTGAATACGGTATTACTGGAGCTCGAGGCCACAGTCAATGATCGCTCACTTGGCTACACGTACAGTGATCTTGAAGACCCTCTACCCATCACTCCTTCACAACTGTTTCATAGGAGGCGGATCAGAAGCTTTACAAGGCGAGACGTCACGGATGAAGATCTCAAGGATACGACGTGGCGTAACAACGATTCCGTCAATCAACGCTTCCAATATATAACAAAACTCTCACCTGACCTGTGGAAAAGGTGGAGCACCGATTATTTAATATCACTCAGGGAGCAATTCACTTAAGTTAGCACGAAAATATACCTCAGAATAAGGGAATAACAGGGAAAATAGGTGATAACTGAAGGAGAGGAGGAAAGTGGGGAAGGAGGGGAGGTAGAGCATGGCCCAGGGGCCAAAAAAAAAAAAATAAATAATTTTTTTGTTTTTTTTTTTTTTTTTTTTTAACTCTTAAGAGTCTCCCCGCAGCTCCCGGGTTAATGGTAAAAAGAGGGATAGCATCGCTGCAAGTTGGGGACGTCGTTCTAGCACATGATGACGGCCCCCGTCTTTTTTGGCGTATAGGTCGGATAATGAAACTTCTTCGTGGTCCTGACCACGAATGTAGGGTAGTTCAGGTAAAAACAGGAGCCGGTTTGACCACCAGACCGGTGGTTAAGCTATACCCACTAGAGATGGATTTAGAGGTAGTGGATGGCGACAGCAAGCCGAACTCTGATAATATCCTTCCTGCTACTGGAGCGGACCGAGGTGATACCCCTCAGAGGCCATCACGTCGGGCTGCTTTGGGTTCCTCCCAATTGTGGCGATCCATGAACGGGACGGGACAATTGTAAATACTTTGTATTGCTGGTGGCGGAGTATGTCGTGAATCCTGGTATAGATACCGTAGTTTGAATTTCCCGGGTTCACGACAGCTGGTTCCTTTTTGTTTATACGCATTACTTTATTTATCTTTGTGGATAAATATTACTGTGGTTGCACCAATTATATTTTAGTTTATTTTCCCTTATTATTTAATCACGGGGGACGATATAAAACCCTTAAATATATTTTATATTGTCACGACAAAAGGGAATCTCAGACACACTCCCACACAGACTTCACCCCGCCAAGACAGACCGCCAGCTGCTGCCACATAACATCAAAACTTCCCCGATATTCGCCTCCCAACATGTCTATCACCTAACCTACACTCTTTGCATCACAGCTAAGTTCCTTTAATACTAGAAGTACTTCATAGATATTACTGGGACTACCACAGATAGCCTACATATACATTTTAACACGTAAGTCAACCTTCGACCGGTATCATTTTATAGCCTAGGCCAATTCATCTTTCCAGGTTTAGTTATTTAATTTATATCCATTTCTCCTCTACCCTCTAGGAATAATAAACAGGATAAGTTAGGAGTTAAAGGAGAATGAGAGACAAGCGTGAAGTAAGAGAGGTATTACAAGTTAGTGAGTTAGAGAAGAGTGCAAAAGAGAGGGAGTACAAGGAAAGACTAAATGAAAAGTGGATGGAAGTGAGAGAGATGGAAGAGAGAGAACTAGAGGTTGAATGACAACAGTTTAAGGAAGGAGTGAAAGAAAGTGCAGAGGTCGTATGCGGTAAAAGGAAAGTAGGAGGCAGAGGTATCAGGAAGGGAAGCGAGTGGTGGAATGATACAGTGAGAAAGGAAGTTGAGGAGAAGAGACAGTGTTTTGAGAGGGTTTTACAGGATGGTAATGTTGAGGTATGGGAGAGGTACAAGGAGAAAAGGAGAGAGGCAAAACGGAAAATTAGAGAAGCGAAAAAAGATGCAAACGAAAGGTGGGGTCAAAGGTTGAGTGTGAATTTTGGAGAACGAAAGAAGATGTTCTGGAAGGAGGTAAATAGAGTAAGGAAAGGAGGACAAAAGAGGGAAGCGTCAGTTAAAGCTGCACATGGAGAATTACTAGTGGAACCAGTTGAAGTGAGGAAAAGGTATGCCGAGTATTTTGAATCTTTGCTAATTGCAAGAGATGGAAGAGAAGCAGTGATTGAAGCAGTGGTTGATGGAGATAGGTTACCCAGGCCACCCAGGTGGCAGGGAATGAATGAAAGGATTGAGGAAAATGAGGTGATAAAAGCAGTGACACAAATGAGAGCGGGAAAAGCAGAAGGTTTGGATGGTATTGCTGTGGAGTATATAAAGAAGGGTGGAGATGTGATAATAGATTAGTTGGTGAGACATTTCAATGTGTGCTTTATGGTGTCAAGGGTACCAATAGACTGGAAGAGTGCATGCATTGTGCCGTTGTACAAGGGGAAGGGAGATCGGCAGGAGTGTTCAAGTTATAGAGGTATTAGTTTATTATCAGTGGTTGGAAAGCTGTATGGCAGGGTGTTGATAGAGAGGATAGTAACGTGTACGGAAGTGGCAATAGGAGAAGAACAGTGCGGTTTTAGGAGGGGAAGAGGGTGCGTATATCATCAGATGTTTGCAGTAAGACAGTTATGCGAGAAGTATTTAGAGAAGCATAAGGAGATATTTTGGGCTTTTATGGATTTGGAAAAAGCGTGGATCGTGAAGCAATGTGGAAGGTGTTAAGGATTTATGGAATTGGAAGAAATTTGTTGGAAGCAGTTAAGAGTTTTTATGAAGGGAGCAGAGCATGTGTTAGAGTAGGAAATGGTGAGTTGAGTGAATGGTGTGTGATAAAGGTAGGTTTGCGACAGGGTTGTGTATTGTCACCTTGGCTGTTTAATATGTTTATGGATGGTGTGGTGAGGGAGGTGAAAATGAGAACTATGGGAAGAGGATTGGGTTTAGTAGGAAAGAATGGTAGAGATTGGGAGTTGAATCAGTTGCTGTTCGCTGATGACACAGCGTTGGTGGCGGATTCTGGGGAGAAATTGCAGCGGGTAGTCAAAGAGTTTGGAGTGGTTTGTGGGAGAAGGAAACTGAAGGTGAACGTCAATACAAGTAAAGTTATTGGTGTGTAATAGGGGTGATCGTAGGGTGAATCTAGATGTGAGGCTGGATGCGGAAATAGTGGAACAAGTAGAGTGTTTTAAATATCTAGGAGGAACGATAAGCAGGAGTGGAGGTATAGAAGTGGAGGTAAAACAAAGAGTGTGTGAAGGAAGGAAGGATTTCGGAGCAATGGGAAGTATGTGGAAGACGAGAAATCTCGGAATGAAAGTAAAAAGTGCAATGTATCAAGGAATTGTTGTGCCAACAGTGATGTATGGGGCTGAGACATGGGCTCTGAAGAAAAAGGAGAGAAGAAAGCTGGGTGTGATGGAGATGAGCTGCTTGAGGAGTATGTTTGGAGTTACTCGTAGAGACGGATTGAGGAATGAAACGATACATAGGAGAGTGGGGCAGCAGGAACATTTGTCAGCCAGAGTGGACAGAAGGGTGCTGAGCTTGTATGGTTAAGTTGAATGAATGGGAGATGAAAGGCTTACAAAGAGAATATGTGAGTCAGATACAAGGGGAGATAGAAGGGCAGGAAGACCCCTATTGAGATGGGGAGACAGTGTAAGACAAGCTTTGGATGATAAAGGAATTACTATAGATCAGGCAAAGGAAGTGGTAATAAACAGGAATGAATGGAGAATGCTTGTGAATAGTTGAGTGAACACGTGGTCATTTGGGGGAAGGGGTCGGGCGCAAGTTTGACTAGATAATAGTCCATCAGGCGCCTGGCCCGGGGAGACGATTAATATGAAGGGTACGCCTGGAAGTGTGGTGGGCCGGCTTGTGGCTTCGGCTCCGCTTCATGTCTGTCAGCCGAGATCGGAACCTCTCCGGGTGGTCGGGGGCCGGGGTAGTGCTGGAGCGACCTTGGTGACCCTGGTCTCTGGGTCTTCTCCTGGGTGACCTAGATGTGTGTGAATTTGTGTTTTGTCTGTGTTTGTTCGTTGTTTTATGTTGTGGGTGAATGTTAACTCTCTCTAAATAGTTAGGTAGATTCAATTATTGCATGCAAAATTTAACAAATGTATAGGCATGCATATGATACGGTATGTTTTAGGTTCTGTCCGTTCACAATACCTTGATACCAAAGGAATATCCAGTTTATATTATAGGAAAACTAAAAAGAGTAAGTAGTGATATGTTGACTAAAACTAATTGCCTCAATTTAATATTCCCATTAACAAGATGCACTGATGTATAAAATTATAATTTATGTTATATTGAACAGTTACTGGCTTTATCGTGAAACAAAATTAATATCAACGGAGATCGCCAATATAGTAATCATATTACCAATTAGACTACAATTTCGCTCTAAAATTGCAGCTTTATATGTCTGGCTACATGATTGATTATATTCCACCTTATAATTTGGTATCATAGTATTTCTTGGAAGATTATGTTTAGCAGTACAGCTCTATTAACTTGATGACAACTTTAGCCTTGTATGCACCGGGGTTGCCGTTTAGTAATCAGAAATATAACTATCTTAATTAGTTTTCTGCCCACAGTTCGCTCAAAGACAACTGCAGAGGTTGAAGTAACTAAACTAAAGTTTCTAAACACCGCTGATGGTCACAAAGGCTTTTAAGTATCCCAGACAGGGTACAAATTGCGTCCTTGCACGCGAAAGGGTTAAACTTAACAAATTGTCTAATTGCAGTGTTACTTCATTCAATTTTGATAACGACAAGGCAGTTTTGATGGAGCTTAATACATATCTGTGGGAGTCATTAGGCTAATTGAGTGTACCCTTTTCATTCCTAGAGGTCCTTCTTGTGCTAAATATAGGGGCTTTCTCACATGCCCTATTTTTGTTCGGCGAATACCTCCCGACTGATTTTCCATAAGAATAGGCCCGATTGTTGGGTTTGTGACCGGTATTTTGATTTTTTGTTAGTAGCAACATGCAACTTGTCGGATGTGCAATCCCCGACATGTCATTGATTATTCAGCGACCTGTCCCAATAATTTCTGCAACATAGATCGAAAACCTCCGACAGCTGTCAAATTTGATTTTCAGCAACTCCAACCAAGGTCGACTACATGCAACCATTCGATGATTTGTCTGCAAGTTTTCACATACACAATCAACGGCTTATCGGCGACAAGTCTCGGACGTCAACCGACAATAAGGGAATCGTAGTAAATATGCGTGTGATATTTCCGGCAGGTGGTCATGTGTCTACGAGAACCTAATTAAGGAGATGGAAACACACACACACAAAGACACACACTCACACAGACACCCACCCATCCACAGACACACCTTCTAACACACCCACACACGCACCCACACACACAGACACGTACGCACTTGAATCATTGTTGGTCTCATGTTCCCAAAAATGTAAAAGTAGTGTCTGTACTCTCAACTCACCACCTCGACACACTGAAGCAGTTTGCAACAAATTGCTTCATCATCCAAGGCACAGAAATCTACTCCCACCAGATGAACCCAGACCTATTCGTGCAGCCCGCCGCTTCAACGAAATACAGCTTATAAAAGATAGAACAAATAGATTAAAAAACAGCCCAATCCCAGGCGTGGTAAACATTATGAATATCATGTAAAGGCTGTCTCTCATCATTAAACAATTTAGCTGTACACATACCAATGTTTCGTTAATAAAATGTATTTGCAAATTACCTAGTCTACATAAATGCTCAGAAGCATGACTGACGCATATGCATATATATATATATATATATATAGTGAGGGCAATCGGTACTAAATAGGACAATAATTGCTCACAAGGTGATGCAAGCATAAAACTTTCCACAATACTTCACAAAGACCTATTTTACAATTTCAGGGCAGGAGCCACCGAGATTTCAGTGTTGCATATCAACGGTTGCTAGGCAAATAATTTTCCTTAGCAACCGGCAGCAACAATGCAGTTTCTGGTAAACTGTGAGGTGCTATGGTTTTTTCTCAACTCCTTGTTCTAAAAAACATGTAGCATTGCATTTGGAGATCATATACAAGAATTATGTGACATAAAATCCAATTTAGGGCAAGTCAGGCTATAAAAATGCCACTCCTAAAGCTTCAGACACTGTTGTCACAGTCACTTTTGCATTTGCAGTAGGCTGTGCATTTTAGATGCGCATCAACACATTTGCAGTCTGTGCATCCTCCTCGGCAAGAACACTTCAGTAGTTCTGGGCAGGTTGCACTGGCTTCGGGCAAGTTAGACCACAGAGGCCTTCACTTTTCTGGGCAAGTCCATCCCCACTCACTTGGAGAGGGCAACTGTCGTTCTGGCACCGTGGTGCAGCCCCAGTGGTGCCCACCTTGTAGTACTGCCCTCTTCATGTGTTGCTGTAGAGCAGCCTTGGTTGGCGGTAGACATGATATCTGACGTCCTTTGTGGATGAACAGATTCTTTCTAACTTCATTGATGGAACGAGAAGTTGCTGTCCTGTCATAGAGTCGAATGGTGAAGTACTCCAGAGAAGCCTCAGTCGCTTCACCAATTTGTTCAGGTGCATTGTGCAGATCATAGAATGTTGCAGTAAATTCATCATGTGCCTCCCACACTTTCCATGCAGTCTTCTTTCCCACCTGGACCAGATGGGACACTGTATCACAATCTGTATAAGCATGGAACACAGGCAGTGCCAAGGATCTTTCTGTACCAAGTGAAGCACATATTTCATGAGCTGGGATGTACCTAAAGTCCTTTCCACAACCAAAGGCAATCCAGAGTTCTATCTGCTGTCTCTGAGCCAGCTTCTGTACGACTGCCACTGCCAATACTACCACGTCAGTGTCCACAGTTCGAACAAGGATCTTGTGGAAGCCCTGCATAACAGCATCACTGACATGCACCATGATCCTCGAGTCTGCCTCCTCATGGTTGCAGGGAGCAATGTTGCTGGTGTCTCGTGTAGGTAAGCATAGCACATTGGCACCATCAGTAACAATGAGAGTCTGGTCTCTTGATGCATTTTCCAGCAGTTCCTTGTTCAGGAATGTAAACAGGTCTGTCTTGTTGTTGGCCAAGCGAAGGAACTGCTGCCAGTTCTTTGGTGTTGGGCTAGACGCCCCAACTCGTCTGCGCTGAATAGGACCAGTGACACGTTGTTCTCTTGTCTGTGACTTGAGGCTGTTATCGAAGTACTGGTCACAGACAACATCCACTCTCAGAGCCTGACTTTGAGCATTGTTTATGTATGGAAGAAAGACCTTGGCAGCATAGTCTCCAAATGTCTTGCAGTCCTCAGGTCTAAGAAAGTGAACAAGTGCCGCACCATCCATGATTCGCACTTCAGTCTCTGGTGTCACATCATTTGATGACCCTACTTTCTTTTCAAGACATTCTATGAGATCAGACTTCTTCCCTGGACGTAGCTGCCCATAGGCAGACAGAGATGGAGGAAATGGGAGGTTTTCATGATTGAAGAAATTGTTCAAGTCACCTTTCCTTGTCTGACATGCAACATACAGACTTGCAAATAGCGAAGATTCACTTTTGAGGAGACTGACTTTGTCCCCTGATTTGTTTGATCGTTTGCCTTGGACATTGAACAGTACCACCTTGTTCCTGGTAATTGTTGCTGTGATTGGCTTAGTATTTGTTCTGAGCCGCTTTTCCACAAATGTTGCATACTGCTCCTGACCCTTTGATGCGAGAGTGGTTAGACACTCGACTGACTGCTCATCCATGATGTCCTTTGTATGGACTTAATTTTGCAAGAAGATTTTCATCTTGTAGATCATGTGTGCATTTCCTCACACGAAAATCTAGTTGAAATGTACAGACTTCGCGGAGGTTCTCCTTTGTTTGCTGCTGGGAACAAAAGAAGCATTTGGGACAATTGCTGCCAACTGTTCCACTTGAGGCAGTATCACCACCACTGCTAGTGCTATGTGTGAAAATTCGTTTTGAAGCAGTCCCATCTTCCTCAGACTTGTGCTTTCGTTTTGCGCGTTCCAGTTTGGTATGTGAAAACTTCTGATAACAAGATTTGTGCCACTTTGCATTCTGTTCTTTCAATGTTAATTGAATACCATTCCCATGGTCAAGTCGTGCCAGATTGATTTTGATTGGCATTGAGTCAAGGTTACTAAACTGTGTGATGTTGTCTACTATGGTTTCATAGCCTCTGTCAGTTGGTGATATGAGAGACTCTTTGGTGTCCAGTTGACAAAAAACACAGATAGTCCAATCAGTTGCTTGAACAGATGAAGATGAGGCACTGGCCATTTCTGTGAATATTCAGTACGTCTTGACTATCACTGTGCGCAGATCAAATATATCAAACTTGCTGAAACTGGAAACAAAATATGATTAAGGCCGAGGGTTTATCCTTTTACCACCTTCATCAAATACATCTGTTGCACACATTCCTTTATGGGATACAACTAGGTTTAGTTTCCCTACACCTAGCCCGATCGTTCATCCAGTGCCATTTAAGTCCTGTGCGATCTGTACACCTTCCGGGTAATTCTTAAGCCCCGTTACCCTTGGCTCGGCTCTCCCGCGCTGGCACATCCTGTCAATTCAAGCGCGGCAATCTAACTACATCTACCAACTACAAACTACAGTTTAGTAGCTAGTGGATTTGGGGCTGTTAGATAGAATTTGGGACACTGATCTAGATATACTAGTACTTATTAAAGTACTAGTATATCTAGATCAGCTGGCACTGAACCCCATGCTGAGTTACACAGCAGTGATGTCACCAGTGTGCCCTGGTTGTGTGCTGACATTCACTCTATTATATAGATATATATGCTTTTATACATCTTTTGAACCATTTTAGGAGTGAATATAGGAAAATAAATAAAAGTACAAAGTCATAACACTTCATAGTAGTTGAGAAACTGCATCGTTGCTGCCGGTTGCTAAGGAAAATGCTTTGCCTAGCAACCGTTGCTATGCAATACAGAAATCTCGGTGCTCCTGCTCTGAAATTGTAAAGTAGGTCCTTGTGAACATTTCCGGGAAGTTTCATGCTTGTATCACCTTGTGAGCAATTCTTGCACCCATTTCCTTGACTAATAATGTATGTATGAATCTGTCCAATATCTATAGCTGAATTTATGCGAGAATATGTATATAGCCTACAGTATACGTACAGTAAGTGGTAATATATACCATAAATATAAATTTAGCATTATGACTATATTTCTCCATTTCTATCCATATGTATTATCCCATATTACTGTTTCCCAACGAAATATTCCATAAATATATATATGTCTTTCTTCTCCTAATCGAATTCTCCACTGTATCAAATTTAAATGTGAACAAAATATATAATCTTCTCTTCTATAGCCTATGTGATGTCCATTAAAAAATTGCAATAAGATTTTCCAAAATAATTTTCCAAAGACATTTTTTTTGTCAACTTTGATTCATACTGAGATATTCAAACATCCAAATTAGATATGTCATCCTTCCAGACAATTATACATAGCCTATTAAATGTGAACCACGGGACAACAAAATTACCCGATTGTAAAAAAAAAAAATAATAATAATAGTTTAACACCTTATTGGCGGACTAGGCGGGTCTATTTGACCGTACCGCACAGCGTTTTTTTTAACCTAAATAGGGTTGTTTCCGTGCTCATTTTCATGCCTAAATAAGACCCAGAGCGTAAAACAAGTACCGATCCCTGAAAGGGCGTAAACAGAGCTTTCCAATGACACCTGAACCATCCTTGTACGACCACTGGTTCTCTTGCAACGATCGATCGTGCAACACGAATGCAAAAACCCTAAAATAAGGTAATTTCCTAATATAATTCCTTGTGTAGCGAGTGAGAAAGGGGGGAGGAAAGTAGAATACAGTTCAGTATGTCCACGGTGGTCGTGGGGAGCGGTCATAAGGTTACTACGCTCGTCCCACCGCTCAGCTCTCTCTCTCAGCAACATTACGTGCTGAAAATGGCGCTCGACAGCTGTCGTGCACCGCCACTTAGTCCAAATTGATTTAACTCGACATATGTTGCGCGCCGCCAGTTAAGGGTAATCGAGCAAAGGTTTTCTAATACTAAAGACATTTTCAACTTGTATCAGGGGCAAAAATAAGTGGAAACTCAACTGAACACATTTACATTTCTGAATGTGTACAAAACAGGGTTATGTATTCCATTTGTATGTACATGTACTGTATATGTTTTAACTCCCAACCAGCGGGGGTGGGGGGGCATCTCTACAGGCAATTTGCTTCATTCCATGCTCTTGTTCATGCATACCTGTAAGCAATATCCAGAGCGTAATACAATTATATATATATATGTGAAAGTGCAATGATACATCTTTCCAATGACACCTGAATCATCCTTGTAGGACATCAGGTTATAAAGCCAGCCTCCCAGAAGCTGGGTGTGCTCAACCGCCTCAAGGGGTTCTTTACCCCTGCGCAGCTTCTTGCTCTGTACAGGGGCACAGTGCGTCCTTGTATTGAGTATTGTTCACATGTGTGGGGAGGATCCTCTCACACCGCACTACTAGATAAAGTAGAAAGGAAAGCCTTTCGTATCATTAACTCCCGTCCACTCACCAACTCTCTGCAATCTCTCTCTCTTTGCCGCAATGTTGCATCTCTCTCGCTATTCTATCGCTACTACAATAATCACTGTTCCTCGGAGCTTTCCCAGTGTATACCACCTCCTCTACGTAGGGTACGTAGTACCCGCCTTGCAACACAATCCCACCCCTACTCTGTGCAACTCACCAACCCAAGAGTGAAACGCTATTCTCAGACTTTCTTCTATTCAACTGCTGAGCTCTGGAACTCTCTCCCAGTATCAGTCTCTCCCTCTTCCTATGACTTAAATTGCTTCAAAATCCGTGTGTCCAGGCATTTTAGCTCGAACGTCCCTTGATTTCGGCCCTGTCACTCTTTGAAATCTGGGGAGGCACTCGCTGCAGGCAGTTATGCCTTTTGTCTCCCTCATTCACATAGACAAAAACAAAAATCTTGCAACGACCGTGCAACCAAAGGGGAAAATTGCAGAAAATTGGGTATTTTAAAGTTTTTTTCCTTGTTTGAGAGAGGTAGGAGGCGAGGGAGGTATACAGTAGACCCTAGTATATGCTGCGTGGCCGTGAGGACTAGACCAAGCCTGCCTGTCATCCCTGCAGTGTTCGGTCTCTCTCTCATCGCTCATAATGGCCTCAAAATGGCACCTGTCATATGACGGGCGCCGCAGGAGTGGCCAATATTCTCTCTCCCGCCATATGATGGTTGCCGCGAGTTGAGGGTTAATATGGATAGATAATTAATTTGAAAACAAAAATCATGCTGTTAACTTACTAACCAATTAATCTATTTGCTTAACCAACCGTCGAAAGTACTATAGACATTGCCATTCGTCTTATAAGTTATTAGTACCTTAAAGGTGGTAACTTTAACTTGTTTACTGGCCTTTTTTTTTATTGTTTGTGCATGTAACTGCTTACTTATATAGTATATAGCCGAAGTGTTTGATTAATTAGATCGGAGAGCTATGAAAAGCGCATGCCAATAAAACTAATATACATTAAGCTTCGCACCCCATTGAAGCACTCCAATAAAGGAAACAATAAGAATTGAAACATTACAGTATTACGTACATATTATTCATATATTTTAAGCTTTGTATCTCATTAAAGCACTCCAAGAAAGGATACAATAAAAACTGAAGCAATTATTACCATAAATATCATAAATATATTTTAAGCTTCGCACCCTATTGAAGCATTCCAAGCAAGAACAACAAAATTGACGAAACAAAGTCGCAAAAACACTTGGTAGTGAACCAGTATTTATATGTGGCAAAATATCTCGCTAACTAATCAACTGGGTAGCGATCCAGAATCTAGTAGGTAGCAAAATCTCTACCCAGGAACTCTCCGGTAGCGAAACCTGTGGATACTGACCTGATCATCTATTAATGGGCCACCAGCCCTGCCTTAGCGATGCAAGCCATACGGCTGCTTAATCATAAAACAAACATAAGTATAGTTTCCTGAAATTTGGACATTGTAGGCGACCATGTCGCATATTGTCATTGACATGTCTGAAGGTGTCGATGACCTTTCGTTAATGTCGCCAACACTGTCGAGTATAGCATACTAGCATTCGGCCAAGAATGGATAGTTTGTTTGGCTAACATACCACATCTGCCGGGTCATTTTGCCGACTGGTCATTCGACGAGTTGCGTGGATTTTCACTGCGTCGCCAACAAGTTGAGCTTGGTTGGGCTTGTTCGTAAAGGTTATTTTCGTGCGACACCCTCTCCACCACATCGGAATGTCGTCGTTTAGTTGCCGATCACTCACAGACACGTGACCGACACTCCTCAACCGTCGGGCACGTAACCGACATTCATTTTTTTTTTTTTTTTTTTTTAATTTCCAAAAATCAGCATGATTCTCATGACCACGTTCCCAGCTCCTCAGAACTCCAGCAACCATTCAGGGACCACAGATGATCATGGACGAATTATATCTGACAAGACGAGACAAGGGCCGAAAATGGCATGTCGGTTCTTGTCGACGACAATAATCGTGTATGTGGGAAAGCACCTTAAGATCATCTTAATTATAGCCTGAATAAAGGTAGGTTGTAAATTAAAAAGACTATTTTTATCTACACACACAATAGATTATCTCTGAAGTCAGTGTATTGCTGGATGATATAATCTAACCCCTCCAAAGAGGGTTGATAAGCAGGGATAGGGGAAGACACGAGAATAGAATAATATCATGGGTAAAGGCGCTCACACTCGCCCACGTGGGTAGACAAGCACGCCAATAATAGGCTTACTAACAGAGCATGTACGTGGTTGTGGGGGTGCCTGGCGCTCGCTGTGGTTGGCGTGGGCATGGGTGGAAGTGACCACACCTATGCCATATATGGGTACTTCATGGGGTGGTGGGTCACACGTGTGTGGCCCAGACAGAACAGTAAATTTACTTTCAACCTTACCTTGCTTCCCATTTCCCGTTGCATCTCTCGCGCTTTTATCTGTCACTTATATTTTGCTCGAGATCCTCCACCATTTTCTTCAAGTCAAGGAATTCACCTTCAAACTCACTATCTAACCCACTCTCACCACTAGAAAAAACTGAAACGTCTTGTTCACAATCAATAGCACTATCGCTGAGGCCTTTGGTGGGCCACTGCTTACGTCAAAGTGGCCTATCAGGTGAAGGCACTGTGGTGCATGACTGATCGGACGAGGTAGAAGTGCATGCTTCCATGACTGAGGCTACTGAGAGAGTGAAAGACTGTGAGGGAGTCATTTTAGAATCATAGCAGGATAAGCTCACCTGATAAGGATTTTGCCTGTACTGTAAATATTAAAGGGCCAGCCGTGGAGGTTCTCTCATATCACCATATGGAGAGATATATACTTTGATGTAATGTTATATTATAATAGAGTTTAGGTCGCACTTAGTTAACCCTTATCCTGTGGGTAAAGTACCTATACGTTCCGTGTTTATTCAATGGGGACGTGCGGGCAACATACCCATATGTTCCATGTTCATTGAATGAAGAGGTGAAGGCGATGTACCCACACATTTTGTATTTCCCGCCATACAAAATGCTCCGGAATGACATCTGGTGTCTCAGCTACTTTGTATTATATTTCTTGATTACTGTATCTATCCAAATATATGTCATATCGTATATTGTATGTGTAGAATTGTATATGTATTGCTGTGCTACTAATAATCATAGAGCTAATCTACACCCAACTTTGAGATAAATTATCACATCAAGTACTTAACTCAAAATAATCGAAAACTAAAGCCAGGTCACAACACGTGGTATAAAATAATAATACACTGACTAAAGCCAAGGTTGCACAGTATTCCTATTAATTTCAGTCTAGCCTAATGCTGACAAATTTCTGGCAAGCTTTCAATTTAGCGGATTCGGAAATAGGAGCTGTGGTACCATATTGTGTTGTTAGTTATTTTGGACGGTGAGTTATATAAAAATACAATTTTAGGATCTTGGGATGAGTTGCAAAATATTGTTTGCGGTGGATGAATTGTGGAGGACAGATGTATATACTGTATAGTGATTGGCGTTAAACAGTGTTTTAGTTTATAGTATGCTGGATATTGTGCTTTCTTTCTATGTGGATGAGGGAGACAAAAAACAGAACTGCCTGTGACAAGTGCATCTCCCAGAGTTGAAAGAGTGACAGAGCCAAAATCAAGGAACGTTCGAGCCAAAATGCTTGGAAACACAGAGTTTGAAGCAATTTAAGTCATAGGATGAGGGGAGGATGGATTCAGGAGTTCCAGAACTCAGTTGTTGAATAGCAGAAATTATGGGGATATCGTTTCACTCTTGGGTTGGAGAGTTGCACAGAGTAGGGGTGGGCTTGTGTTGCAAGATGGGTGCTATGTACTCTACGTAGAGGAGTTAGCATACATTGAGAGAGGAACACTGATTATCGTAATAGCGGTAGAATAGCGAGAGAGATGCAATTATGCGGCGAAGAGAGAGACATGGCATAGAGTCGGTGAGTGGATGTGAGTTAATGAGATGAAAGGATTTCTTTTATACTTTGTCAAAAAGTGCTGTGTGAGAGAATCCTCCCCACACATGCGAACAATACTCAATACATGGATGCACTGTGCCCCTGTACAGAACAAGAAGTTAGCAATGTTACAAACTATTATTCAATCAATGTCATCCTTAAAACTAGTTGGCTAGATATTTACGCGCAATCAAAAGCATGCTGTCGACGAGGTGAATATCTAATTAATAACTGTAGTTTCCTTATAACAAAAATAGTATTTCATGAGTCTGGGCTGAAGCCCTTCTCTAACTCTTTCTTCAGCTAGGTCTAACCTATTTTGTAAATGCTAAATCCCGGAAAACTGCTCAGGTAAACCCAGTTATCTCAATTATATGGGCGTTATCAATGATTTCCCCTTATAGCTTTATCCTGAAGAACTCCCACTTAATATCTAACATATCTTTACTTAATATCCTATAAGATCCTATACTATTTCTAACTGACTGGGAGTGCCTTTGCTAACAATAACAGCTATATTTCTCAACACATCATCTCTTTATTTCATCATTTGTCTAATCAGTTTTTATTTTGACGTTCTATAAGAACACATAGATTTTATTGTTGGAACACAAAGCCGCTCTAGCAGACAGGAGATATCTTCTGTCTTTCTTCACCACTTCAAAGCTGGCCAATACATCAGGTCCCTCTTCTCGGTACCACCTACCACCTGGTGACACTCTTGAATCGCTTGACTTATTGTGTGAAGGCTAGCGTTGTGTCGGCAGGCATCAGGATATTGCATGTGTATCTGTACCAAGGATGGGAGGTGTACTGGGTCCCAGCTCGTCTACTGTTCAGTAGAGCTCGGTTGCTGGAGGTCAGGAACAGACTTATTTATCTCCCCATGGATGCCTAGGTGAGCAAGGGGGGTGTGTCTGTTAAGAGCGTATACCTATGTGATCCGGGCAGGTGCCCGCCCACCTCCCTTTATACCCCTCCCTCACGGAACGGGGCCCTGTGAATGGGCAAGCCGCGCGCTCGGGAGGAGCTACACCAGCCCACTCGCTTCGACACTTAAACTTCCCCTCCTGCTTTACTTATTCATAATATTTTCCTGGACGCTTATTATAGATGTTCTGTAGTGGCTGACGGGAGTGGTGGCACCACTGTAATAGAACGTTTACGACCAGGATAAAATATACGGGTGTGAACTGGGAGCTAGTTATGAGGCAAGCGTTTAAAGGGAAATGAGAGTTGATCTTTGTGCTGTGTCACAGGAAGCTGGTGATTGGTCGAGTGCGGGTGAGTGTCAGGGTGTTCTCCGTGACAAGATTTAAAGGGTAAACCTTGCTTACCCACCTGAGCTAATCCCATCTCCTGATTGGCGGACGGAATTACGCCTTCAATGGTTATGTGGTCTTTCCAAGTGAGATCAGAAGAAAGGGAGACATCGAGGATACTGAGAGAAGATGAGGGGCTGACGTGTGTATTGTTGATGTATAAGGGCCTGTGGGAGTTCTTGACGGGTAGATAAATGGAGAAATTGGGTTTTGGAAGCATTGAAAGCTTCAACATTTGTTCTGCCCTAAATGGAAATGGTTGATAGGTCAGATGATAAGTGTTCTATGGCATCACCACATGAATTTTTAAGTGATTTCTTGCTGGGGGTTCTGAAAACCTAGTTGAATAGTGTAAGGTATAGTCATCAGCATATGAATGGATAGGACTGGAGGTACAGTTGAGAAGATCATTAACCCTCTCCGACATATGACGCGATGTTGAACCTATTAGGGATAATTTAAAGCCTTTGTTACCATCAGGGGTATTTAGAAACCTTTAGTTTAGTTACTTCAACCTCTGCAGTTGTCTTTGAGTTAGCTGTGGGCAGAAAACTAATTTTGGAGAGGTAATTATAAGAGTGAGAGAACTCTATTTCTTATTGCTAATCTGGCCCTGAGGAACACTGGAGTTGATAGATTGAGGAAGTGAACGATGGACATCCACAACCACAGCCATGGAATGGCCAGCAAGGAAATTAAAGGCACAGATACAGGGATAGAAACCAAAGGAGGGTAGTTTAGAAATCAGAGATTTGTGCCAGATACTATCAAAGGCCTTCGATATGTATAGCACAATAGAAAATGTCTCACCAAAGTCCCGAAAGGTGGATCACCAAGAGTTAGCAGAGCGACCCCTAAGGACATACTGGCGATCTGAGAGAAGATTATGGGAAGAGAGATGCTTAACCTCTCTGCGGCGCACAGGTTTTTTTTTACAGGGTCATCTGTGCGCATGTATGATGATTTTGGGACCCATTGCCAATTTCGATAAAAAGTACATCAGCGTGTAGGGAATGTTTGCGTGCATCGGCCCATATATATTTGACCCCCCAAAAATGTCTGGGGGGGGGGGGGGAGGAACGGTCCGTAGTTGAAAAATGTGAAGTGAATGGCACCGCGCGGCTAGATTGTCATCGAGCGGCGAGATTTCCCTGCCGAATTTTCACGCGCCCAGGGGATAGAACCAGAGGGAGGAGGGGGTGGGTTACCGCGTATTATCACGTATATCTCCTTTTTTGATCCCTTTTAGGCTATGTAGAGTACGTATACGTGTGTAGGCCACCCATATAACAATGAATATGCCTCATAGTGACCAAAAATTGCAATATATAAGGGAATTATAAAATAATTTTTAGGCGGGAATGAAGATGGGTTGGAGGTTTGGCCGCAATTTATGAGCTGAGAGTGTGGTTTGCGCTATAATATTACGTATATCTCGTACTTAGAGCACTGTCATGCTATAATACAGACTTGTACGTATGTAGACGTGCCATATATCAATATATATACCGCATATAGACCAATTCATGCGATATTTACTATTTACGCACATTATCAATGAGTTTCTAGCAGACGGAAGCCTAAAAGGGTGGCTGGGGGTGGGAATGAAAGGGGGAGAGGGTGTGTTACGCCATAAATATCACTTATATCGTGTACTTAGAGCACTGTCATGCTATAATACAGACTTGTACGTATGTAGACGTGCCATATATCAATATATATACCGCATATAGACCAATTCATGCGATATTTACGCACATTATCAATGAGTTTCTAGCAGACGGAAGCCTAAAAGGGTGGGTGGGGGTGGGTGGGTGGGAGGGAGGCAGGGAGTGAGTCGTGGAGAGAGTGAAGGCAGTAAACATATGCAGCTGTGTGATAATTGTGGAGGCGCCCCAGGCGTATGGATGTCTTGGGATTTTGAACCTTATGTCTAGGAGGTGTCTGGTGTTCGTTGCCACCAAGAGGTCTACAATAACATGAGTCAGGAATGGAGGGAGAGAGAAAGTGAGACATGCGTATGTCGTACGTATAAATGGACTTCAGAATTGCATTTTATGCAAGCAGACATTGCATTTTAGACACATGTGAAGTACCACAGAAACATGTAGGCCATTGACTGTAAATAAAGTACTTTATTATAGACCAGGAACGAGGGTGGTCAGTAAACATCGGCTTAACCTTTTTTGATAGAGAGCTAAATATAAACTGGTGTCGCCTTACACTTGCGAAATGGTAGATTGCCACCAGAAAACTTATATTTATTTATTTCCAAGCAATATGCAATCTAAATGTATATTCGAGACCTACTGCAAGTATTTGTATGACAGTCATGACTATGTATAATCCAATATACGCGCGTAAGGGCATAGGCGAGACATAAGAAAGATGGTTGAGCAATTTTCGACACCCACACAGTTATTATTCACTATTATTTACAATATTATACAATACAAATGCATTTGTGAAGAGTATTTTATGCATTATTGTATTTATACAAATTTTGTTCCCAGAGAGAGCTGCTGTGGCTGGAGGGAGCAGCAAGGGTCACCCAGTGACCGCTTGACCGTGTGATAATGACTGGAGTCACACTGAGAGGGGCAATTTTGCTGAGTGTTTGAGCAATTTTTGACAGAATAAAGTTATATAATTACTAATTCTTGACAGACAAACTTTTATAAACCTTGGCATGATATAATTGATAATCCCATCAATTTACAAACGTAAATTGGTGGGATAATTCATTTTTTTGTTTTTATATTGTCATTTCAATTGTAGACACAAAGTTTTGAGTGATATTTGGTATGAGCTCCTGTGGCATGGTTGGTAAGGTCGCGGACTGGAAAACTCAAAGTGTGGTAGGGTAGTGGGATCGAATCCAACAGGGAGTTATGGGGAAGGTTTTATACTGTTTAGAAATTGTTTGATAAATTTTTGTTTTTACATGATCATGCCATTGTATTCAAACAATATGAAATATTCATAGAATATATCATATTGTAAGAATGCAATGACATGACCTTGTTTTTTTTTTCTTTTTTATTGTTTTTTTTTATTATCTTAGTAGGTTTGACAGGATTTATTGAAACATTTATTTTTGTACAAGTCATTTGAGGTAAGAAAATATATACACATTACTTAGGCTATAACAAACATATGTATTGATATACTAAAAAAAGAAGGCATCTTACATGTAAATCTTTGAAACTTATAAACTAAATAATGAAACATACAATTATATAATGTAAAAGCTATATCACAGGGACATCTTTGGAACTTATGCATTATATAATATATATGTTACATTATGAGGTAGCGTGATCAATTAGGTCAGGTCAGGTAAGGTAGGGCGCGAGTCCATGGCAGGGCAGGGCAGGGGGCGAGTCCAGGGCAGGGCACGGGGCGAGTCCAGGGCAGGGCAGGGCAGAGGGCGACACTCAGTAGTTCTTGAAGGTGTGGTAGTCCCTGAAGCAGTCACCCAAGCAGAGTGCAACTTTGCACTCTGCGCACATTGAGGTGACTCTTTTGGTGGCGTGGGGTTTTCTCACACTGGAGCTGCAGACGTGGCACTGCACCTGCCTGTGACGAGTGCCAATCAGCTCGGTGTTGGTTGGGTAGTGTCTTTCGACACCCAGCTGGATGCGGTCAGGAACGTGATCCCCACGGCATGCCGTACGTCTGTGAGTGGTGGTGCCATACTTCTCCAGGAGTTGGTATGCCACGTTATAGACGAACTCCCGGAATTTCAGCTTCTGGTTTGGGGACATCTCCCTCTTCACCAACCACAAGTTGTAGGCGTTGAGCATCGTGATGTCAACTAGGTGGAGGAAGAGCTTGTGATACCACTTCACAGTCTTCCTCAGACACTCAACGCCTGACAGCTGACAGTCAGACTTGTCCACCATGCGCATGTTCTTGGTATAGTCCACTACCATGTTGGGCTTGTAGATGGTCTTCCTGGTTTTGTAGTGGATTTTGTCAGAGTCCATCTGGGCACCTGTGTGGACGGTGGAAAGCAGGTGGACGTCTTGTTTGTCCTTCCACTTCAGGGCTATCACTTTCCCAGACTTTTCTAGCTGCTTGTATTTCTGCCCCTTTCGTCGCCTTCTTCGGACATGCCTCTCGCGGTGTTCCTGGGCCAGGTCGTCTTCAGAAGGTGTGTCACTGGAGGAGGCATCTGTAAGAGGAATGACATTACCGGTGAACTTAGGCATAAACTTTCTTGTCTTTCTGACAGTCCCACATGACCCCGTTTGGTTGTCATGAAGAAACTGGCAGAGAGCAGGAGAAGTATACCAGTTGTCAGTGTAGATGATGTGGCCTTTGCCCAGGTAAGGTGCCAACATTTTCCTGATGATGGCACCTGACATGCCCATGGGGTCACCGGCAGCGGCTTTCGGTATGTCAATGTCAGTTTCTGTATACACGATCATGTCAAGCACTATTCCAGTTTCACAGTCACACAAAACGAAGACCTTGATTCCGAACCTATGCCTTTTCAAGGGGATATACTGCTTGAAAACAAGACGTCCTTTGAAGAGCACGAGCGACTCATCAATCACCAAATTGAGGAAGGGGTAAAAGTATTTCCTATACCTCTCCAACAACATGGTGAACACATCCCGAACTTTCCATATCCTGTCAATCCTGTTAGGATTGTCGTTGTCTGCAAAGTGCATAAATCTTAGCAGCAACAAAAATCTGTCACGAGTCATGAACTTATTGAAAGTTGGGGTGGCGATGAGAGGGTCGTGCTTCCAGTAGTGTTGCAACACATGCTTCTTGCAAAGAGGCATGAGGAACAACAAGGCAAAGAACGTCATGAATTCATCTACAGTCGTATCCACCCAGCCTCGTATTCTCGCTTTTGGAGAAATTACATCCAATCTGCCAAACACCCACCTGTAGTAGGCGTTTGTTTGGGCAACGATGTAAGTCATTACCTCAAAATCGAAAAAAGCGAGGAAGAAGTCGCTTTCGTTCGCGTGCTCGTCACAGGGCCAGTCATCAGTTGTACCTGACGTCCCAGGATTGAACTGGGGCACGTCAGGTACAAAATTGACCCCGTCAGACCAATCGAACGAAGGCATGCCAGGGATCGGAATGTCGTCTGCGTCTGCTTCTGCGTCTGAAATATCGCTTCCATGGTCGCGATACAACACAGCATCATCATCACCCTCCTCTTCACTTGACAGACGCCCTTCCTCATTCTCGTCACCGACGTCGGACTCACTCCCACTGTCCACTCCCAAATCCCCCCACCCTTGGTCCTGTGCTAGGGCTTCGTCGTCGAAACCCGGGCTGCCAATGCCCTGCGAATCACCATCAAACAGCAGGGCGGCATACTTGGATGGTGTCAGAGTTTTTCGGGTCACTCTAGCACGTACGGGAGTCTTATGGACAGGGGCAGAAGGGCCGGCAGGGGCGGCGGCAGGGGCGGCAGTGGTGCGTGGTCTTGTGGCCCTGGAGGCAGGCAAGATGATGGTGGTGCCTGTCGCACTTTTCTCTTTCCCTGTTCCTTGGGCAGGGGCAGCAGGGGCAGCAGGGGCAGTAGGGGCAGCAGGGCCGGCAGGGACAGCAGGGCCAGCAGGGCCGGCAGGGCCAGCAGTCGCTTTCCCTCTCCCTTTCCCCTTCCCCTTCCCCTTCCCTTTTCCTTGGGCAGGGGCAGCAGGGGTGGCAGGGGCAGCAGGGGCGGCAGGGGTAGAAGGGGCAGCCGGGCCAGGGGCAGCTGGTGGTGGTGGTGGTAGGGTCACTGTGGCTGGCGTACGGGTTCTCTTCCCTACGCCCGAGCCTTTGATTTTTCCTGCCCCCGCAGGTTCTGCAGCCCTAGGGCGGCCTCCTGCGTCGCTGGCAGGGGTGGCAGTGGTGGTGGTAGTGGTTGTTGCAGTGGCCTGGGTCGTGGTGGCAGTGTCCCGAAACACCAATGACCTCTGTACCTTTGCCGTGCTTGCACGTGTTTTCCGTGCTTTGGGTGCTGGTGTTTCGTCCTCCGAGCTGTAGGGCGTGTCGTACTGGTAGCTAGGGTCTTTAGCAGCCACCCTCTGCCTTCCACGGCGGCTGACACCACCAAAGGAGGGCTGGTTGTGTCATCAGGGAGCGAGCGTGAGGGACGTGTGGGCTCCATGACTAGTGCTTGGTTACTGGCGCGGTGGTGCTTGTACGAGTGCGGGGCGTGCGTGTGGCGGGGTGGTTTCGAGAGTTGACATGTAGTACTATACCCACACCAATTTTTAGCCGCCTGCCTATAAACGCGCGGTTTTGGTACGCGTTCAAAAGCTCTGCTCTTAAGAGTCTTCCCGCAGTCCGCCGGGGGAACTCTTAAGAGTCTCCCCGCAGCTCCCGGGTTAAGAAATTTTGAAGTAAGAATAGTTTTAAATACTTTGGAGATGCAAGAAATTAGAGCAATTGGACGATAGTTGGAGGGTTGAGAGTAGTCACCCTTCTTTGGGACAGGTTGAATAAGAGCAAACTTCCAGCAAGAGGGGAAGACGTTAGAGGAGAGACAGAGACGGAAGCACAGTTTTTTAGTACAACATGAGGAACACCATCCAGACTGTATGCCTTCCTAGTATTAAGCCCAGAGAAGGTAGAAAGAACATTTTTAGAAGAGATTAGGATATTAGGCATGAGTAAGTGAGACGGGGGTGGAGAGAGAGGAATAGCACCGGAATCATCCAAGGTGGAGTTTTTAGCGAAAGTTTGAGCGAAGAATTCAACTTTGTCAGAGGAAGAAATGGCGGTAGTGCTGTCAGAGTTGGAAAGGGGAGGGAAAGACGATGAAGAAAAAATATTGGAGAGGTTTTCGGGTAGATGCCAGAAAGGTTGGGAAGAGCTAGAGTTGGATAGTTCAGTGCATATATTGTTGATGAAAGAGTGTTTGGCAAGTCAAAGAACAGATTTGGTTTGATTCCGGACAGAAGCATAGGAAGAATGAGATTCTTGAGTTTGAAGGCGTTGGTATCGTTTGAATGCTTCCTCCTTATTGCAGACAGCAAGCAGTAGAACACGATTTGTTTGCATTAGTCTGAGAGAAAAAAAATGGAATGTATGCCTCCATGCCCGAGAAAATTTTCTCGGTAATGTCCTGGTGTGTAATCGTACAATTATTTTATTTACATTTCTAAAATAATAATACTGTCATATTAAAGGTTGGTTTGTAATGGCAAATGCAGTGGATATTATGTTGTAGTCAATGTTGTATAGTAGTGCATTAAATGTTGTAGTAATGTTATGTTGAGGTAAATGTTGTATTGTATTGAATGTTGTAGTGACAATGGATGTTGGAGTGAATGCTACTGCTACGTATATATTACCACACAGCAACTTTCTATTAGACACAAACTTTACTATATATGGTAAATATATATTTTAGATCACGTATGTTACATTTTAATATTTTCCTTTGTTTAATCAGATCCTTGATTCATTGGTCTGCAAATGCAGTTTTACCTAATATTTAGCAATGTTAAAACATGCCTCCCGAAAGCATATTTTGTCATTGCCTTAACCGAACCTGGGGGCTGCCACCCCCAGACAATGGTTATACCATTGATATAGAGGATGACAAAATACTAAGCATACATTGGAAAAGTGATAACAATTAGTTCTCCACTTATCCAAGATGGCCACCTTCTTTCCTTCTAACCTTATTTAACCCAGAAAGTCTAATGAAATATATGCAATTTTGCGGTGGTAAAAACACATATTGCGGTGACTAATACTGTAAGACAATGCTAAAGAAAACACATGGAGAATTATATCCCATTCGTGACAAAAAAAAAAAAAAAAAAAAAAAAAAAAAATATATATATATATATAATTATATATTGTTATGTTTTATGGGCGAGGTGAAATGACACAAACAATATATTAAATATGAAATTCAAGACTAATGCCAACTTGCACCTCAAAATATCCAGGTTCAAGGAAAACTAGATTACAAATTCTAAGTTTAATAAAATTAAGTATATAATGTAACAAATAAAATCAGTCTCTTCAGGACGAGAAATAAGAATATATAATGCAATAAGATTATTAGGAAAAATGCAAGTGAAAACATAAATAACTATATACCTTTACTGAAACAATGCAAGGTAAAAATAACTATATCGCATAAGAATTAAAATGTTCTCAAGATTACTGGAAATGGTTAATAACTGTTTAATAACTTAAGGGAATGCACAACACGTTAATAAAAGCAAGACAAGTAATTAGTACAACTATTTAAATGTGAATTAAACACTTAAGGGGAGATCTCCACTTAGGGGATTTTTTTCTTGACCCCTTTCTCCCTCATGTTTAGCCCCATTGCTTTTGATATTATAAAACGTTTGCCCCATTAGTTTAGCGATTTTAAGAACTTTCACCCCATATTAAGACCTTTCGTGCCATTCAGGTGTCAATTTTATCCGGGCGAGCGATAGCGAGCCTGTAATTTAAGAGGAACCGGCCTTTGGCCGGGAAATTTTTCTATTGAAAAATTTACAAATACATTTTGAAAGGGACTCAAGGGGGTGTAATTATAAGCTTGATGGAGGTCTAGGGAACGAACTAAATACCTCCCATTAAGTATCACTTGAGATAATATTCGTTATGAAACTTACAATACTAATGATAAAGCAATCAAAAGGAAATAAAGAAATTATATTAAGTCACAGTAAACTTAATAATAATTAATTATAAACTGATCACTAGAATTATGAATTATTTAGAAATTAGCCTACAAATGAAATAGCACTGAAATATATATAATAAGCAAACAATAATAATAATGCTAAATACACTATTATATTCAATGTACTCAACACTCAGGAACACAGGAAATGATTGCAGGTTACTATATCTTGATGGAGGCCAGAGCAATAATTATATCACTTCACAAGGTATATATGACTATGTACAGAGCAAGAGAGAGGTGTGTGCGCGATGCTAAGGTCGGGTCAGTCTCGAATCGAAACTGAAAGGACTCAGGGGGTATATAATATTTCACCAGTGAATCTGGAATTTTCTACTACACACGTGAATGAAATGACGCAACGCTGGGAGAGACAGACTGAATCCCGACAGGTCTAGAACTCTCGAGAAGCAAGCAAATAAGGGGTAAACTAAAATATTATACTAATCTGGCTTATATAATCAATATTGATTCTGGATTACATAACACCTACCCCCTAAAGAAAGAAATTTACAGTGGAAATGTCTATACTTTAAAACAATTAGGCTACAATCTAGACAAGCAATCTGTACTCACATTTTCTTTCCCTTTAATATGCCTTATATCTAAAGGATATTCTTGAAGAAGCAGACCCCACCTGGTCAATCTCTGATTTGTATCTTTAAATTTACTAAGAAATTTCAGTGGGTTGTGATCAGTATAAATAACAATAGGATCTGGGCCTGCACACACATATAAAGAACAATGTTGCAATCCCAAAATCAGAGCCAAAAGTTCCTTCTCAATAATTGAATAATTCTTTTGGGGTGGAGTGAACTTCTTGCTGTAATAAGATACAGGATGTTCAATACCATGGTCATCCTCCTGCAACAAAACTGCCCCAGCTCCTGTACCACTAGCATCCACAGCCATTTTAAAGGCTTTAGAAAAGTTAGGGGTGGAAAGCACTGGCTGACTCAACAGGATAGCTTTGAGTTTGTTGAAAGAGGATTCACATGCTTCATTCCACTCAAATTTAACTCCCTTTTTCAGAAGATCTGTGAGTGGTGACACAAGGATTGAGAAATTTAGAACAAACCGGCGGTAGTATCCTACCATACCGAGACAGAATCTTTGCAATTCTTTTCTATTTTTAGCTGTCTGGAAAGATCACTTATCACCTGAACTTTAGCCCCAGGTGGCACAACTTGTCCATTACCAATCACATAACCAAGATACTGGACTTTAGCTTGACCAAATTCACATTTTGAATGATTTGCAACAAGATTAGCCTGAACCAAACGATCAAGAAAGTTATTGACATGGTATAGATGATCTTTCCAGGTGTCACTAAAGATCATTACATCACCAATATATACAACACATCCTTCCAAACCCTCGGTTACAATGTTCATGAGTTTTTGAAATGTTGCAGGTGCCTTTTTCATACCATACGGCACCACAGAACATGCAAAAGTCTTACCAAGAGTTACAAAACATGAGATATCCCTAGCACGCTGAGTCACAGGTACTTGCCAATATCCCTTTAACAAGTCAAACTTACTGATGTACTGTGCCTTTCCAATCCTATCTATACAATCTTCCATGCGAGGTATTGGGTAGGTGTCTGTTTTGGTGATCTGGTTAACACGTCGATAGTCAATACAGAGCCGTTGTGATCCACCTGGTTTAGGAACTAAGGTGACAGGAGAACTCCACTCACTTTGGCAGGGCTCAATCATCTTTTGGGTGAGTAGGTAGTCAATCTCCTTCTGGATCAGGGGAACCTTCAAGGGATTCACACGGTAGGCTGGCAGCTTAATTGGCTTCGCATCTACAACATCAACATTGTGCCAAGAGAAGTTGTTTACTAGGCTGTGGCAGTACGTCTGCACGTTTGTTGATTCTCCAGGCCTGATGTACGGGGTAGAATCCGGCATGGAGGCTGGAGACAGTGCAAGGCTCAAATTGGCTCCCTACCGTATAAATCCTGCTCGACAGCCTGTTGTGAAAGCAGAGCTGGACTACATGTTGAAGAAGGGTCTGAGGGATAAGGGATATCGTGAGTGGTCGTTGCCCGTGACTGTGCAACCTGAGCTAAGTGGCAAGACCCGTGTGTGTGTTGATTGCAAGAGTGTGTGTGCATTATTCCTGACAGACGCCTATACCTTACCCAGAGTTGACGACCCCATAGACCGCATCGGGGCTGCCTCATTTATCACGAAGGTAGAACTAGTGAAAGGTTATTGGCAGGCCCCGTTGCCGAAAAGAGCGAAGAGAAGTGCCAGTCTTGTGATGGACTGGGCAGTTTATCAGTGCCAGGTGTGGTTTTGCTGCCGGAACACAAGTTGGATGTGTGGCATGTTAAGGGCACTGATAATGTTCTGGCTGATTGTTTGTCACTGGAGGGTATGTCTTAAGGAGCATCCTCGCCGTTCAGTCAGTGTTTGTTTGAGAGTGGAGAAAAATTAGGCTTGCCCCTGTAGTGCAATGCCGCCAAAAACACTATTACAAATATAAAAACCTCACATACAAACTCTTTCTTTTTGATAGTATATAAGTGCAGTATATCACAGCAAGCATCTAAGACACTCTGAGTTGTTGTCTTAGTAGGCTAGGCTTGGTGAAACTTGCTCGTTGAGCGTGATATAATTATTATGATACTATTATTTTGGGGAAGTGTTGTGCAGATTTTTTTTTATAATGCAGTGTTTCATGTTTGTGATCGTGCCTTGTTTTCACAACTTGGGAGAGTAGCTAGGTGATGCGGGGTTGGTGGGCATTCTGTCTGGTCAGATGTGGAGTTCACCTGAGGCTGAAACGTCCCACATCTTGGGCGGGGTGTTACACTGGCCAGCTTGCCAGAATGCACTCGTAACTCGCTAGCTCTCGCCTGGGCAGTGAAATGGGCTACAATAATCGTAGAACGATGTTCTTTCTTTCATAGAGTTCATGTTGTCACAGACAGATCAGTGGTGGTCTTTATTCTTGTCTGTGACCCTTGAGGTATTTTATATCATTGATAGAATATAAGATGCATTGTGTGAAGTTGTAGGGAGAGAGAGAGCGAGCAGCGTGGTGGTAATATGTGCGTGTGTATGTACGTGTGCCTTCCCTCGCTCGCGCAGGCTTTCCCACGCCCTTGATTGGCCGGCGGGCCTGGCTACGTCATAGGACGCTTGCTCTTCATGACGTAGTGGTCTGTGATTGGAGGCCGCTGTCCTGGGAGGGTGGTGCGGGCTCCTGCCCGCGTTTCTCCTGCAGAGCTGAGCACAGCGTGCTTGGTCCTACATGTCCTTTGCAATCTGTCCCCCATATAACCCCCTGTACTACTTTCTCTCTCTCTGAACTTCTTCCTTTTCATCCTTCTCTCTTTATTCAATTACTTATCCATTCTGGTTCTGCATACGATTTCCATAGTCGGCCAGTCGTATTACCAGCACCAGCTCTCCATATATATTTGCACTAGTTTTAGGGATTATTAAAGTCATAGTCATATGGTAGCCTAGTGTTGGGGTGCTTCTAATTATTGAGCTGTTCTTTCCCATTATTTAATGCTAGTCAGTGGAAGGTATCTTTGGTCGTTGTCTGAGTTATGTATGTGGCAAGTCAGAGCCTGTACAACATCGACGAAGCTAGCTAGCCTGTAACCCTTGTGCATATTTTCCTTTGCGAGTGTAGCAGTATAGAGGTAAAGGGCTTTTGCCTACTCTTACCTGAATGATTGTTACCTCATTTTGTTGACCTTTGTGGAGCGCCAGGGCAAGACCAGATACTAGAGATCTGGACTTACCAAGGGAGCCTCCAAGTCACTTAACGAAACATAAGGGAAATCTGTTCAAGGGGAGACAGTAGGCTACGAGCATGCTTGCGCTCTGCCTAGTTTCTTGATACCTTTTATGCCACTGCTAGACTTTATTAGGGAGAAAGACAGCATTGTGTTTATTAACTTTCATTGTGTATGCTTTAGGAATTATTCACGCCTTATTTTAGCCTAGGTTGATGCATAGTGCACAACCCAGTTTGGCTGTTACGTTGGCTAAGGAAGTACTGTTTCTGAGTGGTTATTATTAGTGCTGTCACAGAGTTGTTGCACTCCCTTGGTATATATATGTATCCTACTTATTGGTGTATTTAAGATACACGCTTTGGTGTCCTGCCCCTGCATTATTTCTGTTCTATATTAACGAGCATCTTAGAGCATCAGACCTTTTTTGAAGGTTCTTTATCTGATTGCTGTAGGACTAGACATCCAGTGTTTTCATAGAGCATTGAAGGGTTTAGTGTTGAGTACAGACTCACACTAAAGTTAACGTAAGCATATATTCCTTTATTAAATCTTATGATAGTTTATTCAAGCATTTTTATTACTTTAGAGCATTTTCGTAACGTAAGTACTCCTCTTGTGAGTTGGCTTTGCCGTCACCGGAAAGCCTCTGTAGGAGTGCACTAAAACCCAGTTAATTGATACCCCGTTATCCAGTAGATTAACTCTGGAGGGTTTTAAGTGTTTTTGTTCACCGGCGTAATAGTTCGAGGGTTTGGAATTAGCGTACCGTTGTAATAGATATAACAAATGGCCGTTGTTGCAGATATAGCCTATCATCTAGTCCATTATTAAGTGCCCTTGTTTATTTCGTAGTGCCGGTCGTAACAAATGGCGACCTTAGACCAGAATATAGTGAACTGAATATTGCAGTTTTTTTTTTGAGAAATCTTATTGCCATTTGGGGTTGAATTTATTTTTCGCATTGTTGGCAGTAGACATTGTTTTGATGATATATAGAACTTGTTGGATTTATTGGTGACCTAGTATTGCACTCAAGAACATCTTCGAATATTTTTTGGTGAATAAAGCTACGCAAGAGTTTGGCTACTTTTGTTTTGACTGAGAATTTTTTTGTTGACTCCATCATGTCACTGGACGGGTCTGAGCATAGTGAGGGCACAGTGCGAGAGGCAGGTGAGGAGGTGGAAAAGGTGGAGTTGTTAAGCGGCGTTCGGGTGGTGAACAATGAGGAGGATGCTCAGATATTTTTGGAGGAGCCTGTGTCAGCGGATCGTGTGTCGGGGCTAGACCGGTACGGACTGCAGTGTGTAGCCACGGTCTTAGGGTTTCCCGGTACTAGCGGTTTGTCGAGAAGTGAGCTGGTTGCCTGCGTGCTGGGTGGGGTGCATGGGGGTTCGGGTGGAGCGGGAGCTGGGGCACCTTCGGCCCAGCCCCCATTCCACTCGACTCCTACCATGGCGCCCCCTCGGGCTGCAGAGCCGGGTACGTTCCCATAGGCCGATGCCCGCTGGTGGTTGGGTATGCCTCTAGGTGATTCACGGGGTGGGTCCCCAATAGTAGCACCCCCTCCTCAGGGTTTGTCTTCCGAGATGTTGTTTCAGCTCGAGCTCGCCAAACTTAAGCAGCAGGAGCGACAGGCTGAGCTTGAGCTCGAGCAGCGGAAGTATGAGCTCGAGCAGCGAAAGCATGAGGCTGAGCTCGAGCAGAGAAAGCATGAGGTTGAGCTCAGACAGCAGCAGCAGCAGCGAGAGGCTGAGCTTAAGTTTGAGTCTGAAAGGTATTGTGCCGATGTTGACCTAGAGAAAACTCGTGTAGAGGTGACAAGGAACCGAGTCGTCCAGGGGGGTCGAGCCCATGACCAGTCCCTGTCGCATCTACTTAAGTTGGTTCCAGTGTTTGATGAGTTAGGAGTTACAGAATTTTTTCTCCGGTTCGAGAAAAAGTGCCAGGAGCACCAATGGCCCGAGGAGAAGTGGGGAGCCGTTGTTTCTTCACGATTGACGGGGAAAGCACTCCATGCGTACGATGCTTTGCCCCTAGATTCCTGTGTGAATTACGAGTTGTTGAAAGAGGCTGTCCTGAGGGCGTATGAGCTACAGCCAGAGACCTATAGGCTGAAGTTTAGGGCGGTTCCAAAAAGAAAGGAGAGTACTTTCCAGGAACACGCTAGAGAGCTGTCAGATGCATTTGAAAATTGGTTGAGGTCGGAGAAGGCAACTACTTTTGATTCAGTAAAACAATTAGTATTGCTGGAACAATTTTTTAAATGTACTGGCAGTGACTTGACTCTTAACCTGAAAGAAAAGCAACCAAAAACTCTGCAGAAGGCGGCTGAGATGGCTGACCTTAGGGTGTCATTGATTCGTGGGTGCGGGTCTGCACAGAGAGCTGAGGCAGGTAACCAGGGGCGTACCACTCCACCCCCCCGAATTAATGACACAACAACTAATTATCCATTTAAGAGTACTGTTGCCAATTATGAACCCAAGTCGAAACCCTTCCCGTTTAAGAAAGGCCAGGGCCCTTCCTCACCTCAGAGGAAGTCCAAGAGCGAAGGGGAGTGTTTCAAGTGTCATGAGAAGGGGCACATTGCGCGCTCATGTCCGAGTGCACCGCCTACAGCAGTGGTGTCACTAGTGAGCAACATCGGCGTGTCTTTGAGGTCTTCCGCGTTTGCCCGGGGTAAACAGTCGGTTGCGAAGTCATCGCCGGTGCAGAAGCAGCAGGAGTGCTCGTCACCCGTCCGTGATGCTTTTTGTGGTCATAGGGGGCACGGCACTGTGAGGTGGGCTGGTGTGAAGCATAGGCTTGAGTTGCTGCGTGATACGGGCGCTTCCCAGACACTTGTTAAGAAATTCACTGGCAAGCCTATTAACGCGGCTCGGGTTGTGGTGGTTCAAGGCATCAATGCTACGCGGCCTTACCCGCTGGTCAGAGTGGAGCTTGAGGTTGACGGTGTGACACGGGAGTTGGATGTGGGTGTGGTGGAGAAATTGCCAGTTGAGGGGGTCGACCTCCTTCTCGGCAATGACTTTGCGGTGCCCACTTCCGAGATTCCACCCTTAGTTGTTGCCAAGAGGGCGGCCGACACGAGTAGGGAGGGGCAAGAGGGGCTCGAGAGATCTCAGTCCGCTCAGGTGTCACAGCCTAGTACCCAAGTTGCAGACCAGCGGAGGAAGGGTCGGAAGGAGAAAGTCGAGGTTGGTGGTCGGGTTGAGAGTTTGGACCCAGCGACACTCCTTGGTGACTCGGTACTTGAACCACAGTTAAGCTCCGGAGTGGCCCCAGAACCTGTCCCCCCTAGTGCCATGGTAGGGCGTGATGGCACTCCGCGACATAGTAGTTCCCAGGGACAACAAGAAGATCTTAGTCTTGAGAGTTGTGGGAACGGGGCTATTGAACTCGACCAGGATGGGGAAACATGTCATGTGAACCTGTTAAAGGAGTTTGTGAGGCAACCACCTGAGCAGCCTACTGTCCCTGTGTTGGTCTGCAGTGGCCAAGGTGGAGAAGGATAGGGGGGCAGTGGGGCACAGGTGGAGGAAAGTTGGGATTGTCATGTCTCGGCGGAGCAGTGGGCGGGGGACACGAGTCAGGTGGCTGTGGAAGCACTGGAGCACCTGCCTGAGCAGCAGTGTGCAGCGCTCCAGCACCTGCTCGGTTCATACCCCACTGTTTGTGCCGAGCACCCAGGCCTTACAGCTCATGCGGTGCACAATGTTCCGCTGGCAGGTCACTTAAGTGTTAGGAAACCGTTGGCCTCGTTGTTTCAGTGGTTCAAGGTGGGCGACGAGGCTTTGGCATGGTTTTCAGGTCAGGGTCGACCCATGGCTGCTAAGGGTGGTGGTCAGAATCAGGACATTGAGCAGATTGGTGAGGTTGGCTGTGGAGTGGATGCACCCGGTCGTCGCATAGCCTCCCAATGCTGCCCTAGTAATATGCAACAGCCCTACCATAGACCGACTGTATCTGGCCATGTCGCTGAAGGCGGTGATGCTGCGCAGGCAGATGTAGTCGCAAGGAATGCGGGGGTGCGCATGTACGGTATCAGCGGGGGAGCATTAGCAATTATGAACTGTGGGAGTGACTGCACAGGTGGTACAGATTGTCCCTCTCATGACCTGGTTGTTCTAGGGACAAATGTGGAGAAGGAGGGAGACCATAGTGTAGAAACTGCAGTCTCGGCTGGGTTGTGGGAGGGCAATGAGCATGTTGTTCTTCGAGATAAGTTGCAACCTCTTGTTCTTAAGCGCCAAGAGAAGTTGTTTACTAGGCTGTGGCACTACGTCTCACGTTTGTTGATTCTCCAGGCCTGATGTACGGGGTAGAATCCGGCATGGAGGCTGGAGACAGTGCAAGGCTCAAATTGGCTCCCTACCGTATAAATCCTGCTCGACAGCCTGTTGTGAAAGCAGAGCTGGACTACATGTTGAAGAAGGGTCTGAGGGATAAGGGATATCGTGAGTGGTCGTTGCCAGTGACTGTGCAACCTGAGCTAAGTGGCAAGACCCGTGTGTGTGTTGATTGCAAGAGTGTGTGTGCATTATCCCTGACAGACGCCTATACCTTACCCAGAGTTGACGACCCCATAGACCGCATCGGGGCTGCCTCATTTATCACGAAGGTAGAACTAGTGAAAGATTATTGGCAAGCCCCGTTGCCGGAAAGAGTGAAGAGAAGTGCCAGTCTTGTGATGGACTGGGCAGTTTATCAGTGCCAGGTGTGGTTTTGCTGCCGGAACACAAGTTGGATGTGTGGCATGTTAAGGGCACTGATAATGTTCTGGCTGATTGTTTGTCACGGGAGGGTATGTCTTAAGGAGCACCCTCGCCGTTCAGTCAGTGTTTGTTTGAGAGTGGAGAAAAATTAGGCTTGCCCCTGTAGTGCAATGCCGCCAAAAACACTATTAAAAATATAAAAACCTCACATAAAAACTCTTTCTTTTTGATAGTATATAAGTGCAGTATATCACAGCAAGCATCTAAGACACTCTTAGTTGTTGTCTTAGTAGGCTAGGCTTGGTGAAACTTGCTCGTTGAGCGTGATATAATTATTATGATGCTATTGTTTTGGGGAAGTGTTGTGCAGATTTGTTTTTATAATGCAGTGTTTTATGTTTGTGATCGTGCCTTGTTTTCACAACTTGGGAGAGTAGCTAGGTGATGCGGGGTTGGTGGGCATTCTGTCTGGTCAGATGTGGAGTTCACCTGAGGCTGAAACGTCCCACATCTTGGGCGGGGTGTTACGCTGGCCAGCTTGCCAGAATGCACTCGTAACTCGCTAGCGCTCGCCTGGGCAGTGAAATGGGCTACAATAATCGTAGAACGATGTTCTTTCTTTCATAGAGTTCATGTTGTCACAGACAGATCAGTGGTGGTCTTTATTCTTGTCTGTGACACTTGGAGGTATTTTATATCATTGATAGAATATAAGATGCATTGTGTGAAGTTGCAGGGAGAGAGAGCGAGCAGCGTGGTGGTAATATGTGCGTGTGTATGTACGTGTGCCTTCCCTCGCTCGCGCGGGCTTTCCCACGCCCTTGATTGGCTGGCGGGCCTGGCTACGTCATAGGACGCTTGCTCTTCATGACGTAGTGGTCTGTGATTGGAGGCCGCTGTCCTGGGAGGGTGGTGCGGGCTCCTGCCCGCGTTTCTCCTGCAGAGCTTGGCACAGCGTGCTTGGTCCTACATGTCCTTTGCAATCTGTCCCCCATATAACCCCCTGTACTACTTTCTCTCTCTCTGAACTTCTTCCTTTTCATACTTCTCTCTTTATTCAATTACTTATCCCTTCTGGTTCTGCATACGACTTCCATAGTCGGCCAGTTGTATTACCAGCACCAGCTCTCCATATATGTTTGCACTAGTTTTAGGGATTATTAGAGTCATATTCATATGGTAGCCTAGTGTTGGGGTGCTTCTAATTATTGAGCTGTTCTTTTCCATTATTTAATGCTAGACAGTGGAAGGTATCTTTGGTCATTGTCTGAGTTATGTATGTGGCAAGTCAGAGCCTGTACAACATCGACGAAGCTAGCTAGCCTGTAACCCTTGTGCATATTTTCCTTTGCGAGTGTAGCAGCATACAGGTAAAGGGCTTTTGCCTACTCTTACCTGTATGATTGTTACCTCATTTTGTTGACCTTTGTGGAGCGCCAGGGCAAGACCAGATACTAGAGATCTGGACTTACCAAGAGAGGCTCCAAGTCACTTAACGTAACATAAGGGAAATCTGTTCAAGGGGAGACAGTAGGCTACGAGCATGCTTGCGCTCTGCCTAGTTTCTTGATACCTTTTATGCCACTGCTAGACTTTATTAGTGAGAAAGACAGCATTGTGTTTATTAACTTTCATTGTGTATGCTTTAGGAATTATTCATGCCTTATTTTAGCCTAGGTTGATGCATAGTGCACAACCAAGATTGGCTGTTACATTGGCTAAGGAAGTACTGTTTCTGAGTGGTTATCATTAGTGCTGTCACAGAGTTGTTGCACTCCCTTGTTATATATATGTATCCTACTTATTGGTGTATTTAAGATACACGCTTTGGTGTCCTGCCCCTGCATTATTTATATTCTATATTAACGAGCATCTTAGAGCATCAGACCTTTTTTAGAAGATTCATTATCTGATTGCTGTAGGACTAGACATCCAGTGTTTTCATAGAGCATTGAAGTGTTTAGTGTTGAGTACAGACTCATACTAAAGTTAACGTAAGCATATATTCCTTTATTAAATCTTATGATAGTTTATTCAAGCATTGTTATTACTTTAGAGCATTTTCGTAACGTAAGTACTCCTGTTGTGAGTTGGCTTTGCCGTCACCGGAAAACCTTTGTAGAAGTGCACTAAAACCCAGTTAATTGATATCCCATTATCCAGTAGATTAACTCTGGAGGGTTTTAAGTGTTTTTTGTTCACCGGCGTAATAGTTCGAGGGTTTGGAATTAGCATACCGTTGTAATAGATATAACAAATGGCCGTTGTTGCAGATATAGCCTATCATCTAGTCCATTATTAAGTGCCCTTGTTTATTTCGTAGTGCCGGTCGTAACAGGAGCCTCCGTTGTCGGAGCAGGAAAATACTGTACCAGCCGTGCACATCTCTTCACCTTCCAAATCCCTCTCGCTCCCTCCACAGGCCGTCTCTTTGAGTTGCAATAGGTCTATGATATCCGTGCAAGCCCCATACTCCCGTAAGCCACTAAAAGATCTTTGCAACCATCTCCCTGGGACATATTATGAAGAGATAAGATCAGAGGAGAGGGGAAGGAATGTTCAAAACGTGCGGCCAAGGAAGGCACTGCCCGGGCGGCCGGCTCAACCAATCACAGCGCGCCAATTCGTGAGGCAGGGCTATAAAGAGGGGGGGGGGGGGGGGGGGGGTGCAGACGTAATTCCGGTCACGGGCTCCACTGAGTACAGTCACAAGCAACTCATACTCTCTCCCTCACCTGGGCAACAATGGGAACTTGGCTACACTTGCTCCAGCCTCCCAACTTGCCTTTCCTGCCCCACTAAAGTCCACCTCTGGACCAACACCAGTTCCGTTTACTCACCAGATACCCCACCAGTATCCGGGTGTCTGTCGTCACATTGCGGGCTTACACACGTACAGTCAAGCAATTCAAGAGGGGCAACAGACAGTAGACGGAACCGAAGATATCCAGAAGCACTATTGGCCGGCCGTGAGGTGGTGAAGCTGTTCCAGAGAAACCTTTGAATTTTTACAGGACCCTTATGGGCCTGAACAAGACTTATAAGAAAAAGATAAATGCTTGACAAACCCAGTGGACCCAACCTTTAAAAATCAATGTTTTCTTACAGAACAGAACCGAGAGAAATAGATTAGACTTATGAAGAAATAAAAGGATGAAGTGTTGAGAGAATATATCTGTTATTGATAGAGAAGGCTCCATGCCACTTAACTACCAATAGTATAGGATCTTATAGAATAAGTAGATCAATGTGAACATTAAAGATAAGGGGAGGGTTTAATACGAGACTAATGTTAGAAGCAACTATAGTACTGGCGTGGGGATAAATAATAGTTACAGATAGATTAGATTTAGCTTGAGAAATAGTTAGGACGGACACTAGTCCATATGATGAGGGATACTTTTTTGTTATAAAGGAAACATTGTTATTCGTAGCATTTAAGTAGAATAGTTCGCCAGTTTGATAATGAACTTTGTGATCATGATATAGTAACAAGTTGAGGCGACTAGTTTAAGGAAATATTGTATTCCTGAGATAAGTAGTTAGTGAGTTGATAGATATAGTATCAATCCGATCAAACATAGAGAGTAATGATGTAATCTTGATATACAGAGAATTAAGTGTTGAATATTGATAATATAGGTGTTTACGAATTATTGGTTATATTGGACTATGTAATGAGATATATTTATTTGAGTAAGTGGTATCAGTGTTATTGAGTTTATCCATTTGTCAGATAGGAGGTCAGAGTGAAGATATTCCAAACAAAGGTTATATTAATGTAGGTGCCTATGGGTACGGATTTATTTGTATTAGAGATAATGTATATAATGTAAGAGTGTTAAAGAAAGGTAAATAGCGGTCAAATTCATTAAAGCCTTGGTCTTTGGATTAGACATATTGAGGCCCGGTAAAGCTGATATATTAATTTGGAGACTAGTAATGTGCCTTTGGATCGAAGTCAGAGTGAGTCAATACCTGAATAGCGGGTATCCAAATAGGTGGTAACGGGAACTAGCGAGTTCCAACGTACAATCTATTGTGGGTCGACGATAATATTCAATCTGAGTGTTGAACTCATTTTGGCCCGAACAGAGAATCAATTGCTAGGGGGACATTGAACTATTTGGGAGTTTGTTAAATAAAGGATATGAACTTCCAAACAACTGTCGAATTATTCCCACCTTAGTAGTATACGGAGAATTAGAAAATAAGTACTACAATAATAATAATAACACAATATATAATATCACCCACGATTAGTATATGTATTATTCGAAATGGTTAGCTCAGGATAAAAAAAATCCATTAACAAAAAATCAGCGATTTATGCTTCACAATGACTTAATAATCTTTCAATTATTTCAAGTCATTTATACTAAACGCATGGTCTTCCTCGCGTGCGTGATTCCAAATAGCCGAAAAAGTGACAGTTTGCAACAATATATTTGATCTAACACTCTTACCCATGTGTTCAAACAACCTGACTTTCCAGGATTGGCCAGTCGATCCTATGTGCCTGGCCTGACAACCATGACATGGAAATTTGTACACGATGTCTGAGAACATGAGATCCGGTTCTGATCTTATATGTTAAACAAATAGCTATTCTGAAGTCATTAGTCAAGATACTCTGAAAATCCACAGCTGGGAAACCATCTTTAAGTAATTAACTTTAATTTTTTTATACTTGAAACTTGAAAGTAATGTTACCGTAAAAGCTCAATTATCGCCCTTTCACGGATACATAATTGTATTACGCTCTGGCTCTTGTTTATGCATGAAAAAGAGCATGAAATGAAGCTCGTTTAGGGTAAATCTGCCCGCTTGGCAGGTAGTAGATGTTACAAACGGCCCCGTCCGACGGGTGTTAAGTCAACCAGACCCTGCTATGCTATGCACACAACGACTTCAATACTAGCTCCATATTGTTTTATACTAAGCTAGTATCCATTATTAAAGACTGCTTGCTGGAGAAGGAATTAAAAGTAAAAGAAAAACACATTGATAAAGCGTCCATAACACAAGGTATTAGATTAGTGATGTTGGAAAGAAAAATTGATGGATTATGTGCTGGTGACAAGGGAAAGATTGTGTAGACTGCTGGATGTGAATGTGATGAGAGGTGAGGCAGAGGGTATGTCAGATCATTACCTGGTGGAGGGAAAGCTAAGAGTTAAGAGTTACAGGAGAATAAGAGACAAGCGTGAAGTAAGAGAGGTAATAAAAGTTAGTGAGTTAGAGAAGAGTCAAAAAGAGAGGGAGTACAAGGAAAGACTAAATGAAAAGTGGAGGGAAGTAGGAGAGATGGAAGAGAGAGAAGTAGAGGTTGAATGGCAACAGTTTAAGGAAGGAGTGAAAGCAAGTGCAGAGGTAGTATGCGGCAAAAGGAAAGTAGGAGGAAGAGGTATCAGGAAGGGAAGCGAGTGGTGGAATTATATGGTGAGAAAGGCAGTTGAGGAGAAGAGACAGTGTTTTGTGAGGGTTTTACAGGATGGTAGTGTTGAGGTATGGGAGAGGTACAAGGAGAAAAGGAGAGAGGCAAAACGGAAAATTAGAGAAGCGATAAAAGATGCAAACGAAAAGTGGGGTCAAAGGCTGAGTGAGAATTTTGAAGAACGAAAGATGTTCTGGAAGGAGGTAAATAAAGTAAGGAAAGGAGGACAAAAGAGGGAAGAGTCAGTGAAAGATGAAAATGGAGAATTACTAGTGGAACCAGTTGAAGTGAGGAAAAGATATGCTGAGTATTTTGAATCTTTGTTAAATACAAGAGATGGAAGAGAAGCAGTGATTGAAGCAGAGGTGGATGGAGATAGGTTACCCAGGCCACCCAGGTGGCAGGGAATGAATGAAAGGGTTGAGGAAAATGAGGTGAAAGAAGCAGTGAAACAAATGAGAGTGGGAAAAGCAGAAGGTTTGGATGGTATTGCTGTGGAGTGTATAAAGAAGGGTGGAGATGTGATAATAGATTGGTTGGTGAGACTTTTCAATGTGTGCTTTGCTGTGTCAATGGTACCAATATACTGGAAGAGTGCATGTATTGTGCCGTTGTACAAGGGGAAGGGAGATCGGCAGGAGTGTTCAAGTTATAGAGGTATTAGTGTATTGTCAGTGGTTGGAAAGCTGTATGGCAAGGTGTTGATAGAGAGGATAATAAAGTGTACGGAAGTTGCAATAGGAGAAGAACAGTGCGGTTTTAGGAGGGGAAGAGGGTGCGTGGATCAGATGTTTGCAGTAAGACAGTTATGCAAGAAGTACTTAGAGAAGCATAAGGAGATATTTTGGGCTTTTATGGACTTGGAAAAAGCGTATGATCGTGTGGACCGTGAAGCAATGTGGAAGGTGTTAAGGATTTATGAAATAGGAGGAAATTTGTTAGAAGCAGTTAAGAGTTTTTATGAAGGGAACAGAGCATGTGTGAGAGTAGGAAATGGTGAGTTGAGTGAATGGTTTGAGGTAAAGGTAGGTTTGCGACAGGGTTGTTTAATGTCACCATGGCTGTTTAATATGTTTATGGATGGTGTGGTGAGGGAGGTGAAAAGGAGAACTATGGGAAGAGGATTGGGTTTAGTAGGAAAGAATGGTAGAGATTGGGAGTTGAATCAGTTGCTGTTCGCTGATGACACAGCATTGGTGGCGGATTCTGATGAGAAACTGCAGCGGGTAGATAAGAGTTTGGTGTGGTTTGTGGAAGGAGGAAACTGAAGGTGAACGTCAATAAAAGTAAAGTAGGTGTGTAATAGGGGAGAGCATAGGGTGAATCTAGATGTGAGGCTAGATGGGGAAATATTGGAACAAGTAGAGTGTTTTAAATATCTAGGAGGAACGATAAGCAGGAGTGGAGGTATGGAAGTGGAGGTAAAACAGAGAGTGTGTGAAGGAAGGAAGGTTTTCGGAGCAATGGGAAGTATGTGGAAGATGAGAAATCTCGGAGTGAAAGTAAAAAGTGCACTGTATCAAGGAATTGTTGTGCAAACAGTGATGTATGGGGCTGAGACATGGGCTCTGAAGAAAAAGGAGAAAAGAGGGCTGGATGTGATGGAGGTGAGCTGCTTGAGGAGTATGTGTGGAGTTACTCGTAGAGACAGATTGAGGAATGAAGAGATACGTAGGAGAGTGGGGCAGCTGGAACATTTGTCAGCCAGAGTGGACAGAAGGGTGCTGAGCTTGTATGGTCATGTTGAACGAATGGGAGATGAAAGGCTTACAAAGAGAATATGTGAGTCAGGTACAAGGGGAGATAGAAGGGCAGGAAGACCCCCATTGAGATGGAGAGACTGTGTAAGAATGGCTTTGGATGATAGAGGAATGACTATAGATCAGGCAGGGGAAGTGGTGTTGGACAGGAGTGAATGGAGAATGCTTGTGAATAGTTGAGTGAACACGTGGTCATTTGGAGTAAGGGGTCGGGCGCAAGTTGGACTAGATAATAGTCCATCAGGCGCCTGGCCCGGGGAGACGATTAATATGAAGGGTGCGCCTGGAAGTGTGGTGGGAGGGCTTGTGGCTTTGGCTCCGCTGCATGTCTGCCTGCCGAGATCGGAACCTCTCCGGGTGGTCGGGGGCCGGGGGAGTGCTGGAGCGACCTTGGTGACCATGGTTTCTGGGTCTTCTCCTGGGTGACCTGGATGTGTGTGTTTGTGCTTTTTATCTGTGTTTATTTGTTGTTTTATGTTGTTTTTGTGTTTTCCCTGTTCTTGCTCTGTCTTGAGTCGGCTACCCCCAAAATGGGGATTGGGCCTGAGCATATAGATAGATAGATAGATAGATAGATAGATAGATAGATAGATAGATAGATAGATAGATAGATAGGAAAGAAAAATCAGACAACATAAATACTCAAGGAAACCTATTCTATGTGGTGAGGCCTATTGTTAGTTGCGAAATAAGATGTATAATGGAATTAAGAGTACTTACTATATAAATACTTTATAATTAAAACTTTGAAACTTTTCAGGTGACTAGAAGACAACTTGGCATACCATGAGTTCGATTCTGAAGAGGAATGCCAAATATAAACCAAGTGTAAGAGATACCGACAAATTCGGGCCCTCCAGCAGATACAGTACATTTGTTTTAGTCTATCTATCTATCTACCTATTGCTATTTGTTTTAGTACGTCAGTTAATAGCAAATAACATTACACCCTCTAGAACGCCGTATTATATGTATGTAGATACTCAGGCACATAGCTCATTGCTGGGAGTTTCCGACTCTAAACAGAGCCTGAACAGAAACAACATTTACAGTTCCAATTCTTAGGGTCCTGCACCACTGTCGCATTCCCTCGCCCATTTCTCGTCAAGTAGGAACATTTTACAAGGGGAGGAGGATTACTAGCCCCTGCCGTACCAATCTTATTTATTATACCGCCAATTTTCATATTAGAAACATGTAAGTCTAGGACATTCATGGACCTATATTTAAAATGAGTGATTCGGCAGCCGAGTACAATGAGAGATTCGTCAGCCGAGTATTATAATGTTTCCATTATGGTAATAAAAGAAACTATCTCCATAGTGTGCTCACGAATCACTAATTTATTTAATCTCCATTTACGAAGATGTATCTGATCCCCCAGTTCATAAAGAAGATTTAACAAATCTCCCCCAAAGCTCAGTGTTACCAGTATACCAATGTTAGCGATACCGAGTATTTGAAAGACTAGCATACATTAGACTTGAATACTTTTGAAAAAAACATATAAAATAAATATAAATAATAACAAAACAAATAATGATAATAAAGTAGATGTGCCGTTTCGCCCAAAAGCAAAACGGCATACCCAACTCTGCGATCGGTCACCATCGTCACTACTATACTCCATTCAACCGACCTGTGCATCTGGCTCCTAACTGGTGTTTGCATCGAGGTTCTTGATTGGCTATCATTTCAGTACCCGAGCTCACTGGCCAAAATGAGCGGCAGAGCTGATAATTTCTTCTTATTATCTTTATTATTCCTTATTTATTCATTAAACCATATACGTTTAAGTAATTTTAATGATAAATTAATAAATTATAGTCTTATCCGAATCTAAAGAGCTATTAAATATCACATGAAACCCAATAATAACTTTCAAAACAATAACATTATGAACAGAAGTAAGGGAGAGAGGAGACTGACTGACGGGCTAACGCAGATTAGCCAATCACAGGCCATGATTTACTTACCAGTATCACACATTTAAAATAGGCAGGGACGGAATATCTTCCCTTGCTTGTGTTTACTTTATTATATCTACAATTGTAGGCCTATGTGTTCTATGTGGTATTTTATAGCTCTTAAGGTTCGAATATCACCTATCACATTATCATTATCATTACTAAAATGTATCTAGTTTAATTAATATAATTATATGGAATAATAAAGAACAGTATATTTCATTCATACGATAATGTGATAATCTACACTTGGTTTATATTTGGCATTCCTCTTCAGAATCGAACTCATGGTATGCCAAGTTGTCTTCTAGTCACCTGAAAAGTTTCAAAGTTTTATTTATAAAGTATTTATAGTTAGTACTCTTAATTCCATTATACATCTTATTTCGCAACTAACAATAGGCCTCACCACATAGAATAGGTTTCCTTAAGTATTTATGTTGTCAGGTTTTTCTTTCCATTATCACTAATCTAATACCTTACGTTATGGACGCTTTATCAATGTGTTTATCTTTTACTTTTAATTCCTTCTCCAGCAAGCAGTCTTTAACACTCGTCTAGCGGGGGGTTTTGGGCTATTTTGGGCATATTCAGGCCCTCCTGAATGATCAATCAAGTATCTGCATGAAAAGAAATGTATTCAGCAAAAAACTAGGCGCTACAAGCTTCAAAATGAGACCAGAACGAGCTACATAGCACTCGTCGTTTTGATGCAGTGGTACCACCATCATGGGAGTTTAGCGTATAGCGGCATATTTTTTCCAGCTACGCTCACTACTGGCTACACTGCCGGCCTCTCAAGAACAGAGGGAGCATGAGTCAGTGTCGGCGGTAAGCCCTGGGTGTCGGTTGTGTGGCCTGCTACGCTCCCGGCCAATTGCACTCGATTTTAACCCTTTAAAAGCGTTAATAATGCTCCTAACTTGCTGCTTTTTAGATACGGACTTAAGTCGGGCCCCGCTCTTTAAGTGTTAATGATGGATACTAGCTTAGTATAAAACAATATGGGGCTAGTATTGAAGTCGTTGTGTGCATAGCATAGCAGGGTCTGGTTGACTTAATACCCGTCGGACGGGGCCGTTTGTAACATCTACTACCTGCCAAGCAGGCAGATTTACCCTAAACAAGCTTCATTTCATGCTCTTTTTCATGCATAAACAAGAGCCAGATTGTAATACAATTATGTATCCGTGAAAGGGCGATAATTGAGCTTTCCAATGACACCTAAACCATCCTTGCACAACCACGGGTTGTCTTGCAACGATGTTGCAACGCGAGTACAAAAACCCTAAAATACGGTAATTTCATTACATATTTACCTGTCTAGGGAGGCAATGGATGTGGATGAGTGTGGAGGAGGGACCAGTCGTGGTACGGGAGCCGTGCCGAACGGTCAGAGCCCACCCGCGCTCCTCCCACCGCTCGGACTCTCTCTCAGAGCCAATTATGTGCTCAACATCGCATTGGACTTAAGTCGGGCCCCGCCATTTAGTCCTTGGTTCTCTTGACCTCCTTAAGTCAGGCCCCGATAGACAAGGGTTAATAACAGATGAAATGCCTCTGCATTATTATTTGACTAGTCCCTCTATTTCCTAGTTACTTTCGGTGTGAGCATCCTAGGTTCGAATCCCCAGACTGCAACATGTGTTTGTTAATTTCATTAATCGAGTTTAGGAGTAAAGTTGGTTGGTGGAGAGATCCTAATAATTAATTCTGGTTCAGGAGTAGTTTAGAGAGAGGCCTTCCTTAGGGTTAAGCCCCCCATTAATTACTCTTTCCATTCACATATGCATGGCCTCTGATAGAGCAGTTGGAATGAGTGTACATGCTAAGATTAGTATGTAGGATTCGAAACTGCATAATAAATCGTAGGCTTGTGCATCATTCTTTAACTGTCTTCGTGGTGCAATGCATAAGTGTGTTGATTTTCGGTGTGAGCATCCTAGGTTCGAATCCCCGGACTGCCACATGTGTTTGTTAATTTCAATAATCGAGTTTAGGAGTAAAGTTGGTTTGTGGAGAGAAGATAATAATGTACATACCTTCAGTACCGCGTGTATGCTATCGCAGTAACTAATATTTACTTTGAGTGAAGCCATATTTAGAGTTTTTAATTATTTCTTCAGGACACTACTTATTGTGATTGAGACTTAACCTCTCTATGTATTATTATTCATAATTATGTTCTATCTGTAACATTATTATTATTTATATGAATGTTATTTATATATTATTTTCCAACACATATTGAGACTGTACCATAGCTATTAAGGAAAAAACTTGTGAACCATTACTGTGTATTTTGTGTTCATTGATTATTACTTGAGTGAAGTTATAGAGCTAAGGTTAGTTGTTTCCGAGCGGAGAGGAACCCAAGTTGATTAGGGCTGATTCCTAAGGTGGAAATCGCAATCAGATTATCTCATGTTACGCTGGCCAGCTTGCCAGAATGTGCTCGTTCTCGCTAGCGCTCGCCAGGGCAGTGAAATGGGTTATAATAATCGTAGAACGATGTTCTTTCTTTCCAAGTATTCATGTAGTCACAGCCAGGTGGTCTTTGTTCTTGTCTGTGACACATGGAAGTATTTTATATCAGTAATAGAGTATAAGATATGCAGTGTGAAGTTAAGGAGAAAGAGCGAGGTAGGCAGCGAGGTTGTATTTTGTGAGTGTGTATGTACGTGTGCCTTCCTCGCTCGCGCGGGCTTTCCCACGCCCTTGATTGGCTGGCGGGCCTGGCGCGTCCTAGGACGCTTGCTCCTCATGACGTAGTCGTCTGTGACTGGGTGCTGCTGCCTTAGTTAGTGCTGGGGGGCTCCTGCCCGCGTTTCTCCTTCAGAGCTTGGCACAGCGTGCTTGGTCCTACATGTCCTTTGCAATCTGTCCCCCCATCTAACCCCCTGTACTACTATTTCTCTCTCTGAACTTCTTCTTTTTCATACTTCTCATCTTTATTCAATTACTTATCCCTTCTGGTTCTGCATACGACTTCCATAGTCGGCCAGTCGTATTACCAGCACCAGTTCTCTATATATGTTTGCACTAGCTTTAGGGATTATTAGAGTCATAGTCAAATGGTATCATAGTATTGGGGTGCTTCTAATTATTGAGTTGTTCTTTCCTACTATTTAATGCTAGACAGTGGAAGGTATCTTTGGTCGTTGTCTGAGTTATGTATGTGGCAAGTCAGAGCCTGTACAACATCGACGAAGCTATGTAGCCTGTATCCCTTGTGCATATTTTTTCTTTGCGAGTGTAGCAGTATACAGGTGAAGGGCTTTTGCCTACTCTTACTTGTATGCTTGCTACCTCAATTTGTTGACCTTTGTGGAGCGCCAGGGCAAGACCAGATACTAGAGATCTGGACTTACTAAGAGAGCCTCCAAGTCACTTAACGTAACATAAGGGAAATCTGTTCAAGGGGAGACAGTAGGCTACGAGCATGCTTGCGCTCTGCCTAGTTTCCTGATACCTTTTATGCCACTGCTAGACTTTATTAGTGAGAAAGACAGCATTGTGTTTATTAACTTTCATTGTGTATGCTTTAGGAATTATTCACGCCTTATTTTAGCCTAGGTTGATGCATAGTGCACAACCCAGTTTGGCTGCTACGTTGGCTAAGGAAGTACTGTTTGTGAGTGGTTATTATTAGTGCTGTCACAGAGTTATTGCACTCCCTTGTTATATATATGTATCCTACTTATTGGTGTATTTAAGATACACGCTTTGGTATCCTGCCCCTGCATTATTTCTGTTCTATATTAATGAGCATCTTAGAGCATCAGACCTTTTCAGAAGATTCCATATCTGATTGCTGTAGGACTAGACTTCCAGTGTTTTCATAGAGCATTGAAGAGTTTAGTGTTGAGTACAGACTCACACTAAAGTTAACGTAAGCATATATTCCTTTATTAAATCTTATGATAGTTTATTCAAGCATTGTTATTACTTAAGAGCATTTTCGTAACGTAAGTACTCCTGTTGTGAGTTGGCTTTGCCGTCACCGGAAAGCCTTTGTAGAAGTGCACTAAAACCCAGTTAATTGATACCCCGTTATCCAGTAGATTAGCTCTGGAGGGTTTTAAGTATTTTGTTCACCGGCGTAATAGTTCGAGGGTTTGGAATTAGCGTACCGTTGTAATAGATATAACAAATGGCCGTTGTTGCAGATATAGCCTATCATCTAGTCCATTATTAAGTGCCCTTGTTTATTTCGTAGTGCCGGTCGTAACAAATGGCGACCTTAGACCAGTATACAGTATAGTGAACTGAATATTGCATTTTTTTTTGGAGAAATCTTATTGCCATTTGGGGTTGAATTTATTTCTCGCATTGTTGGCAGTAGACATTGTTTTGAGGATATATAGAACTTGTTGGAGTTTTAGGTGACCTAGTATTGCACTCAAGAACATCTTCGAATATTTTTTGGTGAATAAAGCTATGCGATAGTTTGGCTACTTTTGTCTTGACTTGAGATTTTTTTTTTTTTACTCCATCATGTCACTGGACGGGTCTGAGCATAGTGAGGGCACAGTGCGAGAGGCAGGCGAGGAGGTGGAGAAGGTGGAGTTGATAAACGGCGTTCGGGTGGTGAACAATGAGGAGGATGCTCGGATTTTTTTGGAGGAGCCTGTGTCAGCGGATCGTGTGTCGGGGCTAGACCGGTACGGACTGCAGTGTGTAGCCACGGTCTTAGTGTTTCCCGGTACTAGCGGTTTGTCGAGAGGTGAGCTGGTTACCTGTGTGCTCGGTGGGGTGCATGGGGCTTCGGGTGGAGCGGGAGCTGGGGCACCTTCGGCCCAGGCCCCATTCCACTCGACTCCTATCATGGCGCCCCCTCGGGCTCCGGAGCTGGGTACGTTCCCGCAGGCCGATGCCCGCTGGCGGTTGGGTATGCCTCTAGGTGTTTCATGGGGTGGGTCCCCAATAATAGCACCCCCTCCTCAGGGTTTGTCTTCCGAGATGCTGTATCAGCTCGAGCTCGCCAAACTTAAGCAGCAGGAGCGACAGGCTGAGCTTGAGCTTGAGCAGCGGAAGCATGCGGCTTAGCTCGAGCAGCGAAAGCATGAGCATGAGCAGCGAAAGCATGAGGCTGAGCTCAAGCAGAGAGAGGCTGAGCTCAAGTTTGAGTCTGAAAGGTATTGTGCCGATATTGACCTAGAGAAAACTCGTGTAGAGGTGACGAGGAACCGGGTCGCCCAGGGGGGTCGAGCCCATGACCAGTCCCTGTCGCATCTACTTAAGTTGGTTCCAGTGTTTGATGAGTTAGGAGTTACAGAATTTTTTCTCCGGTTTGAGAAAAAGTGCCAGGAGCACCAATGGCCCGAGGAGAAGTGGGCAGCCCTTGTTTCTTCACGATTGACGGGGAAAGCACTCAAGGCGTACGATGCTTTGCCCCTAGATTCCTGTGTGAATTATGAGTTTGTTGTTGTTGTTGTTGTTGTTCCCCAAGCTGCCTGGCCGAACAGCCCCAAGGCCCCGAGCAATTCCAAGGCCATAACCGAGCGCCCCCACAGAACCCTCCCAGCCGACCACAATAAAGCCTGGGTGACCGAAGCCACTCCATGGCGGGGAGCTGAGGAGGGTGCGGAAACGCCCGGGACACCAAAGCCCCACCCAGGGCCCTGTGCCCCTCAGCAATTATGAAGAGAAAGTTGAGGGGCAAGGTAAAAATGTGACGCTTTGGCTTCCAATCTTGGTATCCACGGAAGAGACGCCGTCACTTGAGATCTAGAAAATATATAAGTTAAAGGAACAGTCAGAGTAAGCTATGGGTATGGCAGAGATCGCTCAGCTCTCACTCTGATAGACCAGCCCATCACCACTGAATTATGAGTTGTTGAAAGAGGCTGTCCTGAGGGCGTATGAGCTACAGCCAGAGACCTATAGGCTGAAGTTTAGGACGGTTCCAAAAAGAAAGGAGAGTACTTTCCAGGAACACGCTAGAGAGCTGACAGATGCATTTGAAAATTAGTTGAGGTCGGAGAAGGCAACTACTTTTGATTCAGTAAAACAATTAGTGTTGCTGGATTTTTTTTTAAAATGTACTGGCGGTGACTTGACTCTTAACCTGAAAGAAAAGCAACCAAAAACTCTACAGGAGGCGGCTGAGCTGGCTGACCTCAGGTTGTCATTGATTCGTGGGTGCGGGTCTGCACAGAGAGCTGAGGCAGGTAACAAGGGGCGTACCACTCCCCCCCCCCCCCCCCGAATTAATAACACAAATAATTATCCATTTAAGAGTACTGTTGCCAATGTTGATCCCAAGTCGAAACCCTTCCCATTAACCCTTAATTAGCGGCTCACCACATAAGTCGTATTTAATAAAGCTGGACTATGTGGCGGCGCTCGACATAGGTCGAGTGGCAATTTCAGCACGTAATGTTGCTGAGAGAGAGAGACAAGTGATGGCAGGAGACTAGCGAGCGTATGACTGCTCCAGACCACCGCGGCGAACCTACTGACACGAATCTCAGCTCCCTCCTCCCTCTCTCACTCGCTACATACTGAATTATATGGGGAAAGTACCGAATTACATGCTTTTTGCACTCGCGTTGCACGGTTATTGCAAGAAAACTAGCCATCATAAAAGGATCGTTATGGTGTCATTCGAAAGCTCTGTTTATGCCCTTTCAGTGATAGGTACTTGTTTTACGTTCTGGGTCTTATTTAGGCATGAAAATGATCACGTAAACAGCCCTATTTTGGCTAAAAACACCCCGCTGGGCGGTACATATAAATAAACCGCATAGGCCGCTCGTAAGGTGTTAAAGAGAGGCCAGGGCCCTTGCTCACCTCAGAGGAAGTCCATGAGCGAAGTGGAGTGTTTCAGGTGTCATGAGAAGGGGCATGTTGCGCGCTCATGTCCGAGCACACTGCAACAGCAGTGGTGTCACTAGTGAGCAACATCGGTGTGTCTTTGAGGTCTTCCGCGTTTACCCGAGGTAATATGTCGGTTGCGAAGTCACAGTCGGTGCAGAAGCAGCAGGAGGGCTCGTCAACAGTCCGAGATGCTTTTTGTGGTCATAGGGGGCACGGCACTGTGAGGTGGGCTGGTGTGGAGTATAGGCTTGAGTTGTTGCGTGATACGGGCGCTTCCCAGACACTTGTTAAGAATTTCACTGGCAAGCCTATTAACGCGGCTCGGGTTGTGGTGGTTCAAGGCATCAATGCTACGCGGTCTTACCCGCTGGTCAGAGTAGAGCTTGGGGTGGACGGTGTGACACGATAGTTGGATGTGGGGGTTGTGGAGAAGTTGCCAGTTAATGGGGTCGACCTACTTCTCGGTAACGACTTTGCGGTGCTCACTTCCGAGGTTCCACCCTTAGTCGTTGCCGAGAGGGCGGCCAACACGAATAGGGAGGGGCAAGAGGGGCTCGAGAGATCTCAGTCCGCTCTGGTGTCACAGCCTAATACCGAAGTTTTAGACCAGCGGAGGAAGGGTCGGAAGGAGAATGTCGAGGCTGGTGGTCGGGTTGAGAGTTTGGACCCAGCGACACTCCTTGGTGACTCGGTACTTGAACCAATGTTGAGCTCCGGAGTGGCCCCAGAACCTGTCCCCCCCTAGTGACATGGTAGGGCGTGATGGCACTCTGCGATAGAGTAGTTCCCAGGTGCAACTGGAAGATCTTAGTCTTGAGAGTTGTGGGAATGGGGCTATTGAACTCGACGAGGACGGGGAAGCATGTCATGTGAACCTGTTAAAGGAGTTCGTGAGGCGCCCACCTGAGCAGCCTACTGTCCCTGTGTTGGTCTGCAGCGGCCAAGGTGGAGAAGGAGAGGGGGGCAGTGGGGCACAAGAAAAGTTGGGATTGTCATGTCTCGGCGGAGCAGTGGGCGGGGGACACGAGTCAGGTGGCTGTGGAAGCGCTTGAGCACCTGCCTGAGCAGCAGTGTGCAGCGCTCCAGCACCTGCTCGGTTCATACCCCACTGTTTGTGCCGAGCACCCAGGCCTCACAACTCATGCGGTGCACGATGTTCCGCTGGCAGGTCACTTGAGTGTTAGTAAACCGTTGGCCTCGTTGTTTCAGTGGTTCAAGGTGGGCGACGAGGCTTTGCCATGGTTGTCAGGTCAGGGTCGACCCAAGGCTGCTAAGGGTAGTGGTCAGAAACAGTACATTGAGCAGATTGGTGAGGTTGGCTGTGGAGTGGATGCGCCCGGTCGTCGCATAGCCTCCCAACGCTGCCCTAGTAATATGCAACAGCCCTACCATAGACCGACTGTATCTGGCCATGTCGCTGAAGGCGGTGATGCTGCGCAGGCAGATGTAGTCGCAAGGAATGCGGGGGTGCGCATGTACGGTATCGGCGGGGTAGCATTAGCAATTATGAACTGTGGGAGTGACTGCACAGGTGGTACAGATTGTCCCTCTCGTGACCTGGTTGTTCTAGGGACAAAGGTGGAGAAGGAGGGAGACTATAGTGTAGAAACTGCGGTCTCGGCTGGGTTGTGGGAGGTCAATGGGCATGTTGTTCTTCGAGATAATTTGCAACCTCTTGTTCCTAAGCGCCAAGAGAAGTTGTTTACTAGGCTGTGGCAGTACGTCCGTATGTTTGTTGATTCTCCACGCCTGATGTACGGGGTAGAATCCGACATGGAGGCTGGAGACAGTGTAAGCCTCAAATTGGCCCCCTACTGTATAAATCCTGCTCGACGGCATGTTGTGAAAGCAGAGCTGGACTACATGTTGGAAAAGGGTCTGAGGGATAAGGGATATCGTGAGTGGTCGTTGCCAGTAACTTTGCAACCTGAGTTAAGTGGCAAGATCCGTGTGTATGTTGATTGCAAGGGTGTTGGTGCAGCATCCCTGACAGACGCCTATGCCTTACCTAGAGTTGACGACACCATAGACCGCATCGGGGCTGCCTCGTTAATCACTAAAGTAGAAATAGTGAAAGATTATTGGCAGGTCCCGTTGCCGGAGAGAGCGAAGAAAAGTGCCAGTCTTGTGATGAACTGGGCAATTTATCAGTGCCAGGTGTTGTTTTGCTGCCGGAACACAAGCTGGATGTGTGGCATGTTAAGGGCACTGATAATGTTATGGCTGATTGGTTGTCACGGGAGGGTATGTCTTAACCCGGCAAGCGCGATAGGCCTCACGGAAGGCTTCCTATAGGGAACGCGATAGGCCTCACGGAAGCAGGACCATAAAAAAAGCCTTCCATAAAAAAAAAGGGCCTATCAAAACAAAGGAATTTGTCTCTAGGTGAGATAATTCCCCTCCAGTACTCATCCATGTAAATCTCACTCACCCCCCTCCCCTCCTTCCCCACCTTATTCCCCCCTCCCTCCCCACCTCAATTATCACCTATTTTTCCTCTTATTATCATCATTTATCGGTTATTTTTCTCTCCCGCGATAATGTAGCACAAGTGGGTTGCATAAAAGATCGTTATGCAACACCCAGACACCGGCACACACCGCCCCGCTCTTCTCAGTTGACTCCCAGACAGCGAGAGGGGAGGGCTGCCTGTCTCTCTCTCTCGCCTGAGATTATGACCGGGTGGCCAATATCTTCGTTTTTCACCACCCAAATGCTTTTCCCACTTATTTTAGCACTCTTGAAGGTTCATATATACATCATATATGTAAAATAAAAGCATACCGAAAACAAATAATGGTTTATATTGTAAATATAACGAATTCTGTCAGAATCCAGGGCTAGAAATGCACAAATAACTACCCTAGCACCTACTGTCATATCGCGCTTGTCAGGTTAAGGAGCACCCTCGCCGTTCAGTCAGTGTTTGTTTGCGAGTGGAGAAAAAATTAGGCTTGCCCCTGTAGTGCAAAGCCGCCAAAAACACTATTAAAACTAATACAAAAACCTCACATAAAAACTCTTTCTTTTGGTAGTATATAAGTGCAGTATGTTACAGCAAGAATCTAAGACATCCCAAGATTTTGTCTTAGTAGGCTAGGCTTGTTGAAGCTTGCTCGTTGAGCGTAATATTGTTAAGTGATACTATTCTTTTGGGGAAGTGTTGTGTAGATTTTTGTTATATAATGAAGTGTTTTATGTTTGTGATTGTGCCTTGTTTTCACAACTTGGAGGAATAGCTGGGTGAGGCGGGCTTGATGAGCATTCTGTCTGGTCAGATGTGGCGTTTACCTGAGGTTAAAACGTCCCACATCTTGGCCGGGGTGTTACGCTGGCCAGCTTGCCAGAATGTGCTCGTTCTCGCTAGCGCTCGCCAGGGCAGTGAAATGGGTTATAATAATCGTAGAACGATGTTCTTTCTTTCCTAGTATTCATGTAGTCACAGTCAGATCAGTGGTGGTCTTTGTTCTTGTCTGTGACACATGGAAGTATTTTATATCAGTAATAGAGTATAAGATATGCAGTGTGAAGTTAAGGAGAAAGAGCGAGGTAGGCAGCGAGGTTGTATTATGTGCGTGTGTATGTATGTGTGCCTTCCCTTGCTCGCGCGGGCTTTCCCACGCCCTTGATTGGCTGGCGGGCCTGGCGCGTCCTAGGACGCTTGCTCCTCATGACGTAGTCGTCTGTGATTGGGTGCTGCTGCCTTTGTTAGTGCTGGGGGGCTCCAGCCCGCGTTTCTCCTTCAGAGCTTGGCACAGCGTGCTTGGTCCTACATGTCCTTTGCAATCTGACCCCCATCTAACCCCCTGTACTACTATTTCTCTCTCTGAACTTCTTCTTTTTCATACTTCTCATCTTTATTCAATTACTTATCCCTTCTGGTTCTGCATACGATTTCCATAGTCGGCCAGTCGTATTACCAGCACCAGTTCTCCATATATGTTTGCACTAGCTTTAGGGATTATTAGCAGAGGTGGGCTCGCTCCGGTGGGACCGGTAATGCTGCAGCGCTCCGCGCTCATCAGACATAAGGTAATGCGGCAGCGCTCACGCGCTCCTTTTGTCAGCAGACCCGATGCGCTTCCCGCTCCGCGCTCCTGCGCTCCAAGCTCCCAAAAATAGGTATATAAAAAACAAAACAAACAAAACACCTTCAAGAAGTTATTTAATTATTTACCTTTGTCCTTCACTTTGTCCTTTGTCTTTCACTTCACTAAATTCCAAGAATTCAAAACATTAAAAAAAACTCAAGTCATGGTGTCTTTCTGAAGTTTAACTGTTTAAGTTTCTCACTTTCTCAGTTTCTGTTATTCTTTATGTCATATCAATGAATCAAATGTCAATGATATGATATGATTGATATCATTGCAAATGTCAATGATATGATATGATTGATATCATTGTGAGTTTGTGACATTGTGACTGTCCATTGATATCTATGATATGACATAAAGAATTACAGAAACTGTCCAAACTGAGAAACTAGGTCCGAAACTGCCAGGTCCGACGGTATATAATTTATAATAATTATATATATACGGCCGGGACTAGGGTCTTGTCAGATGTCAGTTGTCACGCCCAGTGCCAGGTCCGTTTATAATTATATACTGACTCGCCGAAAAAAAATCGTAGCAGCGAAACGACTGCACCTATGGCTTTCATATTTTTAGTTTTTTACCACATGTATCTTACCCTTCTGCATACCCACCACGGCACCACCACTACCCCAAACCCCTCCTCCCACCCACTCGCTGACTATCGGTCGCCTCACAAGGAAAAAAAAAGAAAATCTGTGGCGGCGAAACGATTGCACCAATCGGTTCCATATTTGTGTGACAAGTGCCTTACCCTTATGCCTTCCCTCCACGACACCCCCAACTGCCTCCCACAACCCACTTCCAGCGTATCCGTACGAAGAAAAGGAAAACAAATAAAATCTCTAGTGGCGAAACTACCCCACCAATCGGCTTCATATTTGTAAGACGAGTCAATTACGTTTCTACCTTCCCCCCACCATCTCCCAAACCACCCTCCCACCCATACATTCAAGTAACATTCCGATAGTATCGATACCATAAAATGATAAAAGTCTCTGAAGTCTATAGTGTCTTTTGACTATCAGACAGTCAGACAGGCTCGGGCTATACCACTGCCAGACTTACCCTTAGCCGTAACTTGCCCGTAAGGTTTACTTTGCGTTAGCAAAAGCCAAAAAAAAAAAAATAACAAGTTAACAACTGTAACACTGTCAGTCTGTCACTATCATAGTATCACTGTATCACAGTTCACTAACACCGTGAGTAACACCGTACGAACGGTACGATGACTGTACACGATAATGACGTTCTTGTACCTGTTGTTGACAGGAAAAATCGCCTCCGGAGCGCCAGAAAGGACCGCGAATTTCTAACTGCGCTCCCCGCCTGCACTCCGATTTCAGAATTTTGCCGCTCCTCGCTCCGCGCTCCTCTATATTGGTAATGCGCACCGGATCGCAGAGCGCAGAGCGCCAAATGGCGCGCACCTGCCCACCTCTGATTATTAGAGTCATAGTCAAATGGTATCATAGTATTGGGGTGCTTCTAATTATTGAGTTGTTCTTTCCTACTATTTAATGCTAGACAGTGGAAGGTATCTTTGGTCGTTGTCTGAGTTATGTATGTGGCAAGTCAGAGCCTGTACAACATCGACGAAACTAGGTAGCCTGTAACCCTTGTGCATATTTTTTCTTTGCGAGTGTAGCAGTATACAGGTGAAGAGCTTTTGCCTACTCTTACCTGTATGCTTGCTACCTCATTTTGTTGACCTTTGTGGAGCGCCAGGGCAAGACCAGATACTAGAGATCTGGACTTACCAAGAGAGCCTCCAAGTCACTTAACGTAACATAAGGGAAATCTGTTCAAGGGGAGACAGTAGGCTACGAGCATGCTTGCGCTCTGCCTAGTTTCCTGATACTTTTTATGCCACTGCTAGACTTTAGTAGTGAGAAAGACAGCATTGTGTTTATTAACTTTCATTGTGTATGCTTTAGGAATTATTCACGCCTTATTTTAGCCTAGGTTGATGCATAGTGCACACCCAGTTTGGCTGCTACGTTGGCTAAGGAAGTACTGTTTTTGAGTGGTTATTATTAGTGCTGTCACAGAGTTGTTGCACTTCCTTGTTATATATATGTATCCTACTTATTGGTGTATTTAAGATACACGCTTTGGTGTCCTGCCCCTGCATTATTTCTGTTCTATATTAATGAGCATCTTAGAGCATCAGACCTTTTCAGAAGATTCCATATCTGATTGCTGTAGGACTAGACTTCCAGTGTTTTCATAGAGCATTGAAGAGTTATACTGACTCACACTAAAGTTAACGTAAGCATATATTCCTTTATTAAATCTTATGATAGTTTATACAAGCAGTGTTATTACTTAACCTGACAAGCGCGATATAGATGTAGGTGCTAGGGTAGTTATTTGTGCATTTCTAGCCCTGGATTCTGATAGAATTCGTTATATTTACAATATAAACCATTATTTGTTTTCGGTATGCTTTTATTTTACATATATGATGTATATATGAACCTTCAAGAGTGCTAAAATAAGTGGGAAAAGCATTTGGGTGGTGAAAAACGAAGATATTGGCCACCCGGTCATAATCTCAGTACAGGCAGCCTTCCCCTCTCGCTGTCTGGGAATCAACTGAGGAGAGCGGGGCGGTGTGTGCCGGTGTCTGGGTGTTGCATAACGATCTTTTATGCAACCCACTTGTGCTACATTATCGCGGGAGAGAAAAATAACCGATAAATGATGATAATAAGAGGAAAAATAGGTGATAATTGAGGTGGGGAGGGAGGGGGGAATAAGGTGGGGAAGGAGGGGAGGGGGGTGGGTGAGATTTACATGGATGAGTACTGGAGGGGAATTATCTCACCTAGAGACAAATTCCTTTGTTTTGATAGGCCCTTTTTTTTATGGAAGGCTTTTTTTATGGTCCTGCTTCCGTGAGGCCTATCGCGTTCCCTATAGGAAGCCTTCCGTGAGGCCTATCGCGCTTGCCGGGTTAAGAGCATTTTCGTAACGTAAGTACTCCTGTTGTGAGTTGGCTTTGCCGTCACCGGAAAGCCTTTGTAGAAGTGCACTAAAACCCAGTTAATTGATACCCCGTTATCCAGTAGATTAACTCTGGAGGGTTTTAAGTGTTTTGTTCACCGGCGTAATAGTTCGACGGTTTGGAATTAGCGTACCGTTGTAATAGATATAACAAATGGCCGTTGTTGCAGATATAGCCTATCATCTAGTCCATTACTAAGTGCCCTTGTTTATTTCGTAGTGCCGGTCGTAACACTCACGTTTCATTATAACGTGGCATAACACCTCCATTATGAGGTGGCATAACTGAAGCAATTCTGAATTCTTTGGGAAAGGTCCCTCGAGCTAAAGACAAATGAATTATGTACGTCAGTACATCACTTATTACTAAGTATGTTTATTTAACAACTCTGGCTGTAATATTATCCCAACCAGGACATTTGTTTTGTAAGGATAAAATTGTGGTATTGACTTCCTGAGATGTTACAGTTGACACAAATATAGAAGTGTTATACCAGGGTTTTTACCAGGTTTGTATATTGGTTATAGTGAGTTCTACCTGACTGAGGAATTCAGAGATCACACAATACATGCATAGAAGCCAAATAGAGGATACATATAACACCGAGTATAATTATAAAGAACAGTTTTATTGAGCTCAACTCTTACCTTTACTTGCAGAGATAGTTTCATATTAAAATTATAATGTTATACAATAGAATTTACTATCCTAGCACGATCGAGGATCTAGAAGGAGCGCAGGTATATCAAACTAGATTTAACTTACCTCTTGTACAATATAATACGATGACGTATGATTGACCTGATGAGTCGGATAACTGTGTGTTATTTTAATATTTATATATATATATATATATATATATATATATATATATATATATATATATAACACTTTAAGCACAAAAATGGACGAGTGTTTACACTGAGTAAAAATTATAGTGGACTCTAGCTTTGTACTGCACCTTACGTACTGGTGTAAATTAGGCAGAGTCAATAACTTGGGACTCTAAACTTTATAGCACACACTTTACGCACTGGTGGAAATTAGGCAGAGTCTATATCTTGGGGACTATAACTTTGTAGCACACCTTACGCACTGGTGGAAGTTTGGCAGAATCAATATCTTGGGACTCTACTTCTATAGCACACCTTACGCACTGGTGGAAGTTAGACAGAGTCGATATCTTGGGGACTCTAACTTGGTAACACACCTTACGCACTGGTGGAAATTAGGCAGAGTCAATATCTTGGGACTCTACTTTAGATACCTCGTCACTGGTATCGACTTGATGCAGGTTTTCTATCATAACTCCAGAACTAACACTTGGAGTAAAAAGTTGAGGTAACAGCTTGTAGTCGTCCGAGTCTCCGTTGGGCCGTCCAGGTTGGCCTGTCGTGTGGATCAGTTGTTTGGAATACAGATGGATTAATGGGTATAGGGTCTTAAATGAGGCTCCGTAAATATTATATTATTTGGGCACGTAAGTGGATATTAACAGAGAGCTAAGCATACTTGACTATCCTGACCGTTATATAAATTGGTGATGAAGTTCTGTTCAGGTACTCTTGACTTGGGGTCTTGAATATAATGCCTATGTCATGACACAGTGACAATATATCGGGCTAACGCGAGTGAACAATATGGTCATGACCACTCTTGTTTTCCTCGATTACCACTGACCTTTATAATGCCCCTTTCCCACTGATGCGACAATTCACGATTTTCGTCGCCAAGGACGTAGTTTTGGCAAATTCGCAAGAATGCGTGCGACGTTCACGATTTTGACCGTTAAAAACCGTTGACAAGTTTACACTCGGCGACGATGTCGCCGATGGGTAAGACTAAATCTGCGACATTATGCGAAGTCATGGCAAATTGAGCGATGGTTCGGCGAATACCTCGGCGAGATTATTTAGTTTCATCCCTAGACCTCCATCAAGCATATAAAGCACCCCCCAAATCCCTCCTTCAAGATCAATTTGTAAATTTTTCGATAGAAAAATATCCTGGCCGCAGGCCGGTTCCTCAAAAAGTACAGGATCGCTATCGCTAGCCAGGAAAAACTCGACGCCTAAATGACACGAGTCTTAATATTGACAACGAAATGGGGTGAAATGTCTTAAAATTGCCAAATTAATGGGCCGAACGTCATAAAATATGAAAATTAATGGGGTTAACCATGAGGAAGAAAGGGGACCAGAAAAACGACACATCTCCCCTTAATTCGGAGATTGGCAATGTCCGGCTTCGCCGGAGAAATTTTTCTGCCAAATAATGTACAAATTTAGCTTGCTCTCAAAACAAAAAATATATATGTTGGCTCGCTACCGCTCACCAGGAAAATATTGAAACCTGGATGGGGGTAAACGTCTTAAAACAGTAGGCTGAATGGGGACGAATGGATAAAAGGCAAAGAGAGAGGGAGAGAAAGAGAAAACCAAAAAAGGCGAGGTGGGCTCAGTTAAGCCGTACCGCAAACATAGAGCCCACCTCGCTGTTTTTGTTTTATCTTTCTCTCCCTCTCTCCTCGTTTTTTTTTTTTTTCCTGTTTCTCTCCCTCTCTCTTTGCCTTGTATCCGTTCGGCCCCATTCAGCCTACTGTTTAAGACGTTCATCCCCATCCAAGTATCGATATCTTCCTGGCAAGCGATAGCGAACCAGCATTATATGGAGAAAACCGGCTTTGCCGGAGAAATTTTTCTATCGAAAAATGTACAAATTTAGCTTGCTCTCAAAACAAAAATATATATATGTTGGCTCGCTACCCCTCACCAGGAAAATATTGAAACCTGGATGGGGGTAAACGTCTTAAAACAGTAGGCTGAACGGGGCCGAACGGATACAAGGCAAAGAGAGAGGGTGAGAAATAGAAAACCAAAAAACACGAGGAGAGAGGGAGAGAAAGAGAAAAAAAAAACAGCGAGGTGGGCTCAATGTTTGCGTTAAGGCTTAAAAATTGAGCCCACCTCGCCTTTTTTAGTTTTCTCTTTCTTTCCCTCTCTCCTCGTTTTTTGTTTGTTTTCTATTTCTCTCCCTCTCTCTTTGCCTTGTATCCGTTCGGCCCCGTTCAGCCTACTGTTTTAAGACATTTACCCCCCATCCAGGTTTCAATATATTCCTGGTGAGCGGTAGCGAGCCAACGTATATAAAAACAAATTGTTGAGAGCAAGCTAAATTTGTAAATTTTTCGATAGAAAAATGTCTCCGGCAAAGCCAGATTTCTCCATATAATGCTGGTCTGCTATCGCTTGCCAGGAAGATATTGATACTTGGATGGGGATAAATGTCTTAAAACAGTTGACTGAATGGGGCTGAATGGATACAAACCAGAGAAAGAGAGAAAAGGAGAGAAAGAGAAAAAAAAAAGGTGAACCCCCCAAGAGAGGTGCATAGAAAAAAGGGTTGACAGGTTCACTATAGGCCTAATAATTTTTGTTTACCCACCTCGCGGAAGGTGCTCTTTGGCATCGTCATCGTCGATGTTCTCGGAACATCTGCGAGCATTGGCGAGCAGAGCATCTGAGAGCATCGATGAGCATCCATGCAGCATTGCAAAGATTTTTTTGTGCTAAACCCTCCGCAATGTCTCGCCGATGTCGCCGATGTTCGCAGAAGCCCTGGCAGAGCCCTCGCAGCAAACAAGATCGGGAAAGGAGGAGGCTGTACAGAAGAAGAAAATTACTCACACAAAGATGCACACATAAAAATCTACAGGATAGGCAAAAGGTCGAAATAGATAGAGAAATTGTGGAAATTGAACAAAGGCTAAGAATATCATATGAACTACAACATATGGAAGAGGAGAGGAAAGCTATTGCAGGTATAAAGGAAAATTCCAAATACTTCTTTTCATACGCCAAACAAAAGGCTAAAACAACATCAAACATCAGCCCACTGAGCAAAGGGGACGGCTCTTTCACAGGGGCCAAAAAGGAAATGAGCGAACTCTTAAGCAGGCAGTATGAAATGGCATTCAGTGAGCCTGATGAAACAAAAGTCATCAGAGACCAAAATATATTTTTCATGGAAACCTCCCCCACGGAAACCCCTCAGATGCTGGATATTGATTTTGGTCCAAAAGACATAGAAGAGGCCATTTCCAACATGCCATCCCACTCGGCACCAGGCCCGGACTCATGGAATTCGATCCTAATGAAAAAATGTAAGGAAAACCTCTCAAAACCCCTGGCTATAATGTGGAGAAGGAGTCTAGACACTGGTGACATACCAGATAGCTTGAAAAACGCAATAATTGCCCCACTGCATAAAAGAGGAAGTAAAGCACTACCAAAAAACTACCGCCCGGTAGCTCTAACCTCTCACATCATTAAAGTTTTCGAGCGAGTCCTGCGAAGCAAAATTTCAACATTCATGGAGACAAATGAACTACACAACACCGGTCAACATGGGTTCAGAGCGGGAAGATCATGTCTCTCACAACTTTTGGAACACTATGACAAAATTCTTAAAGCGCTAGAAGAAAAGAAACACGTGGATGTCATTTACACCGATTTTGCTAAGGCATTTGATAAATGTGACCATGGTATAATAGCCCACAAACTGAAAGCAAAAGGTATAACTGGGAAAATCGGACGGTATACAATTTCCTCGTAAACCGAAAACAATCGGTAGCAGTAAACCAAGTCACTTCTGAGCCTTCGGATGTCAAAAGCTCAGTGCCCCAAGGAACAGTGCTAGCTCCCCTTCTGTTCCTCATACTAATTTGCGACATAGATACCAACACCAGACACAGTACGGTGTTGTCTTTTGCTGATGACACAAAATTAAGCAAGATAGTAAACACACAAGAGGACACGGGCCGACTGCAGGAAGACATGAATGTAGTGTTCCAGTGGACCAGGGAAAACAACATGCAATTCAATGAGGAAAAATTCTAATTAATACGGTACGGAGATAATAATGGTGTTAAAGAAATTACAAATTACTTAACAGAATCTAACCACATAATAGAACAGAAAGACAGTGTGAAAGACCTTGGGGTACTAATGTCTGAAAATATGGGTTTCAAAGTACATAACCAGGTCAAAGTGGCGGCTGCGAAACGTCTAACGGGTTGGATTCTGCGTACTTTTAAAACACGCGGTGAATTGCCTATGATAACGCTCTTCAAATCTCTAGTGCTACCGCGGCTTGAATACTGTAGCGTATTAACATTCCCATACAAAGCAGGTGAAATAAATGACGTAGAGAGTGTACAAAGAAATTTCACTTCGCATATAAGTTCGATAAAACATCTACACTATTGGGAGCGTTTAAGAGCACTGAATCTGTACTCACTGGAACGTAGAAGAGAACGTTACCTAATAATATGCACGTGGAAAATCGCAGAGGGTTTAGTACCAAACCTACATACTCCGATAGTCATGAAATTCAGTGATAGGAGAGGCTGGGAATACGAAATCCCCCGGATGAATAACAGGGGTGCTATGGGCTCTCTGCGAGAGGGCTGGTTATCACACAGAGGCCCACATCTCTTCAACAAACTCCCACGGCGAGTAAGAGACATGAGGGACATCTCGTTAGACAACTTCAAGAGAGCCCTAGATGTCGAACTGCAAAAAGTGCCAGACGAGCCCATCCTCGCAAGGGAGCGAGCTGTCGCTTCAAACAGTCTACTGCACCAAATCACCACCCATAACGAGGGGCGTCGCGCTCCTTGGTGCCGCTAGAAGAGCGGCGAACACATCTAAAGGCATCTAAAGGCAAGATCCCTCGGCGATGCTAGACGATGCTTGCGAGGGCAACGAACCCTCGTGAGTCCTCGTCCAAAATTTTGAACAGTCCGAACATTTGCGACGACCCGCGAGGGCCCTTGCGAGGCCTTGAGACGCCTTGCGAGTCAAACGATTTTTCATGAGAGGGTTTAAGACATGTCACGAATGTGCCAATTTATTGGTGTCGGCGATGAAAATCATGAGAAGTTGCATCAGTGGGAAAGGGGCATAAGAGGTTCAAAGAACTCGGGGCGGTGTTTAAACCTTTTAATTGCAAAAGTCAAATAACATGTCACAGACAGATGCACTAAGGACTTCTATATGCCTAGTGCCAGTTAAGGTATCTCGCAGAGTCGTGAACTATTCAAATGACCTTGGTATGCCAAGTATCCTTTGGTAGTTCTTAGAGTGCGGATTTAATAAGAGAAGTCAGGTGGGGACATGTCCGCGAGTTTACACTTCCAATATTAAAAATGCAGCCTATTAGAGATTTCGATGTTAACACTATGGTATGCCACGTGAATAACAAAGATTCCTTAATAGGGTAAAATAACTCCTCAGACCTGTGGGATATTCGGTATGCCGTCAATCATCCAACTGAATGGGAGGGTAATTCTAGGACTATTCACTCTGGTATGCCAGTATTTGAAAGCCCTAGAAATGCTTTGCCTTAGTCAGTTTTCGTCAGCATAGTGATGACGTTGGCTGAGATGTCCCAGAGTTGGTGTCTCGGGGTCACAAGTGCGGTCAGGGGCGGATCTATAGGATTAAGAGTATCCTTTAGAAACTGGTGGGCAGGTATTTTGGCTGTTGGGTGGAAGTAGGGCGTAAGTGCTTGCTCTGTTGGTGGTGATGATGGTCCTTCTTTCCCTGGCTGAATATTATTCGTCTTTTTGGACGCTGCTGGGAGGTTGAAGACATATTAATATTCTTCCCAGGTGTTGTTGGGCGTTCTGATGCAATGGTGGCAATCCGGGCCTCTCTTCTGGTGGTGATAACGGGCGATGGAGTAATATGGTAGCTTGGTACACGTGGTACCTCTCTGGGCGCGTATTTTGTGGTTGATGTTCCTTCCTTTTCTTCTGTCTTCTTGCTTTTGTTTTTTCTTGTTCTTGTTGCTGTTTATTGATGTGTGTCAATTTCGGGATGAGTGGCATGGTAGATATTTGATGATGCATTGGTTTCCTCATTGCTGCTGTTGTCTTCTCCAACTTCTTCTTATCTTCCGTTTTCTTGTTGTCGGATTCTTTGATGGTGGTCTGGGTGATGTTATGCTTGGTGGTGGATTTCCCTTTGTTTCTTTTGTCTGTCATCATCCTTTGTTTGTCTTTAGTTCCTCCTTTCTGGTGTTAGTTTCTGTTGAGGGGTGGTCCTGGTAGCTATGCAGGTCCACAGTGTACTTATCTTAATGGTGGGATAAGTTAAGCACTGGTAAAACTTGAAGTAGTTCTTATTAGAGGAGAGAGTTGGATACACTGATAGACACGCCTGTAGAAGGTGGAGACGCGACTCTATCTACTTGTAAACAATGCCCCTAGCGGGGATAATGAACAACTCACATAATTGCCATATGGGCTTATATGATACAATTCTTATGGGTGAGTGCCTATAAATGGTATGGTACATAATTATTAATTACAAAGAGGTGTTACATATAGATACTAATGCACATAGATACATGATAGATACATGATAGGTACTATTTATCATATACATACACCTCCCTACCCCCTCACGCTCGTAGTTCAATCTCGAGCGGACTTGTTTTCCTTGAGTTGTACTGAGCAACGTGGGGCAACTGGGCGGCTATGATCTAAGGACATCTGTTTCTGGTCATTGCAAAGGGCCACAGGGGACTGGGGGAGGGGATCCACACTTTGTGGCACAGGGCGGAGAAAGCGGCGGTTACGCCACCACACACGGCCACTAGGGAGGCGTACCTCGTAATCCCTGGACTTGCCAAGACTCATGACAACCCCCACCTTGTCCCAGCGTTGCGATGTCGGGTCTTGAATCCGAACTTGCTCACTGACACGTAACCTGGGGAGGGGTTGCGCGTGCGCATCGTACCGGGTCTTAACCTGCTCGGCACGGTCGGCTGCACGTTTGTCACAGTCCTCGGCTTTGGTCTGCCATTCCTTATTGAATGATCAGGGATGCAGGAGACATGTCCGAAGAGGATGACTATACAAAAATTGAGCGGGGGAGCGGCCAGTGAAGTTGGGGGTGTTCCGGAGCTCCAAGAGACCCCGGTCGAAGTCCTCACAGTCAATGTTGCCAGAGGGTGCAGTCTTAAGGATGAGGTGCTTGATAGACTTCACTGCAGCCTCGGCATGGCCGTTCGATTGTGGGTAATGCGGTGATGTTACCACATGGCGGACTCCCCATCGCTCCATAAAGTCCCAGAAATCGTGGCTGGTGAATTGTGGGCCTCCATCGGTCCTCAGACGGAGGGGAACACCCAACTTCCTGGAAGTAGCGACAGAAGATCCTGTTGGTCGCAGATGCAGTAGTGTCGCCTTTACAGGGGACGACGACAGGCCACCCCGAGAGACGGTCGACCACAACCTGGAAGGACTTCCCTGCCACCATGAAGAAGTCGGCCGAAACGGACTCGAAGGGCCTTGTAGGGTTGTCGTCGTTCATGAGGGGTTCCTTCTGGAGGCTAGGCTGGAGGATCTGGCACAATTCGCAAGCATGGACAGTGCTGGCAATGTCGGAATCTATCCCCGGCCAGAAGACAGCCTGCCTCGCTCTGCGTTTGGTGGCCTCCACACCTCTGTGACTGTTGTGAAGTTGCTGTAGAGTGCGGCGGCGGAGAGCAACAGGAACCACAACCCTAGGGCCATAGAGGATGAGGTCACCATCAGCGTAGAGGTCGTCCCGTATATTCCAGTATGAGAGCAAGGAGTTGTGGAGGTCATACCGGTTGGCAGGGAATCCTGAGGTGACACAGTCGAGTAGGCGGACATACGCAGGGTCCGCTCTTGCTGCGGCTCGAAGATCCTGTAGAGTCCTGTCGGCGTCTTGAGCTGAAGATTCTCCTGGGTTGATGACGTCCTTTGTGGTCACTACTGTCCTGAGGTGGGCGGCGGCATCGGCACAGGCGATCTCATCCTCTGGTGTGGATGGCTGACAGGGGCTCGAGATAGGGCGTCAGGGATGCAGAGCAACTTGCCGGCATGCCACACGGCTGGGAAGACATACGGTGAGATCTTCTCCTTCAGGCAATGGAGGCGGGGATTTTCCACAGCATCCAACGTGTAGTGGTTGATGATAGGGATGAGTGGGCGGTGATCAGTCATCAATGTGAAGTTCTGTAGTCTGTTACGATCCAGGTTCTCAAAGACACAGGGCTCTTCAACATTGGACTAGATAATGGCAAAACGCAACAACGGTAACACTAGATCCAACCCCTACCTTAAACACTGGAAAACAAAACACCATTACCGCCCTGAGTCGTGCCTGGACAACAAGGTATCCTATGACTCGGTAACTGGTGCACACACACTAGGCTGACGCTCAATGAAACAGCCTATTCTCAAACAGTAAAAGATTACTCGATTATGTTACACAAAGAAAAGATAGTTAACGTGATTAATTAACGTTACGGTACGTTACGGTAGATACTCAAATAACTGGCACTCCTGTATTAAAGAAAGTGCAATGCTAGTCCTGCAACATCAACTGGAAACTTCTGAAATAAGTCTGATGCTGGGAAGATGTTCGTAAAGAATCTTGAACAATTATAATGCAGAATACGGGTCACAATAAATGCTAGGACATATAGTAATAATAGGCAGGCGAATAATAAAGACTGCGCAAAGGTAGTAATGCTCGACACCTAAAGAAATGCTTCGCGACACAACGCAACAGCCTACTAGGGTTGTGTAACTCAACAACAACCTCGGCTCAAAAGTGCAGTGAATAATAATGTTGCATACATATAATAATGGGGGCTTATCTCTAACCAGTGTCTGCTCAGTTAATAAAGTCTAGCTGGGGTACCAAGGCAGGGCAACACTGGGTGAGCATGCGGCTCGTAGCCTAACGTTGTCCGAAGGTGGTATAATGAAGATTACGTTATATGACGGGGATGCTCTCTTGATAAATCTAGGTCTCTAGTACCTAGCTCTATCCTGGCGATCCCTCAGAAGTCAACACAAAGAGGCAGCACTATGTTGTGAGGGATAGGCTATGGCCCTCTCACACCACAGCGCTGTGCTCGCAAAGTAAACCCACCTGAAGACAACTTAGGCTCCCACAGTACCTGTCGATGTCGTGCAGGGCTTAGCTAACACTGCACACATCGGAGACAACGACACAGTAACCTTACCCCTAGTCTAGCTTTAGATAACCAAGCAGAATCACTCAACACCTTGCCAGGGAGACCTATACCGGTCTACAACCTTCCCGAGAGAGGACACATACGGAAAAGTCCGTCTCTCTAACCTCAATAAAGCATAATACCTCCTTAACCTAATACATGGAAATATCTGAGAGCTTCGCGTACAATACGACTGGTCGACGGTGAACGTCTATGCTGAAACCAGAAGGGATGTTGAGTTTAATAAAGATTAGAGAATGAGAAAGGAGAAGTCGAGAGAGAGAAATAGTATGCAAAGTGGCGAGTATGGGGGACAGAATTGCAAAGGATGTAGGCGATACGCGTGTCAGGCAAGCTCTGAGCTGGTAAAGAACACGAGGCCGCGATGGGAAGGGACTAGTTGACCACCCGGCCGCCAACGCCGTCAGCACCCAAGCGAGCCGCGTCATAGCTCACCCCGCTGCCAGGTGTACTCCCTCACCCTCTCTCGCTCGCCTCCCACACAAGCAACATTTATATTATAGCGAATATAAAATATAAGGCGCGGTCACAGACCAAAACAAAGACCATTTCTAGGCTGTCTGTGGCAACACGACACTAATTAAATAAAGCAGATCATTCTAGGACAACTGTAGCCCATCCCCCCATCCTGGCGAGCGCTAGCGAGCTGCAATGCCCCACGCAACCATTCTGCTAACGCCGGGAGGCGTCACACCCCCCTCAAGATATGGGACACTCAACCATGAGCCCATATCTGAACAGGCAGAATGTCGCTAGAATCTGCCACTCCTAACCACTCTGCCACTCATGGAATGCAAGCTCAGTCTCCTCAAAAAAAATACAACAACATTTATATATAAAAAAATCTTATCACCCTTCCCAAATATAATACATTAATTCATAACATTATGCTCCCAGAGCGAGCTTTAAGAAGCACAGCCTACTGAGGGAAAATCATCTGCACTCAGTACTCAGCTACAATATTATCTTAAAATTAATTATCAAAAAGAAAGATTTTTTTATTTAATTTTTCATATTTTATTTTAATGTTGTTTTTGGCAGCTACTATAGATGTAGCCTAATTTTCTTCTAATCAAAGCCAACAACTCCTGCCCTGCGACCCTACGCTGATGCTACACATGCGAGCCAACAAGCACCAGCGCAAAATTACACCGCGAGTCAAGACAGGAGGCTATACCAACATACTGTGGTAGCCTACCCCGGATCCTCCACCCGCGACAAACAGTCCGCAATCACATTCTCACAACCGGCAATATGGCGAATGTCTAAGTTGTACTCTTGCAACATGAGCGACCATCTGGTCAGCCTCATATTCCGGTTGTGGAATTGACTGAGGAATTTAAGCGGGTGGTGGTCGGTATACACTACCACGACTGGCCCATAGGCAGGAACATAGACCTCAAAGTGTCTGAGCGCTAACACGATTGCCAGCAGTTCCTTTTCAACAACCGAATAGTTTTTCTGTGCTGAATTAAATTTCTTTGAAAAGAAACTGACTGGATGCTCAAGACCTTCCTCGTCTGTCTGCAAAAGTACGGCACCAGCCCCTACTCCGCTGGCATCAGTCGCCAACTGAAATGGTCGTTCAAAGTCCGGGGCCCTGAGGATAGGGTGAGTGCATAAAAGGTGTTTAACTACTCGAAACGCCTGCTCACACTCAGGTGCCCAGCGGAACTTTTTATCTTTAGCTAGTAGATCTGTCAAAGGAGCTAACACAGTAGAATAACCTCTTATAAAGCGGCGGTAATACCCAATCATGCCCAAAAATCTCATGATCTGCCGCTTGGTGGTCGGCCTGGGGAACAAGTCGATAGCCTGTATCTTCTGTTGGGGCGGGCTCACCTGCCCTAACTCAACCACAAACCCTAGATACTGCACCGTGGCTTGCACAAAGTCACACTTGCCCAGATTAACCACCAAGCCTGCTTTACTAAGTTGACTAAATAAGGCTTCTATGTGCTCACAGTGACTTTGGAAATCGTTGTCATAAATGATCACGTCATCAAGGTAGACAGTACAGTTTGGGATGTCTGCTACGATGTCGTTCATTAAGCTCTGGAAAGTGGCCGGTGCATTTTTCAGACCATATGGCATCACGTTGCAAGGGTAAGTACTGCCATCCACCACAAACCCGCACACTTCTTTAGCCCGCTCAGACAGTGGTACTTGCCAGTAGCCTTTGACGAGGTCTACCTTGGTCAAGTACCTTGCTTTCCCGATCTTATCCACACTGTCATCCACCCGGGGAAGAGGATATGCATTGGTGGGGGTCAACCCGTTCAACCGCCTAAAGTCAATGCAGAACCGAACTTTTCCATCAGGTTTGGGCTGCAGAGTGACAGGAGAAGTCCACCGTACTGCCCCCTTCTCGATCAAGCCTCTCGCCAGCATATACTCCAGCTCATCCCTGAGCGCTGGGAGTTTAATGGGTGGCACCCGATAAGGTATCGACTTGAAGGGGGGGTGCTCTCCTACATCGACGTCATGCACCGCTTGAGTAGTGAGGCCTGGGTGCTCGGCAAATACAGTGGGGTATGAATCGAACAGGCGCTGCACTGCCACCTGCTGTTCCTCCGGCAGGTGCGCCAGAGCATCATGCGCACATTGGCTCGAATTCCCCGCCCACTGATCAGCCGAGACATGACAATCCCAGTTATCATCCACCTGGTCATTGCTGCCCCCCTCTCCTCCACCATGACCGCAGCAGGTCAACACAGGGACAGCTAGTGACTCAGGTGGGCGCCTCACATACTCCTTCAACAAATTAATGTGGCATAGTTGGTTACGCTTCTTCCGGTCTGGAGTGGCAACGAGGTAATCTAGATCGGAGATCTTTGACACCACCCGATAAGGCCCAGCGTACTTGGCAGCCAGAGGATGACCTGACAAAGGCAACAGGACCAACACCTCTTGACCTACCTGAAACTCCCGGAGTTTCGCCTTAGTATCGTACCTGTCCTTCATACGGGCCTGCGAACTCACCAAATTACGCCCGGCCAGCTCCAGACTTCTAAGCATTCTCTCTCTGCTCTCGAGGACGTATCTCAACATAGAACATGGCTTAGCGGTACCCTCCCAAATCTCCTTCACCATGTGGAGAGGGCCCCTCACTTGATGCCCGAAAACAAGCTCATTCGGACTGAAACCGAGACTCTCTCCAGGTACTTCTCTTGCCGCGAACAAAACATACGGCAGACCAAGGTCCCAATCCTTTCCGTTCTCTGCGCAATAACATCGAAGCATGCTTTTCAGCGTGGCGTGCCACCTCTCCCACACCCCTTGACTCTCCGGGTGATACACAGAAGAGACGACAGTGCTGATGCCATGCTGAATCATAGTTTGTTTGAACAGATTAGATGTAAAATTAGAACCTTGGTCGGATTGCACCTCTTGCGGGTAACCATACCGCGAGCAATACAAGAGCAGGTTCCGGACAACAGTTTTCGCTGTGCCATTTCTCATTGGATATGCATCAGGATAACGTGTGGCCACATCCATGATAGTTAATAGAAATTTATTACCGGCACTAGTAGGGGGTAGGGGTCCGACCATATCAATGATGACCTTACTGAAGGACGGTCCACTGACAGGAATGGGGTGCAACGGGGCTCTCGGAATTGTTTGGTTAGGTTTTCCAACGCTCTGGCACGTATGACACCTTGCTATCCAGGTTACCACCTGTCCCTTCAACCCCGGCCACCAAAACAATTTTTCTAAAGCCGCCACCGTTTTTCTCACCCCTAGATGTCCTGCCAGTGGTATGTCATGCGCCAACCTCAGTAGGCTATCCCTGCACTCCCGTGGCACCACCAACTGGTCCACTACTCCGGACCCCTCTTGCCAACTACGTTTAGGGTCTTGAAAACGCCTATAGAGGATGCCTTCTAAATAAAAAAAATCTCCTGGCTGTTCATCGCCGTCCTCGTCGAGCTCTACAGCTCCATTAGCACACGTTTGGAGCTCAGGGTCCTCTAGTTGCAACCGACATATATCTGAGGGTGCCAAGCGATCTAACTGCTCCCGGAGCAATGCATGACCTTCCCCGATACTGGGCTGCTCCCTCTGTCTCTCTCGATGTACATAACGTTGCTGTCGTGGAGACTCGTCATGCCCAGCCTCGTCACACTCGATGACAGGCCCAGGGGCTACTCCAGAATTAAGTAATGGTGCTAATACTGAATCACCCAGGAGAGCCGCCGAGTCAAAACTCTTAAAACCAACTCCAGCTTTAGCCTCCTCCTGTTGATCGTTCCTCCGCTGGCCTGAAGACGGAGGACTAGGCTGTGACACTTTAGCTGCCCGAGCTCGGGTGACAACACACGCCATGGGTTGTGTCTGGCACCGCTCGACCCACTCTTGCTCTTCCCTACTCACGTCGGCCGGCCTCTCGGCAACGACTAAGGGTAGAACCTCAGAAGCGGGCATTGCAAAGTCGTTGCTGAGAAGAAGGTCGACGCCCTCCACTGGCAGTTTCTCCACAATCCCGACATCCAATTCACGTGCCACACCATCCACCTCCAACTCCAACCGCACCAGCGGGTATGACCGAGTTGCATTAATACCCTGCACCACCACCACCCGAGCCGCGTTTATAGGGTAGCCAGTCAAGTTTTTCATCAGAGTCTGGGAAGTACCTGTATCACGCAAGACCTCTACTCCATGCTTGCGCCCCGCCCACATCACGCAACCCCGCCCTCTATGGTCGCAAAAAACATCCTGAGCAGGGTTCGAGCCTCCCAGGTGCTTCTGCATTGGCTGTGCCTCAGCCTCTGACGAACTGCCCCGGGCAAACTCAGATGACTTCGGAGACACACCAATGTTGCAGGCCAAAGACACAGCTGCTGTAGGTGGTTTGCTAGGACAGACTCTTGGAAAGTGCCCCTTTTTATGACAATGATAACACTCCAACTCCCCTTTGGGCTTCCCTTGGTACTGGGAAGGGCCCGGCCCCTTCTTAAATGGGACGGTGCTAGTCTTGTGGTCAGTCTTGGTATCATGGCTCTTGTACTTGTTTGCATAAGGTATATCACTAACTCGGGGGGGTGGGGCGTCACGCCCCTTGTTACCTGCCTCACTACGCTGGGCAGACCCGCACCCACGAATTAGTGATAGCCGGAGGTCAGCCATCTCAGCTGCCTCCTGTAGAGTTTTTGGTTGCTTTTCTTTAAGGTTTAACGTCAGGTCGCCGCCCGTGCATTTGAAAAACTGCTCTAAAAGCACCAACTGTTTAATGTCGTCAAACGTAGTAGCTTTCTCCGACCTCAGCCAATTCCCAAAAGCATCGGACAGCTCCCGGGCATGCTCCAAAAAGGTGCTCTCCCGACCCTTGGTAACACCCCGGAACTTCAACCTGTACGTCTCTGGTTGTAGTTCGTATGCTCTCAGGACAGCCTCCTTGAGTTCCTCATAGATAATACAAGACTCTATAGGCAACGCATCGTAGGCTTTAAGACCCTTGCCTATTAACTCCCTCAGACATATTATGTTCCAGTAAGTCCGAGGAGGCGGGAGCCCCAGGATCATTGCCACTGCCTCGCACTACACTCACAACAACACTGCGGCCGTTAGAATTATCGCAGGAGGCTGAGGTTGCCACCAACGGTTTTATCGTATGGTAACTTATCGGACTTACTGAGCTCATATGACGCAAAATTGCATCATAAACTTATTGGAGAGGTATAGAGATAAGTCCATATGGCGCGATCGCGTCATATGAGTTTTTGGTGGACTTATTCATATGACGCGATCGCGTCATATATGTCTGAGGGAGTTAATCTAGAGGATACAAGTGCTGCCCATTTATTCTCTGGCCACTGGTGTTCCTGGCACTTCTTCTCAAAGCGTGTGAAAAATTCTGTTACACCACTCTCATCAAACACCGGAACCAGTTTCAATAAATGCGAGAGAGACTGCTCATGAACACGGTTACCAGCCCCAAGTCGCTGTCCCGTTGTCTCTACTCGGGACTTCTCTACGTCCATGTCGGCACAGTACCTAGTCGACTCTAAATCAGCTTGGATTTTTGCTAGCTCTGTTTGCTGTTGAAGCTCACATGCCCTTTGTTGCTGTTGAATCTCAGATGCCCTGATAGCCTTTCTCTCTTCGATCTTAGCTGATTCTATTTGCTGCTGGATCTTAGCTAATTCGAGCTGAAGCAATAATTCGGGAGTTAACCCTTGAGGAGGTGAAGGTGCTACAATGTTTGAAATTACCGGTGGTCCCCCCAGGGGCAACCCCCCTGCCAGTCACCACCCAACTGCGGAAGCGTACCCGGGGTCGGCAAACTACTGGGATGGCTGGGAGTCGAGTGTAGGGGAAGCATGGCCGAAGGGCTCTGAGCACTCAACCCATCTCGCTCACCAGTCACCCTGCCCAGTACACACGTTATCAAGTTATCCTTGGTCATGCTGCTAGTAACCGCATGACCGATGGCTGTGGCCAGGCATTGAAGACCGTACTGATCCATACCCTCCAACCGCTCGGCAGTAACAGGCCATTGCAAAAATATCCTAGCATCCTCCTCACAGTTCACCCGATTAACCCTTTCATCATGCTGCTGTTCCTCAGTTTCGACATTACATACTGTGTCTCCATTCTCCTCTGACCCGGTATAAGACATGATGCTCACAAACATTTCTCACCACAATATTCAGAAAAGAAGTACCCCAAACTCTTATGTAGCACTATTCACTTGCCAAAAATGTCTGAAGACTCTCAAGTGCTATACTACTTTGCCAAAAAAAAATTAACGTGCCCACTATATTCCTCAATAAAACAAATGACCACAACAATCCTGCAATTATCTCTTAGTTCACAAGATCCTGAGCTAGGTCGCCATTTGTTACGATCCAGGTTCTCAAACACACAGGGCTCTTCAACATTGGACTAGATAATGGCAAAACGCAACAACGGTAACACTAGATCCAACCCCTGCCTTAAACACTGGAAAACAAAACACCATTACCGCCCTGAGTCGTGCCTGGACAACGAGGTATCCTATGACTCGGTAACTGGTGCACACACACTAGGCTGACGCTCAATGAAACAGCCTATTCTCAAACAGTAAAAGATTACTCGATTATGTTACACAAAGAAAAGATAGTTAACGTGATTAATTAACGTTACGGTAGATACTCAAATAACTGGCACTCCTGTATTAAAGAAAGTGCAATGCTAGTCCTGCAACATCAACTGGAAACTTCTGAAATAAGTCTGATGCTGGGAAGATGTTCGTAAAGAATCTTGAACAATTATAATGCAGAATACGGGTCACAATAAATGCTAGGACATATAGTAATAATAGGCAGGCGAATAATAAAGACTGCGCAAAGGTAGTAATGCTCGACACCTAAAGAAATGCTTCGCGACACAACGCAACAGCCTACTAGGGTTGTGTAACTCAACAACAACCTCGGCTCAAAAGTGCAGTGAATAATAATGTTGCATACATATAATAATGGGGGCTTATCTCTAACCAGTGTCTGCTCAGTTAATAAAGTCTAGCTGGGGTACCAAGGCAGGGCAACACTGGGTGAGCATGCGGCTCGTAGCCTAACGTTGTCCGAAGGTGGTATAATGAAGATTACGTTATATGACGGGGATGCTCTCTTGATAAATCTAGGTCTCTAGTACCTAGCTCTATCCTGGCGATCCCTCAGAAGTCAACACAAAGAGGCAGCACTATGTTGTGAGGGATAGGCTATGGCCCTCTCACACCACAGCGCTGTGCTCGCAAAGTAAACCCACCCGAAGACAACTTAGGCTCCCACAGTACCTGTCTATGTCGTGCAGGGCTTAGCTAACACTGCACACATCGGAGACAACGACACAGTAACCTTACCCCTAGTCTAGCTTTAGATAACCAAGCAGAATCACTCAACACCTTGCCAGGGAGACATATACCGGTCTACAACCTTCCCGAGAGAGGACACATACGGAAAAGTCCGTCTCTCTAACCTCAATAAAGCATAATACCTCCTTAACCTAATACATGGAAATATCTGAGAGCTTCGCGTACAATACGACTGGTCGACGGTGAACGTCTATGCTGAAACCAGAAGGGATGTTGAGTTTAATAAAGATTAGAGAATGAGAAAGGAGAAGTCGAGAGAGAGAAATAGTATGCAAAGTGGCGAGTATGGGGGACAGAATTGCAAAGGATGTAGGCGATACGCGTGTCAGGCAAGCTCTGAGCTGGTAAAGAACACGAGGCCGCGATGGGAAGGGACTAGTTGACCACCCGGCCGCCAACGCCGTCAGCACCCAAGCGAGCCGCGTCATAGCTCACCCCGCTGCCAGGTGTACTCCCTCACCCTCTCTCGCTCGCCTCCCACACAAGCAACATTTATATTATAGCGAATATAAAATATAAGGCGCGGTCACAGACCAAAACAAAGACCATTTCTAGACTGTCTGTGGCAACACGACACTAATTAAATAAAGCAGATCATTCTAGGACAACTGTAGCCCATCCCCCCATCCTGGCGAGCGCTAGAGAGCTGCAATGCCCCACGCAACCATTCTGCTAACGCCGGGAGGCGTCACAAGTCTCTGTAGATATAGTCTACATTTCGACATTGCCCAGACAGCGGCCAACATTTCCAGCTCGATGGTTGCGTAGCGGGTCTCGGTATCCGCCAAGAGTCGAGAGCCACACTAGTGGACTAGCCGCAGATGACCATCGCCATGGTCCTGCAGAAGGACGTAGCCAATGCCATTAAGCCGCGATGCATCAGTCTGAAGAAGTGTTTGCAGGTCTGGGTCGAAGAGGGCGAGAATGGGTGGAATCACAAGGGCTGACTTGACGCGCAGGAATGCCTCATCATGGTCTGGGGTCCACAGAAATGTCCTCTTGGGGCTCATCAGAGGGCGGAGAGGCTGGGCAGTAGCGGCGATGTCGGGGGTGAACTCGGCCAGCTGGTTGACCAAGCCCATGAATGATCTCAGGTCGGTCAAGTTGGTCGGGGTCGGAAAGTCCCAGATAGCAGCTACTTTGTTCTGGTCAGCCGAAATGCCATCACCTGATATGGTGTACCCACAGAAGTTCACAGACGGTGCACCAACCACAAACTTGTTCTTGTTGAGGGTAATTCCGAACTTGCGGCACCTGGTGAGCACGTCATGGATGCGGTCAAGGTGCGACTCATAGTCTTCATCGGAGAGCAGGATGTCATCCACGACCTTGACGCACCTATGGACACCTTTGAGGGCCATGTCACCTCGATATCAGAAGGCGTCGCCTGTAGCTGCGAATCCCATGGGTCCTCTGCAATGTGTGAAGCGCCCATATGGAGTATGAAGGTGGTCAGATGCTGATCCTCCTCAGCCAGCTCCATTTGCCAGTAACCACAGAGGGCGTCCGCGGTGGTGAAGTAGCGAGCCGCTGGGTCGACACTGCGAACTGCTGCAAAGGGTGTAGGCGAAGGGTGGGCTGGGCGGGATACTTACTTGTTGAGTTTAGAGAGGTCGACGGTGATGCACACTCCTGTGCCGTCCTTAGCAACAACGACGAGGGGATGGCACCAATCTGAAGGGTCGTCTCCGGCAGGTTTGATGATACCTTGGGCCACCATGGACTCCAACTCTTGCTTGACCTGAACCCTAAAGGCAAAGGGAATCTGTCGTGGAGTGTGGATGGCGAAGGGCACAGCTCCCTCCTTGAGATGAATCCTCATAGGTGGACCCACCATAGGCTTGAGGGGCGTTGTCTTCAGGTAATCTTTGGATACCAACACGTCGCTGAACTCCTTCAGGAAGTAATCCTTGGCGGCCGAAGGTGTCGTGGAGGCTGAAGGAGGTGTAGCCTCGCACCTGTTGACGTGTGTGATCTCCAAAATAGGCTTCGGAAAGTATGGAGAGATGATAGCTAACTCCCTGCAATGGCCGTAAGAATGCAGAGGAGTCGGGACACCGTCGTGTACTTGAATCAGGGCAGGACACGATCTCTTGCCTAGGGTGAGGGTTGCCTGGAACGCACCTAGAGCAGGTGCCATCTGGGAGCCATCCGCTGTGAGCATTATAGTAGGCGAAGGGGCATACAGGCTGCTCCTAGGGATACCCAGACCATCGAGGTGTCGCTGGCTAATCACCGTAACGTCTGGTAGCATCTGTAGGCAGGATTTGACATCGCCGTACGAAAGGGTGACGAAGATGGGTTGTGGTGTATTGTCAGCAGAAGAAGTTGATCCCACTCGATGACAGTTGTTGTTCCTCGCCTAATGAAACTTGTCGGAGTCGGAGGAGGCACCGCTGTAGCTTGGAGAACCGCCTCAGCGTTTTTCCTTCTTCTTCGTCGCCTGGCAACACTTATCATAATGCCCACTACGGCTACAGAGGCGGCATTGGGCCTTACTGGCGGCGCACTTAACTGTCCGTGACCATTGGCCCTGTCGTCCACAGCCGTTGCAGGTGCTTTGGGCAGCTGGACACTTGTCCAACCGATGCTGGCGAGCACAACACTGGCAGAAATCAGCTGGCTTCGAAGAGGTCTTGATAGGCGGAGTCCTGCTGTTTTCCTGAGCTTTCTTGTCTTTTTTGTAGGAAGAGATGGCTCTCAACTGGTCAGAAGGAGCACTAATGGCCGCGGTCACAGATCGGGCGGCCTCATATGAACGGCATGTAGTCACAACGTCCTGTAGTGATGATTTGGAGTCTAGGGAGATGAGCTTCTGTACCAGCTCCTTGTCTCTGATACCCATAAGGATCACCATCTTGAGCTGTGTTTCCTCGCAGACAGACGAATTTCCAGGGCATACATCAACTTCCTCTGAAATCCGTTTCAGGCAGACATAAAACTCTGCAAATGACTCTCCTTCAAGCTGTGTGCAACTTAACAGCTCTCGTCGACGAAGTGCCTCATTCCTAAGTCCCTTGATATGAATCTGCAGGGCGTCCAACACCTCATCAACAGTCTTGTCAGTGGAAGAGGCGATCTGAAGGGTGTGTTTTAAGATGCGCTGCATCTCAAGGGTAAGACACATGCGAAGCTGGATCATTTTCTTTGCCGGAGGTAATATGGAGAGGTCCACCATTACTGCGTAGTCATCCCAGCGTCGTCTCCACTCACGAAACATCTGAAAGGTGGCGTCGGCTTTCAGTGGTGGTGGGGTCTGGGCTGTAGCCTTCTGTGGTGGGGGAGGTGCTGAAGGGTTGGAAGAGGAAACGTTGCTGCTGGGTTGTGGAAGGGGCCAACAGTTGAATTAAAGCCTGGAATTTAGCATTCTCCTCTTCTCTTCTGATAGCATCCTCTTGTCTCCTTAGGTCATCAGCCTCTCTTCTCACTAGCTCAGCATGCTTTCTAGATTCTTCCAGATACTTGATAAACTGTAGGAAATCTGCCCCAGAGGGAGCTGAGGGAGTAGTTGGGGGGTGGGAGTGAGGTGGGGTGGATGTGTGGGAGATAGTCGTGCTTGATCATTTTCCTGGTCTGACATTATCTTGGTTGGGTGACAGACAATCAGGTAGATAACAAGAACAGAACACTGGAACAATTTTTCTGGGAAATAACAGGGTTCTTGCTCATAAAAGTTGCTGATAACTAGTGCGTGCGTGTGACTGTGTGTGCAACGGTCCCAGTGTATGCGTGCGTATGTGTGTTCACTGCCGGGCCTCCTCAGTGTTGCTCTGGCCGTGGTGAGGGGAGGGTGTGCTGCTTCACGCTCTCGCCTCCAAATGTGGGCCAACGCTCATGATATGCTTATCCAGGCTTACACACATAATAAATGTACACAAAACACTGCACTAGTAATGCACAACACTTCACTGATCACGCTGTACATGCAGGGGGCACTGAACACTGCATTCCAAGGTAAAATCCGGGGTATTCACTTCAAACTTGCTGGCTGGGCTTGAAGGAAGATGGTGGTTTCAAAGTCAACTCTTTTACTCCGTATATACACACTGCGCCATGTTGAGGGGTGGTCCTGGTTGCTATGCAGGTCCACAGTGTACTTATCTTAATGGTGGGATAAGTTAAACACTGGTAACACTTGAAGTTGTTGTTGTTGTTGTTGTTCCCCAAGCTGCCTGGCCGAACAGCCCCAAGGCCCCGAGCAAGGCCAAGGCCATAACCGAGTGCCCCAACAGAACCCTCCTTGCCGACCACAATAAAGCCTGGGTGACCGAAGCCACTCCATGGCGGGGAGCTGAGAAGGGTGTGGAAACGCCCGGGAAACAAAAGATCCACCCAGGGCCCTGTGCCCATCAGCAATTATGAAGAGAAAGTTGAGGGGCAAAGGAAAAATGTGACGCTTTGGCTTCCAATCTTGGTATATTGGGAGGTCAATCCACAGAAGAGACGCCGTCACTTGAGATCTAGAAAATATATAAGTAAAAGGATCAGTCAGAGTAAGCTATGGGTATGGCAGAGATCGCTCAGTTCTCACTCTGATAGACCAGCCCATCACCACATGACTAGAACCCAATCCTCTCAGCATCAGCTAGGAAAGGCCCTAGAAAGCCGCCTATGGCGGGGGGATAGCTCCCCTATTTCAACCCCTTTCGGGGTTGGGCACCCGCCCTTAACACTTGAAGTAGTTCTTATTAGAGGAGAGAGTTGGATACACTGATAGATACGCCTGTAGAAGGTGGAGACGTGACTATCTACTTGTAAACAATACCCCTAGCGGGGATAATGAACAACTCACATAATTGCCATATGGGTTTATATGATACAATTATTATGGGTGAGTGCCTGTAAATGGTATGGTACATATTAATTATGAAGAGGTGTTACATATAGATACTAATGCACATACTGTAGATACATGATAGGTACTATTTATCATATACATCCAGTTTCCCACTTGTTTTGTTTCTTGCTCTCCTGGAGTTTTACTTTTCTTTTGTAGGGGAGTATTCCTTAATCTCGTTATTTTAAGAAGCAAATCATGTCAGGCAAATCATGTTGAAAATTGTTATTGCTCGTCGGAATATTCTCACTTAGGCTGTGCCCAATGTTGACGAAGAAATCATTAAGATGCACGGCTATTTTTTTGTCATCATTAACCATCTCCCCATTTAACATAAATCAATTTGTTTGCTTAGTTGTATTTCGTTTATTTATTGCTTCCTTTAGTATATTCCAACATTTCTTCACATTGTGACTGTTGTCCTTAAATAATTTGTCATAATGATCACGCTCAGCTTTTCTCATTATTTTCTGTAGAGTGGTGTAATGCATAAGTGTTTTGATTTTCGGTGTGAGCATCCTAGGTTCGAATCCCCGGACTGCCACATGTGTTTGTTAATTTCATTAATCGAGTTTAGGAGTAAAGTTGGTTAGTGGAGAGAACATAATAATTCATTCAGGTTCAGTAGTAGTTTATCAAGAGGCCTTCCCTAGGGTTAAGTTCCCCATTAATTACTATTTCCATTCACCTATGCATAGCCTCCGATAGTGCAGTTGGGATATTGTACATGCTAAGATTGGTATGCAGGATTCGAAACTGCATAATACATCGTAGGTTTGTGCAACATTCTTTAACTGTCTTCGTGGTGCAATGCATAAGTGTGTTGATTTTCGGTGTGAGCATCCTAGGTTCGAATCCCCGGACTGCCACATGTGTTTGTTAATTTCATTAATCGAGTTTAGGAGTAAACTTGGTTAGTGGAGAGAACATAATAATACCTCATATAATTTTTCTTTATAAATATATGGTCTTTTAATTGAAATTACTTAAAGTATATTTTTAATCTTTTTAGAATCCCTCAATCCCTCATCCATGGTTTTCTATTATGATAGTTAGATTTCATTGTTACAAGTGGAAAGGATTCATTGAAGCATTTACAATACAACTGATGAAACTTTGAAAATGCTTCCTGACATGTACCGTACCAATATAAAATACTGTACAATACATGGGCAACTACGAAATACTTATGAGCTATTCCGGAATATTCAAGCAGACCGTGAATCTATCCAACAAAACGAAACATTCACTACATTCCCGAGTAGATCTTAACTCCTGCAAATTATTTACCGGTCTGATTCTATTATGGCAATCTTTAATTAAAATGTATCCATCTGCTGACCAACAGTCTTTTATTTGACCATGTATTTGTTCTATTCGTGCATATCATTACAACTGGGCTTTCTCTTTTGCTAGGTCTTCATTGATAATTTTATTTTGTGTGATCACATGTTTAGTATTGTCAATACGTGTTTCGCTTCCCAGCTCTGTAGCCTCAGAAGTATCCTCCCCGGTGGTATCCTCCGGTGGCTGTAGATCCGACGTACCAACCTCAAGTACCGCAGCAGCACACCTCCTGCCCATTCCCATTACCCCCCTCCCCCTCCGACGCCCCCCAGGGGTTGCCATTCCTCCGAGCCGTTCGCCGCGAGTTGAGATGAAGACTATAACGTACACATGCTGACGAGTCCTATAGGTAGCAAATCGGACCATCACCGGGCGATATGTTCCATCGATGCGAGGCTTCCCCAATCGGTGAACACGGTCTACATCAGCTTCAGAGATGGGGGATGAGACACATACCTTGTTGTTAATCAGGGGCCAGATATTCAAAACTATTTAGGACATCCTATCACGTCCTATCTCACTTAGGAAGCCCTAACTGCTCCAGTACGCTTAAGACGGCATACTCAAAACAGGTAGGACGGCATACTCAGAAGCTGTGGGCAGCCATTTTGTGATAAATTAGGATGTCCTGACTTAGGGTAGGTCGGGGGCAACTCTAACTCGACTTAGGACATACAACATTTCATACAACATTATTCTCAATTTCACTCAATAAATGCTGGTGTTCCCCAGGGATCAGTTTTGGCCCCAACTCTGTTCCTCATTCATATCAATGATCTCATATCTACCACTCATAATCCAATACATTCCTATGCAGATGACTCAACACTCCACAGTTCCTTCACATTTACCAATTCTTTCACCCAACCCGATCTTATAAATTCAAAAATAAACACTGCAATTTCTCTGAACCGGGACCTTTCTAGAATTAATGAATGGGGACAAGAGAATCTAGTTTCCTTTAATGCACAGAAAACCAAGTACATTCAATTTTCTAACCGACAGAATCTCACTGACTCCCATATATTTTTTAATGATGTAAATATTCCCACTTCCCCTAGTATTGACATTCTCGGTGTAACATTAACTACTAACTTGAGCTGGACACATTATGTTAGAAGCATTGCTAAGAATGCCTCTAAAAAACTGGGACTCCTGTACAGAGTTCGAGAATTCTTCACTGACGAGCAGTTGGCCGTAATATATAAAAGTCATGTGCGCTCTCAGATGGATTACTGTTCACCTCTGTGGGGTGGAAGTGGAGTGGTTGCATTGAGGCAGTTGGACAAAATTCAAAATAAAGCTATTAGATTAATCAATAACCCTGCAATCACACAGGACCTTCCTACATTAGCCATACGAAGAAACGTTGCATCCCTTGCATTATTCTACAGATATTTTCACAGCAATTGTTCCGAGGAACTTGCTTCAATTGTGCCGCCTCTCCACATCTTTCCCCGTAGAACTAGGGCAGCTGAGAGCGCCCATGTATTTACACTTTCTCCTCCACAATGCAGAACTTCTGCTTATCAGAATTCATTTATCCCCAGAGCTACTACTCTTTGGAATTCACTTCCCTCGAATTGCTTTCCACAAACTTACAATCAACAAATGTTTAAATCCAGTTGTTACAAACATTTTATGAATGGAGGATGCCTTTAGGCACATGGACCTTTTTGTTTTATCTGTGTTTTTCCTTCCTCCGTTCATTGTCTCTTAAAAAAAAAAAAAAAAAAACAACAACAGCGGAACATTAGTTGATAGTAGGAGCCGAGCCTCGGCGTGGATTAAATATGGCCGGCCTCAAAGTGACTCTAGCCTATTGTAATCGTCATTTAAGTATGCTATGGAAATAACTGGTGTAATTAATGGTTACAACGTGACATTTTGTAATGGAACTAGTGGTCTAATACCGTTTTGGTAACTTTTTAAGGCTTGAGAGAATGTAGACTATGTAAATAACCAAATAAAATTATACTCTCCAAACCTATGTTTCTGTGATTTTACCTGATTAACCCTTTCAATAATGGAAATAATTGTGTAATATGTATTCAATATACTGGAGTTAGGGCCTCGTGACCTTTTTGAAGTAGCATAAACTATTGGTAACTTCACACACTGGGGTTTTGGCCTCTTGGGTCGTGGATATTGAGTTTAGCCTAGGTCAAATTAGGCTTAGTTTATATATATTATTTAATTTACAATCTTTACTTAGCCTACCTTATACGATTCTAACAAATGTGGTATTAAAAAAAGCAAATATAAATATATACAGCATGGTGTCTAGGCCTAGAGAGACGTTTTGATACAATTTATTTGATTTATGGAGAGATTAGTTGGTGACGGGGCTTTGCCCCCCTCACCCCCCATGACTCAATGTCATCCTCATAGGCCTATATTACCAGCAGGGGCAAATAACAGCAGTCAAAGTAGACGCAAATGTAACTGCGAGTGTGCGACTATGTATAGAAAGCGGGCGGTATACCCGCTAACACAACTTTTACCAAAATAACTAACCTAGGCTAACTTAGCCTACTTTAACCTACCCTAGATAAGGATGGAGGAATTCGGGCGTATCGCCTGTCTTGATTAGACTACTCGCACACTCAAGATCACGTCCCCGTCTAGTTTGACTGCCGTGGACAACAAGAATTGGTTAAGGGGGGGCTTTGGCCCCCCTCACTCCCCTTGACTTATTGGTTAAGGGGGGGCTTTGGCTCCCCTCACTCCCCATGACTTATTATCATCATAATATTGCCATCAGGGAGAAAATACTCCTTCCCCTACCCTAACCTAGTGACAAACTATAAATGGGACTTCTGGGAAAATAGCCTATCCTAACTTAATCTTGACTAGGCCTAGCCTAATATGCTGTAAACTACTGTACACAAATTGAGTTCATGGGAAAATATAACCTAGCAGAATCTAATAGCCTATAGACCTACTATAAACACTGTAAATGGGCCTTTGTTAGGGGTTAAATATAGGATATTGCACGATTTATTATATATATATATATAATTATACTGTAGATATATAAGCACAAAATAAGGTAATACAACAGCTGGGTAGCTCTCTCTGCCACAGTGGCGTTTGTATATTTTGATCAGCTGATATTAATGTCCCGTGATTGGTTGATCCACCCAAACAATGGGATATAAGGAGCCCCGTCATTGGCTGAACAACATAGGGAACCGTAGATGATTTAGGACAATTTAGGAGTTCCTAACCATTTAGGAAAAGGATAGGACATCCTAAATTGTGTTTGAGTATACAACTTAAGACACGAGATAAGTTGTCCTAACCTGTTCATATCTTAGGGAGCCCTAAGTCAGTTAGAAAGTCCTAAGTGCCCCAATTTAGGACAGTTTTGAATATCCGGCCCCAGGTCCAGAGTAGCTTTCAGTATGTCTTAATTTTCTCTTTCGGGAACACCAGTGATTCTCAAATTATTTCTCCTCGTGTTCTGCTCCTGGAAATCCACTTTGTCCTTCCGTTGGTTCACTTCATCCTCAACCACTGTGATTTTTGGGTCTCGTTCCTGAAGCAGTTTTCGAAGTTCTCCCACTTCCTTGGCCAGCTGGCCACTAATTAAGGATTCGAGGGTTTCAATAACTCTCCTATCCTGTAGAGCAATTATGAAGGCTTTAATGAAATCCTCTTGTTCTGATCCCCTCTTGCTAGACAGTGTACGAGACCACATAAATAATAATGACGAGGATAAGAGTTACTTTGTCATATCAGAAAATATGGTGAAATTTACGGTTACTGTTTCATTTACCTCATTGCTTAACTACATTTTGAATTAATTATTTTCTATGGCCATAGCAGTAACAAATCAGTATGTTTTCATTATTAAAAATTTATTAACACGGCCATACTGACACATGATGTTTGCTATTCACATATTCACGGCGTATGTCCAGCAGCTAACCCATGGTGTAATTCAATTCTGCTCGGCGCTGCAGCCAATAAATAGGAATAGCACACCCCTCCTCACGACCTTCTCCTACGACCTCCAGTCGGATGGGTTATTGTGAAATAAATTAAATTACAATTAATTAGGAATACAGTTATTATGTATATATAGTATGTTGAAGAAAGCTGAGACGTAAACCTTTACCCATCCAACTAGCCTTTTAGTCCTGGAGCCAAGGGGTGTTTGCATGCATGAATGGGCCAGAAAATCACCCGCTTGAGTTAGTTAGAGGGTCCACTGGGAGACCTTTTTAGCGAGGGTAGACATCCCGAAACTCGGCAGTTATCGTGTTATTCGGGGTTTTCGCTGAATTTAATGAAATCAAAATAACTCCTTTTTTTACGTGTGACGGTTACATAAATTGCAATAACTCGGCAATGAAATGGTCTACAGAGCTCTTTCACCACTCAAAATAAAGCTTAAAGAATTATCTATTCAATGGATACAAACACAATAATATTGGTCAATACCCAAGGTCACAAGAGGTCAAAGTATGGCCTTTTCTGATGAGGAACTAAAATTTATGACTTTTCAAAATTAAATATTTGTGAAAAATAGGTAAATGGATTGAACGTTTAATGCTTTTATATTCTGGTTAGGTACACCATAGGCAAGTTTTTTAAATTAGTTGGAAAAGTTGATTACGTATTTTAATCCCTTGGCGTCCAGTACAATAATATGAAGCTTGCGAATGATATACCAATAATAGCTATGTATTGGTTATATAATTATGGTACTACTGAGTCAGCTAAAGTTCTATGAAAACACTCTGTATCACAGTATCACACATTGCATATATATCTTCAAAGCAGATTTCAATTATTTTTTGTCACATTAATGAATGACCTACTTTTGGGGAGAGGGGTGAGCCGGGGATACAGTTGGAAATGTATTCTGTGATGTGTCACATTAATGGCCTAGGTTTTGACATCCTATCACCTGACATTTTCAGTAAGGCCAGCATTTCATATCTAGTTGTCTGCAGACACAGCGTTTAGTAGAGCAGGAGGTACATTTACAGGGCATTGCAAAGTCATCCGGTAGCAAGACTTGAAGATGGTCCGGTTGAAGAATGCCATCTTCTTCAATGAAACCAAAGTCTCTGGGATCCAGTTGAGGATTGCTTAGGCAGTGTAGCTGTAGATATGTCCCAAAGAATGCCCTGAGGATATGACCTTTGACTGATCGGCTGGTGGGAGGCAGTTCCAAAATGGTCTTTTTGCTGTGGTGGTAGAGGTAGTACCGTAATTCATCCATTGTTCTGCATGAGGTTCCTGATTTGTACACATTCACAAGGAACTCTTCCACCAAGATGAAGTTAATACAGTTCAATTCCTTTCCAAAATCAATCAGATAATGCACCGGATCTGCCTTCAGTGCAGCAGCCTTTGTACCAAATTTACTTGTGGAATCACAACCAGTGAGATGGTGCAGGGCAACTAAGATTTTGCAAGTATCTGATCCCAACTTATCGCCTAGAACATGAAGGCTGAAGGGGTATGTATCTTGTGGTATTACCAACACCAGCACGAATCCACATCTCTCGTAGGCCATGTGCCTTCAGAAGCGACCAGTAGTGTAGGGCCAAGATTACTACATCAGTATCATTTGATATAATAACCACTCTCTTAGTCCCATTCTCAACTGCATGACGAGCATGTGGGATAATTCTGACGTCGGCCTCTTCAATCGTTGTGTCTAGATCAGGTAATGGTGTCTCTTTTCCATTCAAAATAGCCAGGCATGGTTCAATTTCAGGTGAAAGTCCAATCGAGCTAACAACTGTATCTGTCATCGGTTTTGGCTTGGTTAAGATGCGTTGTCGAATGAGTTTCTGTAGCTTGGATTTGTTTGCAGATGAGGCCCAGAATGCATCCATTGTGACTGGCAATTGCGTTCCTGTACCTATCCCATATACATCAATTGGGCTGCAACCACACCTTCTAGTTCTTTCGCTGTCCTTCACTGAACCCTCAATGTATGTGTCAAAGACGAAGTCGACACGTTTAGAGTTGCTGCCAAGTCCATATGACACCTCCAAGAACTTATCGCAGAGTTCACCAAAGGTGTTCATCTGGGATACCCGCATACGACGAAGGCCTGCCATTACATCAATGATAGTCACTGTATTTGCTGGCTTCCATTTAGATGGTGGTATATAGTCTGCTTTTTCAAGGTGTTTTTCTAACTCAGTGCACAGTTCACTTTTGTTTGGTTTGGTCATTAGTCCATTCTTGTCAAAGAGGTAACTGCTGTCAATCAGGTCAAACCCCAGCAAATGTTTCATGTCATATCCTCGGACACGAGCAATGTCATAGATCTTCTGGATTTCTGCCATTTGCTTCTTGGTCTCTTTGCTTGTAGACTTATAGGTACTTTGGTCTCCCTTCATGGATTTGAATGTCTTAAGGTTCGTCCTGTGAATGGTATCAAAGATGGATCTGTGTTTCATTACGATTCTTTCATTTCGGAATGTTTCATACTTCTTCCTAGATCTTTCATCAAATTCGAGCAGATTGTCACGGATTTCCTTTGTCATGATTTCCTGTGTGAGGATGTTGTGAAGCTTGTCTTTGTCTCCTTCACACGGTAACGTCATGGGGTTGTCATGTTCTTTTACATACTCAATCATATCCTGAATCAATGTCTCAGATGACCTTGTTGCTGATAAGTTGAACTCGTGGTTTACTAAAAGTTCTGTGCTAGGTGTGACGACTCCACTGACCTGACGTTGGAAATTGACAACAGCTAACATTTCATGGTAAATGATCTCCCACTGAGCAACGAATTGCTTCTTTTTGGTGCTACCGATGATACCCCCAGCACTCTTCTGGGATCGATTTATCGTCTGCTCGAGACACGTCTGCCCCTACAGCACTGAATGGTCCATCTGTCCGCTTCACCACGAACTTGCCTGCCAGGAAACTCTTGTACACATCTTCTGGTAGCTTTCTCATATCTTCTAGGTATAATGAAGCCCATCTAAAATAGTTGACCCTATCACATCCAGCAAATAGCGGCAACACAGATTGAACACTTTGGAGATGGAGTTTCCAGTCTCCCTCACGGTCTGCCCTAACCAAGTCCTTTAGAGCAGCCACCATTCTGACGAAGTGGTCCCAGAATGTAAAAGTCTCTGACGCTGCACTTCTCTGACATCTAAATTTATTGAAGTCTTCAACCATGACTTCTGAGTTTGACATAAATGCCTCCAAATGAACCTTGCTTTCCTCCCTCTTCTTTTCTGCTACAGAGTTTTTCAACAGTCTCAGATGCTCAAGCTCATCCCTGTACCTCTCAATTCCTTCCACTTTGAAGAACTCCGCCCACTGCAGCCTTTCTATACACTCAGAGAGCATGAACAAACCCTTCAACGACCTCGTATAATGTGATCCATCAAGAACTGATCTTACCACATTTTGGCCAAATGCTTTAGACTCTACCAATATAGTTTCTGCTCCACTGCCATTAATAAGCTTTCCTATCCCACCCATGACTACCTTATTCATATGAAAAAGGCCCAGACATAACACCAAGTTATTTAATTCAAATGGTTTGCTCATGGTGATTTCACGGGCAATGTGATACACCCCCTCATCACATACCACGGGCAATTGTGTTTGGTCTAGTTGACTCAAAATATTCTGGAAGTTTTTTAATGCTGTGTAAACTGTGCCATATTCCGTAACAGGGTGGGGAAGGACTGGTAGGAAGCCTACAACCTTCTGACACTCATTCTCATCAGTAATAAGAGAGTTAAAGGCACTCCAAGAGGGCATTGTTTGGTCCATAGTTGTTTCTTTAACACCTTCCGTCATACATGATAGATCCATTCTACTTACAGTCCAAGCTACGTCCTTCCTGCTGACACTTTTTGCATGTGATTTGTCTATTTTGTACAGTTCTTCCGGAACTTCGTAGATTGTTGGAAGGCTTGGCTTTTTAGCAGTTTTCATGTAAGGAAACAAAGTCTGGCAACCTAACTCTTGTGTGAATTGTCTCTCTCTGTGGGTGACACCAGTCTCCGATATCTTAGGCTTACTATTCAGAGTCACTCCTTGAAGTTTGTCCTGCATAAGAATCATAACAGTGTCATGACTTCCTCCTATGCCAGATAGTGTTGCTTCCTCATGATCAAAATTATCAAAGGCCCCCAACGTGAAGCTTGATGTGTTTAAATGACTAGGAAGTGGGACCTGACCCTGACTTGCTTCTGTAACAAATGATGCCATATCAGAATGATAGCGGAGTAGATCGTCATAACTAATTGCCAGTTCAAACCTATTGAGACTAGAAATAAGCGTTTTTGACCTACACACATTATAAATAGCTTCAGAGTTCAACATGTGCAAAGGGGTTCGCTTTTTACCATTATTTACAATGTAAAAGATGACTTGATACACAGATAGTACTTGTTTTATCTTGGAAGATCTAGTGTCACTCTCCTCATAAATTTCAGGCTCACCATCTACAATATTGTCACTGTGTAAAATATCAACATCAAAAAGAGCTGAAAAAAAGTCTGCAACGTCACTGGGAATTATCATGTCAGAATATGCTTTCTCAAGTTCATTGGCATCACAGAACCTGTCATGCAGCTCAAAATCTTCGTTGAGGATGCAATCTCTCAACATGGTACCACACTTTCTTACTGTTTCCCTATCTAACGACCTTTCACTTCTCTCTGGCTCTGTCTCAGCTGCACCTGGCTTGAAAACAATGGTGTTTTTTGTTTAACCGGTTGGGACAAAAAATTAGACATCCCCCCCAAACATGTGGATTAGGTACATTTTCACATCCCTGTTTGTGTACGTAAAACGAGTTTGATCATTACTCCGCGCTTCATTACAGCACTTGGAAATATAAGTCAGGTTATAGCATCTCCCCGAGTTCAACCCTTGTTCTAAATCTTTCATAAAATTTGCAAAGATATCAAACTTCTGCTGGCCAGTTGGCATTGACGATGATTCAGTTGCTACTTTCTCTCCTTTCCTGATGTAGTTACGAATACACTGGCTGTGACAGTAAAGATCCGCTCCAAATACGGCATTCGCATCTTGCAAGTCGGAAGTTCGGGTAAACACATCATCCTGAAGTATCATGGCTGCCTTTAGGAATGATTCAGCCCGTCCTTTTTCAGAAATCCTCCATTTATCGTATACGTTGTTGTGTTTTGGATTTCCACAAATGACACATTTCTTTAAAAACTTGTTAATATTAGCTGGCAGAGATGCGGGGTCTCGAGAATCCACCATAGACCGTCTACTCCTTTTAGAGGATGAGCTATCCTCTGGGGAATAAGCAGCAATATCCGTGGAGACTTCGGTTAACTGCTTGAGTTTATCCAGTGTTTTCTTGAGGGTATACTGTTTATAACATTCGTTAGTAACATGCTATAAGAATTTGCCTTTTGTCCACTTGCTTCAGTCTTTCAAAAACTACGTCCTTTCTCACTTCCGCTGCTTCAATGATACGTGCCCTGCCATTCTCTGTGCTGGTCGTTTCACATTTATCATCATACTTTTGGCAGATTATGCATTTCTTGGGATCGCAAGAACCACTTGAGGATGGTGACTGTGATGCCCTTAATCTTTTCTTTGGTAAGCCAGACATTCTTCACTGAAAAAAAAAAAAAAAAATTAGTTTTCCCAAAATTTTAAATGAACAATATATGAACAGAGAACATAAAATATACTGGATTAACCCGTATAGCCCCAGCGACGCGCCTGACGCGTCGGCGATGTATGTAACGCACAGCCCCAGAGACGCACCTGGCGCGTCACCCTAATTGCGCCGACCGTAACCTCAGGTGTAGCCACTCAAGAGGGCTCAGATTTGTATGGGAACTGTGTACGTATCCCACGCAACCGTGCCGATGGTTGAAAACTCTCAAAGTCCACGTGCGTGCGCGCGAGCACGCAATAACCTGTTTTTTTGGGATAATTGCCTTCAATTTTTTACTCTTGTAAAATCCATTTTCGGGGACTCTGTAGGACCATTTTTTAAGCTTTTTGAGCGGTTTTTCGTGGTTTTTCCTTCATTCCTAACCCATTCGCTATTGTTTCTGGAATAAAACAATTTTTTGAAAACCGGCCGGGTTCTGGTGCGCAAACATTACAAAACTAGCCGGGGCTCCACGGGTTAACTCATTTTTGCATTCCAATTGCAATCCTAAAGAATACAAATTACGGCATATATCTGTTATGCTTCAGTACGTTGATACGGTATATATACCTTTTATTGATTGCTACACAGGGGTTAAAATACTTAATCAACTTTTCCAACTAATTTCAAAAACTTGCCTATGGTGTACCTAACCAGAATATAAAAGCATTAAACGTTCAATCCATTTACCTATTTTTCACAAATATTTAATTTTGGAAAAGTCATAAATTTTAGTTCCTCATCAGAAAAGGCCATACTTTGACCTCTTGTGACCTTGGGTATTGACCAATCTTATTGTGTTTGTATCCATTGAATAGATAATTCGTTAAGCTTTATTTTGAGTGGGGAAAGAGCTCTGTAGACCATTTCATTGCCGAGTTATTGCAATTTATGTAACCGTCACACGTAAAAAAAGGAGTTATTTTGATTTCATTAAATTCAGCGAAAACTCCGAATAACACGATTACTGCCGGGTTTCGGGATGTCTACCCTCGCTAAAAAGGTGTCCCAGTGGACCCTCTAACTAAATCAAGCGGGTGATTTTCTGGCCCATTCATGCATGCAAACACCCCTTGGCTCCAAGACTATTTACCCTAGGCATAGAGTACAGAAGGGTAGAACTGAAAGCGTGACGTCACACGGTTATTTTGCCACGCGTCCTAGGGATTTGGTGGCAGGACTGTTGTAGGGCATACAACCAAAACACCCCGGGCATTTTTCCTTATTAGATACTCCTTGATGTCTATGCGCCTGTCTTGTCTGCAGTGTTACCAAAGTTAAGGGAAATTCCGCAAAATGAGGGGGCAATAGATTAAAGAGGGAACGTCTTTAAGAGTGATTTAATGTTGGTAAAAACACTTTTAAATTATTTAAGATTAATTATGTATATCAAAACAAGAGGAAAATATTAGGAAAACATATACTTTATAAAAGATGCTTATATATGATGTAAGCTGTCTAACTACAAGCAACACAACAAGAATTAAAATGTAATTTTGATGATATATTATTAGTCACATGTAGATGTTAATTTATAGAGTTGCACTAAAACAGGATATTTCACGAAATACGTTCATAGGTTATACTTATGACACCTAGGGATATTTTGGCCCAGCTGAGGTAGGGTCTTGGAGGGTGGGGATGTCAACAACAGAAGGTGGTGACAGGGACGGTAGTGGCTCAGGTGAGGGGGAGGATCCAACAACGCCATATGAAAGAACCAGTCGGAAAGATGGAAGTTGGAGAGGGAGCGAGAACGAAAGCGAGATATAGAGAATGGGGACAGGGGGAGACATAATGTAGATTAAAATTTAAGAGCCATGGCGGTCGAGTGGTGAGCTCGCTCACGTGTGAATCTGCAAGACCCGGGATCGAATCCCTACCACGGCGGACATTTAGTGGGTGCGGTAGTATGTCCTAGCATGTTCCACATGCTCGCACCCAGTCAGGGGACATCCTGACGACGTATACAGACTAAAAACACACATAACAAAGCCACTCCAACAGCATACTTTCTATCCAACACCCCTCCTCCCCTCTCTACACTCTTCAGAAAAATAGGAAAAGTAGAATGTAGATACGAGGTGCCGTTGTAAAGGCTTATCCCTCAATACTTTCATCTGATCTGATCTGACAAAGTAGGGATTATTACGAATTAATGGGGACCCTCCCGTTTTCCTTTGCGATCGTGCTGCCATCTCTCGAACGCGCGGCTCGCTATTTTCAGATTTGTAGGTGTTCTTTCCTCTCTATCCAATCTGTACTCTATGACCCTAGGTACACTCACGCATACTAAATGTTGCTCAGGGGTGGGTCCTTCCTTCCCCTACCCCACCCTGGGTAGGTGGAAGGGGGGAGTCGGGTCCAAGTCTACCCCACCTTCCACCCCCAAACTATCCCCAACTCCCCCACCTCCTTCTCTAGCTGGCAGTTAGTGATTAGCGACGATTGTTCTCATGTATTGCACAATATTGTTAAACTATCATTGCACATGCTTACATTGGCCAACATTTAAATTTTATTAGGAATGTATTAATACAATATACTGTATAATTGTATTCTCAAAATTAGTGTATAGCCTACACAGCGTGGGTTACAAGAATCTCGGCTGTAGTGGTCTTCTGAATATCTCTCTCGCTCTCTCTCTCTCTAGCATAACATGCAGACTACGAGGTCAGTTCATTCAAGTTTTTAAAGTTAATGGGTTTTACAATGTGGATCATAGCAATTTTTTTGCCTCAATATGAATACAATACGCAACCATGGCTGGCAGTTAGAATTGAAAAGGTTCAGTATTCGTATTTGTGGAAACTGTTTCCCATTTCAGATCTCTTCTATCTGGAACATACTTTCCTCAGAAGTTGTAAACATTTCCTCAGTAGAGCAGTTCAAGAAGACAGTAGATAGTATGTTGCACACTCTGTAAGGAGTGTAGTGCACTGAACAATGTCTATCCTTCCACTTCGAATATTTCCCCGAAATGGACCGTAAGGTCCTTGAGATACTAACGATTCCTTGTAACTCTCCCATAGCACACACTTTATACAACCAAGATTTACGGGGTTTGAATGTGGTATATTTCCCTTCAGTAGTGTGTGTGTGATGAATGATGCCTGTATTCCACACACATAGAGGAGAGTTGATGGTAAAACTGTCTATTAAACCTATTCATGATTTGGGGGTTTGTAGAGGTGAGAGGCTGGGATCACAGTCAGAGACAGAGAAAGGGGAAGTGAGAAGGCGAGCATTGCTACTCAAGGGCTCGATACTCAAATTTTACTAAACGTTAACACCGACTCTTGATAGTAAGTTGTATCGAGTTCTACATTTAATTGATTGAGACAAAAAAAACGTGCATAGGCCACATATAATTAAATGCAGACCGTTTATAGTATGTATGGTATTGAATATATGGGATAAACTGATTGAAATGATATACAAAACAATCAATAACAGTCGCAACACTATTCCAGCCAATCTTTGCCTTTATTCCTTTCCTTTTATGATATAAAAGTCCGACTAAGTAAGTAATTTGAGAATATAGGAGTAGATCGTAGAGGGCACGTTGAAGTGTACTGCAATAATGGTGAACATAATATTCTGAATACTGTATCAGCTTGGATTTTATTACGGCATTAATATTTTCAAATCACATTAAGTCTTGGTCGTAGAAAGTAGTGCAATGAGAGAGAGAGAGAGAGAGACACACACACAAGACACCTACAGCCAAGATTCGTGTAACCCACGCCACGTAAAGAAACTCATTTTGAGAATACAATCATACAGTATATTGTATAAATACATTCCTAATAAATGTTAAATGTTGGCCATTTTAAGCATGTGCAAAGATGGTTTATCATTAATGTGCAATACATGAGAACAATCGCCGCTAATCACTAACTGCCAGCTAGAGAAGGAAGGTGGGGGAGTTGGGGTTAGTTTGGGGGTGGAAGGTGGGGGTAGACTTGGACCCGACTCCCCCCTTCCACCTGTCCATGGTGGAGTAGGGGAAGGAAGGACCCACCCCTGAGCAACTTTTAGTACGTGTGAGTGTACCTGGGAGCCACGGGGGAAGGTTTCTTGTTCAGGATTTTTCTCCCTAACTCGTATTGTCTGCCATCACTACGAGCACCGTCCACGCGTAAGGAGAAGATAACATTGAGTTAAGTTAGTGTAGGGAGAATATTGCACATATTTTGTGTTAAAGAATGTAACAGTGTGTGTATTTTCAGTTACTCTTTCTGTATCCGAGACACGAAAATAAAAGTGAGGAGGCTAAATATTGCGACAAAGTATGGAAAAAATATACAGTACATTGCATAAGGTAATACTTCCCTGCCCGGCTACTACCTTCAACCTCCCCCCTTTACTTATTTTAGTCATAATCCACAGTTTTGTCCATTCATATAAAATGTAGTAACCAAAATCAGAATCTCACTAATATGTCTGTATGATGAAAAGTAGCCTATTTCAGTATTTTAAACTTTATCTTCAAAGTACAATACTACTCCATACAACCACCTGCGTTAATACCCTACAGTATATTGACAGTACTCCCTCAGTAAAGCTGCACTCTCCCACCGCATCATACAGCCCCTCCACCACACATACCTTTAACTCTGTTTCACAAGATCACAAGATAATATCTCGCAAACTGTCATCTTATTTTACGGCATCATCAGTTACACTTCTCACAGCTGCCTTCACAATTATCTTTCATATTGACCGGAATATTCAATCAGTAGATCATATCAAACGAAAGATATTAGTCATTGCCAACCCATCCAGAACTGTTAGGTATGGTATGTTAGGTTAGGTTAATACTATGAATAAGCTTTGGTTCAGTTAGCACTGGCTAAGATCTACTGGTTGAAAAAGTCAGGTAGTCGAGTTGTTCAAAAACTTTTGTTCATAGTATAATAATCTTTATGTATGCTAAATTTTTCACAGAAACCTTCATTTCATGGGGACAATCTCTTTGATGACCTAATGTATATTCCTGCTAACCAATCAATGAGCAAGTTATTGTGTCGCTGTTGCGAGAAAAAAAAAACATTGCATTTCGTATTTTCCGTATTGTATAAACTTACTCAAAAAACTAGTTGATCATATACCAGTTTTAAGCAAAATTACTTACTCCAGATTTCCATAACTCCATGATATTGCCCAACTTGTAGATTTGTAGGTGTTACAAAATTGTCTTATTCATACACGACCTTCCTTACACCTTGTTAGTCTTTACAATGCGTTCACATCCACAACTGTACTACAGTATATTTGCCAAAAATTGCACACTATTCGGATTAAGGTACATTTGTCCTTAACCTAAGACGTGTGCATGGGGGGTATGAGACACCACACGCCTGTGCGCACGTATTTGAGCTGTTCCCATCACTAACATCGTTATTTTACCATAAATAGCATTAACCCGTCTAGTGGGGTGTTTTGGGCTCATTTGGGCATATTCAGGCCCTCCTGCATGATAAATCAAGCATCTGCATGAAAAAAAAAAATATTTAGCAAAAAACTAGGCACTAAAAGCTTCAAAATGAGACCAGAACGAGCTACGTAGCACTCGTGGTTCTCTTGCAGTGGAGCCACGAACATGGAAGTTTAGCATATATCGGTATATTTTTCCCAGCTATGCTCACTACTGGCTACACTGCCGGCCTCTCGAGAACACAGGGAACATGAGTTAATGGGCGGCGGTAAGCCCTGGGAGTCGGCTGTCTGGCCCGCTGCTCTCCCGGCCATTTGCACTCGATTTTAACCCTTTAAAAGCCTTAATAATGCTCCTAACTTGCTGCAAATTGGTGCACGACTTAAGTCGAGCGCCGCTCTTTAAGGGTTAATACTTATCCATATGCGCCTATTTTAGGTTGATTATAAAGGTATTAACCTGTTACAGCAATAAAACAAGTGGAAACAGCGTTTGGATGGTCAAAATCGTCGATACAGGCCGGGAGTTACATAATGTATGGCTGAGGCAACCTCCCTCCCCTCCTCCCCTCCCCTTGTCTGGAGAAACACTGTTACGCAATAGTCTCTCTCTCGCTCTTTCCCACGTTTGGTAACAGTGATGACAACGCCCTGCTACCAACTCGCTAACGTTAGCATGAAAATAGACCACAGAATAAGGGAATAACAGGGAAAATAGGTGATAACTGAAGGAGGGGAGGAAAGTGGGGAAGGAGGGGATGTGGAGGAGTGATATTTGGCATGGCCCAGGGGCAATAAAAAAAAAAAAAAAAAAAAAAAAAATTTAAATGGATTTTTTTAGGCCCAGGATCTTAAGAGTCTTCCCGCAGTCGCCCGGGGAAAACTCTTAAGAGTCTTCCTGCACTTGCCGGGTTAACATTTCACTTCCTTTCGGCTTACTATTATATACTGTGGTTACTGGTAACAGACTTTTGAAACATTACCTGCTCCTAGAACGCCTTACTAGTCTCTGTGAAGGTGAGGGTGAATTTATTGAAGAATAAGAATTCACATCGCAACCTCGTCTCTACTTTCCGAAGAACGAAGAGAGAAGTTGTGTTGGAGAGATAGGAAGCTGTTGGAGTGGCTTTGTTGTGCGTGTCATAATCTGTATACGTCATCGAGGTATCAAGGTGTCCCCGACTGGGTGCCAGCATGTGAAACACGCTAGGACGTACTACCACACCCACTAAATAATGTCCGCCTTGGCTGGGATCAAACCCAGGTCATGCAGATTCACACGGGAGCGTGCTCTCCACTCGACCGACGCGGCTCTCATCACCTACTACCAAACCCACTAAATAATGTCCGCCTTGGCGGTGATCAAACCCAGGTCAAGCAGATTCCCACGGTAGCGTGCTCTCCACTCGACCGCCGCGGCTTTCTTCACAATGCGTTAGTAAAGGGGAAAGTTAGAGTGGAAGGCTAGTCTTAGGGACAGTTTGTAAGGCCCCACCTATCCCCTTCCCCACACTAATCCCTATCCTTACCCCCCCCCCCCCATATATCCCTCTATGTATCCCCCTCTCAGATCCTTTACCATTTATTTTTGTTTTTGTTAAGGTCTATTACCCATTATACCCCGCCCACTTCTGAAACCTCACTCTGTCTTTATAATTTTCTTAGGTCTATTGTATATTTCACCCCCTCCCCTTTTTCCTTATTCTCTGTGTCTAGTTTCCCTCCCCCCACCCACACCCTTTGTATTAATTTATCTGTGTCCATATTATCTCTAGAGTTTTCTTTATTTTGTGTATGTCCTGACCCTCCATATCATTTGTAAATCTCAGTAAGACCCCCACTCCTCGGTCTTCTCTCTCTTTTATTTCGTCCCATCTTGCTTCCTCCATGCTGTTCCTCATGTGCCCCTCCATATCGTTTCTCTCTTCATCGTATTTTATGCATTCTGTTATTATGTGTTCTATGTCTTCTATTATTGGGTCTCCCCCTTGTGCACATCTGGTGCAGTACGGTCCCACCCCATTCCATCTGTTCGTTGAGTTGTTTGTTTCTAGTGATTTTGTTCTTGTTTTAAACAGCAGTTTTGATCCCCATCCCCCATCGTAGAATATTTATCTTGCAGGTTTCTCCTTATTGTAATGTTTCAGCAGTGGTTTGTTTCAAACGCCTTCCCTCCACTTCTTTTTCCCTTCCTCTTTCATCCGATTTTTTATCTCGGATACATTGTCTTCCGCTCTCAATAATTGCCCATTCTCCCACCCTTTCTCTTGCTCTGAATAATTCCCCTCCCACTTGTTTTTGCGTTTTATTTACCCTTTCCAATCCTTTTCTACACTTCCTGCTCCATTCACTTTCACCATTTACCCATCTACAGTATATACCGTTTGGCCCTCTATCTTCTTCTTGTGACAGAACTACAATTTTCACGACACTGTGCTATGGACGGTTCTTGACACTGAGTACTTTTAAACACAACTATCACACACATACATATATATATATTCGCATTTCATTGTTAGACCCTTCACTCCATAATGCGTTAATTTACAATAATCACTCCATATTGTTGTACCATAATGTTCTTTTGACACAGCATCTTTTGCCAATCCTGTATAGTCATGGTCATGATAATATAAACATCACCTTATGTTATACACGAGGCAGTGAGAGTGACTAAAGAAAGGTAGTTATCTTATTAATGTAGTTTGAGCAGATACGTCATCATAAATATAAATAATTGTTCTTCTAAATTTTATGTAAGTATTCCTGAACAATACTTTGCATATTGGCCTTCTTAAATTGCTCCGAAATGTCTGCTGACCACACAAGCGAAGAAGCCGTACGTCACAATACACTTTATTCACCCCGTATATCCAAAGTAAACTATCATAAATTAAATACATTATCCAATTTGCATTCATATACATTTCAGTCAATTACATTGGAAAGATAATCAATGTTATCAAATAAGGTTATGTTGATTTTTTACGATTTGCATTACCATATAATTAGAGCAGACACATTCCACAATACACAATAATACCTAAGTCCGCTTTCTACCATGCATCTCTGCTTTCTATTATACATCGTTTCTCTCGACTATACATTCTTCCTGTCTTTTATCCAATGTTTTTTTTCTCTATCATACATTCACACCACATCACATCCACACTTTAATCATATATCAACCATATATTCCATACAATCAAACTTTTTATCACACATCTAAGCTTTCAACTAAGCATCAATATAGTCTTTCATACATACAGCTTCTCTATGACACATTCATACTTTTATATATATATATATATATATATATATATATATATATATATATATATATATATATATATAGCCACACTTATCATCAGTCACCCACATGATACTGTACAGACACCGTATAGTACAATTTATCTCACAATCATATATCCCCACCATATTGTCCTCTACTACCTCACCATGGTATTGTATTATCACACCTCTTGTAGCTAAATAACTCTCCATAGCACCAAACGAGCACATCACATAATTGTATTGTACCAACATTTATCACACCACACTGTATTGTGTATTGCACGTTACAGCACACTATCACTATCAAATTACAGAGCACAACATAATAATCCACCATTTCCTTTCATAGCGCCATATACAGTATTATACCATAATACTGTACCTTCATGTCATTTTATCCGTTATATTCCTTTACAGTAAACCTTGTGTTCGCCAGATCACATGACATTAGTCTTGTCACACACCGTAATATCTAGCACCATAATGGTTGACCGTCCACGCATGCTGACAATAAATATGCTATCGCTTGAACTTTCAGCTACACCATACCTATAAACCTATATTAAATTCCCTTTGATAAATATGCAATACATACAGTATATACTTTTCACCCTGTTTAGTGAATTTGCATTTGCTGAATGGAATAGATGTACTCTTTGTGAATAGTAATTTCAATGTACAAATATAATAACCAATCGCGAGTTCCGTACCAATGCAAAACCTTGTGTTTACCGTAATGCTTAGACATTTATATACCAAAAACAATATGTGTATTGCTTTCACCTTCACGTTATATCAGAAAGTATTAATTTAATGTTATCTCTAAGTTCGATTTATGATTCCTACACACAAGAAACATGTGTCGTTGTATTGTACAAATGCCCAACTAACATTTTTAACTGCATGATTCAACCACAGTCACATATGTTAATTTGTTTAGCAAAAACATACAGTGTACGCAACTACTGTATATGCACAGTATGGCGGATTTAAGGAAGATAAGCTTACTCTTGGCCACGTAAGACTGAAAAGGTCCGCTCATAAAATGTAAATAAATAATAATGCCGGGAGTGTAACTCACTTATTAAATCACCATAAAATACAGCTAGGTAAGGTGGAAATGCTGATGGAGGTGCTGATAGATGGTAGGCAAATAGCTGTTATTCAAACACCATTGGATGTTTACATTAAGGTGACCGCATGGATGCACCTGAACTAATAAAGAATGAATAAGTAAGGTTGAAGAAAGTTAAATCATGATAATAAGGCTTAGCTGTCAGTCGGACTGTCTGTAGGATGTAGTTGAGTTTAAGTTAATGATGAAAACCGGATGAAACCGGAACCAGGATCGCGGTGAACTAAAGAGTGGAGTTGTTGCTTGGATGAAGTATAAAAGTGCTCTGACGCGGTGCGCCACAATCCAAGACGTCATCGTCTTACGCTACGAATCTAGCGGCTACTGCTAAGTTAGTAGCGGATATCTAGCGGTAAATATCGCACCGCTTACATAATATTACAGCACGGTTTATATGATAAATCATATATGCATTCCTAAAGACACTTAAATACTATACTTTCGTATAATAGGCCTTATCTAACTTATTAAGCTTACATACTGTACAAACTGTATCTAGGGTATGATACATAGAAAATGTAGGTTATACCACTGACTATCGTGAATCCACGATACACTCCCCCCCCCAATCTTGTGTCGCCACATATCAACGGCGCCACGAGCTGCGCGTCTGGGTCTAGCCCCGATCCGAGGCGGATCCCCAACGGGTTTTTGTGGATCGGCTAAGGCAGCCTCCTCGGATCCAGCATCATCAGGTGGAGCTTCTTCTTGTGTAGAAGAGCCAACCTCCATAGCGTACAGTCGTGCGACCGGACGAACAGTAGTCCCAGTAGCTGTCTTGAGCAGCGCTACTCGCCCTACCGAGCCTTCGCCCTCGTACACCCTCACTACGCGGCCCAACTTCCAGTACAATCTAGGACTATCATCATGGATGAACACTATCTCGCCTACAGAGGGTGCTGATGGTTGACCAGCAGTCTTAGTTGCCCTCTCACGTAATGCCAATAAATAGTCATTCATCCATCTCTTTTTAAAATCACCTATAACCCTAGAAATATACTGGTAACGTCGTGACACCGCAGCCTCGGTGAACATCGAAGGGTCCTCTAACTCTGCCTGTGACTGCAGATCAGTAGGAAAGGCAGTCATTGGCTTGCCGTAGAGCAAATGCGCTGGTGTTAGTGGCAGTGGTTCATGCAGGTCGGTATATACGTAAGTGAGAGGACGATTGTTAACAACCGCCTCGACTTCAGTGAGCACAGTTACTAGTTCGCTCTTTTTTAACAAGGCGCGTCCTGCAACCGCCCGTAAGCCTGACTTCACGATGCCTACACACCGTTCCCACATTCCACCAAACCACGGCGCTTTGACTGGTATAAACTTCCACTCGCAACTTCGCTCTCCCAAGTAAGCAACAACCGTTGGATCGTCGCTCATATCTATCAAGTACCTGGAAGCTTGAAGAAAAGTGGGAGCATTGTCGTTAAGAATCAAATGAGGGAAGGAACGACGTGCACAAAATCTCCTGAATGCCAGCATAAACTCTTCACATGACATATTGTCACAGAGTTCTAAATGTATTGCACGTGAAGTGGCACAAGTAAATAGCAACATATAAACCTTGTCCAGTTCCCTAGTTCTCAGTGCGCCGGTATAGTTTAGTCCTGTAACTCTGAAGGGTTCTAGATGATTAACGCGACACTCTGGCAAGGGTGGAGCAGGTCCAGTCGTAAATGGTCTTCCTTTTAGTCTACGGCACACCACACATCTTTTGACTACTCGGCGAACTACCTGCCGAACTCTGGGTATCCACCAGTTGAGATGCAATTTAGAAATAACGTGGTGGACCCCGTAGTGCATTACTTCCTTGTGTGTGCGTTGTACAAGTAGATCGGTGACATGGTGTGTTGCAGGCATCAGGATAGGATTGTTGGCACAGTCGTCTACACCTGACCACTTTAGACGTCCCTCACATCTAATTAAGTCATTCTTCAGGTGTAGCCTTAGTTGACGCACAATGTTAGGCATTTTAATCTTACCAGAACTTCTTATAGATTCTAATTCCTGACTGAAGGATTCCCTCTGAATCCATCTAATTAGTGTTACCTCAGCTGCTTTTATTTCTGCTGCATTTAAGCTTTGACCCAGATTGCAGAGTCGTCCTTGTAGCCTGGCCTTTATGTTGGTGATATAACGCAACACCCAAGCTACGACCCTGACTAATTTATTGTACCCACCGATCCTTACCCACTCTAATATAGGATTCGGTGTTGATGTCGGTTGAATGACAGCTGTCACCGTTTCTAATGGCAAAGCTAACTCAACCTCGGCATTCCATATAGCCCAATCCCCTTCGTGGAGCAGACATTTTGGGCCTTGCCACCACAGGTCGGACTTAATCAGTTTGGATGCCGTTACTCCCCTACTTATTAGGTCACTGGGGTTGTCTTTGGTTGGTACATAATGATAGAAGACGTTTGGTAGTAGGGATCGTATTTCATCCACCCATAGACGGGCAATGTCCTTTGACTATGCACCCAGCTTAGTGCAATTTGGCTATCGCACCATACGTGTACCGCCCTTAGTTGCAGTTCCTTATCGTATGAAATGCGTACATGATTAACCAAACGTCCCAATAGCAGCATGGCAGTTAGTTCCAATTTGGGAATCGTGACCCCCTTTACCGGTGCAACCTTAGCCCGGGCGGTGAGTAAATTAATCACAAACGAGGTAACACAATAAATCGCTACTCCATACGCTGTAGCACTCGCATCACAGAATGCATGTAAAGACATGGGTCCAAATGCGGCCACTTAGCGCGGTAACTCTAATGTACATAGGGTGTTATAATCTTCTAGTAAGGACCTACCCTGTTCACTAAGATCATCGGGTAAATTTTCGTCCCACCCTACGTTGCGTCTCCATATTTCTTGTATTAGAATCCTAGCTCTGATGGTAACAGGTAATGCTAAACCTAATGGATCAAAAAATTACGCGACCTTACTCAACAGACTACGTTTTGTGTGCGTCCCTGCCTATTCAGTATAATCTTTGTTCCGGTACATCAGTATGTCTTTCCCTGGTTGCCATATCATCCCCAAGATTCTGGCATAATCTTGGTTATCAGAAGCTACCCAACGCTAAACCATAATTAGTGGGTAAACTGATATTTTCATGTTTCCAGGGTAGACAAACTTCGTATTGCTTTTCCGTGGTCAAGTAACGCACAGATTCCGAGAACTTCTCGATCGCGAATTTTGATTCCTGGTCATTCTCCACAGGTTTTTTTTTTTTTTACAATTAAAGACCTCCGTCTACGTATTGTGAAAAACCTGTTATCCTCCGGCAAATTGTGGGGTTGAGTGAGTGAAGGTGGGGACAGTGAATGAAGGAGGATGCATGTTTTTCATAATACGTGTTGCTAGCCCCAAACGCGCGAGCAACTGTGGCTTTCAACCATCCGACACATCCCCTTTTATTTATGTGCATCACACATGTTACATACAAATAAAGTTTATGTTTCCACAGGTTGAATTCCTATGTGGTCTAGTTTCCACAGTCTTTCTAGATTGAACTCGGCAGCTAACTTTGTGTCCTCAATGTGAGTATCATCTTCTGTGAACTCTTCTGCCGCGGTCGTGCTCATCCTTAACACGGATACCGTGTCAACCAGAACATTTGACTGGGTAGTTTGGACTGTACCGCTCATGCAGTAGCCAAATTTAGTGGGGATCAAGATCACTCAACTCTCTCTTTTAAAACCCGGGTGTACTACATCATAATAATAATCTGCTCCTAACAGTATGTGCACCTCCTTCAAGTCACCTACGGGATCAGACAGGTAAATACCTTTCCTACGAAGTGCATGCTCTACTTTGTTAATCCCTACAGATTGATAGTCTGGGAGTTCATCTACCACTACACACTGGAAGAAGTGTTTCTTCTTACGGTAGATGTAAGCAACTTCAACAACTTTGTATTCTCTACTGTCGGTCACTCCTGTAAAACCTTGCAACCTAAGGGTCTCACTACCTACTACACAGTATTTTAGACCGTCCAGCACCGAGCCCTGGTCTAGGAGTAGCCGACAGACTTGTGTCCTGCCATAACCCTCTATGGGTATCTTGATTGTGGGTAAAATGGTGGTGTCCTTCCTACTGCCTAGCATTAATGTTGCAGTACCCCCTACTTTTTCCTCCCTGACTGGACTACCTGTGGGGCATAACTTGTCAAAGTGATGACCCTCACAGTGGCGACAGGGCCTCAAATAGGAAGCAGTACATTTACCCTGCATACCATGGTCCTTACTCAGACAACCCTTGCACAATTTTAGCTTCCTTGCTTGAGCTAATTTGGCTTCATTGGTTTTATATTTGGTACAGATTAGCCATTTATGCTTGGGATTGTTGCATAGCCTACATGACATTTGTGGTTTCTTTCGTGATTCTTCAACCTTCCCTTTATAACCTACCATCATATTAATTGAACCCCTTGCTGTTGTCCCTTCTGACCCTCCCACCGTCCTACCATTGTTCAATTGTATGTTGCTAATCTCCTTGCTAAATTCCTCTTTGAACTCCTCCAAGTTAAAGGTACGAACCTTATCTAGAATAGCTAGAGGTAATTTCTGTCTTAAAATTATGACCAGCATTTCTTGTGAGGTTACCCCCAACGCATCTAATGATCTTGTATGACACTCCATATCTGCCCTGAACTTTGTCAGTTCATCAACCCTGTACTTAGGCTGTGCTAGGTTCAACAGGGCGTTCACGTGGGCTACTTTGAGCTGGTCAGTGTCACCATATGTCGCCTGTAATAACCTCACAACACTATCATAATTTTCACCTACAATGGAAAAACCTTCTACCAAATGTAAAGCTTCATCCTCGAGTTGGCCTTTTAGATAATGGAACTTTCGTACATCGTCAAGTTTTGAATCATGCACTGTGGATTTAAAGATGTCCCAAAATGCTAACCACTCGGTCAAGTTTCCCCTGAACTTCGGTAAATTAAATTTGGGCAAGTTGGCTTCACGACGGGGTTCTGTCTGCCTGGCAGCGCTGCTAATCAAGGTTATGTCTACCTTCTTCACCGCCCTTCGCAGTAAATGTATTGCCTCTAAATGGGCGATATCATGGACAGCGCGCTGCTCGTACTCCGCCTGAATATCTGACTCTTCCTCCAAACCTGATACTATACTTTCATTCAGGGTAGCTATCCGATCATAGGTAGTTTGTAGGTATTCCAACTTAGCCTCTAGCTGTGCAGGAGTTGCACTAGCTACAAAGTCTTCCAAATCGGACGTTAGCCTAGTGATGAGACCCCTCAAACCCCCTCTCTGGTTTTTCAAGACTGTGATAGACATAATTATGTTTTTTTTATCCTCTGGTTTACTAGCCATGAAATTAATTACACGAATTAGCCTAACCCTTCGTCAGCCAATACGGACCTCTATAATAAGTCTCGATCGTGAAATATAGGCCTACCCCTTTGTTAATTGTCATATGAAATTACATTTTAGTCCTCATACGCAATATTGTTTCACATTAGCCTACCCTTCATAGATTAATGTAATTGAAGTAAAGAGGTAGAAATGACTATATAAACCGCTTACCTTACACAATACAGTACCACGAGAGATTGGGATATGAGTAAACAATGAAGGAAATATGAGATGGTAGGTCGGTCATGAGTCAAAAAGTAAATAATAATGAAATTAGGGAAACAAATGCAGGGTTAACAAAAAAATAGAGAAATTAAAAAAGAACAAAGGATAAGTTACTGGGGGAAGGTGATGGGCGGGATACAGAACTTAGGGAGTCACAGGCTTATTACTCCGGCATCGCGCTGTACCCATCGTTTAGTCATGGCCGTGATCTTGTCATGCAGGATCTTGTTAGTGTCAAGGTCTAGATGGACACCGTCGATGTCAAGATCCTGCGGTTTAGACGAAAAGCGATGGCGCGTTACGTCTAACCTAGAGCGCAATGACCGGTTAACCGAATTCCTGATTTTATTAAACTGCTCAGCTGGCATTCCCCATACTCTAGAGCGGTATTCTAGGGAAATCAGGATGCACTTCCCTCCCGTGTCCCTCTCGACAGCCAGAGCCAGGTCCCCTAATTCCGCAGCCAGAGCACGGGGTTCGGTGTCGGGGGTTATGTCGTTGCCACCAATGAGTAAATGGGGGTAGAGGGGCCGGTATAATACTAGCTTACCCCACTCATCGGAGGACTTAAGACTCGTGATATTAGCCCCCGGCACCCCAAAGTAACGGACTTGAAATTTCCGATCCCCGTTCGCTCCCCTGTAGTCAACAGGGCCCTGGTCTGCTGCCCTCAATCGGGTTGCGTATGAGTGGCCAAAGATCGCTATGCGATCTACCTCGGCCACTACTTGCACCGGTTTATATCTCAGACCTACACCCCCCGGATCCTTTGATCTACAACCTCCCTCAACATTGCCCTTGCTCATGCCTAACATAGGAAATTTAACTGTGGGCCAAAGTCCCGAGGTCTGGGCACCAATATGGCGGATTTAAGGAAGATAAGTTTACTCTAGGCTACCTAAGACTGAAAAGGTCCGCTCATATAATGTAAATAAATAATAATGCCGGGAGTGTAACTCACTTATTAAATCACCATAAAATACAGCTAGGCAAGGTGGAAATGCTGATAGATGGTAGGCAAATGGCTGTTATTCAAACACCATTGGATGTTTACATTAAGGTGACCGCATGGATGCACCTGAACTAATAAAGAATGAATAAGTAAGGTTGAAGAAAGTTAAATCATGATAATAAGGCTTAGCTGTCAGTCGGTCTGTCTGTAGGATTTAGTTGAGTTTAAGTTAATGATGAGAGCTAGATGAAACCGGAACCAGGATCGCGGTGAACTAAAGAGTGGAGTTGTTGCTTGGATGAAGTATAAAAGTGCTCTGACGCGGTGCGCCACAATCCAAGACGTCATCGTCTTACGCTACGAATCTAGCGGCTACTGCTAAGTTAGTAGCGGATATCTAGCGGTAAATATCGCACCGCTTACATAATATTACAGCACGGTTTATATGATAAATCATATATGCATTCCTAAAGACACTTAAATACTATACTTTCGTATAATAGGCCTTATCTAACTTATTAAGCTTACATACTGTACAAACTGTATCTAGGGTATGATACATAGAAAATGTAGGTTATAACACTGACTATCGTGAATCCACGATACACAGGACTAAAACGAATGTTTATTGAAAAGACTCAACCGGTGTGCCTATATTTGACTAAAACATAGGTCTTTCGTAAGATGAGCATTCTCATATCCAATTAAACCCCTTAGTCATATATGACGCGATCGCGTCATATGGCGGTTTCGCCCAAAAGTATCATATGACGCGATCGCGTCATATTAACTTAGTGAAATAGCTCAATAATAAGTTTGTGACACAATTTGCGTCATATTGAGCTCAATAAGTTATGTACGTTAGATCATAATCTGTCGGCTGATGGCAACCCCAAATTCCTCCGACTTCTAACGGTCCCTCAGTGTGAGAAAGACTGTTGTGGGGGAAATACCGGGCGGTCGGGCAACCCCTAACTTTCGTAAGTTAATATGCCTGCGGGGGTTAGTTAAGTATGCATACCACTGTGTCGTCAACGATATTAGAGCTATGCCTCGATTACCATGCTCCACTATCGCCATCAGAATCGCTACAATGCCGCTCCCCACCTATTAATACCACGCATGAATGGAACTGCCCAAGCCCACTCTATCATTCACTTTGTGTCTCTTCATCCTTCATCACTCATTTCTCTCCACTCCCCCCCTCCCTCCCCTCTTTACTTTCCCCTTTAACCGTAAACCTTGTCAACTGTTTATAATCGACTGAGTGAAGGAATTGAGTTATATTTTCTTGATTCGTATATTAATCCCAAACTGGTTTTACCTCCATTGTTTGTTTAACAAATAAACACGAGCGTAGCCAAATATTTAGTCTTTTGTAGGAAATACATCCTTTGTGCAGTTGTCAGCCGTCCGGCTGGCTCAGTTGATAGCGTTTCTGCATTCCATTCTGCAGTCTCGCGTTCAATCCCCGCTCAGGTTGAACAGTTGTTCTGGGATATAGCCGGCGGTTACCGTCTCCCCTTGAGCAAGTGCGATGGGTCAAGCGCTTGTGAATCCTCGAATGAGGAGATACGGGCACAGTATAAGTATACCCAGATGATGATGATGATGATTATTATTATTATTATTATTATTATTATTATTATTTTTCATAATTAACAAAGCATATGGCATTCAAACAGCACACCACAAATATTAAAAAGAAACTGACACCCAGACTTAACGCCCTCAGGTCACTTGCTCACACAAAATTTGGACACAACAAAGAAACCACCTCCACAGTATATAAACAATACATAAGATCAGTGATGGAATATGCAAGCCCAGCCTGGGCTTCTAGCCTAGCTGAAACACATTATAAGACCTTACAGACTATTCAAAACAAAGCCCTAAAGATCATTACAGGCTGCACAGCTACTGCACACACAGATCACCTACTGTACATCAAGAAACCAAAATCCTCAAAGTCAAGGACCATCTGGACATGAGAGGCACTCAATTCCTGGCAGCAGCCTCCACGAACCAGGACCACCCACTAAACTACATGGCAACACACCCACAGACACCAAGAAATATCAAAACAACACCCAGCACACGGTATCACACACAATTATTATCCTCTCTCCCTCCCTGTCCACCCCGAACTAACTTCCAGAAGCACATCCTTACTCACATCTCTCGCCGATCCATCCACTCACTCACAGACAACACGCAGCTGCAAGCACAACCTCCCGAAATCCATCCTTCCGAATCCTCCCTTCCTCGCGAGGACAGAGTCCACCTGGCCAGGCTGAGATGCGGACACCATCCAGCTCTCCTGAGCTATCAGAAGAGACTGGATGACTCCGTCGTCGACGTCTGCCCGGGATGTAACACAGCACCCCATACCATTAAACACATCATAGAAGACTGCATTTCACACAACCACTTACGCCAACAACACAATCTACACTCAATGAGAGCTCTGTGGGAAAGCCCAATCGTGGCCATGGCCTTCCTCAGGGACTCGGGGCTGTTCGGCCAGGCAGCTTAGGGAATAACAACAACAACAACAACTCAAAGTTATATTACAAGAGCAAACTTGTATTGTACTTTGCATTGATATACAGTCATTGACACATGTTCTTAAAATTCCCTCAAAAGGTAGCCTACCCTCCAACTTTGATCCCTTTAAGAAAATGGCGAATAGAGGTGCCAATCCACCACTTAGCAGTCGTCTGGGGACTACAGCATTTGGCTGTGGGGAGAAATGACTCTTCCTTACACCCACCCACTGCGGTGTGGCTGGTTCTGGTTTCAAATTGCTTGCATCTTGATTAGAAGAAAACAAATTGAAAAACATTCCCCTTCCCTATACTTTAATGGAGCTTTCCCACATGACCAATTTTGGTCGTCGACTCAAGACGATATCCGCTATTTGGCCATTGTTTCGGCATGTAGTGTAATATTCTTGCATCATCGTCTGATGTCCGCGATTGCATCCTGTAGTTCTTGTGAGTCTTGAATTGGGTCGTGAGAGTCGTGCAGATTTTTGGAAAGTTAAACAAATTTCACGAATGTCGGGTATGTGCACGAATGTTCGGCAATGTGTCCATGGCATGTCCGCGACCAGTCTTGTGATGTGTCCGCGACGGTGTTGGCCAAAAAATATTGTTATGAACACGCACGACCTCGCTCGACTATTTGCCAATACACACAAATTGTCTCAAGATCATTCCGAGACATGACAAGACCGGTGTCGTATGTGTTGCCGAAAGTATAGGCGCCCATGGCAGAATGCGAGTATGCTCTACATGATCGTGTTGTCGACATGAAGGAATGGTCCTGGACACAGTCGCACATGTCCGCGACCACTCAAAATGGTCGCCAACAAGGCCCGTTTTCCGGGAGAAGCAGTTTTTTTTATTTGCGTTCAGATTAGCATCCGTACGTCTGGCGGCAATATGGCTGGGTCGGTGGCCAATATAAGGAGCCGGACAGGTCAGGCAGGTCATTACTTTACCTTCCATGACCAAGTCAAGAACTCCTCAGCCAACCAACCAGCCTATTACCTACATTCCACCATGCTCCTCAAGACTAAGGCTAAACACCAGAGGATTCCAAGCCCCGTCCAACCTGCATGGGAAACGAACCCTATCATAGAGGAAGATGCTCCAATTGAGGAGGAGGAAGTTCGTCTATCGGCCACCCCCCAACCATCCTTCGACATGTTTGAGACTCAGGCTGAGGAGGTGCTAAGCGACCAGAGCACCCATTAGCCTGTGGCAGGGCCTTCCATACAGGAAGACCCTCAAGAAGAAGACATTCGCATTATCACTCCCCAAATGGAGGATGAGATTGGGGAGTGGCTTACTCAAAACCCCTACCTGTGGAGCAAGCAGGACCATCTCCAAAGCAACAGGAGTCATAAAGACAGGGTGTGGCAGGGGAAGGCAGCATCTATAAACATTCCTTGTAAGCTTTGCTTAACTTTTTTATACCCATGAACCTTAAATGTGAACGTATTGTGTGCAAATCATTTGTCTCATATGCTGGTGTCTAATTGCTTTTGGACCACATTTGTTGACAACATTATATCATTGTATTCTGTGTTTCCAAACAAAACTAATATATTTCCCTTTCCCTTTTCAGTGGCCAAGCTCATGCACTTCTACACCAACATACGGACGAGATATGGGAAGCTTTTAAATAGGAAGAGTGGGGCACGGGCCAAGCGGATAACAGCGAGGGAGAGGTGGATTTCGGAATCATTGTCGTTTATGAAAGGCCATCTCACCCCCAAGGTCACACAGACCTCCAGCCAGAAGGTTAAAATATAATTATATATAGATATATATATAATTATATACTAGCAGGGGTACCCGGCGTTGCCCGGGTTTAAATTCTACTACCATAATCACCATCATCAATCACTACTACCAAACTCATCACAATACTACTACTGTACTACCATAATCACCGGCCTCGACCTCCCTGTGCCTCATTAAACGGCGACCTCGATTTCGGCTGCTAAATGACCTCCGATTTTGGATCTGACCTCATCCGTACTCCCATTTTGGGGGGCTGCGAACAACTTTCGTTCCATACACCTTTTCGATCGGAGGCCTCCTTCTGCCCCAAACGGCAATTTTTTTCAAAAAAAAATCAATTTCGGCCTCGAAACGACCTCTGATCGTGGCCTCGCCCACTCTATGACCTGACCCAAGTCAATTGACACCCACATGCAAAGTTTCAGCTCCCCAAGTCCAAAGCTGCAGCCGCCTATTAACCTGACAAGCGCGATATAGACGTAGGTGCTAGGGTAGTTATTTGTGCATTTCTAGCCCTGGATTCTGACAGAATTTGTTATATTTACAATATAAACCATTATTTGTTTTCGGTATGCTTTTATTTTACATATATGATGTATATATGAACCTTCAAGAGTGCTAAAATAAGTGGGAAAAGCATTTGGGTGGTGAAAAACGAAGATATTGGCCACCCGGTCATAATCTCAGGCGAGAGAGAGAGACAGGCAGCCCTCCCCTCTCGCTGTCTGGGAGTCAACTGAGACGAGCGAGGCGGTGTGTGCCGGTGTCTGGGTGTTGCATAACGATCTCTTATGCAAACCCACTTGTGCTACATTATCGCGGGAGAGAAAAATAACCGATAAATGATGATAATAAGAGGAAAAATAGGTGATAATTGAGGAGGGGAGGGAGGGGGGAATAAGGTGGGGAAGGAGGGGAGGGGGGTGGGTGAGATTTACATGGATGAGTACTGGAGGGGAATTATCTCACCTAGAGACAAATTCCTTTGTTTTGATAGGCCCTTTTTTTTTATGGAAGGCTTTTTTTATGGTCCTGCTTCCGTGAGGCCTATCGCGTTCCCTATAGGAAGCCTTCCGTGAGGCCTATCGCGCTTGCCGGGTTAAGAACACACAGACAAACAGACACACGAACTGATTTAATATATATATATATATATATATATATATATATATATATATATATATATATATCGGTAACTATTATTTGTTTAACTCATTTAGTCTGTGGAACTTTTCAGTTTGAATATGACTAACAAACTTTAACTCTGTCCGTGGTTAAATGGAATGTATAGGGAATATATTTTAAACATTCTGTGCCACACATTTGAATAGTCCAAAAACCTATTCTTATTTTCACTACAGCTGGAGAGCAGACTGAAGATTCAGGAGCCTGAGGGCAAAGAGGTCGAGGAGTAAGACGACGAGGACGATCAAAACACGATGGGGCAGCAGGTTGAAGATGAATTTCAGTATGAGAGCCCGTTGTTCCCATCCACCCACTGTAAGGTGGCTGGACAAAAGGGGAGGGTGGTCAAGGAATCACCCACCGCTGCAACTGTTGAGAAGTTATGATCGCTGTACATTTTTTTGGAGTTGAAAGAAAAATTACCTTGCATAATGACAAAAAACTATTTATATTATTGTTATGATCATCATCCTAATTTTGTGTACCTTCTTTGTTATTTTTGTCCAACATCTTCCCCAACCAATTTATCAATGTAACTTGAAGTGTGTGTGTGTGAAATTCATTAATGTTTTTTATTTATTTTATTCACACAGCTCCTGGATCACTGGAGCAAATGCAGCAAAGGACCAACAAAATTGTGATCCTCTGACCACCCGGACTCAATAATACATTTTGTTATCACAATGCTTGAGTCCCAGATGCATCTCCTGACAGAAGATCATCGCGACTTGTTTATAGAGTTCGCGCTGAGCAAGATCTTCTTCTTGGAAAAAGAAAGCAAGAAGGAGAGACGGCTTGTGTCAAGAGCTACAGATGTGTGCCTCCACCAGTCCCTCCGGTGCAGGCACAACCTCTACAACACCAGCCCTACTTCCCACCCCCCAACACCTCTGTTAAGGCTCCGAAAGCAGTGGTATTAACCATGGCCACTAATGTCGCCCCCATCACACACCCGCCAAACACCTATTACCAGGCCTACCAGCAGCCCCAGCAGTTCGCTGCTTGGTCACACAAAGTCAGAGCCCTCACACCTTATGCCCCCCAACACCACCCACCTCCATCTCCACATCTTCCACCAGCATCATCACTTGTCTCCGCACCATCTCCAATATTCCCGCCCCTTCGCTACACCTACCCACACACTCACCACCAGTCATTACCACCACCATGGATCCAATGATACGGACACCAGCCCTTTTCACGGCCTCATCACCAATGGGCGAAATGTAATATAATAAATATATACAGTATAAACTGTATATACAAAATGACTGATTATTTTTGTTACCTTCTTAAGAGCTTGCATGCACCACTATAACAATATATTTACTGCACAATATGTTATAAATTATATAGAAAGAAGTAGAACAAATCTAGAGTATAGAATATGCAGATGTTTAATATCGGGACATATAGAAAACAATAATTACCATTTCAATAATTTCAACATCATGAAAAATTGAAAACAAAAAGAACATATATTTCTAAATGGGGTGATTACTTGTATAAGCCATTGGAAATTATACAAACACTGATTCTATCATAAACATTGAGAGAAGAAAGGGTTTGTACTTAAATACATAGATATCATGGAACGATGCCAAAAATATCGAACATTAACATTTATATAACCTAGAAATTGAATGACAAAAATATAATCTATAGGCAACAATTGCGTGCTAAATAAATAAAATATATAATTATTGGTGGGTGAGAAAAACATATGAAAAGCGATTTGAAAATTTAAAATACGTGTCCTTGAAAATTGAAATATAAATGTTAATAATTGTCTCATCTCAGACTTATGTCAATTTGGAAGAAAGGTTTTATTGTAGTGAATGCATGTTACACTTAATTGTGAATGACTTCCATCATCAACGAATAAACTATAGCAAAACAAAAATAAAAAATAAAATAAAAGATGTGGAATACATACTAAGATACATATTGTGATAGTTCTTTGCAGTGTAATAAGGAGAATACAAACCATGAGGTGTCCCAAAAGGAAAGGGCATAACTTTGGGAAATGATAGAACAACGTATTATAAGCCTAAAATGTTCTATACGAATTATTCGAAATTTCAACCAGTATAGATATATTGCATGTTGAAAATTGTATTTTCCTATGTATTTCCCCATAATGTTGGCCTAGCTATCCTAGTGCCTACCACACCTCCATCTAACTGCAAATATGTTACCATGTTATTATAAGGATATTATAATTCTGTATGTTACAAAATTATTATACAAATATTAGCTCACTTTGGACCAGCTGGAAACTATTTAACATGGAAGAGTCCATTACAGTTGTATGTATATGATTTACCTTGTACAGTATCACTTTCATATCTAGTACAGTCACTTATGCATATGTAATATCTCTCTATGAGTAAGATTCATGTTAGCATCCAGGCAGTCATATTAGTTATGTCATATAGCCACTCTGGCAACTCAAGCCTGGGGCTCCTCTCACCAGAGGGCCAATACATGTTTGTGTACCACGAGCCAGAGCTATCACCCTGTAGGCTCTGCTTCGTGCCTGTATCCCATATCCTTCTCAATAAGAACCTATATATCTACAGCGTGTCTACTTACTCCCCAACCCAAGATAGGCCTGTTGTGCATCTATGGAGTTAGCTGGGACACACATAACATGGCGCAGTGTGTAGGATGAGAAGTTTATGTGGATTTCGCCAGACGCCGCCAGCCGCCATTGTCCACACACCCTGCATCCCAGCCACCGTCTCACTGCTTGGATTACAGTGTTATAGTGCTCAACAGTGCGGTGCCGACGTTCCCAGTGCAGTGCCAGTGATATTATATGTGCCAGTGCTATATTGTGTGCTTTATTTTATATGTATTGTGTGTGGCATAAGCATAACGCCCGCACAAGTCCGAGCCACGAGAGAGCGGGGCGTGAGATCCTCCCCCTCTGACTGCCAGCAAGATACTGAGGTGAGGGAGGCCGCGCACTACCGCTCCACCGCTCAGTACATACGCACGCACACACACTGGGCACACACACAACTGGCAAACTTTTATTTCATCACCCAAGCATTCCCTTCAGTGCTAATTGTAATTGGGTTTTATTCATTGGTGAGGATACAGCTGGTTTGTATTCTAAATATTCTGCTGTTTTTGCCAGTCATTTTGATACCCCACTTGTATAATTATGTGAGAGGCTAATAACTGTGTGTTTGTTATCTCCCTGTCTGTCTGTCACCCACACAAGATGTCAGACTCTGGTGATGTACAGGACGAAGGGGCAGGAACAAACTTGCCTTATGATGGGGAGGAATACACACCTTATTATCGGCACCCTCAGTCCCCAACCACACCTTCAGCCCCTTCTTCAGCTGATTTCCTGCAATTTTTCAAATACCTGGGGGAGTCTCGCAGGTATGATGAGCAGAGGAGACAAGAGGAGGAGGCCCGCCGAGATCGTGTCCTGGAGGAGTCTCGCAGGCATGATGAGGCCATAAGGAGACAGGAGTTCCAGAGCTTATTTCAGCTGTTGGCTCCCACCAGGACCCCTCCCGACTCCTCCACACCTGCTGGTCAACTTGGCGGACAGCAGCCACATTCTTCTCCACATCCCTCACACAATCCTCCATCACAGAAGGCTACGGCCCAGACACCACCACCATTGAAGCCTGACGCTACATTCCAGATGTTCCGGGAGTGGAGGAGACGCTGGGACGACTATGCTGTCATGGTGGACCTGTCTAACCTGCCTGCGGCGAAACAGATGATACAACTACGCATGTGCCTGACTCTCGAGACGCAGCGTGTCTTAGAACACACCCTCCAGATCGCTCCCTCCACAGACAAGACTGTTGAAGAGGTGTTGGACGCCCTGCAGCTTCATATCAAGAGTCTAAGGAATGAGGCACTCCGGCGTCGTGAATTGTTGAGCTGCAGACAGCATGAAGGGGAAACTTTTGCAGAGTTCTACGTCCGCCTCAAACGTCTCGCAGAAGAAGTGGATGTGTGCCCTGGTAACTCACCCATCTGTGTGGAGACACAACTCAAGACTATCATCCTCATGGGCCTCAGGGACAAGGAGTTAGTCCAGAAACTCATCGCCCTGGACTCCAAGTCAATACTACAGGATGTCGTCACTACGTGCCGCTCGTATGAGGCTGCCAAATCTGCGACCACGGCCATTGGTGCACCCCATGAACAAGTAAGGGCCGTCTCTTCATACAAGAAAAACAAGAAAAAGGGCAGTGACAGGACCCAACCCCCCAAGCCTCCATCGAATGCAGCTGATGCCTGCCAGAGTTACGCTCGCCGACACGGGCCTGACAAGTGTCTCGCTGCTGGCAGCACCTGTAACAACTGTGGGCGCCACGGTCACTGGGCTCGGATTGCTAAGTACCCTGCTCACAAGGTTCAGTGCCGCATCTGTTGTCTTCTGGGGCATTATGACAAGTGTTGTCCGTCGACTAAGAAGAAGGAAAGACGCCAAGGTGGCCCCCCAGGCGATACGGGTGCCCCCTCCAACTCTGGCAAGCCCCCCAATGCTAGGAGTAATAGCTGTCGTCAGGTGGGATCGACTCCTTCTACAGCTTCGACGTCGCAACCCATCTGTGTTACCCTCTCCTTTGGCGATGCTACATCCCGCCTACGGATGTTACCGGACACGGGCGCTGACGTCACCTTGAGGATTTGGCTATCCCCATGAGCAGCCTGCGAGCCCCTTCGCCCACGACGACGTTCACGGCGGACGGCTCCCCGATGGCACCTGCTCTGGGGGTATTTCAGGCTACCCTCACCCTGGGACAGAGAGTGTGTACTGCCCTGAACCATGTGCACGAGGGTGTCCAGACTCCTCTGCTTTCATACAGCCACTGCAGGGATTTAGCCATCATACCTCTGGCATTCCCAACGCCCATACAAGAGGTCAAGCACGTCAACAGGTGTAAGGCTACACCACTTCCAGTCTCCACGTCGCCCGCTGAAGCCAAGAATTACTTCCTGCGGGAGTTTAGCGACGTGTTGATGTCCAAAGACGACCTAAAGACTGTGCCCCTCAAGCCTATGGTGGGTCAACCAATGAGGATCCATCTTAAAGAGGGAGCTGAGCCCTTCGCCATCCATACTCCCCGACAGATTCCCTTTGCCTTTAGGGACCAAGTCAAGCGAGAGTTGGAGTCCATGGTGGCCCAGGGCATCATCAAGCATGCTGGAGACAACCCCTCAGAATGGTGCCACCCCCTCGTCGTTGTTGGTAAGGACAGCGGAGGAGTGCGCATCACCGTCGACCTCTCCAAACTCAACAAACATGTGTCCCGACCAGCTCACCCTTCGCCTACTCCCTCCGCAGCAGTTCGTGGTGTCGACCGAGGAGCTCGCTACTTCACCACTGCGGACGCCTCCTGTGGTTACTGGCAGATGGAGTTGGCTGAAGAGGACCAGCACCTGACCACCTTCATCACGCCGTATGGACGCTTCAAGCATTGCAGAGGACCCATGGTATTCACAGCTACGGGCGACGCCTTCTGCTACAGGGGTGATATGGCTCTACAAGGTGTGCAGAGGTGCACTAAGGTCGTGGATGACATACTGCTGTACGATGAGGACTACAAGTCTCACCTCGACCGCATCCATGAAGTGCTGACTAGGTGCCGCAAGTTCGGGATTACCCTCAACAAGAGCAAGTTTGTGGTTGCCGCACCTTCAGTGGACTTCTGTGGATACACCCTCTCAGGGGATGGTATTGCGGCTGACACGAGCAAAGTGGCTGCAATCGGGGACTTTCCGGCACCAACCAACTTGACCGACCTCAGGTCATTCCTGGGTCTGGTCAACCAGCTGGCAGAGTTTACTCCTGACATCGACGCCGCCTCAGCCCCTCCGCCCTTTGATGAGCCCCAAGAGGACATTTGTGTGGACTCCTGACCACGATGAGGCCTTCAGGCGAGTCAAGTTAGCCCTTGTCAGTCCTCCTGTTCTCGCACACTTCGACCCAGACCTACCCACCATTCTTCAGACTGATGCATCGCGACTCAACGGCATTGGGTATGCCCTCTTGCAGGACCACGGCAGTGGCCACCTGCGGCTCATCCAGTGTGGCTCCCGGTTCCTGGCGGACGCTGAGACCCGCTATGCTACTATCGAGTTGGAGATGTTGGCTGCTGTTTGGGCCATGTCCAAGTGTCGACTGTATTTACAGGGTCTACAGGATTTCACACTGATGACTGACCACCGCCCCCTCATCCCTATCATCAATCACTACACGTTGGACGCTGTGGAGAATCCCCGCCTCCAACGCCTGATGGAGAAGACCTCACCCTATATCTTCAAGGCCATGTGGCGTGCCGGCAAGTTGCTCTGCATCCCTGATGCCCTGTCTCGAGCCCCGGTCAGCCGCCCCATGCCAGAGGATGAGATCGCTTGTGCCGACGCCGCCACCTACCTCAGGACTATAGTGACAACCAAGGACGTTAGCAACTCAGGACGATCTTCGGCACGATCTTCGGCACCAGACGCAGACAGGACGCTACAGGATCTCCGGGTCGCGGCAACAGCGGACCCTGCGTATGTTCGTCTACTCGACTGTGTGACCTCAGGATTCCCTGCCAACCGATACGACCTTCACAATTCCTTGCTCCCATACTGGAAGATACGGGACGAACTCTACGCTGATGATGACCTCGTCCTGTATGGAGCTCGGATCATGGTTCCTGCAGCCCTCCACTGACGCACCCTACAGCGTCTTCATGACGGCCACCGTGGTGTGGAGGCCACTAAATACAGGGCGAGGCAGGCTGTCTTCTGGCCGGGGATAGATTCCGACATCACCAACACTGTTCAAGCGTGTGAGTCGTGCCAGATTCTTCAGCCTAGCCTCCAGAAGGAACCACTCATGAATGATGACAACCCTACAAGGCCCTTTGAGTCTGTGTCGACCGACTTTTTCATGGTCGCCGGGAAGTCTTTCCTGGTAGTCGTCGACCGTCTCTCGGGGTGGCCTGTTGTTGTCCCCTGCACAGGCGACACAACCGCCTCTGCGACCATCAGGATATTCTGTCGCTACTTCCGGGAAGTTGGTGTGCCCCTTCGTCTGAGGACCGACGGGGGCCCACAATTCACCAGCCACGAGTTCCAGGACCTTATGAAGCGATGAGGAGTTCGTCATGTGGTAACATCACCGCATTACCCACAGGCGAACGGCCATGCTGAGGCTGCGGTGAAGTCTCTGAAGCACCTCACCTTAAAGACTGCACCCTCTGGCAACATTGACTGTGAGGACTTCGACCGGGGTCTCTTGGAACTCCGGAATACTCCAAACCTCACAGGCCGCTCCCCAGCCCAGTTCCTGTATGGTCATCCTCTTAGGACATGTCTCCCGGCCCATCCCAAGTCCTTTGCTGCGGAATGGCAAGCCAAGGCCGAGGACTGTGATAGACGTGCAGCCGACCGTGCCGAGCAGGTTAAGACCCGGTACGATGAGCACACACAACCCCTTACCAGGTTACGTGTCGGTCAGCAAGTGCGGATTCAAGACCCGACCACGAAACGCTGGGACAAGGTGGGGGTTGTGATGAGCCTTGGCAGGTCATGGGCCTATGAGGTACGTCTCCCTAGTGGCCGTGTGTGGTGGCGGAACCGTCGATTCCTCCGCCCCGTGCCCCAAACTGGTGACTCCCTCATCCCTGTGGCCCCTTTCAATGACGCTGAACAGTCCTTAGCTTTTGACCCCCAAGTTACCCCACGTCGATCAGAACGGCTCGGTAGGAAAGAGTCCGCTCGAGAATGAACTGCGAGCGTGAGGGGGGAGGGAGGTGTATGTATATTATGATGTACCTTGTACAGTATCACTTTCATATCTAGTACAGTCACTTATGCATATGTACTATCTCTCTATGAGTAAGATTCATGTTAGCATCCAGGCAGTCATATTAGTTATGTCATATAGCCACTCTGGCAACTCAAGCCTGGGGCTCATCTCACCAGAGGGCCAATACATGTTTGTGTACCACGAGACAGAGCTATCACCCTGTAGGCTCTGTTTCGTGCCTGTATCCCATATCCTTCTCAATAAGAACCTATATATCTACAGCATGTCTACTTACTCCCCAACCCAAGATAGGCCTGTTGTGCATCTATGGAGTTAGCTGGGACACACATAACAACAGTGATGTAAGGGAGGACACTACATAAAACCTTCAATATATTTTTAACTATTGAGATTTGGACTGTTATATATAGAACATTGTATGCTTAGAATACCTTGTTTTATTATTTCACAAATGTATGCCCTTTCTTCCTGGGACACACTGTATATATATATACATATACAGTATATATATATATATATATATATATATACACTTAGGTTACTGTTTTCCCATGTCTACATATATGTATGAGTACAGTATATATATTATAGTGTATATGTAGCGGTGACTTTATGGTTGCCCTTTTTACCTCTTACCTTAATTGTCCTTGATTATGCTTGTAGTTGAGGTTTTCACTGTAAAAACATATTGAAAGGTAATTTGTTAAGGTATTCATTTGAAGTAAAGACACTGTTGGGTTTTCTAGGGTTTATTTACCAACAAAATAGATTATGCTTAATTAGGGGCTGGTTTGAGTTATTGATTGTCTTTGTAGGTATTGTAGCTACCCGACTGGGAAATACCTACAGTTTTGCACTATATTATAAAAGCAATTAGATTGAGCTATATTCCTGTGATTATAATCTTTCCTGTAAAAGAATAAAGAATATGAATAGCGAAAATATATAATGGTACACATACTAATTATCGCACTGTATCGCAGTGTCACTGTATTAATTACCACGGCCGCATGAAGGGTTAACCTTCCTATTGGCTGTCTGTTCTGCTACTGGTCAATGCCTGGGGGCTCGAGCGTGCCGGCTTCTGACCAGTGTGGAGTCATACGATACATGTTGCTAGAAATCATATTGGAGTTGCTGCAATACTGTAAGAAGACCGTGGGAACACTTGCTTACTCTGCAAGAATTGTACCAAGTCCTTTTATAGCTGGGGGAGATGATCTATCTATAGGGAGATCATTCCCAACTAGAATGTACAGTAGTATACTTAAGTAAGTGAATAACTGTTATAAGGGTGAGAGTTATACAAATGATTATATGAGTTACCCTAGAGTGTACAGTCGCTCAAAATGCGCTGTTACACCGCTCGGCCACGTAAAGTGAGGCCCACCGAACATATATATATATCATCCCTATCATCCCTATGACTTACATAATGCTATTCCCAGTGTATAGCAATGCCAAAGAAAGTATGAAAAGGTAAGAACCAACTTACAGTCGCCTCGGAAGTTGCCAGCTTAGCCTTACGTCTACGAGTCAGGCGATCAACCCTGAAAGATAGGAGAAGGAAGAGGCCTACAAGGATTAGAATTATTACTGAGAGAGCCAAGGTAGGGGTTAGTACTGTAGGATAGATAACGTCTGGGCTGATGGACATGGGGAGAGATAAACTAATGAGATTAGTAAACTCAGAAGAATTCAATGCATTTAACATTTTAACGCTGCGTGACTTGATGATCAGGTCTGAAGAGTTGCCTGTGAAAGAAATGTTAATTGGGATGAACTCAGAAGAGAGGTTAGTAATCAGGGCGAGGTGCTGATGAGAAGGTAGAGTATGAATGAGTGAACTCCTTACTTCACAGTGATCAGGGGCCTGATACATCCCTTGTGCATGAAATATATTTCTAGAATCTTGACAAATGAGAGACACCTGGGTCTGGTTAGAGAAGTAAAAGAACTGAATATCTAGCAAGTGTTTATGAAACACGGGGAGCTGAGGAGCCGGGGCGTAAGTACAGTCTTTCATAGCTCCAGTGTCAGTCACAGTGGTTTGAGTCAAGGTAAGTTCGCATGCAGTTTTGTCCGGGGACGTAAAGGAAAACACATACGCTGGACACATATAGATGAAGATACGAGGACCTACATAAGTTAAGTGCGTCATTGTCAGTCACAGTCACAAGTTGAAGGTCGTCGGAGACGAGCATCATGTCCGCTGTGTCAGTCACGGTTAGTAATCTTCCGTCTAAGAGAAACGGGAACGGGATAATTTTCCAAGCATTGAACATGTGTTGAGGACTTGAACGGGATGTGGACTAAAATTGATGAGTGCGTAAGAACCGCTTCCAATAGAGGGTAGTAGAACTCACATTCACCTGCTTCAAATAGCGGCATCAGGGAATACTGGTCTTTCGCTATCTCTATTGCCGTACTGAGATGTTCTACAGGTACTAGGTCACTGGTGACTCGGCTTAGGGCAGCATCAACGACATTTGCTATAACCCCCTTCGTACCAAGAAATAAATCGCTAACATCTTCCTCAGTAGCTTGCAAGATCTCGGACAAGTAAATTACTTTATCTGTGGAATGTCCATCAGAAACTAGAGAATTAACTACTTGTGTCAAGTTATTAATAGTCAAAATTACCGAGTAAACTGTCGTGAATACATCCTTCATTGCTATTGAGTCGTAATTCAAGACTCTATTCATGGCTCTTGCTGCTGTCTCTAGTACACTAAGTCTCTTTCCCAGCTTTTCAACATCAGAAGCTTGGGCTGTTCCAAAGAGCTCATGGGAGATCAAGCCAACAAAATTGAAAAGTCCTCTCTTTGTACGCCGTGAGTGAGCGTGTTTGGCTACCTGGATAGGGTTTTCAGGCAGGACCAATTGGATCTTCCGTAATTTACGATTCATACGAGCTACACGTGAGCGTTGGAGTATAACTGTAAGTCGTAAGTCACGGGGCAGTGTCTGATTAGTCAGTAGGAAGGTAAAAGTAGAGTGTAATTTGTCTAGGCGACGTTGGAGCGTCTCAACACTACGGGGAATTGCAAAGATGTCTCCGAAATCATACTGAACTGCTACTACATCTTCCGCAATTAGCACTCTTCCAACTTGGGCTACAAGGGCGCCAGGTTTCAGATACGAGCGTGTCGTAGAATCAACCATAATTAGTGTTCCAAATAGAAGAAGGGCTTTCATTAACCAGACCATCTTTCTCGGGAGAAAGGCAATGTTCTACTCGTAGGGGTACTAATAGAATACTTCACTCGCCCAGTAGGATGTACGTGGGGAATGGCTTGCTCTGTCAGATATGTGACGTTGACAGAACGATGATGTGTATAGAATACTTCACTCTCTAACTAGAGTGGCCTTACTTGAGTGGTCTCACTTCACTCTCTTACTAGAGTGGTCTTGCTTCACTCTCTTATTAGAGTGGTCTTAGAACGCTCTGCTAGCAGAACGAAGCTTCCGCCTATACTCGTTTGTCTGTGCGGAGTCAGTCTTGGTCGGTGCATTTGGTTGCACCGCCGAAGGTGATGGATCAGGTATAATATGGCCATCTACGGAGAGTTCTGGGCTCACCCGTTTTAACCTGTCACCATGAATTACTTCTACCTTGTTTGTGGTAGGGTCTCGAACCTCATACTTGTTACCGGATGCTGTGTCCGTAACGACATAGGGTCCACTATACTTCGGCGAGAGCTTAATCATTCTCGTCGGATCTAGGCACAAAACTTTGTCACCTACTTCAAGAAAAGTTTGGTGTGCTCTTTTGTGCTGTTTCCTTATCATTTCTGCACGGGATGCCTGTAAATGATCTCGGACTTGATGGTGGATCTTGCTAAAGACCTGGAGTTGTCTCTTAGCATAGTCCTCTAGATTGTAGACTGGGGTGCTAGGCTTGGATAGCAGGTCATATGGCAGAATCTTGTCTTGTCCATAGACTATCTAGTGTGGCGTCTTACCTGTAGAGGAGTTTACAGAGCTGTTTACACAAGCTGCCACCTGTGGAAGCCAGTCTTCCCACGCTTCATGGAACGGGTTTGTTACATGGCGTAGGACTTCTAGGAGTGTCCTATTCATGCGTTCTACCAACCCATTTGAGGCTGGGTGGTATGCTGCAATGTACGATTGCTTGATATTGTAGATATCACAGATGCTTGCAATCACCTGGTTCTTGAATTCCAACCCGTTGTCCGAGAGGAGCGTGTTAGGGCAGGAGAACGGACAGATGAGATGCGTTACTAGTGCATGAGCAACTTCATCCGCTGTTTTAGTTTTAAGCGGAGCTAAAACTACGAATCTTGAGAAGAAATCAACATATACTAGAAGATACTGTGAATCCTGGTGACTCCGCGTCAACTTCAGCAAATCCACTGATACAGTGTCGAATGGAAGTAAAGGCGTTGGATACTCCAAGATTGGTGCGGGACCATCACAGGTTCCCTTGTGCTGAGCACAGGAGAGACATCTTGCTATGTGTTGTTCAACATCCTTTCTCATCGTTTTCAAGTAGTACTTCCTTCTGGTAGCGTCAAGCGTTCTGTCCCGTCCTGGATGACCAGCTTGGGGAGCATCATGTTGCTGTTGAAGTACTGCTTCTGTAAGCGTGTCTGGAATCACTACATGAGGGCGTGCGTCAAGGTCTGTGGGAATAACTCTAACTAGTATTCCGTCCAGCAACCTGAATTGCGTGTGAGGTACGGGTAGTTCTGGGAGAGTTGTGTTATCCCCTGATTCTAAGGAATAGATGACTTTGGACCACAGCGGATCCTTGCTTTGCTCTTCATTCACTTGGTCTTCTGTAAGCGTCGGTAGCTGGACCACTGGGGCTACTTGCACATTTCGTGAGAATGCGTCTGCCGCCACGTTAGCTTTACCTTTGAGATGATACAGAGTAGGATCAAACTGTAATACCATTTCGTACCACCGCGCTAGTCTGCCAGTGAGATTCTTACCACCCTAGAATATCTTTGTTACCGCCTCATTATCTGTGTAGAGGTGGATTTTATAACCAAGGATGATATCTCTGAAATGTTTCAATGCCCAAGCTACTGCAAGGGTTTCCCATTCTGTTGAGTGATACCTAGTCTCAGCATCATTCAACACACGACTTGCATATCCAATGACTTGCATCTTGCTTCGTTCATCTGGTTGCATTAGAACAGCTCCTAGCCCTTTGAGAGAGGCGTCGGTGCAGAGTGTGAATGGTCTGTCATGGTCTGGGAAGACTAAGACAGGCGTTCTGGTGAGTGCTTCTTTGAGGTTGGTGAATGCTTCCTCTTGCTCTTGACCCCATGTGAATGGAGCATCCTTCTGGAAAAGTTGTGTCAGAGGCCTCGCTAGACTCGCATAGTTCTTCACGAAAGACCGGTAATAGCCAGAAAGCCCGATAAAGCTTCTGACATTATCAACCGACTTTGGACATGGACATTTTTGTACCGCGATGATCTTGTCGTTCATAGTGTGAATTCCTTTTGCGTCCACCTGATGACCTAGGAATTTGATTTTCTCTTTTTGGAAATCACACGTGCTGATCTTGATACGTAAACATGCCGTTTGAAGTCTTTCCAATACTTGTTGGAGTTTGCTGAAATGAGAGCTGACGTCTTTGCTACAGACTATGATGTCGTCCAGGTAGGCGAAGACTGAGTCACCCAATAGACCCGCAAAAAGATTGTTTACTAACCTTTGAAAGGTGAGGGGTGCGTTTCTCAGTCCGAACGGCATGCGTAGCCATTCGTAGTGTCCACTGGGGGTAGAGAACGCAGTGATTTCTGTTGATTTCTCATCCATTCCAACTTGCCAGTACCCACTGAGGAGGTCTAAAGTACTGAATACCTTGTTCCCTTTTCCTATGCCTTGTAGTAGCTCGGACAGTACAGGCATGGGGAACCTGTCAGGTATAGTTGCTTGATTGACTTTGCGATAATCAATCACCGGACGCCATCCTCCATCCTTCTTAGGTAACAGGAAAAGAGGTGAATTCCATGGCGAGGGTGAATGGCGAATAACATTTTGCTCCAGCATTTCGTCTACCATCCCTTTTACTACTTCCCTTTGACAGTGTGGCAATCTGTACGCCGCTGTGTAAACGGGATTGGTGCCTGGTTTGAGGGGTATGGTATGCGTTGTTAGATCCGTTTTACCTAGACGTTCTCATGGGAGTGCAACTACATCTCTGAAAGACTGTAGCAACTTCAGAAGGGATTCTGCCTCTTCTGGAAAGTCTGTCTTCTTTAGGTTTTGTCTGAGAGGATCTTCGTCTTGCATCTCGGATGGTGACGATGCTGTCATTGCTGCAATTGCTGCTTCTGCGGAGGGCCACTCCGGAGGTTCAGGATCTACTGGATAGTCGTACACAAGAGCTTTTCCGATCTTGCAGCCGGACTTCAGTGTGATTGGACCGTTAGACCTGTTATAGACTAGTATCTCGGTCCTTGCTTTACTCTGAAGCTTGTACAAGGTTGATTCGAGAGCTAGTCCTTTAATACATGCACTTTCACTTAGACATACTGCATCCGTGCCTTTCTTGAGCTTGGGTAACCTAACTGGGAGGTGTGCACCCTCTCTAGCACGAATCCTTTGCTTTCCGATTACTACTAAGGGATACAACCGTGAACCTTGATCCGTTGATCCAACACTCTGGTTACTTGGAGTCGGGGACACCAAGGGCCGCGCACGCGAACTGTCCATGCTTGTTGAAACAGCCGCTGCAATGGTCGAGTGCAGGAGAGGATGCGGATTCTGCATTGTAGAATACTTGCGTCGGTTGTAGATCATCTGTTGGTCGGAAGGATTTAAGGCGATGCGATTGTCTTTCATTGTTCCGATGCCTATGAGGCCATCTGCTGGGAGTGGAAAATCCTTGATCACGTAAAACCTCGTCTTGATGTTTGGGTCTCCGTGACGTGTGAACCTAAACGAATGTCTACCATACCAACTAGTTTTAGGTTATTCCGTGTAACTCCTGTAAGTTGCATGTCTGGGAGATTAAGTTTCCAGTTGCACTTAAGCTGATTTTGAATATTTGTCAATGACTCGTAGGACAAGACGTTGGCGCATGCGCCGGAGTCAAGAGCCAGAGACATCTTCACGTCACCTACCGTTACTAGAATTGACATAATGTTCACTCGTGATACTGACGCAACGAGCGAGGACACGTGTAAGGGCGACGAGTGGACATTGGTAGGTAACGGTGTAGGTTTTTCTACATTTGATCGTCTGTTTCCCTTGCGCTTGACCTGTCTGGTGTTTTTGAGCTTGTCCACTTTGGCATGATGTCCCACTGGAGGGTGTGAATGTCGTCTTCTTCTTGTACTTATCTGGAATTAGCTGCGGGTGCAGTCTCCAACAGGCTGTCTTGTCATGTCCCTTTTTGTGGCAATGATCACAGCTGTTGTCTTTCCTCGGGCTGCTACTATACGCTTGTTTGGGTCTGCTCCCTGAGGCTTCTACTGGGGTTACCAAGGCTTTTGGTACTAAGTCTGTGGTAATCTTATATGTACGTTTGCTCACTAACTTCTGCAGGTTAGTGGTGGGTAGGAATTCTGTTTTTGTCATTTCCTTCCTCAGGCGAGAATCCACCATGAGCATGTATACTAGATATTCCACTACTTTGCCTAAGTTCTCCAGCATCATGCACTCATGGGTAGCAGTGTTGATCCATACTGAACAGGGCGCTAGAAACCTTCCTTTGGCATCTGCATATACATCCCCGGCTATTGCCATGGCCATGTATTGGTCATGCTTTCCGCCATCTATGTCGTGTTTGTCAGCTAATCTATGGATGAAGGCTAGTTCTCCTCCTTGGTTACCATCCCCAAAGACCTCGATCATGTAGTTTTTCCATTCCTGGTATTTTTTTGTTTGGAAGCCTAGGATGGACTGAAAAACTTTAGGTTTCGAGCCGTCTTTCAGGTATGATCTAACAAGCTCAATTTTGTCTTCATCAGTAATAATGTTGCTGTTTCTCATGAGTCCTTCGATGTTCCTGAAAAATGTGAGAACTCCCCCCGGGTTATTAGGGCAGTCCTTCCCGGAGTAACATGCAACACCATGCCCTGTTGGCACAATGGTTGTCGTTGGTGGTGGCACGTGTCCTGACATGGTGGGTATTGTAGTAGTCGTACTCGTAGCCGTCGTAGGACCGTTGACGAGTTGGATGGAGTAGGCGTACTCGTAGTTGACGGAGTAGTCATCGGCGGAGTAGTCGACATGTTCAAGTTACCTGTCGGATATTGCCTACCTGATCGATGTTGGCGTGCGTCTAAAATTGTAGGGCGTAACTGGAACGACTTGGTTTTTGTAGATTCTGGAGGCGCGTTAATTACCTTTGTCCCCCCCGCTTGCGCTTAGGATTATGCTAGACTCTGTGTCGACGAGGTGTGATGTAACGTTTTGTGTACCGCAGGCGCTAGAGGAGGTGTCAACCTCTGGTGGATAACTCGATTTATCCTTGAAAGAGCCGGACAGTTGGTTAGTAAGTGTGTCAATGTCAGTGTCAAAAGAATTGTCTACCTCTTTATCTAACTCTGTGACCGACCGTGGTGCTACTTCCCTTCCCTCTGCTTCAGGAGGACTGTCTGAATGTCCATCAGATTGACTATCAGAGGATATGAGATCTTCCTCTAAAACATTCTCTTTTCTAAAAAGATTAAAGGACATTAGGATAAATGACACTTTTGGTAAAGATACCTGGGTTGGATGTCATTGACAAATAATCCCACAAAACAAATGTTAGCACTGGTACAACATTTTTGATAATAGGGATATCTCTTTACCACACACCTGTACCCAAGATTGTATGGATGATAATGGTGGTTAGTCTGATGAGTGAGCAGTTAGTTTGTGAAAACAGGAAAATTCTGGAAAATTCAGGTTAGTAAGGTACTGTAAAAGAATACTCTCTTACTAAACAAAAATAGGTTAGTAAGGTACTATAGGGAAGCCTATTCTCTTACTAAGAAATTGAAAAGAAATTAACACAGTGTGTAACAGAAGTAAGTCTTTGAATCTCTGCTAAGTTATGACTTGAGAAACTGTTACTGCAAATATAGAGTACTTAAATTCTTTGATCTAACTTGAATTCATAGAAGGAATGAAATTAATGAGGAACGTACAGTCCCAGCTAAATTATTCTATACACATGAATAAGTTGAAAGAATAGTTAACCCTCCCGCATTCGGTAACTTAAATATGTAACTTATGGTAAGGCCTTCTCTAATTTGCCATGAAATGTCAGGCTGGGCGAGTTTTCGAAGCCTTGTGTTTTTCTGTATTTTCATCCACCAGAATGCTGTTTATTGTGATGTATCATATGTCAATGGAAAGAGGAATATTTATAGTACATGATAAACATTTTTTTTTTTTAAATAAATCGAAATATGAAAGTGTAAATGAGTCCGGAATACAATTATTTCCATGCAATTGTCTTCACACTGTCTTATCTCTAAATTGTGAGTGATGACCATATATTTTGTTTTGCTCAAATAAGAGTATCTTTTCTCCTCTTTCAAAATCTGAAAACAGAGATTGTTTATCTTCAATAGTTCTCAAGCAGTGACCGAAAAAAAAAATATGATTTTGATTGATATGGTTTATAACATTTTCGATTTATTTCGTTGCTACAAAGTGTATGATTTTAAATTTAGGCTGTATGAATACGGCAAATAATGCTGATGAGTATAAAACAAACTAGAAGTTACTACGACAAATACGTTTTGCGCTATGAATATTTGAATTGAAGAGCCAAAATGCGAATATTTACGTTTCACCCGTCTCTGTTCCGCCGATGCTAGCCGGGTTCCGAGCTGTTCCCCACCTCGGCGTTGGTTTATTTGCTCGGATACGTATATAACTGTTTATATCACCGTCATCGGAAAATTATGCTCTTTCTAATGGTGAAAACCAAAATAATATAGCGTAATTGGTTCGCGAGCTATGCGCAATTGTTTCCATGCATTGTTATTGTTATATAAATATATGAGAATGTTTATACAGTTGTATAATCTTTGCCACAATGTACAACACTTATATATATATATATATATATATATATATATATATATATATATATATATATATTTTTTTTTTTTTTTTTTTTTTTTTTTAAAGAGACAATGAACGGAGGAAGGAAAAACACAGATAAAACAAAAAGGTCCATGTGCCTAAAGGCATCCTCCATTCATAAAATGTTTGTAACAACTGGATTTAAACATTTGTAGATTGTAAGTTTGTGGAAAGCAATTCGAGGGAAGTGAATTCCAAAGAGTAGTAGCTCTGGGGATAAATTAATTCTGATAAGCAGAAGTTCTGCATTGTGGAGCAGAAAGTGTAAATTCATGGGCGCTCTCAGCTGCCCTAGTTCTACGGGGAAAGATGTGGAGAGGCGGCACAATTGAAGCAAGTTCCTCGGAACAATTGCTGTGAAAATATCTGTAGAATAATGCAAGGGATGCAACATTTCTTCGTATGGATAATGTAGGAAGGTCCTGTGTGATTTCAGGGTTATTGATTAATCTAATAGCTTTATTTTGAATTTTGTCCAACTGCCTCAATGCAACCACTCCACTTCCACCCCACAGAGGTGAACAGTAATCAATCTGAGAACGCACATGACTTTTATATATCACGGCTAACTGCTCGTCAGTGAAGAATTCTCAAACTCTGTACAGGAGTCCCAGTTTTTTAGAGGCATTCTTAGCAATGCTTCTAACATAATGTGTCCAGCTCAAGTTAGTAGTTAATGTTACACCGAGAATGTCAATACTAGGGGAAGTGGGAATATTTACATAATTAAAAAATATATGGGAGTCAGTGAGATTCTGTCGGTTAGAAAATTGAATGTACTTGGTTTTCTGTGCATTAAAGGAAACTAAATTCTTTTGTCCCCATCCATTAATTCTAGAAAGGTCCTGGTTCAGAGAAATTGCAGTGTTTATTTTTGAATTTATAAGATCGGGTTGGGTGAAAGAATTGGTAAATGTGAAGGAACTGTGGAGTGTTGAGTCATCTGCGTAGGAATGTATTGGATTATGAGTGGTAGATATGAGAACATTGATATGATATATATAGTCCATGAGCCAGGCCAGATATCGGTACCACCTGGGGTGACTAAACACGAATGGTACTAAAATGTTTATAGAGTGACTGTAAGTACATTAAGATATGATAGCCTTCTCGCACTGGTAGCTTAGTCTAATTTTTTTGATGCAATAGGGGCGCTACCCAAAAATAAAGATTTTTAGCGTGACGCTCGGCGTTTTCCTCATTTTCTTTAAAATCCATCACACAATCATCGCGAAACTTTGAACACCTATGTAGAATTATATTCTCTACCAGAGTTGTTCCTAGGTATTTTTCAAATTTCCTCATATTTCGGAATATACTCTATATTTTGGGTATTTTCCTCTAAATCTAGAATAAATCCTTAAATATGGGGAACATTGAAAAATATATTCTAACAGCTCTTGTAGCTTATTTGATTCTCTACAAGAATTATTCCTATGTGTATTTCAAGTTTCTCCATATTTAGGGGTTTATTTCATATTTGGGGATTTTTTGTTATATTTTGGGGATAATTTATTATTGGAAGGAGCAAACATATGTAGAGTGGTTTCCATGTAATGTGTTTGTTTGTTCATGGTTTAATGGTGATATTTTTTGCAGGTGTGTGTCGACTGTTTGACGGCAGGATGGAACCATCTGCGAGGAAGAGAGCACGGATCGCCTGTATCATCCACTGCTCTGATGATGACAGCGATGCTCTGGTGTCACCACAGGATTTGGACTCCTGGAACACATTGCTCAGGGCTGCAGAAATCAGGCAGCATGATCCAGTCCTGGAAGCAGCCAAGGGCCTTGAAGAAGGAGGAATACCACACATACATTATCACCGTAAATGTCGTAGTCTCTTTACAATGAAGAAGTCACTGGATTCTATCCTTGCCAAGGGTGTCAAGATAGAATCAGCAAGCGTCGACCCCAGGAGGAGGGCATCAAGGGATGCCCCTAGTACTAGCAGGGTGTATGCCAAAGTATGTATCTTCTGCGAGAAGTCAAGCAAGTACATAAAAACAACAAAGACAAGGGAGCCACTCATACAGTGTGTTGAGCTACGAGCAGATGAGAAGATTCGCAGAGCAGCAATAAGGAAACTCAACCAGAGAATCCTTGGTTTAGTTAGCAGAGACCTTGTTGCTGCAGAGGGTCACTACCACAAGTCGTGCTACAAACTCTTCACAAAAGATGATTTCCCAGCGGCCGCCAGGTCGGGTGCAGGTGAAAATCAGGAAGAAAGCGAGGAAGCACGCTACGAAGAGGTTGAGACAGAAGCCCTCGAGGAACTCTGCTTGTATATAAGGACCAAATTATTCCCCAACCCAGAGGTACTGCCTATGACAAACCTCACATCTAGGCTTGAGAGATCCATGATGTCCCGTGGTATTATCCAACTGAAACCAGCGACAAAGAAACATGTTCGCCGAAAGATTGAAACCGAGTTTGGAGAATCACTACGCTTTGTCCCAGATGAGAAAGGAAAGCTTCTAATCTATCCACGCAGCCTCTCAATGGACGACCTTGCCCGGCAAGCACACAAAATGGCAAAAGACCTGCAAGAAGCAAGAGCAGCTAACTCTGAAGATGTCTTAACCAAAGCAGGAATGCAGCTGAGGAATGAGATCAATAAACAAGATGTGAGTCAGCCATGGCCTCCCGATACAGATCAGAATGTCATTCCTGCAGCAGTCACTCAATTCCTGCACACCCTGCTGACAGGAGAGTGTGAGTGTGAAACTCCCTCTGAAAGAGCTCAACGTCTTGCCACTTCCTTTGGCAGTGACTTGGTCTTTGCTGTTACCAGTGGCAAGACAAAACCACCCAAGCACGTACTGCTGACCAATGCTGTAAAGTCTTTGACAGGAAACACAGAACTGATCCGAACTCTGAATCGTCTTGGTCACTGTGTGTCTTACTCAATGTTTGAGGAGATCGATACAGCCCTTTGTATCCAGAAGCTGGAATGCTCAAAGGATGACATTCCACTGCCAGCAAACATCTACCCTGGTGTGTTCACAACCCTGGCCTGGGATAACATTGACCGACTTGAAGAGACCCTAAGTGGAGCAGGTATTTCTCATAGAGTCAATGGCATTGCTGTCCAGTCCAAGGTTGCAGGCTCTGTGCCAGAGAAAGTCCTGCCAGAGATTACCAAGTCCAAGATAAGAAGCATCACTCAGACATCATCAATGCTGCCAATATACAATGTTGGGCGGCGGGCAGGGCCACCTAGGATTGAGACTGCGTATGTCGACACTACCAAGGAAGTCCAGGATTCAAAGACAAAGAACCATATCTGGCTTCTTACTCGAATGTCAGACCATGAGGACCAGTCCATCAGCAGTTGGACTGGGTTCAACATCAAAATGCGCAGAGACATTGCAGTGGTTCAGGACACTGTAAGCTACCTGCCCACTATCAATGCTCCCGCAACAGAAATGTCCACCGTTAATGAAATCTTGGAACAAACGCATGCTATCATGCAGTCCTTACAGCTTAACAAGATTGTGTGCGTGTTTGATCAAGCACTCTATGCCAAAGCTGCCGAAGTTATCTGGAAACAAGAGAAGTTCAAGAACATTATCATCAGGATGGGCGTCTTCCACACAATCTGTAATCTCATCTCCACCATAGGAAAGAGGTTTCAAGATGCAGGTCTTAGAGATCTGTGTGTGGAATCAGGTATCATCGCAGAAGGATCAGTGTCAGGAGTGATGAACGGCAAGAGGTACAACAGAGCAGTGAGACTACACAAGCTCGTGTATGAAGCACTGATGAGGCTTGCATGGAAAGGCTTCCTTTCATGGCTAGAAGAAAACCATTCAAGGGACATACACCATCTAGATGAAACACTGAAGGACATCAACAGCTTTCACAGCAATGTGTCTCAGGGACTCTTTCAAGAGCTGATGGAGAGTGAATCATGCACACATATCATGAAGCTTTTCCAAGTTTATCTTGAGACCCTCAGAGATGAACACAACCTCTCAGCATTCTGGATGTCATACCTGGACATGGTTGAGATCATGCTGGACTTAATTCGAGCCTCCAGAGAAGGCAACTGGATGCTCCACCTAGGAGCAATCCGACAGATGATACCGTGGTGTTTTGCCTATGACAAAGTGAACTATGCCCGGTTCCTAACCTACTACTATGCCTTGATGTCTCGACTGCCCATTGAACACCCAGAGGTCCATGAACACTTCATGCAAGGTGGCTTTTCGGTCCAGATCGGTAGCAAGAATCCCTTTGGACGGATCCCTGTGGACCAGACAATCGAAGAGACGATCAACAAAGACACCCAGACACCAGGGGGCACAAAAGGCTTCAGCCTGAAAGGCGGAGCTGTCGCCAGGTACTACCTGACATCGGAGTATCGCAGCAGGTACTTAAGGCAGCTCAGGACTATGGTAGTAGGCCAAAAGTATACTGACTTCAGCCACCCAGACCTACAGATGCCCAGGATTAGAAGAGATGAGGCCGATGTCCAATCTTTAGTTCAACTGATGGAGACCAGCTGGTTGAACCCCTTCAACGCAGAGCAAGAAGATCTTGTCAGTTTGTCAACTGCGACTATGGCACCACCAGAAGTTGTCAAAGACCTTCTAGGGGCCTACAGAATAGGAGAGGATGCATATCAAGCCTTCAAGGAAGAGCGCCTGGAGATCGATACGCCAACTATACAGTTTCATGACACGATGACGAAGACGAAACTGAGAACGTTCACTAACATCAGAATGAAGCCACGCTCACAAGACCATGCCAAGGAGGTTATCTTAAAGGCTGACAGGAACCTATTTGGCCAGATGATCCTTGTTGCCGAGAACAGAAAGCTCAAAATGAGTGATGTCTTGGCTCATCCCCTGGGGCCTTTGCCTTGGGCACTTGCCAGCGGTGATGGGTCTCTCCGCAAGACCAACAAGGCTGCCCTCGCAAAGGAGTTAGAGAGGAATGTTTCTCCTGCAGAAGTGATACCCGAGCCCTCTGCTACCATAATTGATGGGATGAGCCTGGTCCACAAACTGAAGGGAAACGACAAAACTTTTTCACAGCTTGCAGGTACAGCACTGAGTCACGCTGTTCATGAAGGTGCTAAGAGCAGGCGCATTGATGTTGTGTTTGATATCTACAAGGAGACATCCATCAAGGATGCAGAACGAGCCAAAAGAAGTGCAGGCACAGGAATTCATTTCAAGAACATTCAACCTGGGCACAACATCCAGCAGTGGAGAAAGTTACTCGGTAGTTCCTCCAACAAGGCAAGTCTTATCAAGTTCTTGGTAGAAGAATGGAAGGCACCACAGCACAGGGAGAAGCTCAAGGACAAGGAGCTGTATGTCACATGTGAGCAGCGCTGCTTCAAGATCACCAAAGAGCTGCGGGAAGAGGCTCCTGAGCTTAAGTCAACTCAAGAAGAAGCAGACACACGCCTTCTTCTCCATGCACTTCATGCAGCAGAATCTGGGAACAAGTCTGTCATCATCACTGCAGAAGATACAGACGTCATGGTGTTGTGTCTTGGCATGTGCCACAAGATCCCATCCCATCTGTTCCAGAAGTGCGGGACGAAGAACCGGACAAGATTCCTGGATATCACCACACTGAGCCGCACACTGGGAGGCAGCGTGTGTGATTCATTGATTGGTATGCATGCCTTTACAGGCTGTGATACCGTCAGTGCATTCGCTGGCCGAGGGAAGATGACGACACTCAAGCAGGTGAAGATGGACAAGACATACCAGCATGCTTTTCACGAACTTGGACGCTCATGGGAAGTGTCTCCTGAACTCTTTGAGAAGCTACAGGAAATCACCTGCCACATGTACCTACCATCTACCCACACAACTAAGGTAAACAAGCTTCGGTATGAGCTGTTCTGTGCAAGACGTGGAGAGGTAGAGTCAAGTCAACTCCCTCCTTGTGAGGACTGCCTCTTCATGCATGCACTGCGTGCAAACTACCAGGCTGCGATCTGGAGGAGAAGTCTTCAGAGCCAGCCATTTGTTGCGAACCCAACAGACTGCGGTTGGATGACAGATGAGGACGGTAAGCTTGCCGTCAACTGGATGCGAGGCTCACCAGCACCAGATGCTGTTATGCAGCTACTGTCTTGCAAGTGTGTGCGGTCATGCGAACTCCCTAAGTGTACTTGCCTCAGCAATGGTCTAAAATGCACGGACATGTGCAGGTTACAGACATGTCAGAACAAGGCTATTGAAGAAGAGCCGGTGGCACAACAGTCAGATTCCGAGTCTGACGTAGATGATATTTAGGAGTAGTAATTTGCCATAATAGTATGTACAAGCCCATGGCATGCTTAGTGTGTATTTACAGGACTTGTATTAAATGTGACAATTACTATATGCATTTTGTTGACATTTAGGCATTCCTGTCCCCAAATTTGACATTTTAAAAAATTTCGGAATTTTCGGTAGGGTATGTCTATTCAAGAAGTGATAACGACCATTAAGCTACCAATGTGCAAGGGCTATCATATCAAAACATAAACTAGAGACATGTAGCAAGCTAAAAACACCTAAGAGAAATAGTCACCCCGGGTGGTACCGATATCCCAAAATTCGGGTCTTGGCTCATGGACTAATACAAGGTGTCAAACAAAATATAATGAATGGTAACAAAAATATGTGTATGTGTGTGTGGGTATCTACAGTATATATACTGTATATATATATATATATATATATATATATATATATATATATATATATATATATATATATATATTTATGTGGTATATATATATAAAATAAATAAAATAAAAATATGAATAAAATAAAATAAATATAAATAAAATAAATAACAACTAATAAATAAAATAAATAAATATATAAATAAAATTAATATATAATAATAATATAAATACTCGATTATGGGCCTTGGGCTTGCTCGGGACCTTGGGGCTGATCTGCTAGATACCCTGGGCAACATGAATAAAAAAAAAAAAATATATATATATACAGTATATATAAAATAAATGAAATAAAAATATAAATCAAATGAAATAAATAAAATAAAATAAATAAATATATAAATAAAATAAAAATGTAATAATAATATAAATACTCGATTATGGGCCTTGGGCTTGCTCGGGACCTTGGGACTGATCCGCTAGACACCCTGGGGAACAGGAATAAAAAAGAAACAAAAATATATATATACCGGGTATATATATACCGGTATATATATATATATATATATATATATATATTATATATACCGTATATATATATAAATAAAATAAATAAAATAAAAAATATAATAATAATATAAATACTCGATTATGGGACTTGGGCTTGCTCGGGACCATGGGGCTGATCCGCTAGACACCCTGGGGAACAGGAATAAAAAAAAAAATATATATATATACATATATAAATATATATGTATATATATATATATATATATATATATATATATAAAATAAATAAAATAAAAAATATAAAAATAATATAAATACTCGATTATGGGCCTTGGGCTTGCTCGGGACCTTGGGGCTGATCCGCTAGACACCCTGGGGAACAGGAATAACAAAACAAATATATACGGTATATACTGTATATACAGTATATATAAAATAAATAAAATAAACATAAATAAAATGAAATAAATAAAATAAAATAAATAAAAAAAATAATTAATCAAATAAATAAATATTTAAATAAAAAAAAAAATATAATAATAATATAAATACTCGATTATGGGCCTTGGGCTTGCTCAGGATCTTGGGGCTGTTATATACTGTATATAGGCTATATATAATATATATATATAAATAATATAAACTGTAATATAACTAAAATTCCATAGAGTACTTACCATACTTCCTGTAAGCATTCCTGTGACATCTTCGTGATTATAATGTATTTATTTCGTAGGCAGTATTTATTGATAAATATATTTGTCCTTCAAGCAAAAAATAGTGTAAAGTCATCAATGATACCTAGACAAAACTGCATCAATACTCAAGGGGCCAACCAAGATTCACTCCCCTCAGTCACCAAAAGTCACAAGTAACATCTTATATACATAAAATTATTATCTAGTTCAAATTATTCACTAAACACTTTCACTTTACACTTTTCACTTGAAATTGGCGGGAAAGCAGGTAGCCTCACCCATACATTATATAACTCGCGGCCTGTATCTCCGATTTCGACCATCCAAACGCTGTTTTCACTCGTTTTATTGTTGTTTCAATCAACCCATAATAGGCGCGTATGGATAAGTATTAATTCTATTTATGGTCAAATGAATATTTTAGTGATGGAAACAGCTCAAATACGTCAGCACAGGCAGACGTTTCTAATTGCCCCCATGCGCACTTCTTAAGTTAAGAATGCTTATATATTTGAATTTATGAACATTAATAAAAAACTGGGTACACTCTTACATGGAATATTCCACGAAAGATTGTGTCAGCTCCCAATTATCAAAAGTGGTTAAATCATCTTGGAGTCGAAGGAAGTAATTCCTATCTTTGATTGGTCTGTAAGCTAGACTAACTTTTGCTAAAAACCTATTGGTAGTGTGACGTTAACCACTCCGTTAGAACCGCATGGCTTGTCCTACAGTGACTCGCTAGGATCGCCAGGGCAGTGGATGGGGCTACAGTTTGTGTATTAGAGTGTGCTTTATTTCATATGAAAGCTTGTGTCATGGGCAGTCCAGAAAGGCTTTTTGTTTTCACCCATGTCAAGGCTTTATATATTTAATTGTAAAGTATATGTTTTAACATTAACTAGTAATGGTAAGATCTGGGAGAGAGAGAGGGAGTAGAACAGAGTGAGAGGGGGCGCGCAGTGTTTTTTGTCCCGCTCGATGACGTCACGGCTGGCTGCCTCGCGGGGTTGGTGGAGAGAGGCCCTTACCATGCTGTAAGCTTTGCTAGTGGTTAGATGACTTGTAACCGCTGTTTTCCCACGCGGCTCGAGCTAGTGCGAGTATATATACAGTTCCTCGCCACTCTCTCCCTCAGATCTGGTTTCTAGAACACACCCATCTTTTTTCCCTTGCTATCTGTCCCCGCTCCGTACCTGAGAATCTTTTCCTCTGCCTATCTCTCTCATTTTCCATATCCTTCACCACCTTTTATTAATATTATACCCCCTCTGGTTAACTCTGCAAAATCAGCTTCATGCTGGCCAGTTGTATTGTGTGTTAAGGTCTGATATAGCCTATGTATGTTAGTTGTTAAGATAAGTGGATCACGAAGCATTGGTTGGCATTTATATTGTTTAGTACTGCTTCCTTTAGTTATTAGTGTTCTGCTGGATTAGATAATGCTAGACTAGGAGTCTGATATTATAGTTATTGTTTCCTATGAGTGCTGGCTTCAGTTAAAAGCGGCACGACATACCTGAGAACTGGAGTTGATTGAGTAAATTCTAGTCTGTGTGCCATTGAGAGTAGAGCATGCACGAATGAGGGTTTTTTGCCTATACCATTCTGCACTGTTCTAGTCTCGATTGTTTGTCTTTGAGGTACGCCAGGAGAACGCTTAATACTTCGGTATTAAGGTTTCTCAAGAGAGCTACCCTTCCCTATAACGTAATATTTGACGCACAAACTTGAGATTTGCACTAGGCTATGCAGCATGCCATGCGCACCAGTATCTCGTATTATTGACTCTAGCTAGACTTTATCAGTCACAGTAGACATTAAGTATATTAACCTAATTACTCTTTTTATGCATACCCATTTATGATTACACAAGCATTTCGCAGCCTAGTTTGATGTATTGAGACACAAACGACTTAGGCTCTTTTTGTTGATAGGAATACTGCATTGTCGTGGCGATTATTATTAGTGTTGTAGTGTTTAGGATATTCTTGGCTCCGACGGCATTATATATTCTGCCTTTTTGTGTGCATAGCCTGCACGAGCATTGTTCCGCTGCCTGCCTTTTTGGGTTCCATTTCCGATACGAGCATCTTTATAGCATCTAACATTTAAAGAAGATTCCTTGTTAGTGTTGAAGGACTTTAGTGCACTTTCTTTCATGCAGGAGTGCCTGACATTTATTGATTAAAGTAACGTAAGCTGTAACTTCTCTTACCACCTTACTTTGCATACCATAACCAAGCACCTTCGGTTATAGGTAGTAATAGGCTGTTTTCACATAACATTAAGCCTAGAGTAGACGCACATTTATTGAGAGTTTGATAGCCTATTATTGCATATAGAACTCTGTAGAGTATTTGTGTTCTTTGTTCACTGGGAATATACATCAGAGGTTGGAGCTAGCGCTTTCCGTTGTAACATTTATGCCATTACTAGTCCAATGAATAAGAGCCCTGATATATTTGAACCCCAGTCGTAACAAATGGCGACCTTACCTAGGATTTGGTGAACCTACATTTATTAAGCAGGGAACATTTGTTGTTTTGGGGAATATTTTGCGGGGATCAGCAAGAATATTTTTTTTTTGCAACATAGTATAGCCCTTGAGTATTTCCGAGAATTTGTGTGTGTATATTGAGGTATAAGAGTTTGGGGTGCTTCTTTTCTGAATATTGTGGTGAGAAATTTTTGTGAGCATCATGTCTTATACCGGATCAGAGGAGAATGGAGACACAGTACGTAATGTCGAAACTGAGGAACAGCAGCATGATGAAAGGGTTAATCGGGTGAACTGTGAGGAGGATGCTAGGATATTTTTGCAATGGCCTGTTACTGCCGAGCGGTTGGAGGGTATGGATCGGTACGGTCTTCAATGCCTGGCCACAGCTATCGGTCATGCTGTTACTAGCAGCATGACCAAGGATAACTTGATAACGTGTGTACTGGGCAGGGTGACTGGTGAGCGAGATGGGTTGAGTGCTCAGAGCCCTTCGGCCATGCTTCCCCTACACTCGACTCCCAGCCATCCCAGTAGTTTGCCGACCCCGGGTACGCTTCCACAGGTGGGTGGTGACTGGCAGGGTGGGTTGCCCCTGGGGGGACCACCGGTAATTTCAAACATTGTAGCACCTTCAGCTCCTCAAGGGTTAACTCCAGAATTATTACTTCAGCTCGAATTAGCTAAGATCGAAGAGAGAAAATGTCAGCTTCAACAGCAACAAAGGGCATGTGAGCTTCAGCAGCAATTAGAATTAGCCAAGATAGAAGAGAGAAAAACTATCAGTCATGAACATAGAGCTAGCAAAAATCCAAGCAGATTTAGAGTCGACTAGGTACTGTGCCGACATGGACGTAGAGAAGTCGCGCGTAGAGGCAACGGGACAGCGACTTGGGGCTGGTAACCGTGTTCATGAGCAGTCTCTCTCGCACTTATTGAAACTGGTTCCGGTGTTTGATGAGAGTGGTGTAACAGAATTTTTCACACGCTTTGAGAAGTGCCAGGAACACCAGTGGCCAGATAATAAATGGGCAGCACTTGTATCCTCTAGATTAATAGGCAAGGGTCTTAAAGCCTACGATGCGTTACCTTTGGAGTTATGTATTGTGTACGAGGATCTCAAGGAGGCTGTCCTGAGGGCTTACGAACTGCAACCAGAAACGTACCATTTGAAGTTCCGGGGTGTAACTAAGGGAAGAGATAGCACCTTTTTGGAACACGCCCGGGACTTGTCCGATGCTATGGGGAACTGGCTCCGATCTGAGAAGGTCACAACATTTGATGAAATTAAGCAGTTAATGATGTTGGAGCAGTTCTTTAAGAGCACGGACGGTGATGTAACTTTGAACTTAAAGTAGAAAAACCCAAGAACTCTAGTAGAAGCAGCAGAAATGGCTGATCTACGGCTGTCGTTGATTCGGGGTTGCGGGTCCTCACAGAAGTACGATGCAAGTGCTAGGGACCGTTATCCTCCCCCTCCCCGTAGCAACGACACATTTAAACCAAAGAGCAATGAAACTAAAACTGAAGCCAAACCTACCACCACACCGTATGTGAAAAGTCAGGGGCCTTTTACATCACAGTATAAGCCGAAACCGAAATTTATGTGTTTTAGGTGCCACCAGGAGGGTCATAAGGCAAATGAGTGCCCTAGTCGACCTCCTCCGGCAGCCGTGTCTTTTGCTGACGGCATTGGAGTGTTCAAGAGGACATCGGAGTTTGTTAGAGGCATTTCTTCCGAGGTAAATACACTGCCAGTGCAGAAGGATCCGGAAGGCTTATTCCCTGTCCGTGATGCCTATAGTGACCACAGGGGACTTGGTTGTGTGGAGTGGGGGGGTAGAAGACATGAGGTGAGAATTTTGCGTGACACTGGGGCATCGCAAACACTGTTGAGAAATTTCACTGGTAAACCTGTCAATACGGCGCGGGTGGTTGTGGTTCAGGGAGTTAATGCGACAAGGTCATACACGCTTGTGAGAATGAAGGTGGAAGTTGATGGTGTGACTCGTGACCTGGATGTAGGAATTGTGGAGAAGTTGCCTGTTGGGGGCGTCGACCTCCTTCTTGGCAACGACTTTGCGGGGCCTACTTCTGAGGCTCCACCCTTAGTCGTTGTCGAGAAGCCGGCCGACGTGAGTAGGGAGGAGCAGGAGTGGGTTGGGAAGTGTCCGGGGCAGCCTATGGAGTGTGTTGTCACCGGAGATTCTGCATCCAGGGAGTCACATTCTGGTCAACAATCTTTAGATCAGCGGAGGAAGGTTACCGAGAAGGGGTTGAAAGTTGATGCGGTTGAGAGTTTAGTGTCAACGGACCTTCTCGGGGACTCATTATTAGGACCACATTTCGAGTCTGGAGAAGACCCAGTAACTGTTCCTGAAGGGGCAGAGGATGGGCTTAAAAAGACGAAAGAGTTGAAGGAGGACAGTGATGCACTGTCGGGAGATGTAGCAACAAGGTACCCTGACGCGTACCCTATGAGAAATGGGTCGGCGAAAACGGTGGTCCGAAGCTTGCTAGTGTGTTTTTCCCGGTATGGTTACCCGCAGGGGATTCAGTCGGTCCGGGGACCCAACTTCACTTCTAGCCTCTTTGTACAAGCAATGCCGCAGCATGGGATTGTTGGGGTTGTGTCATCTGCATATCATCCGGAGAGCCAGGGTGTGTTAGAGCGATGGCACTCAGCCTTGAAATCTGTGCTTCGTTGTTGTTGCTTTGAGAGTGGGAAGGAGTACAAAGGAGTACAAAGGAAATCAAGCAACAACATGTCTAGTGACCCTTCTAGGTTGCTTGTCCTCCAAAACACTGAGGATCAAGTGTCCAAACAGTGGTTTAGAGTGGGTAAGGGAACATTGGAAAGGGAACTACTGCCCTGCCACTAACGTGGCAGGACTAGGAAGTTAGTAGGGGACATATGGGTTAGTAACTGATGGGAGGATAAAGTTATTCATTTACAAACGCAGTCAGTCGCGGGTTTGATGCGAGATATTTGTCTAGGCGGAATTTAAATGAATCAACGGTGCTGCAGTCTATAACGTCTCGGGGAAGCCCATTCCACAAGTTGACAACTCGATTGAAGAAGAAATTCTTAGATTCGTGCGAGTTAAAAGATTTACCAATAATTTTGCAACCGTTTCCCCGCGTGTAATTAGATTGGTCGATAGTGAAGTACTTACAGTTCATATTGTCGATGCCTTTGATGATTTTGAACACTTGAATTAAGTCGCCTCTTAATCTGCGCTTGGTTAAAGGAAATAGATTTAATTCTCTAAGACGCTCTTCGTATGGTTTGTTCTTTAGGCTAGGTATCATTTTGGTAACTCTACGTTGAACTCGTTCTAGCTTGTTTATATCTTTTTGGTAATAAGGGCACCAGGATTGAACGCAGTATTCCAGAAGAGGGCGGACTAAGGAATTGTAAGGGTTAGGATAACTTCTTTGGATTTATGCTCAAATGACCTGCCTATAAAGCCAATTATTTTGTTTGCCTTCTTAACAACTTCTGAACATTGTTGACTCGGTTTTAGGTTACTCGATATTGTTACTCCCAGATCAGTTTCTCTGTTTACATTCTTAAGCTGAGTGCCATTCATCGAATAGTTTGCTTTCTCATTTAGGTATCCGACATGTAGTACTTTACATTTATCCGCATTGAAACTCATTTGCCAAATTTGGGCCCAACATGACAATTTATCTAGATTGTGTTGCATATCGTCAACTTGTTCTTTTGAGAGTACGCTATTTGCAATTTTGTATCGTCAGCAAATTTTGAGATTGTGCAGGTGAGACCCTCATCTATGTCGTTGATGTAAATTAGAAAGAAAATTGGTCCTAGTACCGATCCCTGGGGTACCCGCTACTTACATTGGTCCATTTAGATGCCTTACCGTTTATGACTACCCTTTGCCTTCTGTTGCTGAGCCAATTTTCTATCCATTTCAACACACCGTCTTGTATTCCATGCGCTTTTAGTTTTAGCAGTAAACGTTTGTGGGGAACTTTGTCAAAGGCCTTTTGAAAATCAAGGTATATAATATCTACAGCTTACTCTCATCGTAGAGGTTGAGGATATCGTGGAAGAAGTCTAAGAGGTTTGTTAAACAGGAACGTTTTTTACGAAAGCCGTGTTGAGTATCTTTAAGTATGTTATTTTCCTCTAAGTGATTTACGAGTCTGTCTCGTATGACCGTTTCTAGCATTTTACATACAACTGAGGTTAAGCTAATTGGACGATAGTTACTGGGTAAGGATTGGGATCTTGGCCTGCCATGTGTTTTGTGTGCTGTGCGGGAGGTACCTGGGGAGAGTTTGGGATTCAGCCCTAATGAGCTCGTCTTTGGACACCGTGTCAGAGGGCCTCTCCATATGGTTGAAGAAGTATGGGAGGGCGCAGAAAAACCTTGTTCTATGCTCAAGTGTGTCCTCAACAGTCGAGAACGGATGTTGCGCAGTCTGGAGATGGCTGGCCGTAATTTGACAAGCTCTCAGGCCCTCAGGAAGGACAGGTACGACCTCAAGGTTGAACTCAGGGAGTTTCACGTGGGTCAGGAGGTGTTGATTCTACTGCCCCTTGTAGGTCACCCCTTATCCGCGAAGTACGCTGGTCCTTATAGGGTGGTGGGGGAGCTATCGGACCTGGTTTACTTGGTAGCCACTCCAGACAGACGGAAGCGCAATCAGTTATGTCATGTTAATCCCATGAAGGAGTATGGGAGGCACCCCCCTGAGCCTCTCACTGTGCCTGTGATGACGTTTAGCAGTCAAGGTGGAGAAGGAGAACGGGACAGTCAAGCTCAGGTGGAGGATAACTGGAAGGATAAGAAGTTCAAATGGGCGCCTGAGTGTGAGAAGGTGTTTAGCGAAGTAAAACACCTGTTGTGCACTCACCCGATCCTCAGGGCCCCTGACTTTAGCCTACCTTTCCAACTAGCAACGGAGGCTAGTGGTGTGGGGACTGGTGCCGTCCTTGTGGAAAAGGACGATGATGGGCTGGAGCATCCTGTTAGTTTCTGCTCGGAGAAGTACAATTCGGCCCAGGGGAGTTGCTCTGTTGTCAAGGAGGAGCTGCTGGCGGTTGTACTTGCTCTGAGGCATTTCAAGGTCTGTGTTCCAGCCTATGGTCCGGTCGTTGTAGTTTACCCAGATCATCACCCTCTCAAGTTCTTGGACCAGTTTCACAATCGGAATATGAGGCTGACCAGGTGGTCACTAAGGTTATTGGTATATAACCTGGACATACGCCATATTGCCGGTTGTGACGACGTGGTTGCAGATGGTCGTTCAAGGGTATATGATCCTGGGTAGATTGACACACGGGTAGCCTCCTGCTTTAGTTTGAATAGTATTTTGCGCTTGGTGCTTGTTGGCTCGCGGTTGTAGCCCAGCGTATTGGGTCGTAAAGCAGGAGTTGAGCGTTTGGTATAGAAGAAAAAACTAGGCTTGCCCCTATAGTGCAGCCGAAATAAACAAATTATAAACATAAAAATCAAATAAAAAACTCTTTCTTTGATAGTTGAATTTTGTTAGTATGTTATAGCAGTAATTCTGAGTTGCACTCCTCTCAGAATGCTGGGTTAGAGAAGCTCGCTCTTGAGGAGCATAACTACATATAATTTAACCTATGGTGTTGGGGAGGGTTATAATTTTGAAAAATGTTTTGTTGAAGAACTGTGCCAGATATTTTACTGCCGCTGGGTGATGGGAAGTGGAGATATAGCATGGGTTCTAACCATCAGATTTTTGTGAGCCTTGGGGCCTCTGAGAAAAATCTTGGGGGGGGTGTGACGTTAACCACTCCGTTAGAACCGCATGGCTTGTCCTACAGTGACTCGCTAGGATCGCCAGGGCAGTGGATGGGGCTACAGTTTGTGTATTAGAGTGTGCTTTATTTCATATGAAAGCTTGTGTCATGGGCAGTCCAGAAAGGCTTTTTGTTTTCACCCATGTCAAGGCTTTATATATTTAATTGTAAAGTATATGTTTTATCATTAACTAGTAATGGTAGGATCTGGGAGAGAGAGAGGGAGTAGAACAGAGTGAGAGGGGGCGCGCAGTGTTTTTTGTCCCGCTCGATGACGTCACGGCTGGCTGCCTCGCGGGGGTTGGTGGAGAGAGGCCCTTACCATGCTGTAAGCTTTGCTAGTGGTTAGATGACTTGTAACCGCTGTTTTCCCACGCGGCTCGAGCTAGTGCGAGTATATATACAGTTCCTCGCCACTCTCTCCCTCAGATCTGGTTTCTAGAACACACCCATCTTTTTTCCCTTGCTATCTGTCCCCGCTCCGTACCTGAGAATCTTTTCCTCTGCCTATCTCTCTCATTTTCCATATCCTTCACCACCTTTTATTAATATTATACCCCTCTGGTTAACTCTGCAAAATCAGCTTCATGCTGGCCAGTTGTATTGTGTTAAGGTCTGATATAGCCTATGTATGTTAGTTGTTAAGATAAGTGGATCACGAAGCATTGGTTGGCATTTATATTGTTTAGTACTGCTTCCTTTAGTTATTAGTGTTCTGCTGGATTAGATAATGCTAGACTAGGAGTCTGATATTATAGGTATTGTTTCCTATGAGTGCTGGCTTCAGTTAAAAGCGGCACGACATACCTGAGAACTGGAGTTGATTGAGTAAATTCTAGTCTGTGTGCCATTGAGAGTAGAGCATGCACGAATGAGGGTTTTTTGCCTATACCATTCTGCACTGTTCTAGTCTCGATTGTTTGTCTTTGAGGTACGCCAGGAGAACGCTTAATACTTCGGTATTAAGGTTTCTCAAGAGAGCTACCCTTCATTATAACGTAATATTTGACGCACAGACTTGAGATTTGCACTAGGCTATGCAGCATGCCATGCGCACCAGTATCTCGTATTATTGACTCTAGCTAGACTTTATCAGTCACAGTAGACATTAAGTATATTAACCTAATTACTCTTTTTATGCATACCCATTTATGATTACACAAGCATTTCGCAGCCTAGTTTGATGTATTGAGACACAAACGACTTAGGCTCTTTTTGTTGATAGGAATACTGCATTGTCGTGGCGATTATTATTAGTGTTGTAGTGTTTAGGATATTCTTGGCTCCGACGGCATTATATATATTCTGCCTTTTTGTGTGCATAGCCTGCACGAGCATTGTTCCGCTGCCTGCCTTTTTGGGTTCCATTTCCGATACGAGCATCTTTATAGCATCTAACATTTAAAGAAGATTCCTTGTTAGTGTTGAAGGACTTTAGTGCACTTTCTTTCATGCAGGAGTGCCTGACATATATTGATTAAAGTAACGTAAGCTGTAACTTCTCTTACCACCTTACTTTGCATACCATAACCAAGCACCTTCGGTTATAGGTAGTAATAGGCTGTTTTCACATAACATTAAGCCTAGAGTAGACGCACATTTATTGAGAGTTTGATAGCCTATTATTGCATATAGAACTCTGTAGAGTATTTGTGTTCTTTGTTCACTGGGAATATACATCAGAGGTTGGAGCTAGCGCTTTCCGTTGTAACATTTATGCCATTACTAGTCCAATGAATAAGAGCCCTGATATATTTGAACCCCAGTCGTAACAGTAGATATGAGTGGCACCGGGAGATTGTCAGTGTAATAGGATGATACTTTGTGGAACCTCAAATTGTACATACACTGATAATGCATGATCAGCATTGAACTCAACATGGTTAAATTAAATAGTTACTATTCCACTGAAGAATTAGTACTACTATGCCATAGAAATTGAACTTAGATGAAGGTCTTCAACATGATATTATCTATTATGATATTGGGCAATTCTAAAAGTATTGTCAAATTTTGGAACTTTTCAAGCAGCTAGAAAAGCCATAAGTGGTCGCAAAATTACCTAATTTCACACAGGCGATGGGGTCAAAAGATGCTTTGAGAAACATAAAATGTTTGTCTAATATAATGCCTGTTAATAGTATGTAAACAAAACAAAAATCAGCAAGTTTTCCGGTTTGTAATGAGCGTGCGGATATCCCCTCTGATAACCATGTTTCATTATATTTGTGTCTCTCTTGGATGTTATAGCACCTGACTATCCTTACCCAACATTATTCTAGGTTGTTGTTGTTGTTTTTCCCCAAGCTGCCTGGCCGAACAGCCCCAAGGCCCCGAGCAAGGCCAAGGCCATAACCAAGCGCCCCCACAGAACCCTCCCTGCCGACCACAACAAAGCCTGGGTGACCGAAGCCACTCCATGGCGGGGAGCTGAGGAGGGCGCCGAAACGCCCGGGAAACCAAAGCCCCACCCAGGGCCCTGTGCCCCTCAGCAATTATGAAGAGAAAGTTGAGGGGCAAAGGAAAGATGTGATGCTTTGGCTTCCAATCTTGGTAGATTATGAGGTCAATCCACGCAAGAGATGTCGTCACTTGAGATCTAGAAAATATATAAGTAAAAGGAACAGTCAGAGTAAGCTATGGGTATGGCAGAGATCGCTCAGTTCTCACTCTGATAGACCAGCCCATCACCACATGACTAGAACCCAATCCTCTCAGCATCAGCTAGGAAAGGCCCTAGAAAGCCGCTTTTGGCGGGGGGATAGCTCCCCTATTTCAACCCTTTTCGGGATTGGGCACCCGCCACTAAAGTTAATTAGATTATATATATGTGTATGTGTAGTCATATGGAGCAGTACAAGAGGAAGTACGAAACCGACGTGGTGTGGATGCAGATGTACAGTCAGAAACCGCAGTTTCTGAGACACCTGGATAGGGCCCGGAAATTGGGAGCGTATTATTTATGGACGACAGCCCACTTTAACTATCACAAGGCCGCACACTTACTAACACATTTTGAACCGATAGACGTTTCACTCAGTCTGCCATGTAAAATTATTGTGATGTTGTTATGCTACGATGCAATTCATACTACATAATCTGATATATAAATGACACAAATATAATTGTTTGTTTTTCCCTCCTGTAGCTACATTAAACACGAATAGCTATTAAAGAATTAAGAATGTTATGCTGGGGTCACACATTCCCGTATATCGCTCCCGACAGCTCCCGTCAGGCGTAATCGCCAATTTTGTGTTCTGACGGGCATAGTCCGGCCGTGTACGCCCGTATAGAGCACGACTATTGCACTTCCCGACAGACGTACCGTGACGGGGCCAGTGTTACGTCAGACGTAATGTAGTCGTATGGAACTACGTACATGCTTGCGACTTGCGTAAGCATGTCCCTGTTAGTCAGCCTGGGCTGCCCGATTTGCGGGAACACAGGCCATGCCCATGGCCACGCCCCCACAAGACCTGCGTAGCTGAGGCCGTACGTCTTGGGAGTGTTTAGGACTTACGTGGACCGTTTCCAGACAAGCGTAGGCACACTCCGTCTGTCCAAACACAGACAAAGACAGTCTTTGTCAACCACGTAGGTCTTGGTTGGAATCTGGGAACTACAAAAGGGCAGGGCTGGCCACAACTTTCCCATTCCCACTCCTGACTCGGCACCATGAAGAACATCGCGGAATACATCCTGGAGGAGTTCAAGATGGTGAACTCCCTAATCAAACCGGAGAACAGGCATATCACTCGGCTTATGAAATGGATCATTTCCTACATAGAAATGTTAGAACTGCTTGCAATAGCAAAGATGAACAAGAGAAGAAGAATGAAAGGAGCAAGAGGACAGTGTGGGTGTGGCCATATCTACAATGAAGGCCTGAACATGGCCATTATGAGAAGCTGATGCAAGAGTTGGCCACAGAATGTCCACAACTGTACAAAAACTTCACCCGGGTAGACAAACAACTATTTGATGAGATTGTGGAACGTGTCACCCCCCTCATTCAGAGGAAACCTACGTTCTGGCGGGAACCCATTCCTCCTGGTCTGCGGGTGGCCATCACCCTACGTTTCCTCGCTACGGGTGATTCCTATAAGAGCCTGCAATACAACTTTCGTGTTGCCCACAACACCATCAGCCAAATTGTTCCAGACACCTGCCAGGCCATCATTTCTGTCTACGGAGATCAGGAGATCAAGACGCCACAATCGCCTGCTGAATGGAAGGAGGTTGCCAGCGGCTATGAGGAACGATGGAATCTGCCACATTGTGTAGGAGCCATTGATGGCAAACACATACAGATCCAAAACCCAAACTTTGGTGGCACATATTACTTCAACTACAAGAAGTTTTTTTACATTGTCCTGATGGCAATTGTTGACTCCAACTACAAGTTCATTTACGTCGACGTTGGTGCCATAGGGTCAGAGTCTGATGGTGGTGGCTTTGCACACACCAGTCTGTCTAAGTTGCTTGAGAGACAGAACGCAAATCTGCCACCCGCCGAGGTCATCTCTACTGGACCAACCACGGACTACTTCTTAGTAGGTGATGATGCATTCCCTCTGCGCGCCTACATGATGAAGCCCTACCCCCTACGATCCCTCACGAAACCGGAACGAATATACAACTACAGAATCAGCAGGGCCCGCCGGACGGTAGAGAACGCCTTTGGCATTCTTGCCAACCGCTTCCGGGTTTTCCACACTGCAATATCTCTGAAACCTGAACGTGTAGAGGTTGTTGTGTTGGCCTCTTGCATTCTGCACAACATCCTACGAGGACGAAGCCCACCCCAATCAGAGGTAGATCAAGAGGACCCACACACCCACCAACTCATACCTGCCGCCTGGAGGAGTGACCCACCTGTAGGAAACAACATCCCACCCGTGTCCCGCAACAGTGCAACCATGCTTGCCAAGGCACAACGCAACTACCTCAAGACCTACTTCTCTTCCCCTCAAGGATCTGTGGCTTGGCAGGATGACAGGATTTAGGTGAGTTACATTTAATGTAATACTCCATTGAAAATTGTAAGATTTTCTCCTGTTTACTTATTATTTTGCTTTATATTTTAGTTTCATCTTACATTTCAGTTATCGAGTCTTTGCCAGTTTGCTTTGTATTGTACTTTTATCTGTTAATTTGGATTTTCTTTAATGTTTTAGGTTCTTCCATATTTTGTGTATTTTATATTTTTATATTTCCTTTAATTACTTAAATTGTACCATGCTTATTTAATTTTCCATCTTTGACTTTTATATTTCATAAAAAAATTGTATTTTTTCCCATGTTTCCTTTGTTTTGTACTTTATGTTTTACAGTTATATTTAATTTAAGTTGTCAGTCAAGGATTTTCATAATTATTATTAACCATATTATCATTATTGCGTTTAAATTAATTATTTATTTTTTATGCTTACTCATTACTTTCATTATAGGTTGTATTTGTCATCTTATTAATCAATAATTATGATAAAATATTGGAAATAGAAACACACACGTCATTACACAAATACATATATTTTTTCAAAATACAAATTAACATTTATTTACATATAGAGAGGGTAGGGCTACTTCTTGGGGGTCTCCAGGGTTTGATTAACGGGATCTATGGCCGGCCCGGACGTACCTGGATTGAAAGATGCAGGTGATTGTTGGGCCGACATCATATCAATGAAGGTGGTGCCAAACTGCCCCAGGTCGAACGACGTGTGGCTGGGTGTGGAGGCAGTAGGCGGGACGAATTGGCGAGGGGGTGTTGCTACACGTGGCGGCACCAGCAATGACTGCAAGGCTGCAATCTGGTGTGCAGGTAGCACGATGCCCCCAGCAGCAGGCTGGGGCTGGGTCGGCAGGGTGGGAGGAGGCATGGTGGGAAGAGGCAGGGTGGTTGCCGGAGTGCCCTGGTACATCAGTGTCAGTTGTATAGGATGCTGCTGTGCCAGGGGTTGGGGTTGGGGCGCCGGAAAGCCAAAGCTCCTGTGGGCGTGGAGCAAGAGGTCCGGACCAGGCCGGGCCACTCCCTCCGCATGGGCAAGCTTGAACCGGTCGATGGCTGCCAAGAGTTCCAACTTCAGTTGGGTGTTATAAGCTGGAGGCAGCCCCACACAGTCTTTGGCCATGCCCTCCAGGGAGTGGCGCCAATACTTGTGGTCCGGGTCCTCGACCACATCGAAATCCTTACCCCGGTTCTGGCGCAGCTTCTCCGAATTTTCAAGGACCTTGAACAAGGAACAAGAGAACATTAAACACACGAAACATAAAATGTTCATATTTGACCAAGTATTAATTTTAACCAATGAAATTTTGCAGTATTCTGGGAAGCCAATATGTTCAAAGTTATTGTTGATAGTATGGTGTGAAATCATGACATCTTTAGTATTATTATTACTTTATGTTATTCTAATAACTTTGGAAACAGAAACACTTTATCTAATAATAGCATGGAATTGCAATGGGGTGCCAACAATGAACAATGTAACTAATATTTCCTCTAATCACTTGCTCCAGGGTCCCGTGTGCTGTAGTTGAAGGGACAGCACCAGGAGGCTTCCCCTTCTTCACCTTCCGCGCAGGCTGGGCGATGGCTGGGGGTGTGTCCTCCTCCTCCTGACTGCAGGCAGAGGGGTCAACCACTTCGTAGACTGGGGCGGCAGGTGCTGGGGTGGGGTCAGGGACAGGAACAGCAGCAGGACCCGGTGCGGCAGCTTGGGCAGCAGACTGTTGGGATATGAATGTATAATTAGTAACATGTACATTATTTATGAACTTTAAAATAACATTCAACATAACCATTCATCCTTGTAACCTTTAAATAACATGAATAAACTGGTTTGAGTTATTATGCGTTTCATTAACAAAACATTTAAGTTAACACGATAAATTGAACACAATAATCGCATCATTATAAGCAAAATAATTACGAAAAAAACAAAACCTGACACTGTCACAGTGAAAGGGTTTGAAAACATAACAAATATCAACGTACCTCAGGCATACCAAGTGTCCGGGGCTTCTTTTGACGTACGATGTGTGGCTTCATGAAGTGGAACATGTTGAGGATACACTTTTCCCTCTCCGTCAGTCGTTTGGCCCCAGCACCACTCTTCACCTTGCTGAGCCGGCCGAACCTGGAGCGGAGAGATCCCCACCACGTCTTTAAGTCGAAGGCGGTCATTGGTGGGTCCATGGTCGCAGCCTTCTCCGCCCATACAGCCTCTATATGCTCCTTGTTCTTGTGCCTGGGGTCACCCTTGTCGTAAATAAAAGGCGCATCCAGTTCAATCCAATCTGCCAGCATACGCTCAGTCTCCTCCGTCAGTAATATGTTGGTCTTCTTCCGGCGCCGTTTCTTTGGTGGGGCCTGTACGCTGTTGGAAGGTGCAGGTTCTTCTTCTTCCTCCTCGTCTACCTCACTCTCATCCTCGGGAACCTCTTCGACAGTGTCGAATTCTCCACTATCGGGGCCGAGGTCGATAATAACTTCATCTTCATCAGGCATCGAGAGGGCAGGCGGTGAGGTGGCAGAGTTGGAGGGGCCAGGCTGAGAGGGGTCAAAAGGTGAGGTGGCAGACGTCGAGGTGGCAGGCGGTGAGGTGGCAGACGTCGAGGTGGCAGGCGGAGAGGTGGCAGGCGTCGAGTTGGCAGGGGAAGCCTTCCTGGCCTTCTTCACGCCTTTCTTATGCATGGTACAGGGCAGGGCAGAGCAGGGCAGCATGCAGAGGGTGGCTGGAGGTACAGGGCAGGGCAGAGCAGGGCAGGGCAGGGCAGGGTGCAGAGGGTGGCAGGGTGGCAGGGTTGGCTTGTTGGTTGCTGCTCCGGTGTGGTGAGTGTGACTGGAGTGTCCCCCGCTGGTCCTTATATACCCCCCCGTACAACGTTGCCGCGTTTTTCCGCCAACCCGCAGTGCGGCGGGGCTGCCAGATGCGCCCGGACTAATGTAAATTTTCCCGTTTGATGGGAATATATTACGATTGACGGGAGCAGCTTATGTCTGACCGGGCGAGCGGCTACGTCTGACGGGGCTGCTCCCGTCAGACGTAGCCGCTCGCCCGGTCAGACGTAAGATTTCCCGACTTTTGACATACGGGAGCGCGTGAGCCGACTGTGATTTCAAATTCAAAACATACCGGGCGGCCTTGGCCGCACCCACCACCTTCCCGACCAGCGTGGCTACTCCCGTCATGCGTACCAACCCCCACGACTATACACAATTTCATTTACGTTTTGCGTACTATGCCCTTACGTTATACGTAATCGGTTGCCAACTACCAATAAACCTTCGTACGGGAGCATACGGGAGCATATACGGGAATGTGTGACCCCAGCATAAAGAAACACTACCAAACCGCAGTGAATGGACAGGCTTTCGTTGTGTGTGTGTGTGTGTGTGTGAGATTCATCAGACGTCATCCATAATAGTTACTAATACACACATACCGGTACTCACATATAATTCATCCATTCTATATCATGCTATTAACCTTGTTGCACTGTGTAAACATTGCAATATATCAGATACTATAATACTAACATCGAAAAGGTATCTAAACCATTGCTAAACGTAATATCACGATGCGATGTTTATATAGCCTTTATCCTTGAGAGTGTTATATAATTGTTTTTACTAAATTAATACCGAATATATAAACCTATCAGCGTCCGAAGCTTAACTTTGTGTGGTATTACATAATACCCCCCATATATCACTACTGATAATTAATTGCCGTTTCACACCTGAATGTCATAACCAGATGATAACATGTTGTTGTTGTTGTTATTCCCTAAGCTGCCTGGCCGAACAGCCCCGAGTCCCTGAGAAAGGCCATGGCTACGATCGGGCTTTCCCACAGAGCTCTCATTGAGTGTAGATTGTGTTGTTGGCGTAAGTGGTTGTGTGAAATGCAGTCTTCTATGATGTGTTTAATGGTATGGGGTGCTGTGTTACATCCCGGGCAGGCGTCGACAACGGAGTCATCCAGTCTCTTCTGATAGCTCAGGAGAGCTGGATGGTGTCCGCATCTCAGCCTGGCCAGGTGGACTCTGTCCTCGCGAGGAAGGGAGGATTCGGAAGGATGGATTTCGGGAGGTCGTGCATGCAGCTGCGTGTTGTCTGTGAGTGAGTGGATGGATCGGTGAGAGATATGAGTATGGATGTGCTTCTGGAAGTTGGTTCGGGGTGGGCAGGGAGGGAGAGAGGACAATAATTGTGTGTGATACCGTGTGCTGGGTGTTGTTTTGATATTTCTTGGTGTCTGTGGGTGTGTTGCCATGTAGTTTAGTGGGTGGTCTTGGTTCGTGGAGGCTGCTGCCAGGAATTGAGTGCCTCTCATGTCCAGATGGTCTTTGACTTTGAGGATTTTGGTTTCTTGATGTAGGTGATCTGTGGGTGAAGTAGCTGTGCAGCCTGTAATGATCTTCAGGGCTTTGTTTTGAATAGTCTGTAAGGTCTTATGATGTGTTTCAGCTAGGTTAGAAGCCCAGGCTGGGCTTGCGTATTCCATCACTGATCTTATGTATTGTTTATATACTGTGGTGGTAGTTTCTTTGTTGTGTCCAAATTTTGTGTGAGCAAGTGACCTGAGGGCGTTAAGTCTGGGTGTCAGTTTCTTGTTAATGTTTGTGGTGTGCTGTTTGAATGTCATATGAGTATCATATGTTACTCCTAGGATTTTGGGTGTGTGTGTATGTGTTAGGGGTGTGTTGTTTATGGTGAGTTGAGGGATGTATTCGTGTTCTCCTGTCCAACTTGTGAGCAGGGTTGCGGTGGATTTGGCTGGGGCTAGATTAAGTCTGTTTGTAGTGCACCAACCACGTAGTGTGTTGAGATAGGGTTGAAGGAGATCTGTTGCTCTTTTTGGGTCATGGTGTGTGCATGTGAGTGTTATGTCATCTGCATAGGAGGCTAAGTTTATTTGGGGCGTATTGGGTGTAGTTATATCGTGCATGTACAGATTGAAGAGTGCGGGCGATAGGACGGATCCTTGTGGGACTCCGTTTGGAAAGTTTCTGATTTTAGATGACTGACCGGCAAAAGATACGTGTGCACATCTGCCTGCTAGGAAGTTGGCCAGCCACCTTTTTGTGTTGTTGTGCATGTTTGTGTTGTAGATTTTGTTTGTTAGATTGTGGCGGGGGATGGCATCGAAGGCTTTACTAATGTCGAGTGTGGCTAATAGTGATCTGTGTGGTGGTCTAGCTGAGTTGATGCCGTCGAAAGCTCTTTGTGTAAGGTCTGTGAGAAGAGTGTTTGTGGAGTGCAGTGGCCTAAAGCCATGTTGTGTTGGAGCTAGGGGTAGGTCAGGTGTAATTAGTTGTAATACTAGGCGTTCCATGACTTTGGAGGGGGAGCAAAGAAGTGTGATGGGGCGGTGCGAGGAGGGTAGCGTGGGGTCTTTGTTGGGTTTGGGGAATGTGATGATGATACCATGCTTCCAAATGTCTGGTATTGTGTTGTGTGAATAGCTGTAGTTTGATATGTTAGTGAGTGCTTGTATGCCTTGTGGTCCCAGGTGTCTGAGGTGTATGTTGCTTATGTTGTCTAGGCCACAGGCAGGTGAGTGGTGCTTGAGATTGTTGATGATATGCTTTGTCTGGTGATTGGTGAAGGGTGTATAGTCAGGGTCTGTGGGGAATTGTCTCTTACGTCGGATGACACGTCGGTCGTCTTTGTGAGGTTTTAGGTGGCTGACATGTGAGAAGTGATTGATGAGAGTGTTTGCTTGTTGTTTACATGAAGGAGTAGAGTCTGTTGTTGTGATTGCAGCATGTGATTGCGTTGTGTTGCTGTTGGAAAGTGTGATGCTGTTTAGTGTTTTGTAGAGTTTTTTGGGGTTTGTTTTGTGATCAAGTGTTTGTAGGAAGTTATTCCAATTTAGTTTTTGTTGTTCTTGTATTTTGTTGTTAGTTTGGGTGTTGAGTGCTTGAATTTGTTGTGTGATGTCTTGTGTGTGGGGTGCTGGGGAGTGTTTCAGTATGTCGCGTTGTCTGATGAGGTTTTGAATTTCTGGTGTGAAGTTGGGGTTGTGTCTTTTCCTGTTACCTCTTGGAATGTGTTTCTTGTCAGCGTTTTGGATAGTTTTATTGAGTATGTGTACAGCATTGTTGATGTTAGTGATGGGTGTGCTGTTTAGAGTTGTGAAGTGTTGTTCTGTCTCATTTGTGAATGCTTCCCAGTTAGCTCTTTTATAATTGGTGTATGTGTGTTTGTGGCTAGCTGGGGTGAGTCTGGTTTTGGTGGTGATAATGATCGGGAGGTGGTCAGAGCCTAAGGTTCTGACCACCCTCCAGGATGTTGTGGGGGCGAGTTCTGGGGAGCAAAAGGTGATGTCTGGAGATGATGGGTTATAGAGGGCTTGGTGAGGAATATGGGTATGTTGATGGATGTCGTTAAGGATGATGAGGTTATCGGTTTGGTTTTGTAGTACCAGCCCTCTGTCTGTGTCGGGGTTATCGACAAACCAGGCCGACGTCTTGGCGTTGAAGTCACCACCCAGGATGATGTGTGGGGTGTGTGGGGTGTTTGTGATGTGCTGTAAGTGTGGTCTGTATTCATTTGGTACTGTAGGAGATGTTTGGGGAGGGATGTATGTGTTTATGATGGTTATGTTGGAGTTGTTGCCAGTGCGTATTTTAATTGATTGTATTTCTGTTGTGTTATCATTTGGGGGGAGGAGGGATTTGGTTTGTACACTGGTTACTATGTATGATATTTCTTTGTGTACAGGGTGATGAGTCCACCGCCCCCGCCGACAGCCCGGTCTTGTCTGATGGTGGTGAAATTATGAAATGTGGGTGTTTTTTGTGTTGTGCGGAGTTTTGTTTCTTGTAAGATGGCAATGTGTATGTTGTGTTGTTTGATGAAGTGTGAGAGTTCGTGTTTCTTTGTGTTGATGCCATCTATGTTCAGTTGAAGAATGTTAATGTTATGTGCACGATGTATGTTGGGTGCTGCTGCACGAGGATGGGGTGGGGGTGAGGGTGAGGGAGGGGCTGGGGGTTGGGATGGGTGAGGTGGGGGTGGCGATTGGGGAGCAGGAGATGGGGGTTGGAATGGATTAGGATGGGGTGTGGTGTGTTGAGTTGAGGATGTGGATGGTATGGGAAGGTTAGGTGGGTTAGGGAGGAGAGGTGAACGGGTTTTAGGGGGGGGAGTGGATGGTATGGGAAGGTTAGGTGGGTTGGGGAGGAGAGGTGGACGGGTTTTAGGTGAGGGATTTGACTGGGAGAGGGAGGGGCATGAGGAACAGGTCCAGGTGTTAGTGTAGTGTTTCTTGGAGGCAAGTGTTGTGCAGGTGAAGTGGGTCCAGTTCCCGCATCAATTGCAGAGAACTGAACCCTTAGTATGGCGACTCGAAGTGATGGGTTTTGAGCAAGTTGGACATATGTATGTGTACGTGGGTCCTGGGTTGCTCTCAATGTCTCCGGCTAGAAGAAGTCTTCGAGAAATGACAGCCGGGGAGTCATTTCTCGTTGTAGGAAAAACTGTGTGATGTGTGTGGTGTGAGAGGTATGGAAATTCCCGGCGCGACCGAAGCCGCTCCAAGGACCCGTGCCCCCAGGGAGGGGGCAGGGGATGGTTGTGACGGTTTGGCTCCCGAAACTGCTCCCCGCGGCCGGCATCCGGTTTTCCTCCACTGGTCGTTGATTTTGTCTTCGGCCGTGGAGGGTCGGCAGCCATCCGCGGTTGGCAGCCTCGGGAGGTGGCCCCACGGCGTAGACGCCGCCACATCATGTAATATTACATTGCATAGTTCGTTGTGTTGTTTGTCATGAAACAGGCACTTCTGTTTTCAGTGTCTGTCACCTACTGTAGAGCATTATGTATATTACAACACACATCGGTTCACTTACACACACACAAACTCGACTAATCGTAACTAGCAATTCACGTCACAATTGCCATCGTTACTTTACACAACAGCAATGCAAGGTAAACATTTGCACTGTAATATTCAACATCTTCCTCTTCAAAATGAATACAAGTATGCATAACGTGGTCACTGGGAAAATGGAAATGAAGACAGCTCTCTGGGGGGTTGGGGACGAGAGAGCGAACCTAAACTACCTAATTTCGTAACAGCCAATGAAACGTTTAAGGTTGGAACCCAAGCCATTCTCGTGGGGCAACAATTTGGAAGTATTTCTTTTCATTTTTAATTTCTTAAAACCTATGGTAATATTCGTGTCCGTATTTACTGTAGATATGTATGGAAATGTAATAAAGGTATTTTTGTAATTTGTATATCCATATATATATTTATGCGGATCATAGCATAGCAGCAGCATTATAATTTCACATGCATGGCAGACTGAGTGAAGCATCTATTGGTTCGAAACGCGTGTTCATAGGTATGCGGCCTTGTGATTGTTAAAGTGGGCTGTCGTCCAGAAACGATGCGCTCCACATGTCCGGGCCCAATCAAAGTGTCTCAGAAATTCCGGTTTCTGACTGTACTGGAGAGAGTGACAAGGCTTACTTTGAGGTGGTTTGGTCATGTGGAGTGCATGGAGAGTGACATAATGAATAGAAGAGTTTGTTATGACAGCTCACATTTGTGAATGTGTGTTGTATGTATTTATTTATTTAAGTATATATATATATATATTATATATATATATATATATATGTTCTTCTTTGTTTTGGTCTATGTCTCAACTTAAGGACAGTAGGCTTTTCAGTAGCCAGGTGTCGCATAAGCAAGGTGTTGTGCTGTGTGAGCTCCGTGTTTTTGCCTAATATTTCCTGTATGGATCTCTTTACAACCCTCACTACTCATAGAAAAGTATTATGAGTTACCTGAAATGCGCCTGTGATTGTGAATATTGAAGAAATACCTTATTTAGTGTTAAAAAATGTGTATATGTGGTTGGTCTGGTGAATTTTAGTGAAAGTGTCATGGCGCCGGAAAACAACAAAATACTTACAATGCTATAAACACCTGGATCAGATTATTCATTCAAGATGAGGACTACGAGTTTTGTGTACATTGTATACTGATAATTGATAAGGTGCAATGTTATACTGATAATCCACTTTGTAATAATTGTGAGTGTGCAAAGATGGCGGAGGAATTGATTGTGAACAGTCTGCTCTGCTTCATATGGGACTACCCATATGAAACAATTTTGGAAGATGCTCACTGTTTTTATTCTCATGATGAGATTAAGAAGGGAAAGGAATTGATGTGCAACTTTCTTAAAGAGGATGTGGTTTGGAGGCGTGGACATGATAAAATTCAAAATGATTTACAAGATCTGCTAGACTATCATGACAAATTCGTAAGCCAGAGACAATTAATTCGTTTTGTAACTGACACCCATAAAAGAATGCCGCCTGTGGGTCTAGAAATGCTTGCTCCTTACTTGAAAACAATTGCTGAAGATAATGCAAAATTTAGTGAAACATTACCAAAGATTCTGAACATAAAATAAGAAGTGACCAACACTGCTGACACACTAAGGCAGCTAAAAAATTACCTAATTGATCTGAAATAGATGGTTACATGTGCAGTCACCGGTATGGAAGAGGCAGCTAAAGGAATATTGTCTAATGAAGGGAGTGGTTTGTTCAATTTAATTTCTCTTAGAAGCATCTCTGATAAAGCCAGACAGGATGCTCCTAACTTGGCCGAGAGACGGCGCATTGACAATGAAGCTTCGAATCCTAAGTATGCGGACGGGGGTAAAATCGAGTGGAGTGAGGAGTAATGTCAGCCTGGGTCCCTGTTCGTCTGATGTTGCAATATCTACTGTTGTTGGGAGGGTTTGAGATGCTGGAGTGGCTGCGCTTGTGATGAACGACGGAGATTCTGTGAGCCTGGCTGGGGCGACTGGTGGTGATTCATGCCGTGTGAGGCTGGAGCAGAATGAAGGAGTGCCAGACCGATCGAGGATGATGGGGCGTGGTGAACAAGGAGGTAGGAGACAGGCGAGCGGTAGTGGTCTGAGAGGCGTTGGGAGAGGAAAGGTGGTGATGTATGGCAACATAACAGGGCCACATAGTGATGAGTAGCAGTCCAGGTACCGCTGTTACTGCTGAACGGACAGGAGTTGTTTCTAAAGTTGTATTAAGGCGGCGTTTCCTTCAGAGTACAAGTAATAATAGCACCAACAGACCCTGGGCTCTGATGAAAATAATGAATCTTCACAGGAGGGTGAATAGATTTTGGTTCAATCAACAAATGCTCGTAAACCTAGAGGCGTTAGGGGACAGATAAAATGTGATAGTAAAGCTGCAGTAAAACATGTAGATGTGTTTATTGGTATGGTTGGTATTGATCTAACGTCAGATAATATTAGAGACTATATTAAGGATGTTTGTGAGGTAGATATACGCTCAATTTCCGAGATAAAAATATGATCCGAATAACATAAGGCCTATAAAGTTACTGTTTCTATCTCTAAGAGATAAACATGACTAAATCCATCATTATGGCCCGTATATATCATATATAATAGACAAGCCTTTTGTGCTCTTCCCGAATATTTTCCGCTTTTTAATATATTTTAATTTTCCTTTTAACTCGTTTTTTTCATTACATAGGAAGCCAAATAATTTTAGTGTTTGCACTTTTTCAGCCCCTCTTTTAGTACACTCGGATACCATAGTCTCTAGCCCACTCCTACGAAATCGGGGACCACATGTGTTTTTCGTTATGCAATTATAACTATCTGGATTGATTTTTGGATAGAACTTTCTTTTCAATAAATAGTATATATAGTTTTGTAGTTGATTTATAGAATATTATATTGATAAGTTGGTTTCCAGAGATATAATTCCATTGTTAGAAATAGGTGAAGTCCACGAATATTTATGAGTGGGCTACAGACTATGGTATCCGAGTGTACATACATTTCATCACGTTTTAGAAATATATATTATATATTTATTCCCTTTTACTTCTCATTTTATAAAGTTATTTTCCTGTTTTTTAAGTATAATAATCTTAATTTATATAACATAATGTTTAAATTATTTGTATATTGCTTCTTTGTTCGTACTTAGCTTTAAATCTTATAAACATTTATTAAAATATTTCTATCTTTTTAAATTACATACAAGTTATGTTGGTTATATATAAAATATTTAATTTAGACCGGTTCAATCTATATTTTGCGACATTTTAAAAAAACGGTATAAGTACAATATAATATGTACTTTATTTTCAGAGAAAATTACTTCCCGAATATGTGTTGTTTATTATTATTATAATTTCCAATGATCAATAATATATACATTTATTTAATTAACTAATATTAGGCACTCCCGTATTCAATAAAGTAATCTTACTATGTAATTATATACTTATCATATAGTGTATTGTTCATATTTTAATGACTTAATTGCATACCAGTAATCTTATTGTAAAGCACCTCTCGTGTTATCTGGTCTGTGTGTGTGTGTGTATTTTTTGTACTTGCCCTTTAACCCTTCCAGCCCGGGTGTCCTTTTATAAGGACACCGCGGCAGATGGGCCGGTACCCGGGCGTCTTTATAAAAGGCAGTAAGCTTGAAAGCCTATTCAGCTTGGTCTGAGCGCTGAGCGTCCAACGCATGTAAACAAAGCCGGAAATTGCGTCACCGCTCCTCCGAAAACAAGAAGGAGACGTCGGATCAATATTGTTGTTGTATGATATGACGAAATTAGTGTCTGAAAAGCTCCGATATTGTCAACATCGCGGCAAAATTCGCTCCACGGAAGTCGTCATCACAACTGAACCAGTTGACTTAGAGAGCTCTACTCAACGCCAGTCTACAGATTGGAAACCGCACTACGTTTAGGGATGCGTGGGAAATTTCTAGTAGTTAAAATAACAAAGATACGGTAGCCTACACCTAGACGTTTTTCGGCCAGATCGGCCGGATACGACATCCGTCCTTTTGTAAGGCAGCCCGGGTAAGAAGGATTAATACTAGTATTTGTACTAGTACTTGTAGTAATTGTATGTATCTTAATTATATTGTCGACATATATATCCGGCTCAAACTGTGCAATATTATATTCTTCAGATTATTAGTATACCCACAGCAGTTCATTAAAATTTATTTATAGTTCTGTAGCAATTCAATATATCGTTATCACCTTAGCTGGTTTTGGTCCAATTTCAATATTTTTAACTGTATAATTATTTTGTTCACACTGTATTGCCTTAAGTTTTTAGTGGACATTTTAGTCTTAGTATCCACACTAGTTACCTTAACCCTTATTTAGCGGGTGGTAAGGTATTTTACACTGTACCGCTCAGCGGGCATAATCCCGAAATATTCGCTCAATTTCACTCGCCCTAGTGCCGTTACTATGGCTCCAATGCGAACGAAACGATCATTTTTGGAAAGAGCAACTCTTTGTCTCCCCATATAAGTCTATGAATGGATGTTATGAATGAGTGTGGAGGGTGGGAAGAGGTGAGGAAGAGGAGGTACTTTTTGGTCTATTTCCCGGGCGCGTTCGGTTGCGTTCGCTTTGGCCTGACTTCGGCCTCTCGCGCGTCTACTATTCCTTTGGTAATCGGTCTTATTTTTCTCTTATTTCTCCTTATTTCTGTATTCTCTCTCTCTCTCTCTCTCTCTCTCTCTCTCTCTCTCGCTGTCTTTCTCTCTCCCTTTCTCTCTTCCTCATCCGTATATGTATTTCTCATTATTATTTTCTCTAACTAATCCCTCTATTTCATTTATTTGCTTGTAATATTTCTGTATTATTATATCTTTTTCACTCTTTCTTCAGTTCAGTTTCTGTATTCTCTCTATACGGTGGGAATGGTATTTCGTATGAGGGATGTGCAGCACAAATATTCAATCTTTCGTTGTTTGGTTGTTTGTATTACCGTAAGAAATTTACTGAACGCCTGCAAATAATACGCTATAAAATGCTTGCAATCAAACTCTCAAGCAATGTCAAGGTCACATGCAATTATAAATGTAGGCAATAGGTAAACCCAGAGAGGAAGAGACAAGAGAGAGAGAGAGTGTCGTGATAATATAACAATGTTACATAATTTTGTATCATATATATATGAAAAAATAATATATACGGTAGGCCTACATCTGTTCCGCACAATCATATAATGCCAAGCACAAATATTCAATCTTTCATTGTTTGTATTACCATAAGAAATTTACTGAACGCCTGCAAATAATACGCTATAAAATGCTTGCAATCTCTCTATTTTCTCTAATCTCTCCCACTCCTCCTGTCTCTCTCTCTCTCTCTCTGGCTCTGTCGCATTCCCTCTTCCTCATCCGTATTATGTATTTCTCATTATTATTTTCTCTAACTAATCCCTCTATTTCATTTATTTGCTTGTAATATTTCTGTATTATTATATCTTTTTCACTCTTTCTTCAGTTCAGTTTCTGCATTCTCTCTCTCTCTCTGTTTCGCTTGCTTTGCAGGAATTTTGTTTTTGTTTATATATAATATAATAATTTACTTATCATTACTTACTATATCGTATAAACAATAGTAGGTAGCCAACTTACCATAATACCGATACACCAAACCGATCCGCATGCGGTTTGTTTATCACCTGTTTACTAAAGTGCCACCATTATCGATTTTCTTGGAGCCGACTCGAGCGGGAGGGTTACCAATTGAAGTTAAATCCGCTAGCATATATTGTTAGATGTAAGACATGATAAATACCACTAGAAATATGAATTGGCAAAATCCATATAATATCACTTCGAAATTGTTCTGAAATTTCAAAACAAAACCGCTAGTGTAAGTCATTGCTGCTAGATCGAAGTAAAGGTCTCTAGATCTAGCGGAAGTCGCTATACGTATTGGCAGTACTGCACACTCATTCATTTCATTCATTCATTTTCTATTGAGCTCGTCCTGGAATCTTTACGACTCTGAATCTTACGATTGCCGACGGCGATACGTTGTTGACATTGTTGTTGATGTTCCAGTGGAGGGATGAACAAAATATTTTCCTTGTCCAATAATAGCTATTTCATAGTCCCACAGGACTTATTTTGATATATTTATCAAATTTATTGAATGCCTGAAAATAATACGCTATAAAATGCTTGCAATCAAACTTTCAAGCAATTACAAGGTCACATGCAATTATAAAAAGGTATATTGTAGACCACAATCTACGCCAAGCTTCGTTGTTGCTTGTATTATCGTGAGAAATGTACCATACACCCTGGTTATCGTGAGAAATTTACCGAACGCCTGCAAATAATACGCTATAAAATGCTTGCAATCAATCTTTCAAGCAATTACAAGGTCACATGCAATTATAAAAAGGTATATTGTAGACCACAATCTTCGCCAAGCTTCGTTGTTTCTTGTATTATCGTGAGAAATGTACCATACACCCTGGTTATCGTGATAAATTTACCGAACGCCTGCAAATAATACGCTATAAAATGCTTGCAATCAAACTTTCAAGCAATTACAAGGTCACATGCAATTATAAAAAGGTATATTGTAGACCACAATCTTCCCCAAGCTTCGTTGTTTCTTGTATTATCGTGAGAAATGTTATCGTGGTTAAATGGTTATCGTGAGAAATTTACCGAACGCCTGCAAATAATACGCTATAAAATGCTTGCAATCAAACTCTCAAGCAATTTCAATGTCACATGCAGTATAGGTAGACCCAGAGATGAAGAGACAGACAGAGAGAGAGGGGATGTCAAAAACATCTGCTAGGTGTGATTTCCCCTGGGAGGGAAGAGATTAGTTAGGGGCGTGCCCTGGCCTACATCAGACAAAGAGAGTACAAAGGAGTACAAACAAAGAGAGTGAGACAGAGAGAGAGAGAGAGAGAGTCGTGATAATATAAAAATGTTACACATGTATCATATATATGAAAACATAATATATACGGTAGGTCTACATCTGTTCTCCACAATCATATAATGCCAAGCACAAATATTCAATCTTTCGTTGTTTGTATTACCGTAAATTTACCGAACGCCTGCAAATAATACGCTATAAAATGCAAAGGAAATTTCTTGTAGAGTGCAATTTTGAGGACGTAATGTGCTCTGAGAGAGAGCGGAGCGGTGATTAGGAGCATATATTACCTCAGACCGCTCGCCACACAGGGAATTATATAAGGAAATTACCGTATTTTAGGGTTTTTCACTCGTGTTTTACGATCGTTGAAAGACAACCAGTGATCGTAAAAGGATGGTTCGGGTGTCATTGGAAAGCTCAATTTACGCACTTTCAGGATACATACTTGTATTACGCTATGGGTCTTGTTTATGCATGAAAAAGAGCACGGAACAACCCCATTTAGGGTAAAAAAAAAAACCCGCTGGGCGGCACAGTGAAATATACTCCACCAGCCGCTCGTAAGGTGATAAAATGCTTGCAATCACATTTTCAAGCAATTATAAAATATAAATTGTACTTACCAACACCCACACCAGTATGTTCTTCGTCAGGAACGTCTCCAATTTGCTCAAGGGTCTGTCCAATATCAACCACAACATCCACCCCACGCAAATTATGCTTGGGGTGAAAGCCTATGATCGGGTTATTTTCGTCTTCAGAGTCATCCACACTACCAAAACTCTCACCCAGACCTTCGACGGTTTCATCCAACAACTTATTAGAAAGTTATGAAGAGGTCAGCATGATATCTAGTTCCTGGGTGGTAAGCCGGGCGTGGTTAGTAGGGTGGCGCGACGCACTAGGGATGGCGGCCACCGAATCGAACACGGGCAAATCTTGACCTTCCATTATGGCTGCTTGAGGGTCACTTAGTCACGGTCACACAGTGGGGATGTGTGGGTGGGCCCTTGTAGTACACCGCCTGACCACCAAGTTTCGCTTTCCACCTAAATTAGGGCGGGAATACGCCCACGGACTTAAGTCCGACCCCGCCATTTAGTCCAATTTTCTCGTATCGGACTTAAGTCCGACCCCGCTAAATAAGGGTTAATATATGTATATTTTAATTACAAAAATTACATATGTAAATAATTAGCATCCTGTTATTGTACTTAAACCATTGTTATTCAATTTTGTTTTGCTCTAGTCATGTTTTTTTAATTTAGTTATCCTAGTCTCAGTGTTTGTATATTTGTCTCCACAGCAATTGTGTGTTATTTTAGTAAATATGTAAAGTAATTTTGCTGCTCTAAAATGTAATCTTTCCATACCAAAATGTGTCTAATCTTTCATATATTGTTCTCGTTCTTTTAATTTCTTAAGTTGTATATTTGTTGTTAACCCTCTCACGACCATATGACGCAGAGGTTGTCAGATTAGCAATACTAAATAGAGTTCTCTCACTCTTATAATTACCTCTCCAAAATTAGTTGTCTGCCCACAGCTAACTCAAAGACAACTGCAGAGGTTGAAGTAACTAAAGTAAAGGTTTCTATATACCCCTGATGGTAACAAAGGCTTTAAAGTATCCCCAATAGGCTCAAAATCGCGTCATATGTCGGAGAAGGTTAATACCCTTTTTTTTTATGTGAGTGAGGGAGAGAAAAGGCAGAACTGCCTGTAGCGAGTGCCTCCCCCAGAGTTGAAAGAGTGACAGGGCCAAAATCAAGGGACGTTCGAGCCTAGTTATACCTGCCTCGGTCACATTTGTATATTTATTCGCTTTTACAATATTTATAAATCACAAATTTTGCCTTTACATCTTGCCTGTCACTATTTTTGTAAACACATTGTACAGAGCTTACAATATATAATTACTTTGCTGTTTCATAAACACTTAACCCGGGAATGGCGCCGAGACTCTTAACCTTTAAAGCGCGAGTTGTATGTAGTGAACACCCTACCACTAGTCGACTATATTAGGCTTCATTCCCGCCTAAAATCGTCATTTTACGATAAATATCGTTATTACTTATTCATATGCGCCTATTTTACGTTTAATATTAAGTTATTAACATGCAACAGCAATAAAACAAGTGGGAATAGTAATTGAGGGGTGAAATTTGCGAATTATTGCCGACCGTTCAGTCATGAGGTGAGAGACACGCGAGCCCTACACCCTCCTCTATCGATACCTAGAGGGAGACTGAAGCCTGTTTCTCTCACTATCTCTTTCCTCACGCACTAGACACATGCTGGACCACACCTTGGGGCCGGTTTGGAGATATTGGCGCGGTAAATACACCGATAAACAAGGGAATAAGAGGAAAAATAGGTGATAATTGAAGGGGGGGGGGGAAGGAGGGGGTTTTGACACATGTGGAGGAATGATAGGAGGTATGGAGGGGAATTATCTCACTGAATCACATATTCCCTTTTTTTAAGTGCTACTGGGGGCCTTTTAAAAGTTTTTGCTTAGGCCTTGGATCTTAACCCAGTGAGACCCAGCGTCGCACGTGTTGCGTCGGCAGTGTTTGATCACCAACTCCCAGCGACACATCACGTGCGTCCGACATATAAAAAACACTTACGTGGCTCGTAAGGTAGGAAATGGCGGGAGAATAGGAGGGGGAGGTACCGTAGTGTGTGTGGGAGCCGGGCCAGTAGGTGTGAGCGGGCCGAGACAGCCGCGCGGCTGGTGGTGGTGGGCTTAGTGGGAATACTTTACACCCTTAGTTCACCGCCACTTTGAACCTTCATTACTCCGGTCGTATGGGAGCTAGAGGCTTGAGATTTTTGTGAGACACTCCTTAGCATGTATGACGTACAATGCCATACTCAGTTTTTACCCCAGTGCTCCCGGGCGGGTGGTCATGCGGCGGAGACAAACTATTGAAACCCCCCCCCCGCCCCCCAAATGACCGAAATGATTTTTTTTTAATTTTCGTCTTCATTTCTCACCATTCTCTTCCATTTTGGCTCAACACATTTTTTTGAGGCTCCCCACCCCCCCCCACCAACCTCCCACCGGGGGGGGGCCCCCCCCCCCCAAAAAAAATGTCCGAGGTGATTTTTTTTTTTTTTTTTTTCATTTCTCATCCTTGTCTTCCATTTTAGCAAACAAAAAAAGAAGTGAAAATGGCTTGGGACTGGGGTGAACAAAATATTATAACTAGCCAGGGCTCAACGGGTTAAGAGGTTCGTCGCCTTTCACCACCAAAACCTTTTAAGAGTGTTCTTGCCGTTTTCAGGTTAAGAGGTTTTACTGGGCGAAGGCGACGGGATTCTTAAGATCCAAGGCCTAAAAAGAGCATTTTAAAAGACCCCAGTGGCACTTAAAACAAAGGAATGTGATTCAGATGATTCGCCTCCATTCCTTCTATCACTCCTCCACATGTGTCAAACCCCCGCTTCCCTTCCCCCCCCCTTCAATTATCACCTATTTTTCCTCTTATTCCCTTGTTTATCAGTTTATTTTCTGAGCCAATATCCCCCATCTGGTTTCAAAGTCGTGTGGGACGCATACAGAGATCGTGGCAAGAAAGAAACTTCACTTACAAAGCTCTAGTGTCGATCGATAAGTGAGAGTGGGAGGGAGTGTGCTGCGCCAGCTCTACTCCCATGAATGAACCGGTCGGCAATATTTCGTCTTTTTCACCCCCCAAATACTATTCCCACTTGTTTTATTGCTGTTACATGTTAACATCTTCATATTAAACGTAAAATCGGCGCATATGAATAAGTAATAACGATATTTATCGGATAATTACAATTTTAGCCGGGAATGTATGAAAATATCCTCGCATGGCGGGCACTTTCAAATACCATAGGTTCGCCTTTTAACCCACTGAACCCCAACTAGTTAATAATAATGTACCACCCAGGACCAGAGGGTTGTCAAAAAAAAAAAAATCCAGAAAATACCAGGAATGGGTTAGAAATGAAGGAAAATCCACAAAAAACCCATCCCCTAGGTCATTAAGGGGTCCTACGGTGCGCCCGAAAGTCGGAATTAACATGGGGAAAGGGGTAGGCAAAAACAGGCAAAAACAGGTTTTTGCGCGCTCACACGCAGGCGGTTGGACTTTGAGAGTTTTCAACCATCGGCATTGTTGCATGGGATACTTACACAGTTCCCATACAAATCTGAGCCCTCTAGGTGCCATAGGACCGGAGTAATTAAACCCCGACGCAACATATGCGTCCTGGTGTTGAGGATAAAATACATTGCCGACGCACTGTTTGCATCGCTGGGGTTCAGTGGGTTAAAGGTCAATATTTACATTTTCTTATATATGTATATTTCATTTTTATATTTGTTGTCTATTGTCCACAACAGTTTTGTCTATTTTATCTGTATTTGATTGTAGTTCAATCTTATTTTACCCCAGTTTTGGCTTTTGTCTTAAATTGTACTTGCTAGTTTGCCTTTAGCTATAATACCGGTAATGAATTTCTAATATATTAAATCCATCATATTTGTTTAGTTTTAGTCTCAGTTTTGTCCATTATACCTCTATTTACAGTTAATTGGCATTAATGTACCTATCTATCTATCTATCTATTTCCTGACGCCGTGATCCCCGAAGGGGTGGCCACGAATGAACCGCCCCCATGCACCTCTGTCCCCAGTCATTCGACGCCCCTCCCCCCAACCAGCACCGCCTTCGTTCATGTACTTCCTCACTCCATCCTTCCACCTCTCATTCGGTCTACCTCTCCCTCTCTGTCCCTCCACCTCGTTCTCGTACACCCTCTTAGTCATTCTCTCGCTTTCAATATGTTCCATATGGCCGAACCGTCTCAAGTTGTTCCTCTTCACACTTTCCAGCAAATCTACCTCCACACCACACCTCCTTCTTACTTCCTCATTAGTCTGTCTATCCCTCCATGTAACTCCGCATGCACTCCTTAAGTAATTCATTTCCACTGCTCTCACTCTTGGTTTGAGTCTCTCAACCAACGTCCATGCTTCGCTTCTGTAAGTCAGTGTCGGGATTACCACACTGTCATGTAAGGACTTCTTCACTTCCATACTGACCACCCTATTTCTTGTTACTGCTTTTAGCGTTCCTACAACCCTCTTCCTCTGTTGTACCCTCTCCCGCACTTCTTCATCCATAGTCCCATCTTTACTCAACACACTGCCCAGATACTTAACCCATTGGCTGCGGCTATGTTTGGGCTATTTAGGGCATATTCAGGCACTCCTGAATGATAAATCAAGCATCTGCATTAAATGAACTGTATTCTGCCGAAAACTAGGCGAAAATAGCTTCAAAATGAGACCAGAACGGGCCCCGTATGTGGTCTGGTTCACCCGCAGCGGTGCCAGTGAAACGCTATTTGATAGCACTCGCTCACTTGGCTACACTGTTGTGTGAGAGAGAGAGAGACCCGCGCGAGAGACAGTCTACCTCAGGGAGCCACTCGCTGCTCTGAGGGACGGAGGTGGGCCCCTCACGCTCCCGCCCACTGACACTCGATTTTTACGTTTTTTACAGGCTTTTAAATCCTGGAAATTGCTGTAACTTGCCAGGACGTTCCAGAACGTCACCCGCAGCGAAAGGGTCAAAAGAGTTGACGATCTCCATAGCCTGACCGTTCAGCTTCACCTCACTCTTTGTGACTTCACCCCTTTCGAAGAACATAACCTTGCTCTTCCCCGCATTTACCTTCAAATTCCGTTTTTCGCACACTGTTCCAAACTCATATTTTACCAGACCCTGCAACTCCCATTCATTATCACTCATCAGAACTGTATCATCCGCAAACAGCACTATAGGTAGCTTCCACTCAATTCCCTCCTTTTTCAGCGATACATTAATGTACCCAAGCATTTATATTTTATCTTATTATTTATATTCTTCCGAAAAACACTTTTTCACTGGTTTTATTGGTATATGTAAGCTTTTAGCCATTTTAATTTTGTATATTTAATGTTATTTTATTGTCCTTAGCTTTTTATCTCTGAATAATAATTATAGATTGTAACTTATTGAGGATTTCTTCATTCAACTGTTGTTCCCTTAAAAAAGAATATTGACTTGATAAGAAATCTGACAAGTATGAAGTTTGATGTGATTTTCGTACAGGAAATTTATTATTGAAGACAAGCTAGTTGTTTTAAATATTATTGATGAGGAATATAAAAGTGTTGGTGTTGGTGCTGTCTATTCTGAAAGTGTCTAATGTCTATGGCTGGCCGACCTGAGCTGTGGAGAAAATAAAACTCATCTTAAAATAAATCAGATAATTTTGGAAAATAATGTAATGATTGTCAACATAGACGTTTTTGGTTTTAATGTTGTTCTTATGAATGAGTATTTGAATAGTGATCTGTGGGAGATATCGACGTTAAATAAGTACCTTCAGTCACTGTCGTTATTGGAAGGTTATATAAATTATATTAATTATGACTCGGTATATATATATATATATATGTGGAGGCTTCAATGCTGATCCTCTATCAGGAAGAGCCAGGAGAAACTTATCTGTTTTTACGCACAACAATTAATTATATGTTCTGCTTTGATGTTGATCAGCTGAGTATGGATATGGTAACATTTGTAGGCTGTGGGAATTCAGCATATAGGTGGCTGGACCATACTGTATAGTTGGCAGTAAACATAATTTCATAGATATTACTAATATTAGCGTATTGCAAACTATCAATGGATCAGACCACTTACTTATGGAAGTGGAATAATTTGAAAACTGAAGATCTGAATAACATCAATAGAATTGTGGATTGGCATTACAAATATTTTTCTAGTGCCGATTTTCATACTTGCCAGGTGATTGGATGTCATGCTAGGAATCACCTTAAAGGCCCTCATACCCCATACACGCTATGGCCGACAGATCAGGTTCCGTTCTAATTCTGATTTCTGCGTCGCCCACACACATTCCAATCTACTTCAGTTCTGCCGAGACGCTATACTGTGTGGACATGGCCTCTCCACTCAGTGACGAGGATTTAGATTTAGCTCTTGGAGCAGTCACTGTGGCTTTCTTTGTAGCAAGTGTGATTTGCAGTTTAGAATGGTATCCTATCTTGATGAAGCCGATAGCAATTGCTATACTCATGAAATAATGAGATGGACATCGTATTATATAATTAATATACACTAAGGAACTACATTTTTGTATCTAGGCCAATGATATCATAACTCATCCTTATAGATTTCGTAGAGCTAACTAGTTAGCGAGAGAGAGAGAGAGAGAGATAATTTTCATTAGTGAAAGTTGTCTTAATTAATGTAAATTGTCTGGAGAAATGGAGACCTAAATTGACTGGATTTACAAATATAAAGGTCTATTTTCTAAACTTGCATTTAAGATTACTGTATATATATATATATATGTATATATATACCCCCCCTGGGGGTAAGGGGGCCTCCATCTTATGGTGGAGGAAAAAAAAGAATATGCTCCTCGCGTCCTACTACGTGTGTGTCGTACAAGGCGACTAATAGGGGGAATGAGGGTAGATTGTAGGCACAAATCGAACAGGGTTATACCCAGGAGAGGCTGTAGGCATTTGATAAGGAATCGCTGGAACTCCTCCTCACATACAAAGGAGTACAAAGCAGTACAAAGGAAATCAAAGAACAACAGATCTAGTGACCCTTCTAGGTTGCTTGTCCTCCAAAACACTGAGGATCAAGTGTCCAAACAGTGGATTAGAGTGGGTAAAGAAACATTGGAAAGGGAATTACTGCCCTGGAACTAATGTCCGTGGCAGAATTAGGAAGTTAGTAGAGGACAGATGGGTTAGTAACTGAGGGGGGATAAAATAAAGTTATTCATTTACAAACGCAGTTAGTCGCGGGTTTGATCCGAGATATTTGTCTAGGCGGAGTTTAAATGAATCAACGGTGATGCAGTCTCTAACGTTTCGGGGAAGCCCATTCCACAAGTTGACAACTCGATTGAAGAAGAAATTCTTAGATTCGTGTGAGTTAAAAGATTTACCAATAATTTTGCAACCGTTTCCCCGCGTGAAATTAGATTGGTCAAGAGTGAAGTACTTACTACAGTTCATATTATCGATGCCTTTGATGATTTTGAACACTTGAATTAAGTCACCTCTTAATCTGCGATGGGTTAAAGGAAATAGATTTAATTCTCTAAGATGCTCTTCGTATGGTTTGTTCTTTAGGCTAGGTATCATTTTGGTAACTCTACGTTGAACTCGTTCTAGCTTGTTTATATCTTTTTGGTAATAAGGGCACCAGGATTGAACGCAGTATTCCAGAAGAGGGCGGACTAAGGAATTGTAAAGGGTTACGATAACTTCTTTGGATTTATGCTCAAATGACCTGCCTATAAAGCCAATTATTTTGTTTGCCTTCTTAACAACTTCTGAACATTGTTGACTCGGTTTTAGGTTACTCGATATTGTTACTCCCAGATCGGTTTCTCTGTTTACATTCTTAAGCTGAGTGCCATTCATCGAATAGTTTGCTTTCTCATTTAGGTATCCGATATGTAGTACTTTACATTTATCCGCATTGAAACTCATTTGCCAAATTTGGGCCCAACATGACAATTTATCTAGATTGTGTTGCATATCGTCAACTTGTTCTTTTGAGAGTACGCTATTTGCAATTTTTGTGTCGTCAGCAAATTTTAAGATTGTACAGGTGAGACCCTCATCTCTGTCGTTGATGTAAATTAGAAAGAGAATTGGTCCTAGTACCGATCCCTGGGGTACCCCGCTACATACATTGGTCCATTTAGATGCCTTACCGTTTATGACTACTCTTTGCTTTCTGTTGCTGAGCCAATTTTCTATCCATTTCAACACACTGTCTTGTATTCCATGCGCTTTTAGTTTTAGCAGTAACGTTTGTGGGGAACTTTGTCAAAGGCCTTTTGAAAATCAAGGTATATAATATCTACATCTTTACTCTCATCGTAGAGGTTGAGGATATCGTGGAAGAAGTCTAAGAGGTTTGTTAAACAGGAAAGTTTTTTACGAAAGCCGTGTTGAGTATCTTTAAGTATGTTATTTTCCTCTAAGTGATTTACGAGCCTGTCTCGTATGACCGTTTCTAGCATTTTACATACAACTGAGGTTAAGCTAATTGGACGATAGTTACTGGGTAGGGATTTGCTGCCTTTTTTTAATATCGGTGTTACGTTGGCTAGCTTCCACTGATCAGGCATAGTTCCAGACTGCAAGGATTTATTGAATAGTAATGTCAGTGGTTTGGAGAGCTCATCCTTAGCTTCCTTTAGAACTCTAGGCGAGATTGTATCAGGTCCAGGCGTTTTATTTACCTGGAGTTTATCTAAACAATTCAATACTTCTCTCTATGTAACGGTGATATTGCTTAGAACATCTGAATTATCAATCTGAATCGGCGATGGTGTAGGGATATCACTGAGGTCTTCTGTTGTAAAAACTGATGCAAAGAAGGTATTGAGGGCATTAATCATTTGTACTTCGTCTTTGGTGTATTCTCCATTTTCATCGACTAACGGTCCAACAGTTGAAGTAACTACTTTTTTCTTTCTGATATAACTATAGAATTCTTTCGGGTTTGTTTTACTTTGATTCGCAATATGTAACTCTAAGGTCTTTTTACTCTGCTTAATTAACTTTTTGGCTTTGCGTCGTAGCTCTTGTGACGTTAAAAACTCCGTTAGAACCGCATGGCTTGTCCTACAGTGACTCGCTAGGATCGCCAGGGCAGTGGATGTGGCTACAATTTATGTATTAGGGTGTGCTTTATTTCATATGAAAGCTCGTGTCATGGGCAGTCCAGAAAGGCTCTTTCTTTTCACCCATGTCAAGGCTTTCTATATTTAATTGTAAAGTATATGTTTTATCATTAACTAGTAATGATGGGATCTGGGAGAGAGAGAGTGAGTAGAACAGAGTGAGAGGGGCGCGCGCAGTGTTTTTGCCCCGCTCGATGTCGTCACGGCTGGCTGCCTCGTGGGGGTTGGTTGAGGGAGGTCCTTACCATGTTGCTAGCTTCTTTGCTAGTGACTAGAGGACTTGTTACCGCTTTATTTTGCACAGTGAAAACTAGTCCCGGTATATATACAGGTTCCTCGATACTCTCTCCCTCAGATCTGGTTTCTAGAACGCATCTATCTTATCCCTTGTTACCTGTCCCCCGGACTGCACCTGAGAATCTTTTCCTCTGCCTACCTCTCTCTTTTTTCATATCTTTCACCACCTTTTTTTAAAACTATATCCCCTCTGGTTAACTCTGCAAAATCAGCTTCATGCTGGCCAGTTGTATTGTGCATTAAGGTCTGATATAACCTATGTATGTTTAGTTGTTAAGATAAGTTGATCACAAAGTATTGGTTAGCATCCATATTGTTCAGTACTGCTTCCTATAAGTATTGGTGTTCTGCTGGATTAGATAATGCTAGACTAGGGGTCTGATATTATAAGGTATTGTTTCCGATGAGTGCTGGCTTTAGTTAAAAGCTGCACGACATACCTGAGAACTGGAGTTGATTGGGTAAATTCTAGTCTGTGTGCCATTGAGAATAGAGCATGCACGAATGAGGGCTTTTTGCCTATACCATTCTGCACTGTTCTAGTCTCGATTGTTTGTCTTTGAGGTACGCCAGGAGAATGCTTGATACTTCGGTATTAAGGTTTCTCAAGAGAGCTATCCTTCCCTATAACGTAATATTTGATGCACAGACTTGAGATTTGCACTAGGCTATGCGGCATGCCATGCGCACCAGTATCTCGTATCATTGACTCTAGCTAGACTTTATCAGTCACAGTAGACATTAAGGAACTTAACACCTTACGAGCGTCCTATGCGGTTTATTTATGTGTACCGCACAGCGGGGTGTTTTTAGCCAAAATAGGGCTGTTTACGTGATCATTTTCATGCCTAAATAAGACCCAGAACATAAAACAAGTACCTATCCCTGAAAGGGCATAAACAGAGCTTTCGAATGACACCATATCGATCCTTGTATGATGGATAGTTTTCTTGCAATAACCGTGCAACGCGAGTGCAAAAAGCAGGTAATTCGGTACTTTCGGTAGATAATTGAGTATGTAGCGAGTGAGAGAGGGAGGAGGGAGCTGAGATTTGTGTCAGTAGGTTCGCCGCGGTGGTCTGGAGCAGTCATACGCTCGCTAGTCTCCTGCCACCACTTGTCTCTCTCTCAGCCACATTACGTGCTGAAATTGCCACTCGAGTTATGTCGAGCGCCGCCACATAGTCCAGCTTTATTTAACTCGACTTATGTTGCTCGCCGCTAATTAAGGGTTAAGTATATTAACCTAATTACTCGTTTTATGCATACCCATTTATGATTACACAAGCATTTCGCAGCCTAGTTTGATGTATGGAGATAGCACCTTTTTGGAACACCCCCGGGACTTGTCCGATGCTATGGGGAACTGGGTCCGATCTGAGAAGGTAACAACGTTTGATGGAGTTAAGCAGTTGATGATGTTGGAGCAGTTCTTTAAGAGCACGGGCGGTGATCTAACTTGGAACTTAAAGGAGAAAAACCCAAGAACTCTAGTCGAAGCAGCAGAAATGGCTGATCGATGGCTGTCGTTGATTCGGGGTTGCGGGTCCTCACAGAAGTACGATGTAAGTGCTAAGGACCGTTATCCTCCCCCTCCCCGTAACAATGACACATTTAAACAGAAGAGCCATGAAACTAAAACTGAATCCAAACCTTACACCACACCGTATGTGAAAAGTCAGGGGCCTTTTACATCACAGTATAAGCCGAAACCGAAATGTATGTGTTTTAGTTGCCACCAGGAGGGTCATAAGGCAAATGAGTGCCCTAGTCGACCTCCTCCGGCAGCCGTGTCTTTTGCTCACGGCATTGGAGTGTTCAAGAGGACATCGGAAGGCATTTCTTCCGAGATAAATACACGGCCAGTGCAGAAGGATCCAGAAGGCATATTCCCTGTCCGTGATACCTTTAGTGACCACAGGGGACTCGGTTGTGTGGAGTGGGGGGGTAGAAGACATGAGGTGAGAATTTTGCGTGACACTGGGGCATCGCAAACACTGTTGAGAAATTTCACTGGTAAACCTGTCAATACGGCGCGGGTGGTTGTGGTTCAGGGAGTTAATGCGACAAGGTCATACCCCTGTAAGAATGCAGGTGGAAGTTGATGGTGTGACTCGGGACCTGGATGTAGGAATTGTGGAGAAGTTACCTGTTGGGGGCGTCGACCTCCTTCTCGGCAACGACTTTGCGGGACCTACTTCTGAGGGTCCACCCTTGGTCGTTGCCGAGAAGCCGGCCGACGAGAGTAGGGAGGAGCAGGAGTGGGTTGAGAAGTGTCCGGTGCAGCCTATGGCGTGTGTTGTCACCGGAGATCCTGCATCCAGGGAGTCGCATTCTGGTCAACAGTCTTTAGATCAGCGGAGGAAGGGTACCGAGAAGGGGTTGAAAGTTGATGCGGTTGAGAGTTTAGTGTCAACGGACCTTCTCGGGGACTCATTATTAGGACCACATTTCGAGTCTAGAGAAGACCCAGTAACTGCTCCTGAAGGGGCAGAGGATGGGCTTAAAAAGACGAAAGAGTTGAAGGACAGTGATGCACAGTCGGGAGATGTAGCAACAAGGTACCCTGACGCGTACCCTATGAGAAATGGGTCGGCGAAGACGGTGGTCCGAAGCTTGCTAGTGTATTTTTCCCGGTATGGTTACCCGCAGGGGATTCAGTCAGTCCAGGGACCCAACTTCACTTCTAGCCTCTTTGTTCAAGCAATGCCGCAGCATGGGGTTGTTGGGGTTGTGTCATCTGCGTATCATCCGGAGAGCCAGGGTGTGTTAGAGCGATGGCACTCAGCCTTGAAATCTGTGCTTCGTTGTTGTTGCTTTGAGAGTGGGAAGGATTGGGATCTTGGCCTGCCATGTGTTTTGTTTGCTGTGCGGGAGGTACCTGGGGAGAGTTTGGGATTCAGCCCTAATGAGCTCGTCTTTGGACACCGTGTCAGAGGGCCTCTCCATATGGTTGAAGAAGTATGGGAGGGCGCAGAAAACCTTGTTCTATGCTCAAGTGTGTCCTCAACAGTCGAGAACGGATGTTGCGCAGTCTGGAGTTGGCTGGCCGTAATTTGACTAGCTCTCAGGCCCTCAGGAAGGACAGGTACGACCTCAAGGTTGAACTCAGGGAGGTGCACGTGGGTCGGGAGGTGTTGATTCTACTGCCCCTTGTAGGTCACCCCTTATCCGCGAAGTACGCTGGTCCTTATAGGGTGGTGGAGGAGCTATCAGACCTGGATTACTTGGTAGCCACTCCAGACAGACGGAAGCGCAATCAGTTATGTCACGTTAATCTCATGAAGGAGTATGGGAGGCACCCCCCTGAGCCTCTCACTGTGCCTGTGATGACGTTTAGCAGTCAAGGTGGAGAAGGAGAATGGGACAGTCAAGCTCAGGTGGAGGATAACTGGAAGGATAAGAAGTTCAAATGGGCGCCTGAGTGTGAGAAGGTGTTTAGGGAAGTAAAACACCTGTTGTGCACTCACCCGATCCTCTGGGCCCCTGACTTTAGCCTACCTTACCAACTAGCAACAGATGCTAGTGGTGTGGGGGCTGGTGCCGTCCTTGTGGAAAAGGACGATGATGGGCTGGAGCATCCTGTTAGTTTCTGCTCGGAGAAGTACAATTCGGCCCAGGGGAGCTGCTCTGTTGTCGAGGAGGAGCTGCTGGCAGTTGTGCTTGCACTGGGGCATTTCGAGGTCTATGTTCCAGTCTATGGTCCGGTCGTTGTAGTTTACCCAGATCATCACCCTCTCAAGTTCTTGGACCAGTTTCACAATCGGAATATGAGGCTGACCAGGTGGTCACTAAGGTTATTGGTATATAACCTGGACATACGCCATATTGCCGGTTGTGACAACGTGGTTGCAGATGGTCGTTCAAGGGTATATGATCCTGGGTAGATTGACACACGGGTAGCCTCCTGCTTTAGTTTGAATAGTATTTTGCGCTTGGTGCTTGTTGGCTCGCGGTTGTAGCCCAGCGTATTGGGTCGTAAAGCAGGAGTTGAGCGTTTGGTATAGAAGAAAAAACTAGGCTTGCCCCTATAGTGCAGCCGAAATAAACAAATTAAAAGCATAAAAATCAAATAAAAACTCTTTCTTTGATAGTTGAATTTTTTCAGTATGTTATAGCAGTAATTCTGAGTTGCACTCCTCTCAGAATGCTGGGCTAGAGAAGCTCGCTCTTGAGGAGCATAACTACATATAATTGAACCTATTGTATTGGGGAGGGTTAGAATTTTGTAAAATGTTTTGTTGAGGAACTGTGCCAGATATTTTACTGCCGCTGGGTGATGGGAAGTAGAGATATAGCATGGGTTCTAACCATCAGATTTTTGTGAGCCTTGGGGCCTCTGAGAAAAATCTTGGGGGGGGGTGTGACGTTAACCACTCCGTTAGAACCGCATGGCTTGTCCTACAGTGACTCGCTAGGATAGCCAGGGCAGTGGATGTGGCTACAGTTTATGTATTAGGGTGTGCTTTATTTCATATGAAAGCTCGTGTCATGGGCAGTCCAGAAAGGCGCTTTGTTTTCACCCATGTCAAGGCTTTCTATATTTAATTGTAAAGTATATGTTTTATCATTAACTAGTAATGATGGGATCTGGGAAAGAGAGAGAGAGTAGAACAGAGTGAGAGGGGCGCGCGCAGTGTTTTTGCCTCGCTCGATGACGTCACAGCTGGCTGCCTCGTGGGGGTTGGTTGAGGGAGGTCCTTACCATGTTGCTAGCTTCTTTGCTAGTGGGTGGAGGACTTGTTACCGCTTTACTTTGCGCGGTGAAAACTAGTCCCGGTATATATACAGGTTCCTCGCCACTCTCTCCCTCAGATCTGGTTTCTAGAACGCATCTATCTTATCCCTTGCTACCTGTCCCCCGGACTGCACCTGAGAATCTTTTCCTCTGCCTACCTCTCTCTTTTTTCATATCTTTCACCACCTTTTCTTAAGACTATATCCCCTCTGGTTAACTCTGCAAAATCAGCTTAATGCTGGCCAGTTGTATTGTGCATTAAGGTCTGATATAACCTATGTATGTTTAGTTGTTAAGATAAGTTGATCACGAAGTATTGGTTAGCATCCATATTGTTCAGTACTGCTTCCTATAAGTATTGGTGTTCTGCTGGATTAGATAATGCTAGACTAGGGGTCTGATATTATAAGGTATTGTTTCCGATGAGTGCTGGCTTTAGTTAAAAGCTGCACGACATACCTGAGAACTGGAGTTGATTAGGTAAATTCTAGTCTGTGTGCCATTGAGAATAGAGCATGCACGAATGAGGGCTTTTTGCCTATACCATTCTGCACTGTTCTAGTCTCGATTGTTTGTCTTTGAGGTACGCCAGGAGAACGCTTGATACTTCGGTATTAAGGTTTCTCAAGAGAGCTACCCTTCCCTATAACATAATATTTGACGCACAGACTTGAGATTTGCACTAGGCTATGTGGCATGCCATGCGCACCAGTATCTCGTATCATTGACTCTAGCTAGACTTTATCAGTCACAGTAGACATTAAGTATATTAACCTAATTACTCTTTTTATGCATACCCATTTATGATTACACAAGCATTTCGCAGCCTAGTTTGAGTAATGATACACAAACGACTTAGGCTCTTTTTGTTGATAGGAATACTGCATTGTCGTGGCGATTATTATTGTTGTAGCGTTTAGGATATTCTTGGCCCCGACTGCATTATATATCCTGCCTTTTTGTGTGCATAGCCTGCACGAGCATTGTTCCGCTGCCTGCCTTTTTGGGTTCCATTTCCGATACGAGCATCTTTATAGCATCTAACATTTAAAGAAGATTCCTTGTTGGTGTTGAAGGACTTTAGTGCACTTTCTTTCATGCAGGAGTGCCTGACATTAATTGATTAAAGTAACGTAAGCTGTAACTTCTCTTACCACCTTACTTTGCATACCATAACCAAGCACCTTCAGTTATAGGTAGTAATAGGCTGTTTTCACATAACATTAAGCCTAGAGTAGACGCACATTTATTGAGAGATTGATAGCCTATTATTGCATATAGAACTCTGTAGAGTATTTGTGTTCTTTGTTCACTGGGAATATACATCAGAGGTTGGATCTAGCGCTTTCCGTTGTAGCATTTATGCCATTACTAGTCCAATGAATAAGAGCCCTGATATATTTAAACCTCAGTCGTAACACTCTACAAATTTCACCCGTTCTTCGTCATTTTGTGAGGATTTTAATCTATCATTAGCAAAAATTTTAGCAAGCAGGCAGTTTGAAATGTCTTTATTCCACCATTTGGGCTTATTATTATGACCTGGACACATACACTGAGAGTAGTCCAGCATGCTCTCACAACCACCTCCTCCTTCTATCTACTTCACTACACTCAACATGCACACCACACTTCCTCCTTTAAAATGATTTAAACAAATTATGAACACAGGCCCAGCCTCGGAGTCCCCAGGGGGGGGGGGGGCATAAATACCCCCACACATGCCCGACCTTCCCCTGACGACCCCTTTAAATGATCTGGACCACGATCTGTCACTCTTACTATCAACTTTTGCAATATTCGCTGCCTTTCCTCTAATTTTCACTCTATCGAACACCATCTCTCCTCCTCCAAATCTGATCTTCTTTTCCTCACCGAAACCCAGGTATCTGAGACAACTTCCAGCCGCCCCTTCTCTGTATCCTCCTACTTTCTCTATCCTAGTTTCAAAGCCAAAGGTGGATGTTGTACATACGTGCACAACAAACTCACTTGCTCTCGTGTTCCCGATTTCGACTCCTCTGAATTCTCAACTTTATGGATCAAACTATCCTGTCATTCTCATACTAAATATTTCTGTGCCGTCTATCTTTCCCCTAACTCTACCGACTTTCCCAAATTCTTCGACTATCTAAACTCTAAAGTGGAACACATTCTATCTATCTCTCCCTTCTCTGAAATCTCCCTCTTAGGAGATTCCAACTTTCACCACCGCCAATGGCTCTCCTCTCACACTACTGACCAACCTGGTGAACAAGCCTACGTCTTTTCTATCATAAATGACCTAGAGCAGCTGGTCCAGCAACCCACCCGTATCCCGGATTGTTTCGGAGATCGGCCCAACATTCTTGACTTATTTCTGAATTCTAACCCTTCTTCTTATACTGTCAATTTTTTCTCTCCTTTGGCCTCCTCCGACCATAAACTTATCTCCATCACCTGTCCTTTCTCTTCAGTACGGCCAACCGATCCTGCCAGCCGTCGGCACTTGTGGCACTTTGGCGCTGCCAAATGGGAGGCTCTCCGGCAGTACTTCTTTGATTTCCCATGGAATGACTTCTGCTGCTGTGGCCGAGGACCCTCGGAGAGTGCTGAACGCATTACCGAGATAATCCTCTCGGACATGGAAACGTACATTCCATTTTCTTTCTCTCAGTCTAATGCAAAAAAAAACTTGGTTTACTCTACTGCTGTCCACAACAAGGAGGAAGCATTCAAATGGTACCGACGCCTTATAACTCAAGAATCTCATTCTTCCTATGTTTCTGCCCGGAATCAAGCCAAATCTGTTCTTCGACTTGCCAAGCACTCTTTCATCAATATTAAATGCACTGAACTATCCAACTCTAGCTCTTCCCAAGCTTTCTGGCATCTAGCCAAAAACCTCTCCAATAACTTTTCTTCCTCGTCTTTCCCTCCCTTTTTCCACTCTTATGGCACAACCATCACTTCTTCCTCTGACAAAGCTGAACTCTTTGCTCAAACTTTTGCTAGAAACTCTACCTTGGATGATTCCGGTGCTAATCCTCCCTCTCCACCCCCCTCTCTCCTACTTATGCCTAATATCCTAATCTCTTCTAAATATGTACTTTCTACCCTCTCTGGGTTTAATACTAAGAAGGCGTATGGTCCGGACGGTGTTCCTCCTGTTATAATTAAAAACTGTGCTTCCGTGCTGACCCCCTGCCTAGGCAAACTCTTTCGTCTCTGTCTCTCCTCTAACGTCTTTCCTTCTTGCAGGAAGTTTGCTCTCATTCAACCTGTCCCAAAGAAGGGTGACCGCTCTCAACCCTCCAACTATCGTCCAATTGCTCGCATCTCTTGTATCTCTAAAGTTTTTGAAACTATTCTTGCTTCCAAAATTCTTAATAATTTCTCTTCTCATAATCTGCTCTCAGATCGCCAGTATGGCTTCCTTAACCTCTGAAGTGCGCATGGGAGTAATTAGACACCTCTCCCTGTGCGCATGTATTTGAGGTTTGTCCGTCACTAAATTATTCATTGTACCATTAATAGCATTAATACTTATCCATATGCGCCTATTATGGGTTGATTATAAAGGTATTAACCTGAAACAACAGTAAAACGAGTGAAAACAGCGTTTGGATGGTCAAAATCGGAGATATAGCCCGCGAGTTGTATAATGTATGGGTGAGGCAAGCTGCTTTCCCGCCAATTTCCCCCAAGGCCACTGAGACATAGTCGATCGATACTCTCTCTCTCTCTCTTGCATTCGCTTGCTATCAGTGATGACCACACCCTGCAACCGGATTTCTAATGTTAGCACGAAATTACACCTCAGAATAAGGGAATAACAGGGAAAATAGGTGATAAATGAAGGAGAGGAGGAAAGTGGGGAAGGAGGGGAGCTAGAGGACTGAGATTTTGCATGGCCCAGGGGCCAAAAAAATAAAAAAAAATAAAAATTTTGTTTTTCGATGTCAAAAGTTGATTTTTTTTTTCTCTGACTCTTAAGAGTCTCCCCGCAGTCCGCCGGGGGAACTCTTAAGAGTCTCCCCGCAGTTCCCGGGTTAAGGGTCGCTCTACTGGTGATCTTCGGTCTTATCTTACTAACTCTTGGTCATCCAACTTTCGGGACTTCGGTGAGACTTTTTCTGTTGCACTAGACGTATCGAAGGCCTTCGATAGAGTCTGGCAAAAAAAAATAATTTCCAAGCTCCCTCCTTCGGTTTCTGTCCCTCCATCTGTGCCTTTATCTCTAATTTCCTTTCTGGCCGTTCCATAGCCACGGTTGTGGACGGCCATCGTTTATTTCCTCATCCTATCAACTCCGGTGTTCCTCAGGGTTCTTTCCTATCTCCTATTCTCTTTCTAATTTTCAAAAAATTATCGTCTCAACTGTACATCCAGTCCCATCCATGCATATGCAGACGACTCTACCTTACACTTACACCATTCAATTAGTTTTCCTGAACGCCCCAGCCAGCAGTCCCCCAAAGGCAAATGTAATGAAGCCATAAAATACTTATCTTCTGATCTAGATACTATTTCTAATTGCGGTAGAGAAAACCTTGTTATATTTAATGCTTCCAAAACTCAATTTATCCATCTTACTACCCGTCAGGAACCTCCAGAGGACTATCGCTTGTTCTTCAGCAATACAAAAATCAACTCTTCATCTTCTCTCAATGTCCCTGGTGTCTCTTTTTCTTCTGCTCTCACTTGGAAAGACCATATTACAAGTCTCGCTAAGGCAGCCTCCCAGAAGCTAGGTGTGGTCAACCGCCCGGCGCCTCAAGGGGTTCTTTACCCCTGCCCAGCTTCTTGCTCTGTACAGGGGCACAGTGCATCCTTGTATTGAGTATTGTTCACATGTGTGGGGAGGATCCTCTCATACCACACTCCAGACAAAGTAGAAAGGAACGCCTTTCGTATCATTAACTCCCGTCCACTCACCAACACTCTGCAATCTCTCTCTCTTCGCCGCAATGTTGCATCTCTCTCACTATTCTATCGGTACTACAATAATCAGTGTTCTTCGAAGCTTTCCCAGTGTATACCACCTCCTCTACATAGGGTACGTAGTATCCGCCTTGCAACACAATCCCACCCCTACTCTGTGGAACTCTCCAACCCAAGAGTGAAACGCTATTCTCAGACTTTCTTCTATTCAACTGCTGAGCATTGGAACTCTCTCCCAGAATCAGTCTTTCCCTCTTCCTATGACTTATATTGCTTCAAACTCTGTGTGTCCAGGCATTTTAGCTCGAACATCCCTTGATTTCGGCCCTGTCACTCTTTGAAATCTGTGGGAGGCACTCGCTGCAGGCAGTTATACCTTTCGTCTCCCTCATTCACATAGACCAAAACAAAACTAAATATATATATATATATATATATATATATATATATATATATATACTGTATATATATAAAATTCCTTATCTGTGGACGTGGACGTCATGTTCACTCACCGGGTGTTGCTATGGAACTGAAGTACATCGTATGATAGTGCCATAGACATCTAGACTGTCAGGCGCCTGACCTGAAACGGAAGCCAGGAACCTGGCAGTGGCAGCTTGTGAGCGGGCCGGAGAGGTCGACTGACTCCGCCCACTTCTGGTTGGAAGAGAAACCCACACACAGTACAATTCGCTTACGATTCAGGCGAACGGATCCGGCGGTCGTATCGTCTATGGGGGCCTTAAGAGTATTAATTATTTATATGCAATGATTAGGGACAGCATTCAGGAGGCCAGTATAGATTATATGAAGAAATATATTTAGAACAACAAACATAAGATGATACCAGGATGGAGCAGATGTGTAAAAGAACTCCACCAGACAAAAATTCCTCTCATGGGTTAAGTGGTAGGCAGAGAGGGACACCTCAGCATGATTAAATGTTAGTTTAGCAGAAGATAATTTAAGAAAAAACTAAATGACTGTAAATCCAATGAACAGAGGGAAATTAGCAATGCTATCATAGAGAACTTTAGACTAAAGAAGAAAGGCCAAATTATGGAAAATTGTTAAACAGAGAAAAGGATGCACAAAGTTCTTTGATGTTATAGACGGTGCTAATGATTATCTGAAAATAAATATTATGTTTGTTGAAAAGCTTTTGCTCAATCAGCCTGCAATAGAAGGAAATACTGATATTGAAAGGATGTTCTTAGATATATTATGGAATTAATGGGGGGAGAAAGAAAACAAATTATATGAAGTTTTCAAGCAAGACAATAATTAAGATTATTACTGAATTAAATTCAGGGGTTGTCCATGATATTCATTCTAATTTTTTATTTAAATACCTCAGATAATTTTTAAAAATAATCTTGCTCGTTTCTACCCCTAAGTGTCGGCGCGCAACATAAGTCGAGTATAATAAATCGGGACTATCTGGCGGCGCGCGACATAGGTCGTGTGGCAATTTCAGCACGTAATGTTGCTGAGAGAGAGAGACAAGTGGTGGCAGGAGAGTAGCGAGCGTATGACTGCTCCAGACCACCGCGGCGAACCTACTGACACGAATCCCACCTCCTCCCTCCCTCTCTCACTCGCTACATACTGAATTGTATGGGGAAAGTACCGAATTACATGCTTTTTGCACTCGCGTTGCGCGGTTGTTGCAAGAAAACTAGCCGTCATAAAAGGATCGTTATGGTGTCATTGGAAAGCTCTGTTTATGCCCTTTCAGGGATAGATACTTGTTTTACGCTCTGGGTCTTATTTAGGCATGAAAATGATCACGTAAACAGCCCTATTTTGGCTAAAAACACCCCGCTGGGCGGTACATATAAATAAACCGCTAGCCCGCTAATCTAGTGTTAAGGTCTGTTTCTCTCACTGCTACATTCCTGATTACATGTTGAAGGGTGATATATCTACTGTACCCAAAGACAATAAAACTAATCAGACTCTACTATACAGGCCAGTCATGCAATCCTCATGCCTCCTAAAACATTTTGAAATTCATATTTTAGACATCTTGAAGTCAAAGCTACCAATAAACAATATACAGTTTGGGTTTAAAAAGGGGTCTTCAACAATTGATGCATGTATTTTTAGTAAAATAAATCATGTTGAAATATACAAATAAGAAAAGAACAAGCTATATGACATTAGTTTAGTTAGCAAAGCCTTTGATAAAATTGATCACATGAAATTTGGAAATAAGCTGCTATCTACCAATCTTCCAATTGACATTATACTCATCCTGATGCACTATCTAAGAAACCAAAAAGCCTGTATTAGGTGGCAGGATGCCTTCAGTGGTGTTAGACAGGGAGGTGTTCTGTCACCCTTTTTATTAAATTTTCCCCGCCGTTAGGGAGCTACCTTGTCGCGATGGCGGGGCTTGAAGTGTGACCGGTGGTCTCTGCTCCTGGGGGCGACACAGACCTACATAGGATTGGGGCTCCGCCGACCTCGTGGGCTAGGACCTCCCTTCTCGTTGGTTTACAGAGGCCTGTGAGGTACCACTTTTCTGTCATTTTCCCCCTCTACCTTTGTCCTTTTATTTGCTTCCACTTCTATCTCTGATGGCTGGCCTACTCTTTATACTTTGGTGGAGGGTGGATGTGGACGGCGTTCCCTTCTACCCGTAGAACTGGAGTACCTGACATGCCCACACTAGGGGAAACTTTTACCGTCTAATCTCGCCCTCTGTGCTGGACCAGAAGCTGACGAGTTGACCGTCCATAAGGCACAGGGGGTTGAGGTATATATCTGGGTTTGACTCCTAGGGCACACACAAAATCCTCTAATTCTTGGCTCCAAGGTGGGTGTGGAGCTTATTCATATTTTTCCACCAACCAACTTTACTTCTAAACTCAATTAATGAAATCAACAAATACATGTGGCACTTCAAGGACTCGAACCTAGGATACTCACACCGAAATTCCGCGCATTTATGCATTATGCTATCAAGACAGTTAAAGAATTATGCACAAGCCTACGATTTATTATGCAGTTTCGAGTCCTGGTGGACAGAAGAGGTAAAAATAGCTGTGGAAGACAAGACGAAAGCGTATAGAGAGTGGTTGGGTAGTAGAGGGAATGAAGATTTGGAGATCCAGAAACGAGAGAGGTACGTGGAGAGAAACAGAGTGGTGAAGAGAGTAGTGAAGGAAAGTAAGAGAAGAGTAGATGAGGAATTTGGAAGGAATCTGAGTGTAAAATGGAGGGAGTTTAAGAAACTGTTCTGGAAAGAAGTCAAGAAAGTTAGGGAAGGTAGCAAGGGAAACAGTATGGGTGTGAAAGATAAAAATGGGAGAATGCTAGCCGAAAAGCAAGAGATAGTCGAAAGATGAAGGGAGTACTTCAACAAGTTGCTAAATGTAAGGAATGAAGCGCCAGCAAACATAGTTGGATGGGGTATGGGAGGGAGAAGAAAAGTAGTGAAGGAAAAGGTGGGGATCAGGAGGTCAGAAGTGTGGGATGCCATGAAAAGAGTGAAGTTGGGGAAAGCACCAGGAACAGATGGAGTTTGTGGGGAAATGTTGGGGTATGATAATGAGATAGTGATCGAATGGGTATGGAAAATGTGCAAACTAGCATGGGAGAAGGGGAGTGCACCTGATGACTGGAAGACAAGCATAATAGTCCCCCTATATAAGTGTAAAGGGAAAAGAGGAGTGTGTGGTAACCACTGAGGTATCTGTCTTCTAAGCGTTGTAGGGAAGTTGTGCAGTAGGGTAGTGATTGAGAGAGTGAGAGTGAGAACGGAGAAATGGATTGGTGACGAGCAGGGAGGTTTTTGGAAGGGAAGAGGATGTGTACATCAGATTTTTACCCTGAATTGTGTTGTGGAGAAATATCTGGAGAAGCAACAAAAGGTGTATGTTGCCTTCATGGACTTGGAGAAGGCCTATGACATAGTGGATAGAGAAGGTATGTGGAAAGTACTTAAAATATACGGAGTTGATGACAAGTTGCTGAAAGCAGTGAAGAGCATGTATGAGGGTGCAAAGATGGCAGTAAGTGTGGAGAATGAGCAGAGCGAATTTTTTGACCTGAATGTTGGGTTGAAATGGGTGTGTGATGTCTCTGTGGTTGTTTACTATATATATGGATGGAGTCATGAAAGAAATACAAGGAAGAGCAGTGCATGTTGGTGTACCGCTAATAAGGGAGGGAAATGAGTGGAAGCTGTCTGTACTGCTGTTTTCTGATGATACTGTTCTGATGAGGGATAATGAATAGGAGTTGCAGGGTCTGGTAAATTTGTGTGGAACAGTGTGCGAAAAACGGAATCTGAAGGTAAATGCGGGGAAGAGTGAGGTTATGGTCTTTGAAAGGGGTGAAGCCACCGAGTATGAGGTGAAATTGAACGGTCAGGCTATGGAGATTGTCAGCTCATTTAAGTATCTGGGCAGTGTGTTGAGTAAAGATGGGACGATGGATGAAGAAGTGCAAGAGAGGGTGCAACAGGGGAAGAGGGTTGTGGGAACGCTGAAAGCAGTAACAAGAAATAGGGTGGTCAGTATGGAAATGAAGAAGAAGTCCTTGCATGACAGTGTGGTAATCCCGACACTGGCTTACGGAAGCGAAGCATGGACGTTTGAGAAGAGACTCAGACCAAGAGTGAGAGGGGTGGAAATTAGTTACTTGAGAAGTGCGTGTGGAGTTACATGGAGGGATAGACAGATGAATGAGGAAGTAAGGTGTGGTGTGGAGGTAGATATGCTGGAAAGTGTGAAAAGGAACACCTTTAGATGGTTCGGCCATGTGGAACGTATGGGAAGCGAAAGAATTACTAAGAAGGTGTACGAGAGCGAGGTGGAAGGACAGAGAGGGAGAGGTAGACCAAAAGAGAGGTGGAAGGATGGAATGAGGAAGTATATGGATGAAGGCAGTGCTGGTTGGGAGGAGGGGCGTCGACTGACGGGACAGAGGTGCATGGGGGCGGTTCGCTCGAGGCCACCTCTTCAGGGATCACGGTGTCAGGCAATAGATAGATAGATAGAATCCTGCATATTATTCTGAGCATGTACACTCCCTCCAAGAAATATCTGCACCCCTATGCTGATCATCTGGTGTGTACAGCTCGGTAGGGTTTGCACCTCTGCCCGCAACTATATCCATGTGATCGTCTCTGACACATGGATATAGTTGCAGACAGAGGTGCCAAACCTATCAAGCTGTACACACCAGATGATCAGCGTAGGGGTGCAGATACTTCTTGGAGCGAGTGTACATACATTCCAACTGTGCTATGGTAGCCTAATGTAAAGACGAATGGAAGGAGTAATTAATGGGGCACTTAACCCTCGGGAAGGCATCGCTATAAATTGCTCCTGAACCAGAATGAATTCATATTTTTTCACCAACCAACTTTACTTCTAAACTTATTTAATGAAATCAACAAATACATGTGATGAACAATGATGCCTTTGTCTCATGGAGTCTTCCTCTGGATTTTCGATCACTGGCGCTGGCGTAGATATGGCTAATGTGTCTGACTCTGCTTCCTTGACCATCCTCCCCTCGTGTGGTGGTGGTTCTTTACCTGCCACTATACCGGGTTCTTTACCGACCCCTGCTCCATCCTTGGACATCCATCCGACCTCTGCTCCTAATACACTACCGAGACTAGACGAGTCAAGTTCTTTTGGCATGTCTACCTCCTCTATGCTCGCTCCCTCACTAGCCACTGACTCAGTTTCTGCCACTTTGGTTAACGTCTCGGACTTGATCTTGTCTACTGTTTCTAACCCTCCTCCACCTACTTTTAATCCTGACGTTTCTGTTCCAGAGTTCGCCTTGAATTCCTCCAGTACCATCGCACCATACCTTCCCAATGGGTTGATTGTGGTTCATTCTGAACGGCCTTTACCTACCGATCGTGTTACCTCATTTCCACCTAACTGAGATGCCCGGGCATCTTCTTGCGTTACTAAAACCACCGCATTGTTCACTCAGCCCTCACCGGCGGTGTCATTCCCCGGTTCTACAGTGACTCCTTCCTCTATAATGACGCTCTTACCTTTTGATGTCAAATCTTCTTCTCACCGCCGATCTAAACGCCCACTTCGCACCACTTCTGCGATACTGAGCACGCTGTTTGAGCCACCGAGATGGCCGAAGTATTTCAAAGTTGAAAATCGCCCTCATTATGACATTGATCTTCAAATCTATCTTCGCCAAGAAGTGGGTCCTGTTACCATGTTCCAACACTCAGAGACCTCCCGCATCGTGGAAGTTCATTCCGAGGAACAATCTTCCACCATATTGTCCCTCCTGGACACTCCCAGCGACTTCTTATTAGGTCACCTGGAAGAGACATTATACCAATGCTTTGGCACAGGTGTCGTTATGCACAGCGTTCTTGTTAAAGAGGCTGACTTCAAGGATACTGGTTCTCGTCTGTGTCGTGCATTGTAGTTTGATTATGCGGCTGTACAAAAAGTCGAGACATACACTGTATCACCCAGGAAAGATGTTGAATGCGATCGACCACCTCTTCGCATTGCTAAATCTACTTTGATTGCCATGACCTACCTCTCTCCATCACTTTAGGTGCTGAGTTGCTGCGTGTGGGCCTTTTGTTCGTCGGCCTCATCAGTGTTTTGTCTGCTGGAAATTCGGTCATCTGGACAAATATTGTCGCTCTGGAAGGCGCTGCCTACACTGTGGAGTGGAGACGGGGGATGGTATGAATCATCCTGTCCCTTGCCCCGCTGTTACTCCAACATTTGCGAATTGTGGCACATCGCCTCCGATAAGCGATGTTCTCATTACATGTTTGCGAAGGAGGTACTTCATTTACAATCAAAGAAAGCCATTCCTTACAAATCTGCTGCACGCATTGTGCGAGAGTCTGGGATGGCGCCCAAGCACAGGTATGCCGCTGTGGCACGTTCTTCTGATCCATCGCCCTCCACTGCCTTGACACATACTCCGGTTCGCTCGACTATCCCATCACCTTCTACTCATCGAGCATCGACCACGTGCTCCACCAACAACGCAACATCTGCATTGACTACTTCTCTGATTTCTACACACAATTCATTCATGGCACTTGCGATGGAAGTTATGACCACGGATCCAGATATTTCTCTTGATAAGCCTGGATCTCAATCTGCCCCACAGTTCCGACAAGTACCTGGTCGGTCTTCCACTCGGTCTAATATACCTAAATTTGCCTAGAAAGATCCTATGCGAGTGGGCTTTGTTTCTAATGCCAAGTCCAAGCCTCCTCTACCTCAGCGCCCACCTCGTCTTGGAACTGTTCCCCGATCTTGACCTTCCTCACAGAAACTGGTGACCTCCGTTTCAAAATCTGAGTCATGCCCCTCCCTTACAGTTCAATCCCTGTTGCATAAAACGTTACCCCTTGACTCTCGTACACCCCATAAAATCCGGGGTGCCACGAAAACCACTACCGCGAGCCCTATGGTTCAAGCAAATGATACTCCTGACGATGTTGAGCAGGCAGTTGCGGCTTTTGACGGTTTCGGCCCAGCCTGCGGACCCCTGGTCCCTACCTGATCATGACAGTTCATGTGGGTGTAATAATTGTGGTAAGCTGTTCTTCCTCAATCCTATCTCCTCTCCAACTGGCACTTGGACGAAATATTTAGAGATCTTTTGTCGGAAGCCACCCTCAGATGTTCCGCTTTCCTCTCACAAACATGGGTGCGTGTGTGTTGACCATGTTAAACATTCAACCCTTTCTCCTGCTACTTGATCTTGTGGATACTGACCTGGTCACATACCGCATCTCCAGTTCACAAGTCCAACTACATGATGCGCCTGTCTGCCACAAGAGGTCGCGTGACTCTAACTCTTCGCCCACGAATTCCCCATTGACGTCCAAACTTGCCAAGCCTTCTAGTCTGTACCAGGGTGACTCCTCTCCAACGTCGGAGGCAGCTGTTTCCACAGTGGAAGTCTACGTGACTAGATGTTGAGATTTCTTAACAATCTAATTGATTTGTACTACCCGAAGCACTCAAGAATGCCCTGCCCTGATCGATCACAATGATGTTAAATCTTCACAAAACACTTCCTCCCATGACACACATTGCGGTTGTTCGTCCTGTTTCCTACCTTACATTAGGGATTCTTTGACCTCAACGGAACACGACATTACCTCCCGGGTGCGTTCATTCATGTCTGCAGCACAGTCCGTCATTGCCGCTATCCAGAGCTGGGCACTTTAGCCAACACTTCCGCAAATAGCCAATTCCGCCATGGCGGAAGTGTCATTTTGTTGGCGAATTAGCGTTGGCGCCAAAATGGCTGCCTATTTGCGGGTTTGAAGCTCTGAAAAGTACCTCCATGTTGCAAACCTCGAGTCCGCAAAATAAAAATTCCAGCCGCCAGCCAGCCCTGGGCCGCTCCTGCAGCTCCAGCCAAAAAAAGTCATGTGACCAAGCCAACTACCTGTGTTCTGGAATCTAGGCCTATACATCGACTCTTCACGTTTGTTCACTTACTTAGTAGCAAACGTCGAGCTAACATCTACAACACACAGCAGTCCAAGAGTTCCAACCTGCTAGCACTTCAACTTTGTTTATATTTTCGGCCTATTGAAGTGAACATGGAGTCTAGCATCATGCCTACCGCAGCTGCTAACAGCATGGGGAGCAGTTCACCACCATCATCCGACAGTGATGCTGCAGAGCATGCAGAAATCGAGGACCTAAGCCACCCCTGGCCCCACCTAGAAACCTTCTATGGGCCTGTAATTACCAAGAAGATGTCTCTGGAGAAGGGCTTTATAACTTTATAATCTAGCCTAATTTAAGATTATAAAGTTAGGCTATCGTTAATTTGATTGATAGCCTGTTAATTTTTAACCTAAACTAATGTTATTAGGCTACCCTAATCCCATCAAAATGCCTCAAAGCATGTAGGCCTAGGCTAAGTCTAACTTCTAACTAGGCTATATAGCCAGACCTAGGTCTATAATCACTAATCCCATCAAAATGCCTCAAAGCATGTAGGCTAAATATTGCATATTCTAACTTCTAAATATAGCCTAGGCCTATAGGCTAATTACTAATATAAGTAATTTTATTAGGCTAGGCCTAGGCTACCCTAATCCTTTCAAAATGCCTCAAGGCATGTAGGCTAAATAATATTGCATTTTCTAACTTCTATATAAATAGGCTAGCGTAGGTCTAGGCTATAATCAGTCCATCACTAATTCCATCAAAATGCCTCCAAGCATGTAGGCTAAATATTGCATGTTCTAACTTCTATATAGCCTATATAACCTAGGTCTAGGCTATAATCACTAATTCCATCAAAATGCCTCAAAGCATGTAGGCTAAATATTGCATGTTCTAACTTTAATATATTATAGCCTAGGCCTAGGTCTAGGCTATAATCAGTCACTAATTCCATCAAAATGCCTCAAAGCATGTAGGCCTAGGCTAAATATAGCATGTTCTAACTTCTATGTATAGGCCTAGGCCTATAATCACACTCATTTTATTAGTGTCAAGTAGAAAGTGTTAATTTTGAAAGTATCATATAGGCCTAGACTAAATTTAGCATACAATCAAATGTTATTAAATTTTGATCTGAAGCTAGGCCTTTATTCTGAGCTTAAAATTAATAGGCCTAGGCTACTTTCTATTAAATTACTTAATCTATCTAAAGTAGACCTATCTAGGCATATATAGCCTATTGCCATTCCCAAAGGGGGGACCACGAATAAATCGCCTCCTTGCACCTCTGTGATCCGGCGTACCTCCTCCTGAATGGTGCGGAATTGCGAATACTGATTATTACTGAAGCACTCTCCCCATAAACAAGTTGCCCCAACGTTTTACTGCCCATGTGGACAAACTAAGTGGCCTATGCTATATATATTAACCCTTTCACTGCGGGTGACGTTCTGGAATGTTTTGGCAATTTACAGCAATTTCCAAGCTTTAACACCTTAAGAGCGGCCTAGGCGGTATATAATATGTAGCCACCAGCGGGGTGTTTTTACCCAAAATAGGGCTGTTTACGTGATCATTTTCATGCCTAAATAAGACCCAGAGCGTAAAACAAGTATCTATCCCTGAAAGGGCATAAACAGAGCTTTCCAATGACACCATAACGATCCTTTTATGATGGCTAGTTTTCTTGCAACAACCGCGCAACGCGAGTGCAAAAAGCATGTAATTCGGCACTTTCCCCATACAATTCCGTATGTAGCGAGTGAGAGAGGGAGGGAGGAGGTGGGATTCGTGTCAGTAGGTTCGCCGCGGTGGTCTGGAGCAGTCACACGCTCGCTGCTCTCCTGCCACCACTTGTCTCTCTCTCTCAGCAACATTACGTGCTGAAATTGCCACACGACCTATGTCGAGCGCCGCCAGATAGTCCAGATTTATTATACTCGACTTATTTTGCGCGCCGCTAGTTATGGGTTAAAAGCCTGTATGTATATCCTTGAGGTCCATGGAAGTTGGGCAACATTATATTTAAGTAAATATATATATTTATTGACATTAGAGATTGAATTTATTGATTTACCCTTGATTCTGTAGTTTAAATTTAAAATTAATAAAAAACGGTTTGCGTTTGCATATTTGCATTTGAGGACTAGAAATTTCACAAGGTTTGCACATTTGTGTTTGCTGAAGTTATGTTCTGGGTTTGCTGATTTGTGTTTGCTGACTTGACTTTTTGTTTGTGGTGCCCAGCTCTGCCGCTATCTAAACATGAATCACACTGTGTCTGCATTGAACATTTATGCCAAAACCTTGAGACACCTAATTTTATTGCTAAACTACAATCTCAGCTTGACCACCTTGTTGCTGATTTACCTTCTATTACCATCCCTCCTAGCGATCCAGGGGTTCCTTTACGCCTGCCCCTCAGTAATCAGGCTCAGCTGGTTCCTGGATCGTCGTCCTCTACACCTCAAACACATAGTTCCTCGCCCTCTCCTTTACCCTCATCAAATTCCCTTCTCAGAAATCAGGATCACTTTGGCTGGAGGAAGTTCAGAGAGCTGCTGCCAATTCTGACCATGAAAAGAATGCCTCTCCCCCTAAAGGGAAAGATGTATGCCTCATGTGTTAGAAGTGCAATGACGTATGCCTCAGAAACATGGGCCGTTATAGTAGAGGATGTCAACAGAATGGAACGTAATAAGATGAGAATGGTGAGATGGATGTGTGGGGACAGGCTGCAGGATAGAATAACACATGATGAGCTGAGGAGATGTTTAGGTATATAGAGTATTTGCGAGGAGATGCAGACAAGTAGACTGGGATGGTATAGACATGTGGAGAGAATGGATGAACAAAATTGGGTGAAAAGATGCAGGTCTGTGACTGAAGAGGGAGCTGCACCAAGGGGTGGACTGAAGAAGACCTGGGATCTGACTATACGTGCCGATCTCAAATTCAAAACTTGACAAGTGAAGCAGCCCTTAATAGGGTTGCCTGGAACGCTGCCATTAGGACAAGAGACTGAAACTGCACGTATGTGTGGAGCACTCAGTCTTAAAATTGTATATATGTATGTATGTAATCACCTGATCTAGATTACTCCTACCAATACCTGTAATATTATACACTGGAACATGAATGGATACAGAGAACGTTTGCATTCTTGTGAACCACAGTGCTTGTTAAGGTTGCACATGCCAGTATGCATTTGCTTGCAACACATTGGATAATTTCTTGTCCATCCAAAAGGATATCGAAAGACCACATGTTCCCCCTCTATTGAGGGGCACTTGGGAACGGCTATCCTAGTCCGAAATTATCACACGTACTCCACTCTGATTTTAAACCCGTCTCCTTTCCAAACTGTTGCTGTTGTCTTATCGCTCTCCAAATTATTACACCTCACGGTGTGATCTTCTTATAATCAACCGTCTTGCCACTATTCCACCCATGACTTATCATGTATCATTGATCAATTGACCCATCCATTTCTCATACTTGGGGACTTGAATGCTCACTCCCCATTATGGGGAGCAGCTCATATTAATGTTCCCGGTAGACATATAGAGCAGTTAATATCCTCCACAAAGTTGTGCTGATACCATCACATGATCCCAATCTATAGGTCTTCCACACATGGTTCGTTCTTGTCTGTTCATCTGTCATTGGCGAGCGATTCTGTTGCACCTCACTTTGATTGGGTAGTTCTTGATGATCGCTTTTCGAGCGATCATTATTTCATTCTCCTCTGACATAAAAGTTCCATTTCATCCACCCAAATACCGCAATATAACATCTCTAAAGCTGATTGGCCTTCCTTTCAGTTATTATCAGGCGATATTCATGCCTATAACGATGATGAACCCTCAGATGTGAACTTTACCTAATTCATGGATGTTCTCCATTCCGCAGCTACCGCCTCTATCCCAAAGACATCTCCTTGTACCCATCCTCGTCAAGTCCTGTGGTGGTCGCCTGCATTGGGTGTTTTGATTGCTTTTAAACATTGTGTCAAAAGGACTCTCCTTAACCCGGGAACTGCGGGGAGACTCTTAAGAGTTCCCCTGGCGGACTGCGGGAAGACTCTTAAGAGTCAGAGAAAAAACAAATCAACTTAAAACCGATTTTTTTTTTTTTTTTTTTTTTTTTGGCCCTTGGGCCATGCAAAATCTCAGTCCTCTACCTGCCCTCCTTCCCCACTTTCCTCCCCTCCATCAGTTATCACCTATTTTCCCTGTTATTCCCTTATTCTGAGGTATATTTTCGTGCTAACATTAGCGAGTTGCAAGCAGGGCGTTGTCATCACTGATAGAAAGCGAGTACAAGAGAGAGAGAGAGAGTATCGATCGACTGTGTCTCAGTGGCCTTGGGGGAAATTGGCGGGAAAGCAGGTTGCCTCACCCATACATTCTGTAACTCGCGGCCTATATCTCCGATTTTGACCATCCAAACGTTGTTTTCACTCGTTTTATTGTTGTTTCAGGTTAATACCTTTATAATCAACCCATAATAGACGCGTATGGATAAGTATTAATGCTATTTATGGTAAAATTAATATTTTAGTGATGGAAACACCTCAAATACGTCAGCACAGGGGGACGTTTCTAATTACCCCCATGCGCACTTCTTAGGCTGCGTTTTGTTATTTCTGTCCTTTTCTCTCTTTCTTTGGCTTGTATCCATTCGGCCCAACTATTTTAAGACATTTATCCCCATCTAGGTGTCGATTTCTTCCTGGCAAGCGATAGCGAGCCAGCATTATATGAAGAAATCCGGCTTCGCCGGAGACATTTTCTATCGAAAAATGTACAAATGTAGCCTACTGTCAAACAAAAATAAAAAATATGCTGGCTCGCTACTGCTCACCAGTAAAAAATTGACACCTGGATGGGGTTAAATGTCTTAAAACAGTAGGCTGAATGGGGCCAAATGGATACAAGCCAGAGAAAGATAGAAAAGGACAGAACAAAAACAGGTCACCCCCCTTAACCCACTGAACCCCAGCGACGACAACGTGTCGTCGGCAATGTATGTAACGCTAAACCCCAGCGACGACAACGTGTCGTCAATGTTAATTACTCCGGTCCTATGGCACCTAGAGGGCTCAGATTTTTATGGGAACTGTGTAAGTATCCCACGCAACCTTGCCGATGGTTGAAAACTCTCAAAGTCCAACCGCGTGTGTGTGAGCATGCAAAAACATGGTTTTTGGGTGTTTTTGCCTTCAATTTTTTACTCTTGTAAAATCGACTTTCGGGCGCCCCGTAGGACCCCTTTTTGACCTAGGGGATCATTTTTTTGGGGGTTTTTCCTTCATTCCAAACCCATTCGCTATTGTTTCTGGATTTATTTATTTTTTCAAAACCTGCCGGTCCCTGGTGGTACATTTATTTATAACTAGCTGGGGCTCAGTGGGTTAAGCTTAGATCACGCTTTAGGGATACACGATCGCTCATCCCTTATTCTAAATATCCAGATTTGATTCAGAGTCTACTCCAGACTGCTTTCACAATAAGGTCATCGCTCTCACTAAACGCGCAATATTACAAAGCAAATTACTCTCTTGGAGGGCCTACATAACTAGCTTTACCTGTCGTACCTCTAATACAAAAATATGGGAGAAATTCAGGAAGGTGAACGGGTTGAATACTTGTCCTTCGCTATTAACGCTGACATGTCCTGAAACAAGTGTGCCTTTAATTAATCCCTCTGACATAGCTGACTGCCATGCCACCCCATTTGCTCGGGTTAGCTCGGACGCGTTACACACAAGCAAGTTCCTTTGCCACAAACAAAGCGTCGAATCACAGGTACTTCATTTTGATGGTGGTGACACTTTTACCTATAATATGCCTTTCACTATGTCCGAGCTCGGGCACGCCTTACAACAGTGCATTGACACTACACTGGCCCCGATGGCATTCCATATGTGCTCATCTGTCACCTCCACAACAATGCTATGCAATTTCTCCTCCAGATGTATAATCAATTTTGGAGTACAGGTTACGTCCCTCCTCCTTGGCGACACGCATTCATAATGCCGGTTTCCAAAGCTGAGAAGGGCTCCTCTCCTCCCACCAACTATAGTCACATCGTACTAACTTCTTGCCTGTGCAAATTATTAGAGAAGATGATTAATCCAAGACTCATGTATTATGCTGAAGAGCATGACCTCCTGTCACCCTTTCAAAATGGGCCTCTCCCAGGCCGGTCTACTCTTCATTCTCTAACCCACCTCGAACATCAGATACGTGCAGGATTTGTAAATCGCCATCCTACCGTGGCCATTTTGTTTGACATAGCGAAGGCCTACAACACAACTTGGAGATTCAAAATACTCAAGGTATTATATGACTCTGGAATGCGAGGCAGGGAGGGTTTTGTGGGGGCGCTCATTTATGGCCTTGGCCTTGCTCGAGACCTTGGGGCTGTTCGGCCAGACAGCCTGGGGAACAACAACAACAACAACAACAACTTATATTTCTAAAGGCTTTCCTGTCAGATCGTATCTTTCAGGTTAAGGTAGGTGGAGGGCTATTGCATTGCATGCCTCTCCTTTCTGGTATTCCTCAGGGTTGTGTCCTCAGTGGTAAGCTCTTCATAATTGTTTTAATGAGATTTCTAAATGCCTCTCTGCGGGCGTCTCTCACAGTCTTTTTGTCGACGACTGCTATTTACTACACCTCCACCTTACGTCGACTGAACTCCACTTTGACCCACATTCATGAGTAGGCATCCAAGGCTGGATTCCAAATTGCCATTGAAAAGACTAAAGCCATGGTCTTATATCGCGATAAACGGCACCTACGCGGTCAGTCCCTTGCCCTACGAATTGGAAGGTTTGTGCATCCCTTTCTTCGCCAGCATCAGGTTTTTGGGGATGACCTTTGACTCCCACCTTAATTGGATTTATCATATCAATAGTCTAAAAGCTTCTTGTCTCTAGAGCATGAACATCATCAAGACTATAGCTGGGGTCCGGTAGGGAGCGGATCGGCCTACACTACTCTACAAAGCCATTATCCTATCGATGCTTGACTATGGTTGTTCGATCTATGGTACCGCTTCCCCCAAGGTTTGCAAAGACTCGACTCAATCCACCACCTCGGAGTTCGACTTAGCTCTGGTGTGTTTAGATCTTCCTGCATTAGTAGTTTACTAGTTGAGGCTGGTGACATGCCCCTCCATTATAATTTTCAAATAGTTATTATGTGCTCGGCCATCCGATTATCGTCATCACCTACTGTAATTCCTTATTTCCATTCTGACGATCCACTTGCGTGTCTATCACCATCTTTTCCAATTGTGGCCAAGAGTCTCTCTTTTCCACCTACAATGTACAGTTCCTGCATACTTCAGAGGATGGATGTTTTGTGCTACCTTGGTGCCTGCTTCGTCCTACATTTTCTTTCACCTATCATTGACACGCAAATATAGTAACCCACATATCTTACGAACTCTTGCCTTGAACCACCTGTTTGCTCATCGCCCTGCTGTATTCATTCACACGGATGGTTCAAAGGAAGATGGTATAGTGGGCTGTGTTGTGCTTTCAGAATTTGGCACGAATCGATGCACATTACACCATTATTCTTCAATTTTTACCGCTGAACTATTGGCTATCTGAGGTGCTCTGACTATGATTTGTGATCTTCCTTGAAATATCCTTTACATTGTTGTATGTAGCGACGCCATGAGTGCACTACAGGCTTTGCATTACTTTGCACCCCGTGACCCTCTCGTTCGCAGTATTGTCAACGTGCTTCATGACCTGGTTGCAGGTTGTCGCATAACACTCTGTTGGATCCCTGCCCACATCGGTGTCGATGGAAATGAACGTGCTGACTCTCTTGCTAAGTTAGCGAGGCGAGGTACTCCTGAGAACACATTGCTTCGCCTACCTGACATCTTTCCGGTGCTCGGGTCCAGGATCTGTACTGCCTGAAATGAGGAATGGAAAAATCTCCCTGCCACTATCCATCTCCATTCGTTCAAAGACCATGTCTCCCCATGGATATCACCTCCCTCTACTGATCGTACTGACCACGTTGTTCATACCCGCCTTTGCGTCAGTCATACCAATGTAACACATGGCTACTTAACCCCTACTGTACCGGCAACAATTTTTTAAATTTTAATCTAGCTATATTTAGACGATTATATTCAGCTTAGCAAGGACGTCTAGCAATAATTATAATGCGAAAGACTATATCCATTCATCCTTTTAGCTACCATATATATTCTGACATACGGAGCCCTGTATGTTAATTTAAGAGTTAGAATTAAGAGTTGAAGGAGTGCCAAACTACCCAGGCGGCGAAGCAGACCAGCGAGCGAACCAGCGAGGGGGAAACCAGCTCGTCCGCATACCAGCAAACAAGCCTTCACACCTGCGTGCGTCATAGGGGACCCTGCAAACTACTTCGATGACCCGACGCTATGACGATGATTCGACGCCAGGAGACTCCATTGGACCACGCACCTCTTACGCAACTAGAGGAGCTGTGATTGGGGCGCGCACCAGCCCCCGCCTCCTGATTCGTTCCTACACCATCATTGTTTAGTATATAAGACCCGAGTAGTGGGCATTCAAATCAGTCTCATTTGGAGTTGGGGAAGGTGAACTTGCAGCTGGAGGAAGACGGGGTGAAGTATTATAATGGGTTTGTGACTGTCAGTCAGATTATAAAAGTGTGTGTTAAGTGTGTTCGGTGTAAACACTTACGTTATGTTGGTTAGTGAGATATGTGATTGGGAATTAACGTTAACGCTACTATTATGTACTTAACTATTTGATTGGAAATTAACGTTAACGCTACTATTATGTACTTAACTATTTTAGTTGACTGACTTGTGGACTAAAGCAACTCTTTAAGTATTGGGTTATGATAAAAATAATACTATTGTTTTATATTAAGACTTACGAGTTATTTCATTTTCTTTTAATTAAGCTTACATTGCTTAACGGTGCTTAGTACGGTGATCCTATTGTCTCATATTAGTAATATCGCCTTAGACTAAAATGGCTGTTTTAATGTTACTTCTAGTGATTTCCTAAGCTGAAGAAAATTATTTTAGCTTCAAAATATTATTTTTGCTTTCCATATTATTTTGAGTGAGACCTGAATCGAATCTATGAAGCGATCCTGTAACTTAATTTACTCATAATCAAACCTCAATGTTACGTGGTTAAGAAATACATTTAACTAATTATTAAATATATATCTAACTTTTTATGTGACTTTGATATTAATCCTGATGATAATAATAATATAATACTATTAACGTAAGACAAGAACCAAGAATAATAACTACATTAAATATAAATAAAAGGACATAATAAGAAAACTATATATTCATTTAAAAAAGGGTAAGAAACAGAAATATTCTTACCTTAATATTTATCTTTCAAGACTTGATATATAATTAATAGTCCTTCTTTAGATTTAACTTATTCGGTTCATAACCATAGCCTACTAAGCTTCGGTTAAATAATAATTCTTTATATATACTACATGACTTTAATTAGTTTCAGTATTTTTCCATAATTAAAGAGTATCAGTCAATAAAGGATACCAAGTCCTAAGATCCAAAAGGAAAGGAAGCAACAACAGGAAATAATTTTATTAGATTTTACTTTTGTTTTGCCTTCAGCTGACTGATACCTTAATATATATCTCTGTGCTATCTAGATTCATCAAGTTAACCACTTGAGGATCAAGATACGTAACAGAAGAGTGGCGACCTCGCCAGGATTCGTTTCATACAGTTTCACTCAGTTTTATTTACGTTTCACTACTTAAAAATCAAATATTAATCATGCCTCATCTAATTAATGACGAAGATGCTCGAGTTTTCATAGAATCAGAACCCACAGCCCCTGATATTGACTGTCTGTCAAAATCCGATCTGAAAGTGCTTGCCTCGCATCTCCAGTTAACTGTCTCAAACATGTCCAAAGTAGAGGTGGCTCAGACCATAAAAACCCACCTGTTCCCTGTAGAAGGCAAGCAAGGTGACGGAGCAGTTGGTGGGATCTCGAGTAAACCTAGCCAACTTCATGAACAATTGCCACCTGGTTTGACCGGTGATCAAATATTCGAACTAGAACAAAGCAGACTAAAAATAGAACTAGCCAGAATAAATTCCGAACAAGCCAGAACAAATGCCGAATAAGCCAGCATAAAAGCCAGAGCAACGACCGAACAAGCCGGACTAAATATAGAACTAGCCAGAATAAATACCGAAGAAGCCAGCATAAAAGCCAGAGCAACAACCGAACAATGTGAATATCAATATCGTACGGCTCAACTAAATGTCAATACAAATGCTCCCTTAATTGCTCCCCCTCTGGGATTGACTATGACCAGTGTCATTCCACCTTTCACTGAGGATAATGTGCAGGATTTCTTTGTTTTGTTTGAGGAAGTTGCTGGAGGTATGAAGTGGACAAGAGATCAATGGCCTTTTATGTTACAAACCGTTTTGACAGGGCAGGCTCGAGCCACGTATTTGTCAGAAGTAGCAGAGGTTAGGCAGGATTATGACAATCTCTAAGAAGCTATCCTAAAAACCTATCAATTGCAGCCTGAGGCTTACAGGCAATCTTTCCGTAAAAACCAGAAGAAAGTAGAAGAAACCCATAAGGTATTTGCCAGGACCATGACTAAAACTTTCAATCATTGGGTCAAGAGTAAGAAAGTCACAAGCTACAACGATCTGAAGGGGTTGGTCCTGTTAGAAAATTTCCTATGGAAAATTGATTCTTCTGTAGCCTATCATTTGAGGGGGAAAAAGGTAGATTGTCTTGCCGACGCCGCTGACATGGCTGACACATACGTGCTCAACAACAAATTTCGTGGAAAAAAGCCCTACGATAATTCTAGTTCTAATTTTAAGTATCCCAATCACAAATCTGACAGACCCAGTCACAAGCCTGTAACGTCTTCCCCAGCTAGCCAAAATAGAATTGTTCCCCCAACTAAAAATGCGACTCAGGGCAATGGTAACAGAGGTGGGGCCCAAAGTAATAGTAATGCTCAAAGAGGGAACGTTCCCGTATCCCCTAAAGTATGTACTTTTTGTGGCAAGAGAGGCCACCTAGCTTATGAGTGCTGGGCGAAGGAGAGAACAGAGATCGGGGCAGACAGTTGCCGCCGTATCTCAAACTCCATATGTTCCTTTAATGCAGGACTCCCGACAGGAGTACCTAGCACCAAAAGTTCCTTTAATGCAGGACTCCCGACAGATGGAGTACCTAGCACCAAAAGTTCCTTTAATGCAAGACTCCAGACAGAAGGAGTACCTAGCAGCTAACGTAAACCATCTAGACAGGGGTGTAGTAGCATGTGTGGTGCAACCCACTAGGGTTAAGCCAATAATAATTTCACCATCAGTGCAGGACAGTTACCGTCCCTTTATTTCATCTGGCAACGTGAGATTAAATGGTTTTATGCATGAGGTAAAAATTCTGAGAGACACAGGTTCTACTAGCACCCTCATGGTGAATCCTTACACTGAGTGCCCACCTGGCGAACCAGTTGTAATGAGAGGTGCTGGAGGCCAATTTTATGCACACTTGGTAAAAGGCGAAATTGAATGTGAGTTACTACAGGGTGAGGCCACCATAGCTTTGTGTAGGTCCCAAGATATCCCTGTGCCTGGGGTAACACTCCTTTTGAGGAATGATGTAGCAGGTGAGAAGGTCCGACCAGACCCCATTTTGTCACTTTCCCCTGTTAACGAGCCACTAACCGGTGAGCTCGAAAAGGAGATGCCAACAGTTTTCCCTGTGTGTGCTGTCACACGTTCAATGTCTCAAGTAGCAGTTCCCTCAGACAGAAATGTACCGAATGTAAGAGTTGATGAGAGTGTGAATGACGCTCCAACTGTGCCTGATGATGTGACTGAGGTGGATTTATCTGACACCTTTATGGCTCATCTTGACCCTAACGATGACTATGAAACCCCTCCAACTTGTCCTAGTGGCCTGGTAGAGCTACAGAGAGATGATAGTGAATGCAAGGAGTTAGCTGCCAGGGCCGTGAGTGAAGAGGAATGTGAGAAGGAGGGTGGTGAATGTTACTACCTCAAAGGAGGAGTATTGTGGCGTATGTGGAGACAGCCACACAGACCAATCGATGACGGGGCCTGGGACGTCCATCAAGTAGTAGTCCCCAAACCTTGTCGTAGAGATATCTTGGAAATGGCACATTGTATACCATTGGCAGGACACCTAGGTGTGAGAAAAACTCTAGACAGAATCAGAGCCCACTTTCACTGGCCAGGAATGTGTGCAGATGTAGTGGAGTTTTGTAGAGTGTGTCACACTTGCCAAATGACGGGAAAACCCAATCAGAAGGTGCCTGTACATCCTCTGGTGCCCTTGCCCGTCTTCGAGAATCCTTTTACTCGGGTGGTAGTGGACATTGTAGGCCCATTGCCTAAGACTTCCCAAGGTAACAATTATTTATTAACTATTATGGACATGGCAACTCGCTACCCAGAGGACTACCCTTAAGGACTACCTCTGCTCCAACTGTCATCAAGGAACTGCTCAAATTCTTCACCAGAATGGGTTTCCCCCATGAGGTGCAAAGTGATCAAGGAACTAATTTTACCTCTAACATTTTTCAGCAGTCCCTGAAGGAGTTGGGTATCGAGCATGTTAAGTCTAGCACCTACCACCCAGAGAGTCAAGGGGCTCTCGAACGATATCATAAGACATGAAAAGGAATGTTGCGTAAATATTGTACAGAGACCGGAGTTGAGTGGGATAAGGGGGTACCTTTTCTTTTATTTGCTACTCGTGAGGTTCCAACTGAATCCCTGGTTTTTTCCCCTAATGAGCTAGTTTTCGGTCACCAGGTAAGCGGTCCTTTGCAACTATTGCAGGATAGCCTAGTTGGCCAGGAGGGGAACCAAAACCTCCTCAAGTATGTTTCAGATTTCAAAACCCGGCTGAGATCCTCATGTGAGTTTGCCGCTCAAAACTTGACAGTGGCTAAAAGCTCCATGAAGAACTGGTATGACAGAAAAGCCCGTGAGAGGGAGTTTCAGCCCGGTGATGAGGCTTTGGTGCTGCTCCCTCTTTTTGGCCAACCTTTATCTGCCAAGTTCAGGGGCCCATATAAGATCATTCAGAGGGTGAGCATTACCGATTATCTAGTAACTACCCCAGCCAGGAGAAAGCCCATGCAAGTATTCCATATAAATATGTTGAAACCCTACCATAGGTCCCCTGATTCCTCTCTTCCAGATTCTCCCACTGTGGCAGTGAATGTCAGGACCTGTGGACAGCCTGGTGCGGACGAAGTCTTCAGTTCTCTTACTGACCCGCAACAGACTGCTCCAGAGCCTGAAGGTATCCATGCAGACTTTGACTTGTCATGTAGCCTATCCAACTTTCAGTATAATTCAGTAGCTTGGGGGGAATTACCATCTAAACTATGTCATCTTCCCTCTGATCAAGCGAACCAACTAATCTCTGTTTTATCTCAGTCTCCCAGTGTGTTTCGTGATACTACAGGGCTCACTTCTTTGGCCTTGCACGACATTGACGTAGGGGATGCAGCTCCCATTAAACTATCCCCCTACCGTGTCTCACCACAACGCAGGAGTATACTGCAGGTCGAGCTTGACTTTATGTTATCAAACGAGCTGATCACAAGGGCCTTAAGCCAGTGGAGTAGTCCGGTCATACTTGTGCCAAAGCCAGACGGGAGCCATAGGTTATGTATGGACTATAGGCAAGTTAATGCTGTCACAAAGAACGATACCTACCCACTGCCACGGATCAAAGATTGCATTTACCAGGTTGGCCTCATACAGCAGTAAGATAAATTTAATGAGAGGATTTTGGCAATTAGCTCTCCCTTTTAGCGAGGTAAATATCATGCTTTAGTAGTGCGCTTTCAAGCCTTCAGCTGTGAGATGCCATGCAGTTCGAATAGCGCTCCAGCTACGTTCCGGCTATGTTCTGATGTGGTACCTGGAGATGTTGCCTACTTTGGGTGATATCCTTATTATATCCTCATTATAATCTTGCTGCTGCCAATCTGGTGGTGAATCTATTTATGTATTATGTTTAATATAATGTACTATACTCCTTAAACTCTTTTCTAGGGGGGAGGTCTGACATACGGAACTCTGTATGTTAATTTAAGAGTTAGAATTAGGAGTTGAAGGAGTGCCAAACTACCCAGGCGGCGAAGCAGACCAGCGAGCGAACCAGTGAGGGGGAAACCAGCTCGTCCGCATACCAGCAAACAAGCCTTCACACCTGCGTGAGTCATAGGGGACCCTGCAAACTACTTCGATGACCCGACGCTATGACGATGATTCGACGCCAGGAGACTCCATTGGACCACGCACCTCTTACGCAACTAGAGGAGCTGTGATTGGGGCGCGCACCAGCCCCCGCCTCCTGATTCGTTCCTACACCATCATTGTTTAGTATATAAGACCCGAGTAGTGGGCATTCAAATCAGTCTCATTTGGAGTTGGGGAAGGTGAACTTGCAGCTGGAGGAAGACGGGGTGAAGTATTATAATGGGTTTGTGACTGTCAGTCAGATTATATAAGTGTGTGTTAAGTGTGTTCGGTGTAAACACTTACGTTATGTTGGTTAGTGAGATATGTGATTGGAATTAACGTAACGTTAACGCTACTATTATGTACTTAACTATTTGATTGGGAATTAACGTTAACGCTACTATTATGTACTTAACTATTTTAGTTGACTGACTTGTGGACTAAAGCAACTCTTTAAGTATTGGGTTATGATAAAAGTAATACTATTGTTTTATATTAAGACTTACGAGTTATTTCATTTTCTTTTAATTAAGCTTACATTGCTTAACGGTGCTTAGTACGGTGATCCTATTGTCTCATATTAGTATTATTGTCTTAGACTAACATGGCTGTTTTAATGTTACTTCTAGTGATTTCCTAAGCTGAAGAAAGTTCGTTTAGCTTCAAAATATTATTTTTGCTTTTCATATTATTTTGAGTGAGACCTGAATCGAATCTATGAAGCGATCCTGTAACTTAATTTACTCATAATCAAACCTCAATGTTACGTGGTTAAGAAATACATTTAACTAATTATCAAATATATATCTAACTTTTTATGTGACTTTGATATTAATCCTTATGATAATAATAATATAATACTATTAACGTAAGACAAGAACCAAGAATAATAACTACATTAAATATAAATAAAAGGACATATAAGAAAACAATCTATTCATTTCAAAAAAGGTAAGAGACAGAAATATTCTTACCTTAATATTTATCTTTCAAGACTTGATATATAATTAATAGTCCTTCTTTAGATTTAACTTATTCGGTTCAAAACCATAGCCTACTAAGCTTCGGTTAAATAATAATTCTTTATAAATACTACATAACTTTAATTAGTTTCAGTATTTTTCCATAATTAAAGAGTATCAGTCAATAAAGGATACCAAGTCCTAAGATCCAAAAGGAAAGGAAGCAACAACAGGAAATAATTTTATTAGATTTTACTTTTGTGTTGCCTTCAGCTGACTGATACCTTAATATCTGTGCTATCTAGATTCATCAAGTTAACCACTTGAGGATCAAGATACGTAACAATATCAATTCTAATCTTCATAAAATCGTCTAAATGCAACTGAGAAAAAAAACATAAAGACGTCGCTGGTACAGAAATGATTAATGGCTTCACCTAGGCCCCCACCACCTTATTGCCATCACTGTCAAACTGTTATCACTGTCACCCATCTACTGTGCGAATGCCACCAATATAGTTATGAACGCGTTATCTTCGTAATAGGACTCATTTAAGAGCAATAAAAGAAGTGTGAATAACACTTAGGGGGTGAAAGAGACGTAATATTGCCGCCCGGTCGTATCATGAGGCGAAAGCTGGGGCGGCGTATAATGCTCCCTTCCCGAGCTTTTGAGCGACACTGACTCAGGGCTCTGAGTAGAAGTCTCTATGTTGCAAGGATCTCTAGCTGCCTCGCCCATGTTAAAGAGACCGTGTAAGGGAAATTTGTGGGGAAAATTACCCGATAATGGGGGAATAAGATGAAAAATAGCTGATCATTGAGGAGGGTGGAAAAGGCGGGGAGGGGGCGAGGAGGGGGGGGGGGAGGGGGAGGGGACACATATGTAGTAGTGGTGGCAAGTAATGGAGGGGAATTATCTCACCTAATCACAAATGTCTGTTTTGAGTGCCACTGCGGTGTTTTATTTTTTTGTTTTTTGGTATCTATTGAGGACAGTGCACCACAAAAACCTCTATTGAGGACGGTGTCCATTTATGGGTTAAAGGAAATGTCAGCTCGATCTAATCCAATTACTTGAATATTGACTTACTTTCTGATTATGATCCAGGATAGAGCAATTTTCAATCCAAGCTTTTTTAACCCCTCTTTGGCGGAACCCGGCTATAGTCGGACAAGAGAACCCCAACCTAAAGAGCGGGGCCCGGCTATAGTCGCATGCAATTTTGAGCACGTAATGTGCTCTGAGAGAGAGCCGAGCGGTAGGAGGAGCGTAGGTCGGGGTCTGACCGTTCGCCACGTCCCCCGCGAGCCTACTGACGTTTACTCCACACACATCCACCCTCCCTCCCTCACTACACAGGGTATTATGTCAAGAAATTACCGAATTTTAGGGATTTTTCCTTCGTGTTGCACGATCGTTGCAAGAGAACGCGTGGTCGTAGGAGGATGGTTCTGGTGTCATTGGAAAGCTGAATTAACGCCCTTTTAGGGATACATAATTGTATTACGCTCTGGCTCTTGTTTATGCATGACAAAGAGCACGGAAACAAGGCCATTTAGGGTAAAACCACCCGCTTGGCGGGTAGTAGAAATTCCTTACGCGCCCGCTCGTAAGCGTTAAACCATTGTTCTGCTGTAAGTGACCAAGTGCTTGAACATACAATAATACATAAGCAAACCATTGGCCAAGTGGATCTGTCACTTTATACAGTGTGACATTAAACAAAATGAAAAAATCGAATAAGTCTTCATATACTGCTCCTTCTGCTAAGCAATTAATTTTGGTACTAATAATAAAAACACTCTATCTGACGGTCTTGATTTGACATCAGCCCTTTTAAATATTTAATAATAGTATAATATATGTACCACTATATCACTCCATAATTCACTAATAAAACAAGTAAGTTCATCAATAGTGTTTGAGCTCTGCAACTGTCTTGGAAAAATACAATACTGTATATAATAATGCCTCAAAATGTTCGAAATATAAACACCAATGTCTTAACCAGAAATAATTGTTTCAAGTCTGCGTTATACGAGGAACAAAAACCCTAGATTTCGCAAATATACTGATTATTGGGTGCAAAATCTGAAATCTGCAGTATTAAACCATAATCTCACCAGCAGATTATTTGCGAAAACCTTGTTCTGTATTCTAAGCATTGTAAAAAACATGTTTGTTTCTGCATTTCGGCCTTTTAAGCTTCCAAATTGGGATGAAAATAACCCCCTTGTCGGCTAGGAGAAATGACACTAATTTGACACACTACAGTCAGCTATGCATTGAACACATGGATCATTGGAGAGAGAGTTATATGGAATAGTTAAGCATTTCAAAGACCTCTCGGTCCATCCAAGGAAATACCCATAAGTTAAAAGAAAGACATTGTATTTTGCACTACAATCAATTCAGAGTCTGCCAAACAAGTTTGTTCCAGGTAGAATATATCATATATATGAAAAAGCTCTACACATACATGCCATGCTTGCATATGGGATAGGATTGTATATATAATTCACGTTAAACCCATTGAGTATTTCAAACACTTCATTCAATTGACCTCACAGTCTATGTCTTGGTAAATTTGTCTTTTATGTCCGGGTTTAAAGCTGAATTATATCTCCCATAATAGATTAGCCGCTTTCATTCATGCGGGAGATGTGTATTAAGTTATATATAAAAAGGGGGCAAAATACTAACAGGTAATACGCTTCCCTAATATCAAGTACAGTTCCGAGCATATGAAACAGAGACGCCGCCTCAGCCCGTCTACTCAGTCACGGAGAACCTCTGGTGTGTCCTTTCTAGCTGGAGAGTTATGATGGGGGAGAACGAGTGTGGAAGTAGGCGATGGTGGGAGGGTGATTGTTTGCGGACTTGGGGTAGAAGTGTTAGCGAGGTAGGAAAGGAGGGTGTGATTGAGGGGCTGTCAAAGTTAAGTTGGGAGCTGGCAGGTATTGGAAATCATTGATAAAACAAACAAACCACGGATAAGGATAATTACGCAATGTGCTTTGACAAATAGTAAATATATATGCATGATTTATGCTTTGCTAATATGCGATAATTATTATAAAATCGTCATACATTGGTGTTGATGTTCATATTACCGTGATATATTACTATACTTTGTTTATTTTCAGCTAATGGTAAATAGTCGTGCCCTCATCTTTATTACTCAACTATTACGAAGATGTTATAGCAAAATAGATTGTTGATTATGAGGACTTGGCATAGATAATTATGTAGAAGTTTCATATTTGTCCATGTATCGAGGAATCAGTTTTTAAGCTGAAATATAGCCAACTATACAGTAGGATACGATACATTACACCCCTTTATAGCAACACATGTTTGTTTGTTTTAATAGCACAATATTTTCGAGCTCTACTTTAAGCATATAGGTGTGTGTATTTCGATATGTTTGTATTTTGCTTGCTATGTGAGTATGCTATAATATACCCATCCATAATTAATTGTCATTTGTCATAATCTATCATTCAGCCTCAAACAGTAGTGGCAGATATGGTCATTTCGCAATAGGAACCTTCAACAATTCCAATAACGGCTACTTTTTCTAATAAACTGAGGAAATACTTGCGACCTAAGATGCTCTGGCATGTCTTCATTAAAAGTGAACATATTACCTGAGAAACAGGCTTGTTCCTTGGAAATCGTAGTTTCAAGGGTCTATCACACTGGCATATAAATACGGAATGTATTTATTATGAAATGCAAAACGGCTAAATGGACATGCAATTAAGCAGCTATACTCTGATTTGCTTGCATTTATCTTCAATAATAGTTTTGGTGGCTTATTACGGGAGGCACCGGCTGTAATATTAAGAACCGGGGATCGAGTCTCCCGTGGCAGCGAAAACGTTTGTATTTATTTGATTAATATTATTTGTTTTACTTTTTAGTTAGAATGGCATTATATGAAGTGAACTTAGATAATTTGTAGATATTGTGTGTATTTCATATATAGTAAGTTTTGATTGGCTTGGTTTATTATATGCAATAATACTCTAGTTTAGGACATAAATAAGGATACAGTAATCTAGGTTAGGAAATAAGATTAAGTTAGGATATAATAAGCTAAGTTATGAAAGGATGAAATTAGGTTAGCATAGTTAGGCTAGTTAAATTAGATTCGAAAATATTGTAAGCCTACGGTAACCAAGAACCATATATTTTAATGAACTCGATATATTTTAACCTATTTTAAACATGATAGGCTACCATACATTAGACTAAAATAATCCGAATTATACATATAAAAAGTCGTCATCGGAGGGGCTCAAAACTCTTATATTTCGAATTTATGCCTATTACGGTTACCTCAGCGCTACTAAATAGAACTGACAATCGCCGGTGTATTCTTGTTCATTATTTTACCTTCAATTCTTCAAGACTGTTTTCCTTGACTTATCGGTCAAAATTATGATAATTGCGTTAATATGTTATATTCTCGACATTTTATTAGCGTTTGCGAAACATTATTAATACAGAGGGAATTTATTCATGCCAAAATTGGAGTAAATATAGCCGAGGAGCGAGTTCACCCAACATTGGGAAATGGCGATGGGGATATGGTAGACACCAATCGAGCAGTGGAGGCCAGGGGAGGCCTCGTAGGTATGTGATAAGGAGTTACTGGGACCCCTGTGTCATTTGTCTGTCTTCCCTCACTGTTTCTGTTTGTGTTTGACCTACACAGGGTAATCCAGCTAGCTCCCACAAACACTTCCTCCTCCTCAATTCAGTACACTTTCCTATACGCACGCACTCTCACACACACACACACACTAAGCATTTAAAATAGCGACTAATACCCTTTCAACTTTGGGGGTGACACTTGTTGCAGTTAGCTTTGCCTCTTGTCTTCTTCATAATCATAGAACAAAAATAAAGCGTTAACCCCTCCTTTACCAGCAACGTCTTTTTAATACTAGTCTATCTATATTTAGAGGATTGTGTAGTATAAGAAGGAGCTGTGGTAGTAAAAAGGGTTAAGTGAGATAGTACGAAGCTTGTTAACTTCTGAGGCCCTTTTTATAGTGAATGAAATCGTCTAATAGTAGCCAGAATAAAGTTAAAAGAAGACGCCGGAACAGAAGGGGCTAAGCCAGTATGATAGGGAGACGTCGATTCCATGTCCAAGGTCGAAGGACAACAGAAAATAAGTTCCTTTAGGAGAAAGAGTGAGGACTGCACAGGTGTTTTATTTGAAAAATGAAAGATAATTTCCCATCAAATATTATTATTTGTATTATTAGTTTAGCTAATTGTTAGTTCATACTCCCAGAGTGCCTTGTTATATAATATAGCGTTTAATGTATTGAACTCTATATTAAGTGTCATGGAAAAAGTAAAATAATAGGTAACATAATATGAGTCTTAGTTTTAATGTTCAAAATACTTAATGTTAGTACTGAGATTTTATGTTGGTAACTTTAGATCCTGATGATGACTTATAGATGCCTTGTATATCTTAGTAAGAGGAGCCTATACTAATATATATTGATAGCAATATCAATAAATTACACAGTACAGATCATAGTATTTTGAACATACTGAAACATCTGTCATTGATGGGATAATTATATTATAGTCGGCTATGAATTGATTTATTGAGGAAAACAGGAAAAGGCGCACAACCAGCTTAGGTCAGATCGCGCTAACGCAATACGACAGGATGCACAATACAAGGCATAACTATATTATTTTAAGTTAGCAGGTGAAGTCAATTTGATTCTGACTGAACCACAGGCTAATTCGTTCAACCCCATGCATATGACAGCAACGGCACATGACAGTGGGGTCCACTTCATAAGGAATATTGAGTAATTAAAGAGGTAAGGAAGTTATATTTTATAATTATAGATAATGGATATACAAAATGCCTAATATGTCATTACGGTATCACTTCGATACTTGCCAAGTGTTACCAATCTTGCCAACCACAACATTACAAAACTCGTACACTTGGTTACCCTGTTATCCTCCCACCAATTCGCGTGAGCCTTGAAACAATTGTTTGAACAATGTCATCCGATTATTAATGATAATGCTGCGTTACATATTTAACAGCTCTAGCTGATCAGATAATACAAAACGGAACACTTTAAGTTTAACTCCCAAATAATTAATTCAAGGTAAAGTGGGTTGGCATCTATGCCCACCCTCCACCCCCACCCCTCTTGCCTCCGTATGTTACCCCACCCACCCTCATCTGCCTCCCTTCCCATCGCTTCTATCCCCCACCCAATTATTTGCTACCTGCCCCCCCACCACCACCACCACCACCATCGCCTCCATCCCTCCCCTTCTGCCCCATCGTAACTCTTCAGCCAGAAAGGATACACCAGGGATTCTCTGTGGCTGAGGAGACGGCAGGAGCAGCTTCTCTGTTTCATGTGTTCGGAACTGTACATGAGATGTAAGACTAACTTTGCCCTTACCTTACAGCTAGTAAGTCGCACTAGTACCCAGTACATGGGCCACAAGAATAGCCCTTACCTAAAAATGTAGTACGTGTCCCTAGTACCAGAAAGTGGCAATATAGAAAGACATTAACCTAACCTAACAACCTAGACCTAGTACGTTGGATTCAAGATTAAACCTTGGCCAAGGTTATAATAAAGGGAAAGGAAAGATGGTTATCTTCTGGTTCTTGACCGTCCTCTTTTTAATATGTATATGTAATGTATACAGTATATATATATATATATATATATATATATATATATATATATATATATATATATATATCAGGTTTAGCTATTGGATGAGGTGAGCTCTTTCGAGACTGGAATATCAGAGCTCATACAGATACATGCAAAGAATACAATATTATTTTTATTAATCTCACCACCGCACCCCCAATGAAATTAATTAAAGTATATATGATCCACCGGGATTCGAACCCGGGTTATCACACACATATTTTTGCCACCTTAACCATTACACCACCAGGACGGTTAAAGGTTTATGCACACGCCTACGACTTATTATCCATTCTCGAATACTGGATATTAATCTAATCATGTTCATATTCCCAACCGCACTATGGTAGTTAGAAGTAACTTATTTAATTTTTATAGAAATTATGACGATGGTAAAGGAATTTCGTTTTTTTTAATGCAATTCCTTACAAATTTCAGAGATGTGTAATCACACTCGTTTTAACACTTGTACACTTTCTATATTGCATCTGTATCTATAGACTCGGTTTAAGTAACATTTCCTATGAATTGTTTTAAAATAAGGAACTTTTGGACTCTGATTTATTTATCACTGAGCGGAATTATGGCAGAGTTGATACATGCTAAATTCGGCTTATTTGCATTTAATTCCTGATAGATGTCAGAGAGGTGTACGAACACTGGTACACTTATATATGGAATATGTATCTATAGACTCAAGTTACTTAACACTTTCGAGGATTTATTCCGAAATAAGGAACTTTTGGGACTCTAATTTATTTGTCACTGGTTGGAATTATGGCAGAGTTAATACATGCTCAATTTGACTTATTTGAATTTTAATTCCTTTTAAACGTCAGCGAAGTGTACCAATATTGATTCTTCCTCTGGTACACTTATATAGGGAGTCTGTATCTATAGACTCGAGTTAGATAACACTTTCAATAATTTATCTTGAAATAAGGAACTTTTGGACTCTGCCTTATTTATAGAGTTACCGTGCGCACTGGTGGTCTTCAATAAGTTAATACTGAGGAACTTTAATTCACTTTCTCCTTCGTCACTGGGCATTGATTTATATTCACTTTTATCAATGGCGATATTCACAGATGCTGGATTGATTAACTGCTTGTAGTCTTCTGAGTCTCCATAGGCCGTCTAGGTGAAGTAAGTTACAGATTGGTTAATGGGCTTGAGGTCTTAACACCTTACGAGCGGCCTATGCGGTTTATTTATATGTACCGCCCAGCGGGGTGTTTTTAGCCAAAATAGGGCTGTTTACGTGATCATTTTCATGCCTAAATAAGACCCAGAACGTAAAACAAGTACCTATCCCTGAAAGGGCACAAACAGAGCTTTCGAATGACACCATAACGATCCTTTTATGATGGCTAGTTTTCTTGCAATAACCGTGCAACGCGAGTGCAAAAAGCATGTAATTAGCCACTTTCCCGATACAATTCCTTATATAGCGAGTGAGAGAGGGAGGAGGGAGCTGGGATTCGTGTCAGTATGTTCGCCGCGGTGGTCTGGAGCAGTCATACGCTCGCTACTCTCCTGCCACCACTTGTCTCTCTCTCTCAGCAACATTACGTGCTGAAATTGCCACTCGACCTATGTCGAGCGCCGCCACATAGTCCAGCTTTATTAAATACGACTTATGTGGTGAGCCGCTAATTAAGGGTTAAATGTGGTCCGTAGCTATAGTTAAATAGTTTTTCACCACATCAGACTAACGCGCGAGTATTCTCAGCCTATAGCTTTAGTGTAGAATACTCGTCTATCCTGACCGTTTTATTAACCGGTGATGGAATTCCGTTCAGGTACTCTTGAAGTGAGATCTTAAATATAGTGTCTCAGTTATGACGAAGTAGCACTATATCGGGCTCACGCGAGAAGACTGTGGAAGTGTCTGTCTCGTCTGCCTCTGACCCTTATAAGAAGTTCAAGGAATCCGGGGCGGTGTTTAAACCTTTTAGTTGCAAAGTCTAATGGTATGCCACAGAAAAAATGCACCTAGGACTTGTATAAGCAGAGTGCCTGTGAAGGTATCTCGCCAAGCCCTTATTTCCACAAGTGACCGTGGTATGCCAAGGTCCCTTGTAAAAAGGTGGAGTGCGGTGTTTAAACCTTTCAGTTGCACTAGTCTAATGGTATGTCAGTAGTCTAAGTACACCTAGGACTTTTGTGCAGAGTGCCCGAGGGTATCTCGCAAGCCCTTACCCTCACAGTAGATCGTGGTATGCCAGATCTCTTGCGAGGAGTTAGAGTGTTAACTTTTAATAGTAGAAGATCGAAGGGTAGGTATGCCTGAGTCTTTCAACTCTCAACTATTAAGATTAGAACCTATTGAAAGGTGTCTATGTTAGTTACTGGTATGCCAGTAATAACAAGGATCCTTCCAGTAGGACACTAATATCCTATACAAGGTCTCAATGTCAGTCACTGGTATGCCAGTGATGACAAAGATCCCGGTAAGAGGATACTTTGGGTGTGTTAACTTTTAACAATAGAAGGTTGAGGGGTAGGTATGCCTGAGTCCCTCAACTCTCTAACATTAAGAGTAGAACTTATTACCCTTAATTAGCGGCTCACCACATAAGTCGAGTTAAATAAAGCTGGACTATATGGCGGCGCTCGACATAACTCGAGTGGCAATTTCAGCACGTAATGTTGCTGAGAGAGAGAGAGACAAGTGGTGGCAGGAGAGTAGCGAGCATATGACTGCTCCAGACCACCGCGGCGAACCTACTGACACGAATCTCACCTCCCTCCTACCTCTCTCACTCGCTATATAAGGAATTGTATGGGGAAAGTGCCTAATTACATGCTTTTTGCACTCGCGTTGCACGGTTATTGCAAGAAAACTAGCCATCATAAAAGGATCGTTATGGTGTCATTCGAAAGCTCTGTTTATGCCCTTTCAGGGATAGGTACTTGTTTTACGTTCTGGGTCTTATTTAGGCATGAAAATGATCACGTAAACAGCCCTATTTTGGCTAAAAACACCCCGCTGGGCGGTACATATAAATAAACCGCATAGGCCGCTCTTAAGGTGTTAAAGGTCTCTATGTTAGTTACTGGTATGCCAGTATTAACAGGGATCCTTCCAATAGGACAAGTAACCTAGAAAATGTTTCTATGTTAATCACTGGTATGCCAGTAATTACACGGATCCTATTAATAGGATACAATTACCGTATCTGCAGTAATAAAGAATTGAAGCGTAGGTATGTCTGACAACTTAAACTTTTACCACTGAAGGTACAGCCCATTAGAGGCATCGATGTTAACTGATGGTATGCCACATAGGATTTTTAAACTCCTCAGACAAGTAGATGTTCGGTATGCCGTCTATCCAACTGAGTGGGAGGGTAATCTTGAGGTTTCTTACGTGGTATGCCACTAATAAGAAGCCTCAAAATTGCTTACTCCTCTCAGATTTTCTTGTCATAGTGTTGACGATTACTGAGGGGTACCCGTTCACCCTTTGAGGAGAGCATGGGCGCTAACGTGCACTCTCTGTTAGGATAGAGAGTCCTTCTTGCTCTATTGTGAGGTCAACTTCTTTACTTTAATCAATAACTCAATGATAAGTGAGTATTACACAAAGATGGTATTTTAAATAAAAAGGTTTTGAGTCGAGGCTGATTTGGGTGGTCTTATCAAAAGGCAGGGTCATGAGGTTCTCGGGATAATATAACTTTTGTTCAAGGTTTCAAGTTTCTTAGCTTTAACCCTTGTCTATCAGCGCCCGACTTAAGGCGGTCAAGAGAACCAAGGACTAAAGAGCGGGGCCCGACTTAAATCCAGTGCGATGTTGAGCACATAATCGGCTCTGAGAGAGAGTCCGAGCGGTGGGAGGAGCGTAGGTGTGCTCTGACCGTTCGGCACGGCTCCCGTACCGCGACTGGTCCCACATCCACTGCTTCCCTAGACAGGGAAATATGTAAGGAAATTACCGTATTTTAGGGATTTTTCCTTCGTGTTGCACGACCGTTGCAAGACAACCCGTGGTCGTAGAAGGATGGTTCAGGTGTCATTGGAAAGCTCAATTAACGCCCTTTCACGGATACATAATTGTATTACACTCTGGCTCTTCTTTATGCATGAAATAGAGCATGGAATGAAGCTCGTTTAGGGTAAATCTGCCCGCTTGACAGGTAGTAGAAGTTACAAACCTAGCCGCTCGTGTAGTGTTAAACTCTAAGTGGGAAAAACCCAGGCGAAGGGGAAAAAATAAAAAGTGAAGCTCGCTATGCGCATCAGGGTATTTAACCTACAAGAGTAGTCTATTAGACTTATGATTTATATGTGGTAGTACTTTAACAAGTGGGCTATCTTAATATCTTAGAAAAAGGTAATATAGATGTTTACTTACACCATAAATTGTATATATACGCGAGTAAGGATTCTGACAGGTTGGTAGTCCTGGGAGTATGGGTTGGTATTTCGGGCGGCGTATGTTGACATACGTTAAGCGTGAAGAAGTCGATGAAAAGAATAAAGAAGTATATTTAGGAAAGTTTAAATACATGAAGGAAGGTAATGTGAATTGTTTATTAGTAGAATAGCTTAGTAAGAAGAAGGCATGTGAGTATATTATGTTGTTGAGAAAAATAAGTAAAAGAGTTTATCTACTTTGTATTGTATTACTTTTGCATAGTTAAAACATGAAAGACATCATAGCATAATTAGTTGTATTATTCAGTATTATAAACATAAGATTATTGACATATATTATAATAGGATTGATAATGTAATGCATGAGTATGTGAAGACAATCGTCTTGTTACATGGTATATTCTTAATATTACATTTGTACATCATACTAACTAACAATCATTGACTCGAACTTGTTGTAGTCTAATCTACAGACATAGATGATGTAGGAGAATGTTTCCGTGGAATCTTCTTTCCTGATGTAGGAGGACATTCTAACCTAATGGTTGCAACCCTGGCTTCCCTTGCTGTTGATTCGTTTGGGCGTGGTAGTTTTGGAGATGTCTTGATTCCAGGTTGACTTGTGTTCCCGTTGTTTATTTGAACGTCTCCTTTCTCATTTTCTTCTGCGTTTGAGGGGTATCTTTTCTTTTTCTCGGTATCTTATTTATATATATATATATATATATATATATATATATATATATATATATATATATATATATATATATATATATATATATATATATATATATAAACTTGGCACATAAATACTAAGAATAATATACAGGTAAACACTTACAGTAATTCTCCTTACACAGTACCTGGGAAGTGAGGCCAAAATTGGTGTGATCTTTGTGTTGCGTATTCAGTATGGATCCCTGGCTCTCTCGGGCAAGCGGAGAAACTATTGTCATGCAAGACGTTCCATTTATTGGACTTAGTCTCCGCGCACACCCATATCTTCTTACGTAGTTGTGTTATTGTTTATACATAAGCTTCCTCTTCCCTTTTACTTCTTCCGTACATAAACGGTATTTTTTAGTGTGTACGATGTCCTTGATGTTTCTTACCCCCTCTGTTTAGGTTGTCTTCTAACTGTTCCTGACCAGATGGCTGGAGTAAAATAGGAAAGAAGAGTAATTGGACAGAGGAAGAACAAGTTGAAAAGTGAGAAGGACAGTAGAAGACTGAAATTTCTCGAGCTCAACCAAGTTGCTTATTTTTTTATTTTTTTTCTATGTGATTGAGGGAGGCAAAAGGCAGAATTGCCTATAGCGAGTGCCTCCCCCATAGTTGAAAGAGTGACAGGGCCAAAATCAAGGGACGATCGAGCCAAAATGCCTGGACACACGGAGTTTGAAGCAATTTAAGTCATAGGAAGAGGGAAAGACTGATTCTGGGAGAGAGTTCCAGAGCTCAGCTGTTGAGTAGAAGAAAGATTAAGAGTAACGTTTCACTCATGAGTTAGAGAGTTGCACAGATTGAGTTGCAAGACGGGTACCATGTGCCCTATGTAAAGGAGGTGGTATGCACTGGGAAAGCTCTGAGGAACACTGATTATTATAGTAGCGATAGAATAGCGAGAGAGATGCAACATTGCGGCGGAGAGAGAGAGATTGCAGAGAGTTGGTGAGTGGACGGGAGTTAATGATACGAAAGGCCTTCCTTTCAACTTTGTCTAGGAGAGCGGTGTGAGAGGAACCTCCCCACACATGTGAACAATACTCAATACAAGGACGCACTATGCCCCTGTACAGAGCAAGAAGTTGTGTTGGGGAAAAGAACCCCCTAAGGCGGTTGAGCACACCCAGCTTCTGGGAGGCTGCCTTAGCAAGACTGGTAATATGGTCCTTCCAAATGAGAGCAGAAGAAAAAGACACCAAGAATATTGAGAGAAGATGAAGGGTTGATTTTTGTATTGTTGAAGAATAAGGAATAGTCCGCTGGGAGATCCTGACGGGTAGATAGATGGAGAAATTGGGTTTTGGAAGCATTAAAGGTAACAAGGTTTTCTCTGCCCCAATTGGAGATAGTATTTTGATCAGAATTTAAGAGTTCTATGGCTTCATTACGTTTGTCGTTAAGGGATTGCTTGCTGGGGCGTTCTGGTATCACTTATGTTGCCCTTATACATTATATTCATGCACACCTGAATATTTATTAATTTGTGTTTGTATAATCCTACTAGTATCTGTATCATGATGAGTTTGAGGTCTTTGTGTAAATTAATATGTATTTTAACACAAATTAAGGTGTGGCATGGTCATTGTGACAATGAAAAAGTAATACTACAATATGGCATCGGAGACTCTTGTCGGTATATCTCGCAAGGATACTATTTAGTCAACTACTTAATCATAAGTCCACCAAGATGCTATAAAAATACAATTATGGACGGCAATTAATTACTACCGTATTGAAGGAATGTAACCAAACACAGGAAATACAGTCAGGTATCTTTACGAGTTAGCATTTCATTGACAAATTGTGTGTGTGGGTTTTAAATAAGATGATAATGTGTCGGTAGACAGGGTAGCATCACATAGCCTGTGTCAATTATGTACGTATCATTCTAGACTTGGAAATCTTCAAATATACAGTATAAACTCAGGCTAACCAGAATAAGACCAGAATAATAATGGGAAATGTGTAAATACAGTAAGAAAACGATAAGTTCAATAACACCAATACCCACCTACATATACACACATGAAAACAGTCATGACTGCCAACACACATGAAAATACATATACCGGTATTTGTGTGTGTATATGTATTATTACGATAATATTTGGATTAATAATAGTGTATATGTACAACAGATTTCCAGAATGGTTGCAGGCTTAATCACAGAGGATCATGCTAGATCATGCTAGAGGATCATGCAGAGGATCATGAGGGGAGGTGTGGTGGAGTGGTCTTGCCACTGGCCTGGGAATCCAAAGGTCCCGGGTTCAAATCCCGATGTATCAATTGGGAAGATATTATTTGGATGGAATTTGTGCTGTACCTAGTATCAGTGCATTACCACAAGCCCACCGAAACGTCAATAAAATACCCTCATTGTTCCCTGATTAAATAGCACTGTATGAATATTCCCATATTCAAAATATGCTATAGGGGTGCAATGCCTGGTGAGTTATCTGCTCAACAGGTGGCGTTGTGTGTGTGTAAGTGTGAGAGTCCGAGTGTACGGGATGAGACAGTGAAGCACGGGAGCGAGGTGGCTTCAGAGATGGGGTCGTTTCGGGCCATGAGTGAGCACCGTGCCTCATGTAAAGGCAAGATGGCAGGTGCTCGTTGTGCTCTACGTGCTTCACGTGTCTCACTCCCTAGACTGGAACAAGACCTCACGGGCTTCACTGTTCATTGTAAAGCGGTGAATGTTAAGGCTCTCAGCCTATGCCCGAGAGGAAGTAAGTTGGAATATAGAAAAAAAAAAAAAAAAAAAAAAAAAAAAAAAGTAAAATGATAGAAATGTCAGTCAGTGATAACATTTTCCATAATAAATCACTGAAGACCAAAATACTCATAGTGATTGTAGTATCATATATCAATTTTTAGTAGGTAAATGATAGCCAATCGTAAACTAAACAGGTTTGTATTTGCATTTCATTCCCATACAAATTTGCACTTTCCTCAATCTGTATATCGTGTTTCACATGGTTCTCGGTTTGGACAGCACTATAAAAATTAAGTCCATGCAAATATAAATGTTCCTATGGGTAACACAGTACTCCACGTTGATGTTACTCACGTTAGAACCTGCCTAGCAGTAGGCTATTCATAATATGGTTGCAGAGAAACTTCAACCCGACTAAGTGATCACCAGACCCACGACAGCAAACAATAATTTCCATACCATATAGCTTCATAAATATTTACAACACAAACCTAGAAAACTAATATCCTAATCATCACAATACCTGATGCATTATCCTTTATCGTGAATACCTTAAACCTACTAACTACCTGGATACATAGTCATTCTACAACTCATATATGGCTAAAGAGTCTCAATACTTACAATGTTGGGATGATTACCTGTATTGATGACTGTAGGAAATCTGTATAGCCTCCCTTTAATCTATTAATTCATTCCCTATTAACCCACAATTATTTCAGGGATAAGACTAAGTATGATTAATTATATTGAAGCATGTCGCCATAAAACTTTATAAACTATAGCCTGCTAGTGTTTCCTTAATACTGATATGTTGCTATTATTGAAGCATAACCGAGTTGTTCATAGGCTTGACAGGATATGATAACAATAAATTTAGGAAAGAACACAAGGGTGCATGTTTCAATGGGATTGATTAATACCCCCCCCCCCCTCGCCCCGTTGAAAGAGTGATAGTCCCTATTTGAAACATTTTATTTTACTTTAACTCTGTTGGTGTATTGGGATGTATGAGAGGAGGAGGTGTTTGTGAGAGCTAGCTGGATTACTCTCTGTGTAGGAGAGACACAAACAGAAAAAAGTGAGGGAAGCCAGACAAATGAAACAGGAGTTCCAGCAACTCATTTTCACATGCCTATATACTTCCCCTGGGTAGTGCCCTGCCCAATTGGGGTCTACAATCTCTCCAGGATTCAATACAGCGACCTGTTCGCCAACCTGGCAAGGATTAGGGGGTTGTATATTGTCGGGGATGGGGTTGTGTTGGTATTCTTGCAAAGTAACTCTTAAGAGGGTGAGATAATAGTGGAAGAGGAAGGGATACTTTGTTGTTCTGGGGGACAATGGGGTTAGGTGGTAAATTCGGAGGGCAACTGAATATCAACTCGAGGGGGATGAATCCGGTGACACAGTGGACAGCATGGTTTAGACTCCAGTGGACAATGGGGAGGAGTTCATGCCAATTCTTCCGATTATGTTGAACCATAGTTACTCAAAGGGTGTTGTCCACGATTCGGTGAGCGTTGTCTACGATTCCTTTTGCTCTGGGAGTGGTATGGGGAGGCGAGGGATACATTATACCCTAGCAATTCATCGAGGGCTGCACAAGTCTGACTGACATTCGGGTGCTGAGCACGGAGGTGTGGATCCTGAAGGCAGATATTACGTGTTTAAGCAGGACCTTGGCGGTGGTGTGGAAGTCATGGTGTTTCACAGGCACGGCAATCACAAACCAGGAAAACATGTCCACAAACGTTATGATAAACTGGTACCCGTTGTAGGACTTATGGGGGCCCATGCCATCTAAAGAGAGGGTCTCGAAAGGCAGTTGTCAAGAAGGTGGCCCTACGCACTGGTAAAATTATACCTATCCTTGCCCAAAGTATGTCCGTGACACCCTTGGGCCATGTCGGCAGCCATGTCATTTGCGGATGGAGTCCACAACCTCTTCTTGAAGGTCTGGAGCAGCGGCTTCTCACCCGAATGTGCACCAAGACTACCGTGGAACGGAGAGGATCGCTTGGCCTTGAATGGGGGGAAGGATAAAACGTCCTTCTGCTGATTGTCCTTCTTCTGCTGATCGTCCTTCTTCTGCCCGGGAATCAGGCAGGTAGCCAACTGGGCCAAGAGAGGCCCTATGCAGCATTCGCCAGTTGGGCGTCCTTCTCGTATCAACGGGGATCCTACTGTATTGCACTGACGATTTACTGTTTACGGTTGAGGGGCATGGGGGTGCGGGAGAGGCCGTCTGTGTTGGTGAGCAACTTGGTGTTGCATAGTATAATTGAACTCCTCAAGCTCCATTTGTTCCAGTCCACCAGAAATGCGACTGGTCCCCCCGCCGGAGTTTGGCTCCGGCGTGTGAGGAACTGAGGTAACTTGTGAGTCGCCTCTGACGCGAACGAGTCCACTTGTGGAAGGTATGGCTCTGCAATCATCTCTTGAAAGATGGTTTGCTTGAGAGACCATCCTACTAGAGTGCTCTGTCGCCGTGACAGAGCATCTACCCAGACATTTGCCACGCCGGGCAGATATGTTGCGTGAAGATAAATTTCTAGCCTTGCAGCGAGCCGAAAGATCTTTTCCATCAACCTTTGTAACACTTGAGATCTCACTGAACCTTGCTTCTGAATGCATGTGCCTGCAGTCAGATTGTCCATCCTGAAGGCTAAGGACTTTCCCATCAGGGTTGAGCCATGCTCCTTTAAGAAAAACAGGGTGACTAATAACTCTTTGGCATTTATGTGAAGGTGATTGTACCTGGACCATAGACCCTGACCTTGATGGCCCAGGTTTGACTGATACCCCCATCCCAGGGTAACTGACGCGTCTGTGTCGATCCAGATCGTCGGAGGAGGAGTGGTCCATGCCAAAGAGGAGTGCAATACTTCTGGCTTCACCCAAGACGCCAGTAGGTTGTGGATTAATTTCGGGATTCGCCATAGTGTTTCCGCGGGCAACAGCGGAAAGCTCTTGTCTCCCTCCAAAATAAGCCTTTTGACCTTCAGACGACCTAATGGAACCGGCAACCTTATCCAGTTGAGTGACCCCACCAGAGACTCCCAAATTCTCCTTGTGGTGGTCAGAGAATGGAGGAACCGAAAGAGTTTCTTGCGAAATCTCTGATGGTTGTCCGAACTCTGACTCAGAGAGAGTAACTCAGTGTTCCAGAGTAGACCCACCCACTGGATGGTCTTGTGGGGTTCAAGTTTGACTTCGCCAAGTTCACTTTGAATCCCAGGGCAGTGACATGAGACATTACCTGATGCACATGTTGAAGGCAAGCAATTTCGGACTGAGCTACAATTAACCAATCGTCTAGGTACCAGAACACCATGATCCCTTGTTTGAGCAATGGTAACAAAGCCTTTCGGACTAACTTTGTGAAAATACGGGGTGCTAGATTGAGACCAAAGGGCATCCTTTGAAATACAAATGTCGGATTCCCTTAGCGCAGGGCCAGGTACTTTTGAAAGCATTTGTTTATAGGAACGTGCCAGTAGGCATCTGTCAGATCTATGGAACACATCCAACCTTGCGGCGGCAGTGTCAGCCTGATCTAATTTACCGTCAGCATCCTGAACGAATGATTGTGGATGAATAGGTTCAGAGAAGACAAGTCGATGACCGGCCTCATCTGAATGCTGTCCCTTTTTGGCAACAGGAATATTCGGGAAGTGAATACGGGCTGAGTTGGCGAAACGGGGACAATGATCTGCTTTAGTGTCATCTCCCGGATGACGGATCCCACCTCTAAAGAAACATGATTGAACTCTTGGGGAACACATAAATAGGGTCGCTGGGACCATCTCCACGAGAGACCCTTGCGGACCACTGTCCTTGCCCATGTATCTCGGGGCCATGCCCGGTAACAAGCCCGAAAGCTGCCAGTCCCTAGGCTGGTGTTGTCCGGCAGAGATACTCTCGGATCCGACTCGCCTTTTCGCGGCGCTGGGAGTGAGAGAGCTTCATGGTGTCTCAGTTTTTTTAATGGGAGGGTTGTGACTCTGACTGATTGTTAGAGGGACGAGAGGCTCTGCTATCATTGCTACTAGGCCTATGCTTTGATTGTCCCCTGAACCATCTACCCTTACCCCTGGACTGAGCGTGGCCTCTAGCTGTGCCACTGGTTCCGGGGGTTGTGTGAGTCTTTGATGACTGTGGTGACTGAAACTGTCCATGAAAGGGACTCTTAGTGAATTTAGTTTTAAATGTCGACCCACTCTTTGCTGTGGAAGCAGTGGCATTGTTCGAGCCCAATAAACAATTAACCATGCGCCAGGCATCTGTGGAGGCAAGGGTTTTTGTGAACACATCAGATAAAATTTACCTTCTACCTATCTCCACCGGCAGCTTCTTCACCAGATATACTCGTAAGTCTTGACGCACCCTCACTGCCTCAAAGACAGCAGTGCGAATGTTCCCAAGTGACTGAATTGAGTTCTGGAGTAGAAGGCACCTAGTGAGAGATAGTGCCTTGTGCGTGCTTAAATCAGTAACTGACTCAGTCGTCCTGGCTAGAGAAGCCGCAAGCTGACGGCTGAGCAGATATTGGGATACAAGCTGCCAGGCTTTCTGCCTCATCTTAAAATCTTTGTCAATTTGTAACTGAGTAGGAGCACTGAAAGGATCTACTAGCTGACATAACGAAAGTTTTGGTGCACCCAAAAAATCAAGTATATTTTGTGGTACTCCTGCCGCCTTACCTACTGGATTGGAAAACCAATGATTATCTTCCGGCGGGAGCTGATGACTGCTCTTATTTGTAATGGTGCTGGCAAACAGCTGGGCCTCCTGTCCCCATGCAATCCATGGCCCAGACTCCTCACCGTCAATGTGAATGACTGGGATACCTGCATCGTCCCTCTGAGGAATAGTATTAAGTTCTGGGGTGATGCCCTGTGAAAGTTTCACATAATTTAACCCGTCAGACTTATTCCAGTCAGAAATAAGCTTCACAAAAGACACCGGAGGGAGAGCCGGGGATTGCAAATAGACAAAATACTCAGGACTATAAAGACTCGGGATAGTTTTGATAATTACATCTAACACATCACCGGTTCTGTTCTTGTCCTTTAATTTCTTGGCCTCACTCATTTCAACAAACCAATGTTCAGGTACAAGTAATTCTCCTGCTACCATCGGCTGCGCGACCTCGGGACGAGTGGGCTTAATAACGGTCCAGGAAATATCTGGTCCATATAAGAGTGGCATAGGGTCCCTCTTAGAAGGTACAGATCTATCAAGGGGAGATGGAATAAGGTCCGCTAACAAGATTAGCTTTGAAGGCAACAAAGATGCGGAACTAGGCGTGGGAGGTTGAACATTGACCTGGGGTTAGGATACAAATTTGAAGGTTGAACTAGCGCCATGGAATTGTTCATGTGTCACCACTATTCCACCTTCCTGGTCAGATGCAGACGTAGGGCGAGAGACTTCCGAGCCCTGCGTACCTGCGAGTGAAGGACATATCCGTTGGCCAGACGGAAGTTCCTCCCCTTCTGCGAGATATTGTTGCAGAGAGGTGACACCCGGTGGCCGGGCTGGGGGGGCTGGGAAAGCTTCCGACCGAGACTCGCCAGCCCGGACAGCAGTGTCATGCTTTCCTGTGTTCGCTGCAGGAGCGCCGGGCAGAATATCCTCGCCCAGGTCAAGATCCGGGATAGGATAGGTTTCCATAATTTCGGCAGCAGATTCTTCGAACTGCCCAGACGAATAGGAGATAACATCATCTTGTCTGCTAGAAGGACCACTGCTGTGTCGATCAACCCCGAGTACCGGATTAACGGGAAGCACTGGCTGTGCCGCCCGAAGGGGGATTGAAAAATGAGGTGTAGGGCCTATGATGCTTGCATCAGAGTCTTGTGAAGAATCCCGGCGGGACGAAGAAGATTTGGGCTCCGGCTTGGCAAAGGCCTGAGACTTGGTTGGCTTCTTCGTGGATGACTGCTTAGAGGATTTCTTCGAGTCCTTCGATCTTCCATCGCCCGATGCTAGGGCTGAAGTAAAGTGGGAACGGTGCTTTTTCGCCTCATGTGTGTCACTAGAGGTGATGATGACCTAGGCTTAGCCAAAGGGGAACGTGACTGAGCGCGCCGGGATGTCGGAGCAGGCGACCCCGTCGCCGGCTCGTCAGAGGTCCTGGGTCTTTTATGGTGGCGGGAGGGAGCTACACGACCGCTAGACGAATCGGAGGATTTCGACACTGTCTTTTGACCAGGAGAACTACTGGTCACATAAGAAGTAGACACTGTTTTTAGTAAATCGTCTAGTAAAGGATCATGCAACTGAAGAGACTTATGGGCGACATTCTTGCAATACAGCACGAAATTGGATTTATTATATACCAAAATTGTCTCACATTTATTGTCTGAGTGAGTTAGAAAGCCATTGCGAAGAACTGAATACTGCGAGCATGATTAGGATAGCCACCGACCTCTTGATCTGTCTAAACAGGTTACACACTTAACACACAGTTTATGTCCTAACACGGCGAGGTTTGCACAGTTGCTGCCTGAACAAAACTTAAACCCACTCGGATCCATTGCTCCCTCCCGCCGGGGAATTGCTAATCCTCCTAGGCATCCCGAGTCGTAACTTGGCTACCTCACCTGAGGATTGAGAAAAATCAAGAATCAATGCTCATAGGAACATGCTAGGCTGGAAAGCTAAAATTAAAATCAACGTTTTATGAGAAAAAAGACTTTAACTAACAATGGACAATCTTATTTCCCTTTACGTTAAGTATCATTCCAGTTGCTACTTGAGTATTGTATTTCATACCAGATGCTATTTGAGTAATAACATCTTACCTAAGTGACCAACACTGACCTCATCTCATCTAAAAAGAACCTGATTCCGGCGGCCAGCGCCTCTAGAGTCATGCGTCCCACAATTCTCGGCGGACAGCGCCTGCATTTTCAAAGCTACACAGTTTACTGAGATGCTAAAGATCGGAAGAGGTGAGTTTGTATTCGGCTCAGCCTTTTTTCCCGGCGGATAGTTTTCCCACTATCAACCAACCAGTTTGCGTTCTGAATAGCCCTAAACTACGAACATATTCTGCTAGGCCTTGAGGCGGAAATGTCCTGTGGGCGACGGCCAAGCCGGGGACCCCAAATAGACAGAGTGAAGTAAAACTTCGCCTCCCGAAAACTTACCACCGCCGGCCAAACTAGATTTTCGACCTATCTTGTACCAAACAAAAATAACTCAAAATCAACATAGCTCTAGACACTTCCGGAAATTTCCTGGTGGGGAAACCCTGTGAAGTGACTAGACGCACGTTGTCTCAAGTCTCACTTAATAAATCCCGCCGGAAGGGCCAGCCCTCCAAGCTACTAGATTACGCAACGTGCACACATTATGACATAGTTATACATTAATTAATCAATCAATAAATAACACATCCTACCCCTAACTAAAACACCTACAGGAGGCCAACTAGATGGGGGCATGTTGTAGAATAAATCACACTCACAAACCTGAAATCCAGCAAAGCCCTCCAACACCCATCACGTAGCAACAGGAACGTAGGCTGAAAAGCTTCATGAACAAGTGCCAAATCCCTCACTAAGTGAGATAACTTGAAACGCACATGTTCCTCTAAATGAAGTATAAACCGCTTACCCCACCCAAATAAGTAGCCAAAAAGCGGGCCCCGGATCCTCTAAAAGAATCCTCATGTCTATAAGAGCTAAAATAGAATACCTAGGGGAATGAAAAAACACACGTGGGAGTCTTGCCTTATCACAACAAGAGCTCCTGACAAAGACCTTTGCCAAACACTGGGAAAACAGTCTCCAAAGGTGAGTGGGCAAGGTGTACACAGTCTAGCTAATCTATAAGCTACCCTGACTTCAGCATATAGCATGAACATATGAGAAAAGACTCACAAGTCGGAAGGCAGGAGAAGAATGAAGCGTGAGGTTGTGCACACCTCCCAACCCAACGGCGCCTAGGAGAAGAAGGACATATGCGTCCAGATAAGAGCTGGATGACGCGACAATAACAGCAGAAGCATGAGAAGCGCAAGCTGCTAGATCATGTTTAATGCTTTACATTTTTTATTTTGTACTGGTTTCTTTTCTAGTAATGGTACCCACATCATAAGGACGAGTTCCGTGAGTGGTTTTGTTATATTTAAGAGCGTTTCGCTCACGATGTATGGCAATCAAATAATTTTACTCTCCTAGGCGGATCGTTTGAACGGCGAGCCTTGAGTTCAAAGATTGGCCAATATCTTTATAAGGCGCATCGTCAATGATGAAGGGGCCACTAATAAATATATATATGTGTGGGGGAGTTTATAGGCACCAATCAAACAGGACAGTACTCCAGAGAGGCTTTATAGGCATGTGATAAGGAGTAACTGGAACCCCTGTTTCATTTGCTTGGCAACCCTTACTGATTTTGTATTTGTATCTCACCTATGCAATTGCCGATAAATTCAGGAAGAAAGTTTGCATTCTCCTTTCCACTTTATTTTTATCATGGTAATTATGACATTTAATGCACTCCCTCTAAAAATGATGCAGCACATGCATGAAATTATGCATCACTATATCTCGCTACTATGTCACGCCGCGTCCGTATATATTCAGACTTGGCAAAAACAATCTGTAGCGCCAAAATTATTTCACTCATAATCATACCACAAGTACCCTAACCCTTTGGCCTTCCCGCCACCCCCCTCCCATCTCCCAAGCACCATATAAACGACATGTAAATATAAGTGTAGTTTCTAAGAATATTTACCAGTGATTTTATGTTATAAGGCTTAGTGACAATCATTAGTGTGTGTGTAAGTGATAAAATACAAGCCCAATGCCTTTCAATGATTAATAATGGAAAATATTGTGACATAAAAAGTGTTGTGTGTGTCGCGTACTTTGCGGACCCTTAGACCGTCTCTTGAGAGTTCCCACATCCCCAAAGCAATTGTGTGTTGTAAAAGCAGTTCATACTCAATGCTGATATACTCCAAATTCTCTCCAAGTGTTTGTAAAGATTTTTTTTAACTCAAATTGTCACTAAAACTTTTTTACAAAATGCATTGAAAGTGTTAGGTAAATATGGGACTACTTTCAAGTCTCTAAAACTTTGGGATCACATTTTCAGGCAAAATGGACTAGGTGAGTGTTTTTTTCTTGCCGTTATTCTTCTTTTTTCATCCAACCTGAAATATTTATCCAATAAAAAAAGGTAAATCGGCCGGCACTGGGCACGATACAAGGTCGATAATTAGTCGGCACTCTGGGAGTTAATTAGTAATAAATCACAACTAAACCCAGCAAAGAATATCTTCAATGGGGTTGATGCTCAACTGTAAGTCTATAGTCTATAATTGACGGTAAGTGCTCTAAAGTTATTAAAACAATGAAGGGAGATAGAAGTAGTGATAGTTCACTGGTACAATGCACTGCAATATACTAGGCTACTGCATAACTCCGCCAGTTGCGCATGCAAATTAACCCCCCCTAGTTGCGCTACAGGCTACTCCCACACCGAGCCACTACTGTCCCCAGTAAAATATCCCTATAATGTATCTAACAATACAGGGTAGCGTCCAACCCAACTTCTAACCACGGGGTCCTGCTACTGCAACAGTGAGATAAAGCTAGCCCTTATAATATGGAGCTTGATACATGTGTTAGGTCTCAACTGTAATGCACTAAGAGTAAACCATATCACCCTGACTAACAGAGTTTTTTTAAGAGAGCTACCACCCAGGCTATAAATTACTGAGCCCTCATTCCACGCTCTTAGACAGAATCCCAGTTAGGCCAGGTGTCCTAATAGCTAAAATGAGATAATTCCTAGTTGATTCGAGTTATGATTTAGGGAGGGATACCGTAAAACAGTAGGCTTACTGGGGCCCCTTACAAGCACAGGAGTTACTCCGGATTATTCCGGGTAAGGTTCAAGAACATTTTTCGATCCACAAACCAACGGGCATTGACCGTGATCTCACAACAATCCGGAGACTGTTGCAACAGCAGCAGCCAATCAGCAGAATGAAACATATCCCTAACAGACCGAGACCAGAACAGGACTAACCCACCAAGAAATGGACTCCACAACAAAAGTGGACCAGGAGGGAGGAAGAGCACACCCCACGCATCTACTCACAACAATCCACCACCCCAAAATCCAACCTGGTGTTAATGGATCCACCAACATCAAGGGTGTGCAACAACGGAAACTGTGCTGTTCAAGAAATGAGGGATTAGCAGAGGCAAAGGCGAGCCACACCGAGAATTTCTCCTAATACGAATCATCCAAAAGCATATGGATATCAACCTCTCAAGGCACTCCAGGTTGCAGCCAAGATCAACACGATGACATGACAGAGGAAAATAATCAAGTGGAGGAGGTCGCCAAAGAGCTTGATACATTGGCTATTACAGTGCCAGATAGACCCAAGGAATTATAGAGAGTCCCTCATTAACCGTACTGTTGGTGGGGGCTATCACAAGTAAAGCTTTGGTCTTTGAAAAGTTAAAGATGATGTTTTACGTGTTCGATTCCTAGTCGATACAGGTTTTTTTTTTTTTTTTTTTTTTTTTTTTTTTTTTTCTATATTCCAACTACTCCCTCTCGGGCATAGGCTGAGAGCCTGTACATTCCACCGCTCAACACGGTGAAGCCCGTGAGGTCTTGTTCCAGTCTGGGGAGTGAGACATGTGAAGCAACCATCATGGCCCGAAACAGCTCCATCTCTGAAGCGGCCGGTTGCTTCGCTCAGGCGCTTCACCGTCTCACCCTCCAGACTCAGACCCTCACTCTCAGAACGCCACCTATTGAGCAGTGAACTCACTAGGCATTGTCCCCCTGTAACATATTTTGAATATGGGAATATTCATACAGTGTTATTTAATCAGGGAACAATGAGGGTATTTTTTTGGCATTTCGGTGGGCTTTGTGGTAATGCACTGATACTAGGTACAGCACAAATTCAATCCCAATAATATCTTCCCATTGACATATCGGGATTTGAACCCGGGTCCATTGGATTACCAATCCAGTGGCATGACCACTCCACCACACCTCCCCTAAAGGTGCAGCCAGATCTTGTTCTTATACAATGTTTTACAAGAAACATCAGGCCAAGTTCGGACAGTTAAAAGCCTCCTCAGTCAATTTAATAGGAGCAGGCAATGAAGCCTTAGTACTAAAAGGAGAAGCTCACCCTGTCCTAGTCACCACCCCAGAGCCCTCTGCAACAACCGAACATCCATATACAGTATAGTGTTCAATTCCATTTGCACCAAGTATGATGGATATGTAGACTTCGATCTACTGAAGAAACTAGGCGGCCACATAGATTGTGCAGGGCGCCACTTAACGTTTGGTTATCAAGAAGGAAAAATATATGTTGACAACAACCTCTGACGTAACTGCCACCAACTCAACTATGACACCTCATATCATTGCACAAGCGATAGTGCTGAGTGCTTTCATCATTCCAGCTGACCACCAAACCTGGGTACCTATCACTCTGACACACCCGCAAGACATGATATTTTGCCCTTCAGTGGAGCAACCCTATGCAACCAAATGTGCCACATCATCAGCTGTCATACCAGCCCATTCTCAGGCAATAAGGATTGCCAATTTGTCTGGGAAACCTCTTACTTTGCCCAAGGGTTTAGTGGTGGGAGATCTTAAAAAAAAATTATGATCTTCTTGTACCAAAATATAAAACAACAACAACAACCACAACAACAACAACAACAACAGGCACAAATCCTATTTTACCTGCAATACCAGGCCATTTGATCCCAGACCAACAGCAAGGATTATTGCAGGTATTATTACAATGTACAAATATATTCCAACAGAGCTCTGACAACATAGGATGCACCCATGTCTTAGAACAGCCAATTTTCACTCCAGCAACTGCGCCAGAAAGACATAAACACCACAATAACAGAGGCCCAGAGCGCCTTTCCCACGCGGAACAGCCTCTGCGCCATCTTCCACCAAAAAGAGATGCCTTTCAACAACATTAAAATAGTAGAAGAACCAGATCAAGCCCTTCTCACACTCAATATCATCATACAGGGCAACGCAGACAAAGTGAACAGGCAGGCAACCAGACAGTGATGTCAGAACATTCCCCACTATTGTTTGGCTGCAGCCAAGTTTGAAACTGGTACAAACTTGGAATGCCCTAAGCTCCACAGCCACGTTCAAGACTGGTACTACGTGTGATGTCGATATTCACCAGCCAAGTACGAGACTGGCACACCTATGAGGCTTGATGCTCATCAGCCATGTTTGAGATTGGCATCTAAGAAGAGAATCACCTCTACAAATCTTAAGGGATGTGGTGTGAGACCGTGCAAGAAGATCAGCAGCAGTAAGGAGATAATCACCTCTACAACTCTTAAAGCAATGGTATGAGACCATCCAATAAAACACCATTCAGATGACAAGACATAAGTCCCCAACACCTACTGAAAGTGAAAAATCCTTAAGCCCCCTTCTACACTGAACAAAATTAACGTAGTGTTGTCTCTATTTTAGAATCCCCTTTTGTGATAAATTATATTGCCCTTCAAGAATACACTACACACATACTATCCTTGATTTTCCCTATTCAATGTTCTTAGTATTATAGTTGAACACTGGTATCAATGTAATTAATAAATACTTGAAAGCAGGAATTTACTGTGAACAACAACACCCCTCGTTTTTTAGGGATATTCATATATAGATAGTTACTGTCCCTCGCGGTTGTAATAATGAAGAATCGGGCTAAAGAAGTACAAAGGAGTACAAAGGAAATCAAGCTACAACAGGTCTAGTGACCCTTCTAGGCTGCTTGTCCTCCAAAACACTGAGGATCAAGTGTCCAAACAGTGGTTTAGAGTGGGTAAGGGAAGGAGAACGAACAATAGTAAATTTATGCGGGCAGACTAAGCTACAGTGTATTCAAATAGCTGTGAATAAACATTAACATATTCGTGAAGACCATTTCCATATATTCTCATTGTGTTACGATATTGCATAAACATAATTGTACTTTTAATTAAACTTTGATTAAGTCTAACCTAAGAACCTACAATAAGATTTAATTCCATAATTATCTCCACGTTATAGTCCGTGCGTTCACCTTTGACTCACATCCAAGCACAAACTTAATTACTGCTCTAACTCAGGGAAATTTGATGGCCTCTCAGTATTATTGTATTCTGTGTCATATATACTTATGTGATTAGAGTGTAGCGTCTTGTTGTGGGAGACCTATTTTGTGTACAAATAAAGTGTTGTTTTGTAACTATTGTACAACTCATCTTGTAGTTTATTGTATATATATTGAACTCCTAGTTTCTCCCTCTTAGAAGAATCCACAAATACTTGTTTTCGTCTACCATAACAGTGAGATAAGAGAGAAGGTGAGGTCCACCTCCCAGAAGGTGGGGAGAGAGAAGTGAATAAAGGAAGTAAGAAGCGAAAATAAACAAATTAAAGGCGTATCTGGCCGGGCTCGTAGGCATATCTCCGCTTTCCAGGGTAGAGGAGTGACATTTGTTAACTTTTCTTTAGTTTTAGAACTAGTACATTACATATAAGGAATAAATATAATACGAAAATGGCCCGATGCCCATGAAATTATAACTGGCTGTAACCCGCCACACTGTCTGGGTTAACCTGGGTGATTGTAAACTGTGTGGGTTATAAGAACATAAGAACATAAGAAAATGGGAGTCTGCAGAAAGCCGATTGGCCTAAGCAAGGCAGATCCCTGTCCCACACAACCCCAATTACAAAGCCCAATTATAGGCTCAACACTCTAATACCCTGAGGATCATCTTACCAAACCGGTTAGAGATTAACGCAGGATTACGGGGGTCTGCAGAGCGCTGATTGGCCCAACCCGGCTGATCCCCCTTCACACCCAACCCTTCTCGTCCATATGCTTATCCAATTTTTTCTTAAAGCTCCCTATCGTTCTTGATCCCACTATATCACTTGGTAGCCTATTCCACCCATCTACAACTCTGTTACCAAACCAATATTTGCCTATATCTTTTCTGAAACGAAATTTATCTAATTTGAAACCATTGGTACGAGTTCTTTCGCTATCACTGAGCTTTAGTACATTTGTCATGTCCCCTTTGTTAATCCCACTAACCCACTTGAACACCTCTATCATATCCCCTCTAACTCTGCGTCTCTCTAACGAATGTAAACCTAATTTCTTCAACCTTTCTTCATACGGAAAATTTCTAATATTATGGATCATTTTTGTCATTCTACGCTGAATTCTCTCCAATGAATCTATGTCCATTCTGTAATAAGGACACCAAAATTGGACAGCATAATCCATATGGGGTCTCACTAATGACAAGTAAAGTTTTAAGATAACATCAGCAGTTCTGTTACTCACACTCCTAGAGATGAACCCGAGAATCCTGTTTGCCTTATTACGAACGCTTATACACTGTTTTCTAGGCTTCAAATCATTGCTAACAAACACACCTAGATCTTTCTCGCAGTCTGAATTTTCTAATTCTAAATTAGCTAGTTTATATTTAACATTTGTTTGCATCTTCCCTATCTTTAATACCTTGCATTTGTCAATGTTAAACTTCATCTGCCAATTTACTGACCATTCATGTAAGGTATCTAGATCCCTTTGGAGGCACTCTATATCGCTATCTGAATCAATTGATCTCCCCATTTTAGTATCGTCTGCGAATTTACTTATCCTACTAGTTATACCTAAATCAAGGTCATTTATGTATATAAGAAACAACAGGGGACCTAATACCGATCCCTGGGGGACACCACTTTTGACTGCTCCCCACTCTGACTTGGTACCATTTATGCTGACTCTCTGTTTCCTACCAATTAGCCATGACCTAATCCATCCCAACAACGACCCTCCTATTCCATGTGCCTCAACCTTTCTCATCAATCTCTCATGAGGGACTCTGTCGAAAGCTTTACTGAAATCTAAATATATAATATCATATGACTTGTCACTATCTACTGCTTCATATACCTCTGAGAAAAAGCTAAGCAAATTAGTAAGGCACGAACGTCCCTGAGTGAATCCATGCTGAGAAGAATTTATTAAGTTAAATTTTACTAAGTGGCTTCTAATTTTCCTAGCAATAATAGACTCTAGCAACTTTCCTATGATTGATGTGAGACTAATGGGACGGTAATTGGATGCTATCGATTTATCACCTTTTTTGAAGATCGGAACTACATTTGCAAGCTTCCAAGCTTCTGGAACTAAACCTGTTTCTAATGACTTGTTAAATATAAATGCTAATGGACTACTTAACTCATCTCTGCATTCTTTTAATACTCTAGCATATACCTCGTCAGGACCAGGCGATTTTTGAGGTTTCAGTCTGTCAATTTCCTTAAGCACATCATTTCTACTTATACTAACTGTACTTAACATATTTTCTATACTATCACTATATACCATATTGACTTCTGGAATCTGTGCCAAATTTTCATTAGTGAAAACGGAAAGAAACTGACTATTTAATGTACTGCACATTTCTAAATCATTTTCTGTTATTTCTCCTATTGAAGTTTTTAGGGGGCCTATTACATCTCTAACTTTAGATTTATATAGTTGGTAAAAAGCTTTAGGGTTATTTTTTGAGTCGCTGGCTATCCTTATTTCATAATTTCTTTTTGCTTTCCTGATTTCCTTTTTGACCTGTCTTGATAGAGTCTGATAGTATATATGTAAATGATTTTCACCTTTCTTTATTTTTCGATATATTCCTTTCTTTTTTCCTATAAGATCTATTAGCTTATTAGTCATCCATTTTGGTTGGTTCTGCGTCGATCTAAATCTTCTTTTAGGGATATATTTATTTTGAGCATTGTGGAGTGAAGCAATAAACTGGTTATATGTAGGTGGCAAGTTTAACTCTGGCATATCCTGACTTAATCGCTTAACAATAGGGTCCACCCTTAAGTCTCTTCTTAGCCCACCATAATCGGCTTTTCTGAAATCTGGGATAAGTGTCGTATTCTCTTTAGCATTCCCTGTCCATTGTATATTAAAATAAATAGATTTATGATCGCTATTTCCTAGGTGGTCACCAATCTCTACATTATTTATCATATGTTCATTGTTACTGAAAACTAAATCAAGAATATTAATACCTCTAGTCGGCGTATCTATGAATTGAAATAAAAAACTATCTTGTACTACCTCAATAAACTCTACTGAATCGGAGTCGCCTATTTGGTGCTGCCAATCAATGTTCGGAAAATTAAAGTCCCCCATAATGCACACATTGCTAAACCTTGATGCTATTTTAATTTCCTCCCATAACGATTTTCCGCCATTTCTACTCATATTAGGCGGTCTATATATAACTCCAATAACTATGGTCTCACTACCTTCGTTAACCTCTACCCAAACACTTTCATTATCATTATTTAGTCTAATACCTGATTTAATACAGCTTTTTAATGTACTCCTGACAAACACTGCTATACCCCCGCCCCTCCTACTTGTTCGGTCATATTTAAACAAACTATATCCTGGAATATCAAATTCTGCTAAAAAATGCCTAGATTCTGTATTAATCCACGTTTCAGTTAGCGCTATTATGTCTATATTTTCTGTGCTAACGAGTGCTCTAAGTTCGTTCATTTTGTTACATAAACTCCTACAATTTGTATAATATACCCTCAACCTATTACTTTTATTTGCAACTATTTTTCTATTGTGTTTAGCTAACTTATTATTTCCTGTTGAACTACTAGCTCTAGACGGAAATTCTACTCTATCAGTATTCTCATCTTTACTATCAGTTACATGTGTAGTGTTATCGATACTACTATTACACTTCACTATATCCGCACTATCTTGACTGATTATTTCTATTTTACTCACTGGTTTGTCACATGAAGTACCTGCTCCATATGGAGACAGTGTTTTACTTACACACCCAGGTTTTTTTAACGAAACCCCGCAACAATCTTGTCGAGTGAGCTGGCCAAGGTCGAAACTCCTAGTCGAGAGAGATGTACTCCATCCTGGGCATACAGTTCATCCTTACCATAAAAGAGGGACCAGTTATCCAGGAATGGAATAGTATTTGCCTTACAATACTTCTCCAGCCGGCTATTTACACCAATAGCCCTGGAGGACCATTCCTTCCTTACCCCTCTTCTAGGCAGGATACTGTTTACCACAGGAACTCCACCTTTTTCCTTGATCCTCTCCAACATTTCCTGATACTTGGAGAGCAACTCCTCAGTCCTGCATCTCCATATGTCGTTGCTCCCTGCGTTGAGGAAGATGATGGGGTCCTCCCCACTCACTTCCATGACAGCATCTATCTTCTCAGCCACCCTCCCGACTCCGGCACCAGGCACGCAGACAACTTTACCAACCTGAGTGTTTGTTGCCCTGCCAAGGTATCTAACCAATGAATCACCGACAATGAAAACAGACTTAGCTTTTTCCTTTTGTCGGCGTGTAGCAGCAGTTGTTGCAGCAACAGCAGCAGACTTCCCCCCCTCCGCTCTCACTGCCTCGATGATCGCCACTTCATCGCCATCACTCTCATCAGCCAAGGTGCTGAAGTTGTTGTGGGTCTTGACTGGCTGCCTTTTCAGCTTGCAGGCCGTTGCACTAGTTGACACCACTTTCCAAGGGGCTTCACGATCCCTGGGAACACTTCCGGTAGCCTCACACTTCTTCTCCGCCATAGCTAGTCTCAAGGCCAAATTTTCATCTTTGAGACACTGAATCTCCTGCTCCACACTCTCCAGTCTCTCTTGCAAAGCAAGACAAAGCTGGAGAGTATGGGAGGAGACAGCAGACTCATCAACAACAGCCATCACTATGAAAGTTCACTAGGACCTCACTAAGGGTAAACAGGTTCACTAGCGGTCACTGGGGACGTCCGCACAGGTCAGGGGTCAGAGAGCAACTGAAGCGAGACTATAAAGCGAGACATTGATTAGCGCTCTACCTTGTGGAAATTATTCAGTAATGATATTAAATCTTATAATCTTCATTTTTATGTCCCGTTCCTATTCTCCCCCTACTTCGTTTTATTATCGTTTCTTCTTTCTCCATCTCTTCCTTCTGTATATCCTACCCCTCATCCTGCTTGAGTCAGGTCCCGTAGCATCCAACACAATTCCAGCCTCTTCAGGAAATGCTTATTGCTTTCCACCCTCCCTTTGCCTGCATTTTTCTGCTCATTCCTGTCACAATTTCTTCTCGCTCTTTCATTCTCTCTCTCTCTCGTTTCTTGCCGACTCAAAAGCCGGAGGGACGGTGGGTTAAGAGAGAGCCTTCTGCTTTATTGTCCTTGTATTTATCTCAGTAACATCTACTCTATTAAATGCTGGACTGTCAAGTTGGGACTACAAAGTCTGTCTAGTTTGTGCATATGTAACTCTATGTAATCTTCCATTTTGCGTGTTCATCATTATTACATCCCTTCAGCATTTTCATTCTCTATACCTTGATGTAACGAATTTCCCTGCCTCTCCCTCATACCTACAGGTCTTATATCTTAGGGTCTTATACCTACAGTATATATCTATTTTTCACAAATTCCACTTGAAACCTCTCCACATCTGTCATAAATCATCATGCCATTTATCTGCTCTTGATTTCACAATTTCTTTCTAGAAAGCTACCTCCATTTCAGATCATTATTCGTTGTTCTGCACCAGACACCCTACCTGTTTTTACTACTTTATATATCGGTCACAATGTCTTAGGGGGTGTCCTACGGCGTATTGGTTAGCGCATTTGGTGTACAACCGAGATCACGGTTCGATTACCCCTCCGGAGGAGACATTTGGGCAATGTGCTCTGTTTCATCTAGCAATAAACAGAATCCTGGTATAAGCGAGCTGTTGCGACATCCCCTCTAGAGTTGGCGGTCTGGTACTAACTAGAAAGGAAGCTTTCCGGTCAACGGAGCCTCCGAATCCAGCGATCTGATACTTGTTGGAAGGGTACCGTCCAGGTAACTGAAGGCTTCGAATTCAGATGTCGCCAATGTAAATATGGGGGTGGCACGAGTTCTTGACTAGTGTTACGACTGGGGTTCAAATATATCAGGGCTCTTATTCATTGGACTAGTAATGGCATAAATGTTACAACGGAAAGCGCTAGCTCCAACCTCTGATGTATATTCCCAGCGAACAAAGAACACAAATACTCTACAGAGTTCTATATGCAATAATAGGCTATCAAACTCTCAATAAATGTGCGTCTACTCTAGGCTTAATGTTATGTGAAAACAGCATATTACTACCTATAACCGAAGGTGCTTGGTTATGGTATGCAAAGTAAGGTGGTAAGAGAAGTTACAGCTTACGTTACTTTAATCAATAAATGTCAGGCACTCCTGCATGAAAGAAAGTGCACTAAAGTCCTTCAACACTAACAAGGAATCTTCTTTAAATGTTAGATGCTATAAAGATGCTCGTATCGGAAATGGAACCCAAAAAGGCAGGCAGCGGAACAATGCTCGTGCAGGCTATGCACACAAAAAGGCAGAATATATATAATGCGGTCGGAGCCAAGAATATCCTAAACACAACAACAGTAATAATAATCGCCACGACAATGCAGTATTCCTATCCACAAAAAGAGCCTAAGTCGTTTGTGTCTCAATACATCAAACTAGGCTGAGAAATGCTTGTGTAATCATAAACGGGTATACATAAAAAGAGTAATTGGTTTAATATACTTAATGTCTACTGTGACTGATAAAGTCTAGCTAGAGTCAATGATACGAGATACTGGTGCGCATGGCATGCCGCATAGCCTAGTGCAAATCTCAAGTCTGTGCGTCAAATATTACGTTATAGGGAAGGGTAGCTCTCTTGAGAAACCTTAATACCGAAGTATTAAGCGTTCTCCTGGCGTACCTCAAAGACAAACAAACGAGACTAGAACAGTGCAGAATGGTATAGGCAAAAAGCCCTCATTCGTGCATGCTCTATTCTCAATGGCACACAGACTAGAATTTACTCAATCAACTCCAGTTCTCAGGTATGTCGTGCAGCTTTTTCCTAAAGCCAGCACTCATAGGAAACAATACCTTATAATATCAGACTCCTAGTCTAGCATTATCTAATCCAGCAGAACACTAATAATTAAAGGAAGCAGTAATATGAAAGCCAACCAATGCTTCGTGATCCACTTATCTTAACAACTAACATACATGGGTTATATCAGACCTTAACGCACAATACAACTGGCCAGCATGAAGCTGATTTTGCAGAGTTAACCAGAGGGGGTATAATATTAATAAAAGGTGGTGAAAGATATGGAAAATGAGAGAGATAGGCAGAGGAAAAGATTCTCAGGTGCGAGCGGGGTACAGGTAGCAAGGGAAAAAGATGGGTGCGTTCTAGAAACCAGATCTGAGGGAGAGAGTGGCGAGGAACTGTATATATACTCACACTAGCTCGAGGTGCGTGGGAAAAAAGCGGTTACAAGTCCTCTAGCCACTAGCAAGAGCTTGCAGCATGGTAAGGACCTCTCTCCACCAACCCCCGCGAGGCAGCCAGCCGTGACGTCATCGAGCGGGACAAAAACACTGCGCGCTCCCTCTCACTCTGTTCTACTCTCTCTCTCTCTCTCCCAGATCCCATCATTACTAGTTAATGACAAAACACATACCTTACAATTAAATATATAAAGCCTTGACATGGGTGAAAACAAAGAGCCTTTCTGGACTGCCCATGACACAAGCTTTCATATGAACCAAAGCACACTCTAATACATAAACTGTAGCCCCATCCACCGCCCTGGCGATCCTAGCGAGTCACTGTAGGACAAGCCATGCGGTTCTAACGGAGTGGTCAACGTCACACCCTCCCCCAAGATTTTTCTCAGAGGCCCCAAGGCTCACAAAAATCTGATGGTTAGAACCCATGCTATATCTCCACTTCCCATCACCCAGCGGCAGTAAAATATCTGGCACAGTTCTTCAACAAAACATTTTTCAAAATTATAACCCTCCCAACACCATAGGTTAAATTATATGTAGTTATGCTCCTCAAGAGCGAGCTTCTCTAGCCCAGCATTCTGAGAGGAGTGCAACTCTGAATTACTGCTATAACATACTAAAAAAATTCAACTATCAAAGAAAGAGTTTTTATTTGATTTGTTTATGTTTATAATTTGTTTATTTCGGCTGCACTATAGGGGCAAGCCTAGTTTTGTCTTCTATACCAAACGCTCAACTCCTGCTTTACGACCCAATACGCTGGGCTACAACCGCGAGCCAACAAGCACCAAGCGCAAAATACTATTCAAACTAAAGCAGGAGGCTACCCGTGTGTCAATCTACCCAGGATCATATACCCTTGAACGACCATCTGCAACCACGTTGTCACAACCGGCAATATGGCGTATGTCCAGGTTATATACCAATAACCTTAGTGACCACCTGGTCAGCCTCATATTCCGATTGTGAAACTGGTCCAAGAACTTGAGAGGGTGATGATCTGGGTAAACTACAACGACCGGACCATAGGCTGGAACATAGACCTCGAAATGCCCCAGCGCAAGCACAACTGCCAGCAGCTCCTCCTCGACAACAGAGCAGCTCCCCTGGGCCGAATTGTACTTCTCCGAGCAGAAACTAACAGGATGCTCCAGCCCATCATCGTCCTTTTCCACAAGGACGGCACCAGCCCCCACACCACTAGCCTCCGTTGCTAGTTGGAAAGGTAGGCTAAAGTCAGGGGCCCTGAGGATCGGGTGAGTGCACAACAGGTGTTTTACTTCTTTAAACACCTTCTCACACTCAGGCGCCCATCTGAACTTCTTATCCTTCCAGTTATCCTCCACCTGAGCTTGACTGTCCCGTTCTCCTTCTCCACCTTGACTGCTAAACGTCATCACAGGCACAGTGAGAGGCTCAGGGGGGTGCCTCCCATACTCCTTCATGGGATTAACATGACATAACTGATTGTGCTTCCGCCTGTCTGGAGTGGCTACCAAGTAAACCAGGTCCGATAGCTCCTCCACCACCCTATAAGGACCAGCGTACTTCGCGGATAAGGGGTGACCTACAAGGGGCAGTAGAATCAACACCTCCTGACCCACGTGAAACTCCCTGAGTTCAACCTTGAGGTCGTACCTGTCCTTCCTGAGGGCCTGAGAGCTAGTCAAATTACGGCCAGCCAACTCCAGACTGCGCAACATCCGTTCTCGACTGTTGAGGACACACTTGAGCATAGAACAAGGTTTTTCTGCGCCCTCCCATACTTCTTCAACCATATGGAGAGGCCCTCTGACACGGTGTCCAAAGACGAGCTCATTAGGGCTGAATCCCAAACTCTCCCCAGGTACCTCCCACACAGCAAACAAAACACATGGCAGGCCAAGATCCCAATCCCTCCCACTCTCAAAGCAACAACAACGAAGCACAGATTTCAAGGCTGAGTGGCATCGCTCTAACACACCCTGGCTCTCCGGATGATATGCAGATGACACAACCCCAACAATCCCATGCTGCGGCATTGCTTGTACAAAGAGGCTAGAAGTGAAGTTGGGTCCCCGGACTGACTGAATCCCCTGCGGGTAACCATACCGGGAAAAATACACTAGCAAGCTTCGGACCACCGTCTTCGCCGACCCATTTCTCATAGGGTACGCGTCAGGGTACCTTGTTGCTACATCTCCCGACTGTGCATCACTGTCCTCCTTCAACTCTTTCGTCTTTTTAAGCCCATCCTCTGCCCCTTCAGGAACAGTTACTGGGTCCTCTCCAGACTCGAAATGTGGTCCTAATAATGAGTCCCCGAGAAGGTCCGTTGACACTAAACTCTCAACCGCATCAACTTTCAACCCCTTCTCGGTACCCTTCCTCCGCTGATCTAAAGATTGTTGACCAGAATGTGACTCCCTGGATGCAAAATCTCCGGTGACAACACACTCCATAGGCTGCCCCGGACACTTCCCAACCCACTCCTGCTCCTCCCTACTCACGTCGGCCGGCTTCTCGACAACGACTAAGGGTGGAGCCTCAGAAGTAGGCCCCGCAAAGTCGTTGCCAAGAAGGAGGTCGACGCCCCCAACAGGTAACTTCTCCACAATTCCTACATCCAGGTCACGAGTCACACCATCAACTTCCACCTTCATTCTTACAAGCGGGTATGACCTTGTCGCATTAACTCCCTGAACCACAACCACCCGCGCCGTATTGACAGGTTTACCAGTGAAATTTCTCAACAGTGTTTGCGATGCCCCAGTGTCACGCAAAATTCTCACCTCATGTCTTCTACCCCCCCACTCCACACAACCGAGTCCCCTGGATCACTAAAGGCATCACGGACAGGGAATAAGCCTTCCGGATCCTTCTGCACTGGCAGTGTATTTACCTCGGAAGAAATGCCTCTAACAAACTCCGATGTCCTCTTGAACACTCCAATGCCGTGAGCAAAAGACACGGCTGCCGGAGGAGGTCGACTAGGGCACTCATTTGCCTTATGACCCTCCTGGTGGCAACTAAAACACATAAATTTCGGTTTCGGCTTATACTGTGATGTAAAAGGCCCCTGACTTTTCACATACGGTGTGGTGGTAGGTTTGGCTTCAGTTTTAGTTTCATTGCTCTTTGGTTTAAATGTGTCATTGCTACGGGGAGGGGGAGGATAACGGTCCCTAGCACTTGCATCGTACTTCTGTGAGGACCCGCAACCCCGAATCAACGACAGCCGTAGATCAGCCATTTCTGCTGCTTCTACTAGAGTTCTTGGGTTTTTCTCCTTTAACCCTTAACCCCTAAAAGTCGGGGCGCAACTTAAGTCGTATTTAATAAAGCTGGACTATGTGGCGGCGCTCGACATAGGTCGAGTGGCAATTTCAGCACGTAATGTTGCTGAGAGAGAGAGACAAGTGGTGGCAGGAGACTAGCGAGCGTATGGCTGCTCCAGACCACCGCGGCGAACCTACTGACACGATTCTCACCTCCCTCCTCCCTCTGTCACTCGCTATATACGGAATTGTATCGGGAAAGTGGCTAATTACATGCTTTTTGCACTCGCGTTGCACGGTTATTGCAAGAAAACTAGCCATCATAAAAGGATCGTTATGGTGTCATTCGAAAGCTCTGTTTATGCCCTTTCAGGGATAGATACTTGTTTTACGTTCTGGGTCTTATTTAGGCATGAAAATGATCACGTAAACAGCCCTATTTTGGCTAAAAACACCCCGCTGGGCGGTACATATAAATAAACCGCATAGGCCGCTCTTAAGGTGTTAAAAAGCGGCTCACCACATAAGTCGAGTTGAAAAAACTGGCAAAAAACGGGTGAAAAAATGGTGGAAATCGAGTGAAAATGGGTGGGATAGTAATGATCCATACGTCCGACATCTGTGGCCTCCCGGCCCACACTAACTCCAGTTCCCCCACCGCGCGTGAGGATGACAGTGTAACCAATAGTTCGCTAAAAGTGAGCAAGGTAGCAAAATCAGCTAAACTTCCATCTTCGAGGTAACACTGTCAGTGCTCCACGAGTGCTACGTAGCTGTATGTGGCGTCATTGTGTAGCGATTTCCACCTAGTTTTCGGCGCAATACACTTCCTTTCATACTGATGGTTGATATAGCAGTCAGAACGGCCCAGCAAGGCCCAAAACGGCCACAGAGCACCCGCTAGAGAAGGGTTAAGTTCAAAGTTAGATCACCGCCCGTGCTCTTAAAGAACTGCTCCAACATCATTAACTGCTTAACTCCATCAAACGTTGTTACCTTCTCAGAACGGAGCCAGTTCCCCATAGCATCGGACAAGTCCCGGGCGTGTTCCAAAAAGGTGCTATCTCTTCCCTTAGTTACACCCCGGAACTTCAAACGGTACGTTTCTGGTTGCAGTTCGTAAGCCCTCAGGACAGCCTCCTTGAGATCCTCGTACACAATACATAACTCCAAAGGTAACGCATCGTAGGCTTTAAGACCCTTGCCTATTAATCTAGAGGATACAAGTGCTGCCCATTTATTCTCTGGCCACTGATGTTCCTGGCACTTCTTCTCAAAGCGTGTGAAAAATTCTGTTACACCACTCTCATCAAACACCGGAACCAGTTTCAATAAGTGCGAGAGAGACTGCTCATGAACACGGTTACCAGCCCCAAGTCGCTGTCCCGTTGCCTCTACTCGCGACTTCTCTACATCCATGTCGGCACAGTACCTAGTCGACTCAGCTTGGATTTTTGCTTGACTGATATTTTTTCTCTCTTCTATCTTGGCTAATTCTAATTGCTGCTGAAGCTCACATGCCCTTTGTTGCTGTTGAAGCTGAAGCTCAGATACCCTTTGTTGCTGTTGAACCTCAGATACCCTGATAGCCTTTCTCTCTTCGATCTTAGCTAATTCGAGCTGAAACAATAATTCTGGAGTTAACCCTTGAGGAGGTGAAGGTGCTACAATGTTTGAAATTACCGGTGGTCCCCCCAGGGGCAACCCACCCTGCCAGTCACCACCCAACTGCGGAAGCGTACCCGGGGTCGGCAAACTACTGGGATGGCTTGGAGTCGAGTGTAGGGGAAGCATGGCCGAAGGGCTCTGAGCACTCAACCCATCTCGCTCACCAGTCACCCTGCCCAGTACACACGTTATCAAGTTATCCCTGGTCATGCTGCTAGTAACCGCATGACCGATAGCTGTGGCCAGGCATTGAAGACCGTACCGATTCATACCCTCCAACCGCTCGGCAGTAACAGGCCATTGCAAAAATATCCTAGCATCCTCCTCACAGTTCACCTGATTAACCATATCATCATACTGCTGTTCCTCAGTTTCGACATTACGTACTGTGTCTCCATTCTCCTCTGATCCGGTATAAGACATGATGCTCACAAAAATTTCCCACCTCAATATTCAGAAAAGAAGTACCCCAAACTCTTATACCTCAATATACACACACAAATTCTCGGAAATACTCAAGGGCTATACTATGTTGCGAAAAAAAAATTATTCTTGCTGATCCCCGCAAAATATTCTCCAAAACAACAAATGTTCCCTGCTAATAAATGTAGGATCACCAAATCCTAGGTAAGGTCGCCATTTGTTACGACTGGGGTTCAAATATATCAGGGCTCTTATTCATTGGACTAGTAATGGCATAAATGTTACAACGGAAAGCGCTAGCTCCAACCTCTGATGTATATTCCCAGCGAACAAAGAACACAAATACTCTAGAGTTCTATATGCAATAATAGGCTATCAAACTCTCAATAAATGTGCGTCTACTCTAGGCTTAATGTTATGTGAAAACAGCCTATTACTACCTATAACCGAAGGTGCTTGGTTATGGTATGCAAAGTAAGGTGGTAAGAGAAGTTACAGCTTACGTTACTTTAATCAATAAATGTCAGGCACTCCTGCATGAAAGAAAGTGCACTAAAGTCCTTCAACACTAACAAGGAATCTTCTTTAAATGTTAGATGCTATAAAGATGCTCGTATCGGAAATGGAACCCAAAAAGGCAGGCAGCGGAACAATGCTCGTGCAGGCTATGCACACAAAAAGGCAGAATATATAATGCCGTCGGAGCCAAGAATATCCTAAACACAACAACAATAATAATAATCGCTACGACAATGCAGTATTCCTATCAACAAAAAGAGCCTAAGTCGTTTGTGTCTCAATACATCAAACTAGGCTGCGAAATGCTTGTGTAATAATAAATGGGTATGCATAAAAAGAGTAATTAGGTTAATATACTTAATGTCTACTATGATTGATAAAGTCTAGCTAGAGTCAATGATACGAGATACTGGTGCGCATGGCATGCCGCATAGCCTAGTGCAAATCTCAAGTCTGTGCGTCAAATATTACGTTATAGGGAAGGGTAGCTCTCTTGAGAAACCTTAATACCGAAGTATTAAGCGTTCTCCTGGCGTACCTCAAAGACAAACAAACGAGACTAGAACAGTGCAGAATGGTATAGGCAAAAAGCCCTCATTCGTGCATGCTCTATTCTCAATGGCACACAGACTAGAATTTACTCGATCAACTCCAGTTCTCAGGTATGTCGTGCAGCTTTTTCCTAAAGCCAGCACTCATAGGAAACAATACCTTATAATATCAGACTCCTAGTCTAGCATTATCTAATCCAGCAGAACACTAATAATTAAAGGAAGCAGTAATATGAAAGCCAACCAATGCTTCGTGATCCACTTATCTTAACAACTAACATACATGGGTTATATCAGACCTTAACGCACAATACAACTGGCCAGCATTAAGCTGATTTTGCAGAGTTAACCAGAGGGGGTATAATATTAATAAAAGGTGGTGAAAGATATGGAAAATGAGAGAGATAGGCAGAGGAAAAGATTCTCAGGTGCGAGCGGGGTACAGGTAGCAAGGGAAAAAGATGGGTGCGTTCTAGAAACCAGATCTGAGGGAGAGAGTGGCGAGGAACTGTATATATACTCACACTAGCTCGAGGTGCGTGGGAAAAAAGCGGTTACAAGTCCTCTAGCCACTAGCAAGAGCTTGCAGCATGGTAAGGACCTCTCTCCACCAACCCCCGCGAGGCAGCCAGCCGTGACGTCATCGAGCGGGACAAAAACACTGCGCGCTCCCTCTCACTCTGTTCTACTCTCTCTCTCTCTCCCAGATCCCATCATTACTAGTTAATGACAAAACACATACCTTACAAATAAATATATAAAGCCTTGACATGGGTGAAAACAAAGAGCCTTTCTGGACTGCCCATGACACAAGCTTTCATATGAAACAAAGCACACTCTAATACATAAACTGTAGCCCCATCCACCGCCCTGGCGATCCTAGCGAGTCACTGTAGGACAAGCCATGCGGTTCTAACGGAGTGGTCAACGTCACACTAGCAATGGAGCGTACTGAACAAACTCTATCTCCTTGGTGTTCCATCTCACTCAAACGTTACTAAAGCCCTGCGGTGTAAATCTCTGTGGTACATCAGTATCCCAGGATAAATTTTATTGCTGGCTCACTTTTCCAATTTTAATGTCATGTTATGTAAATTATATAAAATACATTAACCATTTCATAGCATTACCCTTAGCGTAAACCTCATATAACATAGTATAGCATGCACTGAGAGAAATTCATCGTTTTTAATATGTATATCTCATATATATTATATATATATACAGTATATATATATATATATATATTTTGGCTCGAACGTCCCTTGATTTTGGCCCTGTCACTCTTTCAACTATGGGGGAGGCACTCGTTATAGGCAGTTATGCCTTTTGCCTCCCTCAATCACATAGAAAAAAAAAAAAAAAAAAAAAAGTACATATGTACTGTATATTATAATATAGGCAAACGAACGATATCGAGTGTTGGTCAATTATGTTGTAAGGATAAGATCGGATTTCTTGTCTGTTCTTCACCATCGTAGCTTACAGTACAAATCGCCATCACTATCTATCCTCATCATAATCAATAACTTCTCACACATGGGAACGAAAAAAGAATATCTGATCTATGTATATAGACAACACGACAGGACCAGATAATACACCCTGCATGAGACACAATGTGAATGTAGTCAACCTTTGTTCCTATCCTTGAGGATATATCTTCACATACAGTATGGCACACAGGAGTTCTTCCCTGCGACAGACTGTTGGTGAATGTGGTTCTGATACATATACTCGGAGACATTTCTCTACAAATAGGCCTGCCACACGTTTCGCTGGCTTCTGATTCTTGTAAGTCTTTATAGTGTCATATTACCACACTTTGATAGTGACTGATTGCTAAGATTCACTATAGTGACAGAAACACTTTCTGTTCTTTATCGTTCTCATTAGTCCTGCATTCACCTAATTTCAGGGGTAACACAATTAATTGACCTCTTCTATTTTTCACATGCATAAACAATATTATAGTGTTGTCCTTAATGTCTATTACTTAACATATTGGAGGACAGCTTAGTGTTCCGCCTACTAGTAGATAGGAATTATTACCTACAGCTTTACGAACATTTGACTGCTCTTGAAGACATGGAAACCAAGTGGTTGATGACTATCTGACCTGAATACTACGAATACATACATTTTACTAAATTCAGTAAACCCAACCCTTTTACCTATAAACTCCTTAAGGGGGGATGGTCAAATGTATTTGCTGTATTGCTTTATCTTTTTATTATTTTTCAGTTTCCTCCCTAGAGCTCCATCGAGCTTAACTCCCAATGAGCGGGCTGTCTTGTTTACATCACCATAGCGCATGGCGGGTATAATTACAGATAATGATCTTCATTCCATGCTATTTTTTATGCATAAGACCTTAATACAATTATATATCCGTGAAAGGGCGATGATAGAGCTTTCCAATGGCACCTGAATCATCCTTGTACGACCACGGGTTCTCTTGCAACGATCGTGCAACCGGAGGCAAAAATACCCTAAAATGAGGTATTTTTCCGGATTTTATCCTTGTTGAGAATAGTAGGGAAGCAGGGATGATATATATAGTATGCCTCACTGACGGCCACATAGCGGTGGCGAGCGGTCCGAGGTCGCCTATCGTACCCCCAACGCTGGGTTTCTCTCTTATAGCTCATAATAGCCTCAAAATGGCACCCATCATATGACGGGCACCGCAGGGGTGGCCAATATTCTCTCTCCCGTCATATGACGGACACCGCGAGTATTGAGGGTTAATAAACTATCCTCAAGATCTCCCTTCGAGATAAATTTGTACGTGTTTCGGTAGAAAACTGTCCCGGCCGAAGACCGGTTACTCTTAGAATTATAGGCTCACTATCGCTTGCCAGGAAAAAATTGACTCCTAAATAGTACGAAACGTCTTAATACTGACAAAGAATGGGGCGTAAAGTCTTAAAATCGACAAATTAATGGGCCAAACTTCTTAAAATTTAAAAACCAATTGGGCTAAACATGAGGGAGAAGGGGGTCAGAAAAACCATCCCATCCCCCCTTAAAATACCAGAAACGTATGACAAAGGAGTATAAAGGAAATCAAGCAACAAGAGTTCTAGTGACCCCTCTAGGCTGCTTGTCCTCTAAAACACTGAGGATCGTGTGTCCAAACAGTAGTTTAGAGGGGGTAAGGGATTATTGGAAAGAGAACTACTGCCCTGGAACTAATGTCCGTGGCAGGATTAGGAAGTTAGTAGGGGACAGATGGGTTTGGAACATAACACAGCTATAAGTGATCTTTCGTATACCTGGGAAAAAGAGAATATAACGTCTTGGTAATATATATACACAATAATCCTTGATGAATTTGAGGGGGGAATGAAATAAAGTTAATATAATTTACAAACGCAGTTAGTCGCGGGTTTGATTTAAGATATTTGTCTAGGCGAAGTTTAAAATAATCAACGGTGCTGCAGTCTATAACGTCTTGGGGAAACCCATTCCACAAGTTGACAACTCGATTGAAGAAGAAATTCTTAGATTCGTGCAAGTTAAAAGATTTACCAATTATTTTGCAACTGTTTCCCCGCGTGTTATTAGATTGATCGATAGTGAAGTACTTGCTACAGTTCATATTGTCGATGCCTTTGATGATTTTGAACACTTGAATTAAATCCCCTCTTAATCTGAGCTGGGTTAAAGGAAATACATTTAATTCTCCAAGACACTCCTGGTATGGTTTATTCTTTAGGCTAGGTATAATTTTGGTAACTCTACGTTGAACTCGTTCTAGTTTGTCTATATCGTTTTGGTAATAAGGGCACCAGGCTTGAATGCAGTATTCCAGAAGAGGGTGGACTATGGAATTGTAAAGAGTTAGGATAACTTCTTTGGATTTATACTCAAGTGACCTGCCTATAAAGTAATATTTTGTTTGCCTTCTTAACAACTTCTGAACATTGTTGACTCCGTTTTGGGTTATTCGATATTGTTACTCCCAGATCCGTTTCTCTGTCTACACTCTTGAGCTGAGTGCCATTCATCGAATAGTATGCTTTCTCATAATTATGTAGTACTTTACATTTATCCGCATTGAAACTCATTTCTCAAATTTGGGCCCAACATGACAACTTATCTAGATTGTGTTGCATTTAACTGTTCTATTCTTTATAATTTTAAGCCTACCATCTTCAAACATTATTCTACTAATCATACCCACCATTATTCCTCTTAGTCCTTAACTCTCCACACAAACTCTGCATATCATGCTGCCCGTGAGCAACCATCTGGGGGTTGGTTCTCAAGCTAATGTTCAATTTGTCTCAGCCTTTTAAAGGTGAAGGGTAGCCATACTATAAGATACAGAATGTTTAATGCACTCATCATTTACCTGATATTATTAACAAAAAGTCAATTTACGGCAGGCCCAGATTGAGGCGGCACGTATCTGAACCCCTCTCCGATTTCCCTCGCTGAGTATCTTCTAGCTCTCTACCAATAACATTTTAACCATAGACCTCTTGAAGGGGTCTATGATTTGAAAAAATATGATTGCTTTGTTCAAGCCATGAGTCGTACGATCCTTAGGTCACCCACCAATAACACCGCAAGATAAATTTCAATCATTGCCAGTCATAATATAGTCGAACCATGCAACCCCAATATATAAAATTCGTGTCAGAGAACGGAAGTTATTTTGTACTTAGGTTTGCTATTTTCAATACATCTTTTCATTTCAATATTAGGTTTCCATGTCTCGCAATCATAGAACACGTTGGGGTGCACCACTGTCGTGATGATCTGTAATATTGAATGTGTGCATTAATATCAACAGCACCATCAACATCCAAATCAAAGAATCCACAACCCTTTATACCAGGTTAATGCAGGGATTAATGTGTTGCTTGATTCCCCTATGATAAGAGCCTCACTACAAAATAGGGGAATTAATCCAATACATTAATTTCATCACCACATCAATGAATCCTATATATTATTAAATGTTTGAATATTTGCCCAAGAAAGAAGAAAGAGTTGCAACTCTTTGTGAAGTGCCTCAAAATCATATATGCGAATGTTCCATGTCATCTGTAATAAGTTAACTTGTCTTGATATTGTAAATAATGTCTTGTCGCTAAACCATCTACTATCTGACCTAGTTACCCAATACACGCAAGAGCTCGATCTCTTATTTAAAGACCAAATTAGTAATAGTTGCTGGGTCCTACATTTTGATTTTTCATTGTGGATGAAGGAGATAACAGACAAAACTGCCTGTGACGAGTGCCTCCACCAGAGTTGAAAGAGTGACAGGGCCAAAACCAAGGAGTGTTCGGGCCAAATTGTCTAGACAGACGGAGTTTGAAGCAATTTAAGTTATAGGATGATGGAAAGATGGATTCTTGGAGAGAGTTCCAGAGCTCAGCTGAAATAAAATAAAAGAAAGACTGGAAGTATCGTTTCACTCTTGAGTTGGAGAGTTGCACAGAGTAGGAGTGGGATTGTGTTGCAAGACGGGGACTACGTACCCTACGTAGAAGAGGTGGTATACACTGAGAGAGCTCTGAGGAACACTGATTATTATAGAAGCGATATAATAGCGAGAGGTATGCAACAGTAGTAGTAACAGTTGTTTCCGTAGTGTCTCACGATGGACTGAATTAAACGCCCTTTTGCGATAGATAAAATATAACGAACAGTCCTTGTTGACGCTCAAACCGACGTTTCACAATGTCTTGGACGGCCAGATTAATTTATCTACTTATTTTTTAAATTAAAATTATTGTATTTGAAACCGTTTTTGACTGCTTAAAGGATGGCCTTGAATCCACATCTGAATAATATGAGAAAAGGCCTTGTCTGTTACTCTGAACAGTGTAGAACCATGATAAATATTACAATACTCTCCCTCCTATATTCCCCTTCCTCTTTACTGGTAGGGAGGACCCTTTTCTCAGTCAAATATAATTTTACAAGTTCGCCAAATAGTAGTTACAATGGTTCGCAATGCATGGACCATGGTTTCAAGCATTCAGAAGCTCTACAGAACCCCCCACTTTTCAGCTTACTCACTTTTGTTTTCTATTACTCGAAGGAGTCTGGGTCTACACTATATTATGGCAGATTAGATATATTTGATTCTGGTTAAAACTGTTCTTATGGCTAACCAAATATCCCGGCCCATAAACAGCAAGAGCTACTGCATCTTACATAGTTAAGTATCTGATGAGGTAATGACACAAATGCAGAGTAGGACCCAAGTTTATCACCACCACCAAGTATCTGATATCGAATTCCATGCACAATTCTGGAGCCACCACATCTTATATAATCAAATAATCTCTTGAAATTCCTCCTACTATATTCAAGAAATAATGTGTTTTAATTATGCTTATATATGGCCTATATATTCCCTCCAACATCAGTGAGAGCCACCAATGCCCACCCGACCATATAGGTAACATCAGACCTTTGAAAATCAAACAAAATTAAATTATAGTTAACAAATAATTGACGACTGTCGACTCTGTTATACATTTGTCACCTAAAGATCCTAACAATACTGAAGTACTCGTCTGCCAGTATATTCACATTGGCAACTCACGATAACAGAAGTTTATACACTATAAAATATAGTATCAGTTGATTTACATAGTTTGTTCAGTATATGATAATAAATATTAGAGCAGTATTTTGCCGAGGAATAACATATACAGTTTTCACCAGATATATACAGTATATATATATATATACTGTATATATACAGTATATATACTGTATATACACATACGAGTATGTGGAAGGTGAAAAATCTCGGAATGAAAGTTAAAGTGCAATGTATCAAGGGATACTGGTACTGTATCAACAGTGATGTATGAGCCTGAGACATGGGTTCTGAAGGCAAAGTAAAGAAGAAAGCTGGATGTGATAGAGATGAGCTGCTTGAGGAGTATATGTGGAGTGACTTGTAGAGACAGATTGAGGAATAAAGAGATACGTAGGAGAGTGGGGAAGCAGGAACCTTTGTCGGCCAGAGTGGACAGAAGGGTGCTGTACTGGTATGGACAAGTTGAGCGAAAGGAAGATGAAAGGCTTAAAAAGAGAATATGTGAGTCAGATTCAAGGGGAGGTAGAGGGGTTGAGGGGTTGAGGGGAGGTAGATGGGGTAGAGGGGTCTCCATTGAGATGGAGAGATTGTGTAGTACAAGCATTGACAGATAGAAAAATTACTATTGATCAGGCAAGATAAGTTATGGCTAATTTAGATAAGTGGACTGTATATTATTATTATTGAAGAAACATTAACCATATAGAATATATAATTACCCTTAGATGAACTCAGCTGGTGATTGGAGGATGGCGGAAAATAGGCTAGATAACTGGAAGTGGTTAGTATAGTAAACAAAGTATGAAAGAGGCTACAATAGGCTAGGATAGGCTAGATATCTACGTTAAGTTGTGCTAAGTAACGAAGATGATGATGTAATGACTATATGGAATATGAGATGAAAGTGAAGCGAAAACACCTGATTATGAAACTATAGGAAGAAGGCTTAGCGTGTGTAGCTGGGACGGAGGTTGGTTGGAGAATGGCGAGCGCGTTATGTTCGTCTCTGTCGTGACATACCGCGCATGCGCATAACATATGGAAAATGTATCCCATCTTCTTTACAATGAGATACTTATAAACAATCTTAAATAATACAAATATATATATATATATGGGAATTATAATCCTACAATACTTTCCCATATACAACTATAGAATAATATATTCTACCCAATCATGGAACGCTCGACCAAGGTTATGGAAGCGTCCAACTTAAGACTACGGAAAGATACGTAACGCTACATCAACCCAGATTACGTAACATCGAGACTGTTCATACTAGTTTGAGTACACTAAGTATGGACATATTCCCACCAACAGAAAATATACAAAATTTACATGATTAGATTTGCCCGGAGGCAATCTTATCCCGCCAAGCTTGGGAGGATATCTGGGCTGCCTGTCGACGTGGGCGTTCGCCAGACGCGTCAACAGGCTGCGCCGAAGTAGAAGCCAGAGAGGGGACTTCAATGGATAACTGATCCGAGGGGGTGTCCTTGCGATCGAGGTCACCCTCAAGAGGATATAGTCGGACTGTTGGCCGTGTGATTACTCCAGTCCTGGTGCGAACCTTTGCTACCCGAACCTCACCATCACGACCTGGTAATAACTCCTCTATCCGACCCAATTTCCAAAATGCGCGCGGGCCCTCCTCATGGATGGTTACCACGTCCCCTACCCTAGGCCAATGACCTTTTAATGGTGTTAGTTTATTCCTTTGCGCTTCCCTTAAAGTCACCAGATATTCTGTTGACCAGCGATGCCAAATATCTCGCGATAATTTACGAATGTATTTGTAGCAGGCCGATATCACTTCCTTACTTATGTAGTCTGGATCTTCCATAGTATCCTCGTCATGCTCTTCAGGAAGATCCCGCAGTCTGTATCCACGTACCAGTACTGAGGGTGTGATTGGGGTAAGGTCTTCCAAATCACCAGAAGCATAGTATAGAGGGCGATCATTTACGGTGGCTTCAATCTCCAAGAGAATGGTGTTGAGTTCCTCAATCGAGATGAGAGCTCTACCCAACACCTTCTTCAGACCCGCCTTCACGATGCCTATGGCTCTCTCCCATATGGCACCAAACCAAGGCGCTCTGGCGGGAATGAAACGCCATTCGCATTTTACATCCGCTAGGCAGGTCTGAATCTTAGGATTGTTGCTCACTTCTTGAGATATGTAGATGCCCCTATGAAAGTCTTTGCATTGTCACTCAGCATGATACGTGGATATCCCTGTCTACTGCAGAATCTTCGGAAGGCATGTAGGAAGCTATCACAAGTGAGGTTGGTGACCAGTTCCAGGTGAATTGCCCTGGTAACAGCACAAGTGAAAAGTATCATATACACCTTAAGATTGGGTGAATCTTTCACAGGGATTGCTCCACTGTAGTCAACCCCGGTAACTTTGTAAGGGTCACCTGGGGTAGTTCGCAGGTTTGGTAAGGGAGGAATTCCGACGGGATCATAATGTGTTCCCTGTACTCTTCTACACTTTAAGCATTTGCGAAGGACTTTCTTGACCACCTGCCTGATTCTAGGCACCCACCATCGTTGTCTTACATAGGTGACTATATGACCAACCCCATAATGACAACAGAGTCGGTGACACCTATCGATGATAAGATGGGTGAAGGGATGATTGGGGGGCAGTAGTATTGGATACTTACTTGCCTCAGAGAGGGCTGCCAATCGTAATCTGCCTCCGCAATGTATCAAGTCCCCCTTCAAGTGTAAGCCCAATTGGTTGATCAGGTTATTCCTAGACTTTGTTCCCTTAACCAGTAATTTATATTCCTGCGTATATATTTCTTGTTGACAGAGCTTATGTAATAATTGATCTGCAATTCTGATCTCCTTCACATTGAGGTAAGCACTACCTGTGGACGGTGTGCCTTTAATTTTTGCTTTTACATTTTCTACAAATCGTATCACCCATGCTGTAACACGTTGTAACTTTTCATAGCTGCTGAATCTATCCCACTCCCATAACCGGTCAATTACCGGTGCCACAATAGCAGTGTGTTGCTCGCTCAAATCTATATTCTCTGGCCATTCGTTGGGATCATTAAGCCAGCATGGGCCATTCCACCACAACGCAGAAGATTTGAGAAATTTAGCAGAGACACCACGAGTAATGCAATCACTTGGATTCTCTTTGGTAGACACATACCGAAACTGTGCGGTTGGGAGCAGGGTACGAATTTCGTCGACACGGTTGGTGACGTACACTGGTAGCTTCTTACGGCTATGTAACCAGTAGAGCGTAATTTGGCTGTCACTCCATACAACTGTCTCCGAGACATTTAGCAAATTTTTAAAAGTTTCCTCTACAAAGTGAACGAGTCTAGCAGCCAACAGAACTGCAGTCAGCTCTAATTTTGGGATGGAAAGGGATTTGATCGGGGCGACTTTCGCCTTCGCTATGACGAGACGGCTGCCACTTGTGTCAACAAAGAATATGGCGGTGCCGTACGCGACTTTGCTAGCGTCTGAGAAGGCATGAATGGACACAGGATGGTCCATGACAACTCTCCGAGGAAAATGAAAACCCTTACAGAGACGAAGATCCGAAATAATGTCATCCCACTCCTGAACCAGATCGCCAGTCAAAACTTCATCCCATCCTAACTTTATCCTCCATAATTGCTGAAGGAATAATCTCGATTTGATCGACACCGGTAGAACTATCCCCAAGGGGTCAAAAAGTTTAGCTGTCATACTCAAGCAAATTCGTTTTGTAATCTGCGAATATTGCGCGTACTGAACGCCGAATGAGAGGGTATCGGTGTCCGTTTTCCAAAACAACCCAAGCACTCTAACATGTTCCTGCTGTACAGCCGCCACACCATCCCGTTGCAGTACAGTCCGCAAAACAGAATTATTAGTCGCCCATTCACGCAAATGTAGATGGGCGTCATTCATAATCTCTCGGACTACAGCGTAGGTATCAACCAGGAAATCTTCTTCATTTCCTGTACCCAGTAAATTTTCTATATATAACCCTGACCGAATCTGATGAATAATCTGCGGATCTGCACTGACATAAGACAAATGTTTCAAAATGGTGGCGTTTAAAAGGAATTGGGAACAAGTCGCTCCAAATAAAACTGCCCGGAACCGGTAACAAATTAGGGGAGAATCCAGTTGCCTCGGATACTTGGGCCACATAAATCGCGTATAGTCCTGGTCGTCTTCATGGAGTCTTAACATGAGAAATGCCTTCTCAATATCAGACACCCAGGCATACTTACCGAGTCGAAACCGAAGCAAAACCTGCGCCAAATCTGGCACCAGTGAGGGTCCAGTGTACAGGCAGTCATTAAGACTAGGATGACGTTCACTCATCTTGGCGGAACAGTCGAAGACAATACGCACTGGCGTAGTTTTGCTCTCCTTGACTACACCATGATGAGCCAAGTAATGCCCGGTATCTGATTTATCAAAAGGCACCTCTTCAATAAAACCCCGGGACACCTGTTCCTTTATGACTTTTGAGTATTCCTCGCAAAAGTCAGGCTCCTTGAGGAATCTTTTCTGAAGTCCCCGAAGACGGCCTATGGCCAAACCCTTGTTAGATGGCAGCTGATCCTTGGAATTGTTCCAGGGCAGTCTCACTTTATACTGTTGGCTGTCGGGATCGTAGGTAACGGTATCCTCGTACGACGATAGTGCTTGACGCTCAACCAGTGAATATTCCTTAGGGGTTATCCCGATATGATCTAATTCCCACAAAACATTTAAGTCATTTTTGCATGGTGGAATATTGCCAGTGGATATGTATTCGTCCATTGGTGTTACTGCTACTTTCAATACAGTAATTACTTCTGTGCTGGAGCTTGTAGGCTGTGTCACATATGAACCACTGATGGCGTACCCGTACTTGGTAGGAAGCAGAATTAGGCTACCTGACCTTTTATACCCAGGTCGCACTATATCGTAGTAGTGATCCGCTCCGATGAGCAGCTCCAGCTGATCTGTGTCCGTTGCGTGAGGATCGGCTAATTTTATGCCTTTACTTTGTAAACTAACCAGTTTAGACTTTAGGTTAATTTCACCTTTATGGTCTGGCAATTCATCAACCACTATTGCGTCTAGATGATGAAATTTACCTCTGTGTTTGTATTGCAGTGCCACAACATTATATTCCCTAGAGGCCTGTTTCCCGGTAAATCCGTGAAGACATAACTCCTCAGTTCCTTTAGAAATGTAGGAAAGGGAGGATAGAACAGAAGACTTCACAAAGGTCCTCTGAGAACATTGGTCAAGTAGCGATCTGATTTTAACACAATTATTATCCTTACCCTTTACCGGCAGCTGTACGGTGGGCAAGATTACTGTATTTTTACCTGTGGCAACGGACATTGTAGTTGAAGTAGCAGCAGTATGCTCTCTCTTGGTGTTATCCTCCGCTGGTCTACTTTCTTTCCCTTGTTTTTGTGCACACAGGGAATGAAAGTGTTTGCCCTTACAAAACTTGCAGCTTCTTATGTTAGGATTAGTACAACCCGAATGGCCATGGTCTTTTGACAAGCACCCAGTGCAGAGACGTAGTTGACGGGCTCTTTTAACTTTAAGAGGCCCTGTCTTATACTTCATACACTTGTACCATAAATGATTGGTGCCACTACACAGAACACAGTTGAATTTCCTGTACTCACTCTGGGCGGTAAATGTTGCCGTAGCCATGGGTGTACCCCCTACTCTGTCTTGACCCGCCATATTGTACACTTCAGCCTGGAGGCAATGAGTGAATTTCTTATAATCCAGGCTCGAGTCTCCCATTTCCCGTTTTATGGTTTCTTTTAGTGGTGATGGTAACTTATTGACAAGAGTCACCACACAAAATTCCTCCAGACAAATACCATGGCTAATGATTGACCTCATCACACTCTCTGTATTGGCATAGAAGTCCTTCAGGTCAGCTGTTTGGTGTTTGGGTGACACTAATTGATTGAATTTGGTAACATAAGCTGCCTTGATTCGATCTGGATGCCCATATGTCTCTTGCAGGAGCTCAATTGCTGGAGCATAGCTTGCACTTTCGATTATGAATCCTTCGACTAGCTTATGTGCATCACCCTGAAGCTGACCCTTTAGATAGGTGAAGCGTTGTATATCTGTTAGGTCGGGATTGTCATGGATGGTACACTTGAACATCTCCCAAAATCCCGACCACATGGTGGCATCACCTTCAAATTTTGAGAGAGTAAGATGGGGTAATTTGACTGCGGATTTCTTTGGCTCTTTCCTGACCTCCTTCTTGACTTCTGTAATCAGGATCCCCTTCAGTGTGGCAACGATTACTTGTATGCCCTCCATATATAGGGTATCCTCTCTGATCACCTCGATATACTCGGCGTCCTCGCAAGTGTCGGCCAGGTCCTCCTGTGTGACCTCATACTTGTCAAGTTGCTTTTGAATACTGAGCAACCTGGCCTCCACCTCCACTCTAGACGCCGAATCAAGGAATTCGTCAATATCAGAGGTCAAGACCGTCAAAGAGCCCTTAAGTCCAGCCCGACGCTTTTGTACACTTTTAGCCATGATTATACAGGAAGGAATTCTAATTACGTTAAATCAAACTAATAATGCCAGACCGAATAAGTTGCGGCTAACAATACAGTACTCCGAGAAATCAAATTAAATCGTGAGCCGAAAATAAAACACCCTCACGAAATGCGGAATAAGAATTGTGCGCTATGTAGACAAGCAATCTGGAGCTTTTCAATTTAACTCCTTACGTAATAGTTATGAAATTATAGATTCATTACGCCATAAGTTAAGAAAAGTCGGGAGGGAAATTTAGTACAATACAGTATAGGCCAAAAGTCTCCAGATGTCAAAAAGAGCAGTACCGTTTAAAGTTATAATAAAGTAAAGAAGAGTGTGAGCCTATAGGGTATTTGAAACAGGCTAAACTCACTGGGTACCGCTAATTCTATATTATTAATTTAATAAATGTGAAAATTGTACACAAGAAAAATTCATCTCAAGAAGTCACAAGGAAAAAAAGTTTTGAGTTGGATTAACACACTCAGCCTATCAGCTATCATATTACCCCACCTTCAGGGCACACGACGAGAGTAGAATTTAGAAAGATATGTGAATGAATAAACTTTAAATTTTAAAGAAGTTATTTTTCAGTATAATTTTGATCTAGATATAAATTAAATCTAGATTAAATTTAAAATACAGTACAGTATGAATGAATTTAATCTTAATGCCGTGCCAATTATGCAATATTTTCTAGGGCTAAAGTAGTATGTAATGAGCCCGAAAAAGCATTGAAAGTAGGCTAATTATTGTTTTAAGTACTGTACTGAATCAGATTTATAACTTTCATTCTGGGTAAAACTCCCGTCGCAGCCCTGACCTATCCACTAGTTTCCACATCCTGTCCCACTGGTGGTCAGGCACCTGGGGCGGCCTGAGCAAAGAGCGAACGAAAAAAAAACGACAGCCCCACGGGGCCAAAAGACCGGGGCCTGGAGGACGTAGGACACATGACAAAAACAGGGATAGGCCAGACCCACTCCAAGCAAGGCAACTACCGACCGCCGAATAACACCCAAAAAAATGGGGGGGGGGGGAATGGGGGGGGGGGGGGGGGCTAACTAGTGAAAGGTTTAAGGACCAATTATATGGCTAATTTAGATAAGTGGACTGTATATTATTATTATTGAAGAAACATTAACCATATAGAATATATAATTACCCTTAGATGAACTCAGCTGGTGATTGGAGGATGGCGGAAAATAGGCTAGATAACTGGAAGTGGTTAGTATAGTAAACAAAGTATGAAAGAGGCTACAATAGGCTAGGATAGGCTAGATATCTACGTTAAGTTGTGCTAAGTAACGAAGATGATGATGTAATGACTATATGGAATATGAGATGAAAGTGAAGCGAAAACACCTGATTATGAAACTATAGGAAGAAGGCTTAGCGTGTGTAGCTGGGACGGAGGTTGGTTGGAGAGTGGCGAGCGCGTTATGTTCGTCTCTGTCGTGACATACCGCGCATGCGCATAACATATGGAAAATGTATCCCATCTTCTTTACAATGAGATACTTATAAACAATCTTAAATAATACAAATATATATATATATATGGGAATTATAATCCTACAATACTTTCCCATATACAACTATAGAATAATATATTCTACCCAATCATGGAACGCTCGACCAAGGTTATGGAAGCGTCCAACTTAAGACTACGGAAAGATACGTAACGCTACATCAACCCAGATTACGTAACATCGAGACTGTTCATACTAGTTTGAGTACACTAAGTATGGACATAAGTGGTAATAAATAGGAATGAATGGAGAATGCTTGTGAATAGATGAGTGATAACGTGGTCGTTCGGAAGAAGGGGTCAGGTGCCAGTTGGACTAGATAATAGTCCATCAGGCGCCTGGCTCGGGGAACCGGTATATTTGAAGGGTCATGCCTGGTGGGTGGGCATTGTGGTGGTAAAGCTTCACTGCATGTCTGCCTGCTGAGACTGGAACCTCTCCGGGAGTTCTGGGACCTGGGAATCTTTTGCTGGAGACCCTAAACGGGCCTGGGTCTCTAGGTCTTCGCCTGGGCGACCTTGATGTGTGTGATTGTTTTTTTTTTTTTTTTTTCCCTGTTCGGACTCTGTTTAGAGTCGGCCACCCTCAGCTATGTGGTATGTGCCTGTGTACATACATAGATACATGTATACATACATACATACATTAAGGGGAGGTGTGGTAAGTGGTCTTGCCACTGGATTGGTAATCTAATGGACCCGGGTTCGAATCCCGATATGTCAATGGGAAGATATTATTGGGATGGAATTTGTGCTGTACCTAGTATCAGTGCATTACCACAAAGCCCACCGAAATGCCAATTAAATACCCTCATTGTTCCCTGTATGAATATTCCCATATTCAAAATATGCTATAGAGGGGCATGCCAAGTGAGTTCATTGCTCAATAGGTGGCGTTCTGAGAGTGAAGGTCCGAGTCTAAGAGGTGAAACAGTGAAGCACTGGAGCTAGGCAGCGTCAGAGATGGGGCTGCTTTGAGCAGTGCGTGGGCAACTAAGCCCCAGACAAGATGGCAGGGGCTGGTTGGAGCTAAACAGTGCTTCACATGTCTCACCCCCTAGACTGGAACGAGACCTCTCGGGCTTCACCGTTCAATGCATAACGGTTGAATGTACAGGCTCTCAGCCATGCCCGAGAGGGAGCAGTTGGAATATATAAGAAGAAAATAATACATACATACATACACAACAGAATGGATGAAGGAGAAACAAACTCAATGGATATAAACCCCATGCGCTTAACTCATAAACGGCAAGCGTCCTCATTTGAGTCTGAACCCTAGGAGGGCGAGCGTCCTCATATGAGCCATGGCCTAAAAAAATCCTTTCCAAACATCCCACTGGCACTCAAAACAACGGAATGTGTAAATATGTGAGATAATTTCTCCATACATCGTATCACTCCTCCAAATGTGTCCAAATGTGTGCAAATTCCCCCCCCCCCCCCCCCCCTCTCAATGGATGCTAGGCATCTCAACACCATGCCATTTCACCACACAAACAAGACAAGTCACATCAATACCATGCCATCTCATGACCAGACCTTTTCTTCACCAGACGGTTTCATCACCATACCAGCTCAATACCAAGCCAATTCAATACCAAGGCATCTCAATACCACACGTTGCCACATCTACTGTCCTGTACAGCAACCATGGTTACCCTACTCTCTCTCTCTCTCTCATCTATGCAGTAAAGATAGGGATAAAAATTGCTCTCTACCCACTACAGGGAAAAGTTTTCGTTTATTTTAACACACATATAGGCCTACACGTATAATATATACACTATAAATGATATATATATATATATACAGTATATATATATACAGTATATATAATATATATATATATATATATATATATATATATATATATATATATATATATATATATATATATATATATATATATATATATATATATAATACTATATATATATATATATATATATATTATATATATATATATATATATTTTTTTTTTTTTTTTTTTTAAGAGACAATGAACGGAGGAAGGGAAAACACTGATAAAACAAAAAGGTCCATGTGCCTAAAGGCATCCTCCATTCATAAAATCTTTGTAACAACTGGATTTAAACATTTGTAGATTGTAAGTTTGTGGAAAGCAATTCGAGGGAAGTGAATTCCAAAGAGTAGTAGCTCTGGGGATAAATGAATTCTGATAAGCAGAAGTTCTGCATTGTGGAGGAGAAAGTGTAAATTCATGGGCGCTCTCAGCTGCCCTAGTTCTACGGGGAAAGATGTGGAGAGGAGGCACAATTGAAGCAAGTTCCTCGGAACAATTGCTGTGAAAATATCTGTAGAATAATGCAAGGGATGCAACGTTTCTTCGTATGGATAATGTAGGAAGGTCCTGTGTGATTGCAGGGTTATTGATTAATCTAATAGCTTTATTTTGATTTGTGTCCAACTGCCTAAATGCAATCACTCCACTTCCACCCCACAGAGGTGAACAGTAATCCATCTGAGAACACACATGACTTTTATATATTACGGCCAACTGCTCGTCAGTGAAGAATTCTCGAACTCTGTACAGGAGTCCCAGTTTTTTAGAGGCATTCTAAGCAATGCTTCTAACATAATGTGTCCAGCTCAAGTTAGTAGTTAATGTTACACCGAGAATGTCAATACTAGGGGAAGTGGGAATATTTACATCATTAAAAAATATATGGGAGTCAGTGAGATTCTGTCGGTTAGAAAATTGAATGTACTTGGTTTTCTGTGCATTAAAGGAAACTAGATTCTTTTGTATATATATATATATATATATATATTATATATATATATATATATATATATATATATATATATATATATATATATATATATATATATATATATATATATGAGTGTAATAGGTCGCCTCCCTGATTTGTATATAAATTGGGCCACTAAGATATAGGATCTCGTAGGAAAATATTCCTTAATTAATTAGGCTACCCGGGATACAAATCAAAGACACGCCTATCCAATATATTTATACCGATCGATACAGTATATTTTGTTGTTCAGCCAGCTTACAGGATTAACGGTGTGTATATACATAGATTTATATAGATATATACAGTAGATATATAGGCTGTTCAATTATTGACACGATGGGACTATGTTCTTAAGAAAATTGAATGTATAATTGGAAAACTATTATTTAACAATTAACAATGATAAATTAAACAAACATTCTATTAAAACAGTTTATTGAATAAAAGACACAAATTGATGAGAATGAATCCGAAAATTACGTTCACACACCACTCGCTCCTTCTATTCAAATGTTTAACAAACTTGATTAACCCCTCTAATTTAATTAACTAGAGCCTTGACTGAGTCACACTCAGTCAAACTCACTCCTAAAATTACCCGTCACTAATCTGATACCACTAGCCTAACGGAGTCCTATATGCCATGCAAAACAATTAACCCTCCCTTGAATTTACCCTTATCGCATATTAATGACCGCGTCTAGCACATCAGATTACTTATATAATAACACTATATACTAACCTTTACACATGGTCGAAGGAGGGTACTGCATCACCCTGGTCGCCACTCCACAGACACAAGCACTTCACTCGCTGGCACCAACTGGGGGACTAAGGACTGCGTTCCCCTCTCCTGCTTTATTTATACCCTCGGTTTGGACCAAGCGTATGCTTGGAGAATTGGCGGGAAAAGGAAAGAACATCTAGGACCTTCTAGACCCTTCTCGAAGGTTCCCGAACCTTCTTGACCATAGTTACTGACTGCCGCATCCCCTCCCCCTCTTCTCTCTCTCTATACTCTCCCCGCACCCCCCTCGACTCTCTAATATGTCTAGCCATATATATCTGAGGCACGATCCCGTGACATACCTCCCCTCTAAAATTGATTTTACTCCGTTAAAATCACCTAGCGTCATTCACAGTGTCTTCCATACTGTAGTGTGAGTCTAACAGTCACTGGTGCATGCAATGGTCACCCTTGAGTAGAAAAACCCCTCTACATTTACGTTAAAATTACTACTGAAAGGGGAAAACTCCTGAGTTCGCATTTTTGGCCAGCGACAAGGTCCTGGTGGCAATGCACCTAGTGAGGTGTAACTCTAGTGGCAAACCCACTCATTTACAATGACAAACTAGCTGAGCTACTGTTATGTGAGATGTCTGAATACATGGTGTACTTGGGATATTCGTGGGTAAATGGGATTTGTAATGTCTTAGCTGAGTATGTTGATGGCCCGGTTATCCGGGACTTGATGTGGGGATCCTTGGTTGTAGCTGCTTGGTCTGATTCTTGGTCTGTTCAGCGTCGCGTCTCGCCAGCTCACCTGGACAACTCATTCCTGTAATATAAGTGGGCGGCAGATCATTGTTCTAAAAAAAATTCCCAACCCTCTCATATGCACATACAAGCTACTTACTCCCGATCCTCTACATCATTAGTCAACCGTGACAACCAATCAGCACCGACGTTGTTACTACCCTTAATGTACCTTACAACGAAGCTGAACTGCTGCAGGAAAAGCATCCACCTCATGAGTCTGGAATTGGCATTCCTCGAGGTCTTGAGGCTTGTCAGAGGCATATGATCAGTCTCGAGCGTGAACTCCCCTCCGAACAAATAGAAGTAGTATTTCTTGACCCCTTCGACCACCGCCAACAATTTCAGCTCCACCGTGCTGTAATTCAGCTCAGCTCCCCTTAGTCGCCTACTGTGGTATGCAACGGGGAATAACTCTCCATCTTCCTCCTTCATCAGGACCGCCCCCACTGCATCCTGTGAAGCATCAGTCCTTTGAATGAATGGTTTCCTGAAATCTGCCAACTTCAGGATAGGTTCCTTGCAGAGTTGAGTCTTTAGTGCGTTGAAAGCCTCTTGCTGTTCCGTACCCCACGGAACTCTGTTTGGAGCATGCTTCTTTAGTAAGTCGTACAACGGAGTAGCCAACGCAGCAAAATGTGGAATGAACTCCCTGTAGTAGCCTGCAAGTCCCAAGAATGACCAAACATGCTTCTTTGTAGTGGGCCTAGGTGCATCGCGAATCTTAGAGATCTTATCACCCTGACAACCGCATTGACCATCCCCAACCACATGTCCTAGGTACTGCACCCGTTTCTGGCCCACTTCACACTTGCTAGGTTTCACCTTCAAGTTGTACTCCTGCAACCTAGACAAGACCTTCTCCAGAATTGACATGTGCTCTCTGAAAGACTGTGAGTGAACAAGAACATCATCAACGAAGACCTCCTCACCAGGTATATGTCTCGCAGGACCTGACGCATCATACGGTTAAACACCGCCGGCGAATTCATAAGACCGAAGGGCAACACAGTGTATTGGTACAGCCCGTCTGGCGTACCAAAAGTGGTGACCTTGTGGCTAGCTGGATCCAGAGGTATCTGGAAAAACCCCTTGGTGAGATCTAGTTTGGAAAAGATCGTTGAACCTGCAAGCCTGGCCAAGTTGGCACGGAGGTCGCACATAGGTTCCGCATCAACCCTTGTCAAAGCATTCAGCCGACAGTAATCCCCGCAGATGCGTACACCGCCCTCCTTCTCCTTGACAACCACCATCGGACTACAATATTGAGAAGAGGATTTCTCGATGATACCTGCTAACTCCATTTCCCTGATCTCTTTCTGGACTTGGTCGTGCAGACGGAGCGGAATGGGATACAGCTTTGCTCGTACCGGAACCGAACTGGTCAGCTCAATTGCGTGACTCTCGACTCGTGTGATTCCGGGCCTATCCGAGAAAACGCCCCTGTACTTTCCAAGGAGCGAATCCAATTCCCGCCCCTCTTTACTTGACAACTCAGCGCCCCGACGAACCTGTGAGAGACCTTCCTCTTGCCCTAGCTGGACTGTCTCGGGACCATCACCATCAACTTCGGAGATGACTGCCGCTGCTGCTGTGATATGACCCTTCCCGCTAGTATAGTGACCCCTCACTAGATCTATGGCTTCCGCCATCTCGGGAGTAGCAACCTGCCGCCTCCACGAGCCTTCCATCATAGCAGCTCCACTCACTTCTCTCGTGTGGTACTCCTTAACCCTTAATTAGCGGCGAGACACATAAGTCGAGTTAAATAAAGCTGGACTATGTGGCGGTGCTCGACATATATCGTGTGGCAATTTCAGCACGTAATGTTGCTGAGAGAGAGAGACAAGTGGTGGCAGGAGAGTAGCGAGCGTATGACTGCTCCAGACCACCGCGGCGAACCTACTGACACGAATCCCACCTCCTCCCTCCCTCTCTCACTCGCTATATACGGAATTGTATGGGGAAAGTGCCTAATTACATGCTTTTTGCACTCGCGTTGCACGGTTATTGCAAGAAAACTAGCCATCATAAAAGGATCGTTATGGTGTCATTCGAAAGCTCTGTTTATGCCCTTTCAGGGATAGATACTTGTTTTACGTTCTGGGTCTTATTTAGGCATGAAAATGATCACGTAAACAGCCCTATTTTGGCTAAAAACACCCCGCTGGGCGGTACATATAAATAAACCGCATAGGCCGCTCGTAAGGTGTTAAGCATGTTGATGTGGAATCTCTTCTTGAGATTCCCGACCTGAACAATGTAGTTTACATCCGACATTCTGTCTATGACCGCATATGGACCCATCCATTGGGCCAGCAGGTTGTTATGAGGAGTGGGCAGAAGGAGCAAGCACTTGCTACCTGGCTCCAATATGTGCACCTTAGCCTTCTTATCGAAGCAAGACTTCTGCACCTCTCTCACCTTTGGCTAGTTCACATGTTGACTTCAGCCTTTCAGCCAGATCGAGAACATAGGTGTAAGTGGTCTTCACTTCCTCGCTGGGCTCGTCACCGTCCCAAAGCTCTCGCAACACCTGCAACGGACCCTGGACTGCCCTACCATACACAAGCTCGAAGGGAGAGAACTTCAACGAACTCTGGGGAGCCTCCCGGTATGCAAAGAGCAACGGAGCAATGAACCTAGGCCACTCCTTTGGTTGGTCGGCTGTCATCCGCTGCAGCATCTTCTTGAGTGTCCCGTTGAAACGCTCGACCAGCCCGTTACATTGTGGGTGGTACGGAGTCGTCTGCAGACCCTTCACAGACAGCAACCTGAGTACTTCCCCCATCATTGCAGAGGTGAACTGTGTCCCTCTGTCAGATAGTATTTGCTTGGGGATCCCTACTCGACAGAAGACCTCCAACATTGCCTCGGCAACAGTTGGAGTCTCGATATTCTTCAGAGCGACCGCCTCTGGCAACCTCGTTCCGAAATCGACTAGCGTGAGGATGAATCGGGACCCATCACTGGCTCTAGGGTGAATTGGACCCACAATGTCCACCCCTAACTGCTCAAAGGGTGTCGTGATGACAGGCAACGGATTCAAAGGTGCGGGCTTGACTCGACCTCGGTCGCAGGTCTTCTGGCACACATCACAGGAGCGAATCCATCTGCGGACGTCGCTCGCGATCCCAGGCCAATAAAACTCCGCCTGAACCCTATCCTGCGTCTTCTGCCTACCCATGTGACCACCAAGGCTACCCTCATGGCCCATCCTGAGGATGCCTGTCTTATACTTCAAGGGAACCACAAACTGCCACTGCTCCTCAGAGTGAGGGTACTGCACTACACAATAGATCCGACCTCCCTTCTCTGCAATCCACGACTTATGCCCCTTATCACCTTCAACGACGGCCTTACCAAGCTTTGCCCTAACACTTGCCATGGATGCGTCTTGCTGCTGCTCATGGACAACATCCTGACTCTCCGCGAGCTCTGAGGAAGTCGTGACCGCCAGCGGCTTCGGGTCTCTCAGTGCCTTGGCTACGCCCCTAGTGACTGCTGCGGCCCCCGTCTGGGTGGCTATCTCGCTCGTGGGGCCGTACTTGGCTCCCCGGACGTTCCCCACTATCAAGTCATAAATTGGATCATTTATTACGGCTGCTGTGAAGCTACCAGAAAGAAACGGAGATTCAATTTCCACCCTCGCCTCGGGAACTGTGGTGGTGGAACCATTGATCATGCGAACGTTGATTCCTCACCCCGTGAATTGGTGATGCTTGACCAGAGTGTCCCGCACAATACACCCAGACGACCCATTGTCTCTAAGCACCTCTACAAATACCCCCCCTACTCTACCTGGCTGCACTAGGAACCCTGTGTTTTGTTTTCCCATCCCAGCAGCCCCTGCTACCAGTCACAAGTCGTGGGACATGCCTTGTGATTTAGTCGGCGCCTCATTCTTGCTGTCTGCCTGTATAGTCTGAGAAGCAGCGGCCGAACTTTGTTGACGGTTATCTCCAGACCACCGTTGACCCTGTTGACCCTGTTGACCCTGTTGACCCTTTGAGTTGGGGTAATATTTCGGCTTCTGAAGTCCCTGATCCTTCCATTTCCCATGTGCCCCTGCTTGGGCCTGTTTGGGGCCCGGGTTACCGCCCTTGTTCAACGTTCTCCGCCGCTAGTACCCGTGGGCCTCAAAATATGCATCTGCCTCAGCCGCCATACTCTTAGCCGAGGTAACCTTGATCAGTTTGAACTGGGCCACGAGGTCATTCGGAGCTGACAGCTCAAACTGCGTTCGCAGGAAGAGATCACGTAACCCATCCCTACTGTCGGGAGTCTTATCCTTGTTTACCCCGACATCCAGATAACCCTCAAGCCTAGCTAGGAACTGGGTAGCGGTTTCCTTTTCAGCTAACCTAGCAGATACGAATTGCTGCCGGGTAGCCTGTGCCGTGAGCCTGTATGCCTCGACCAACACAGCCTTCATATCGCCATATCTGGGCTTGTCGGACCCTAAGCGATTCAATAGTTTGAGCGCCGGGCCCTCATAGAGTGAAAGGAATTGTATTTCCTTGGCTGTCTCGTCAAGAGCATATGCCGTTGCGGATATTTCGAACCTCATTATGAAAGGTTCTATATCATCACCCACCTTATACATGGGCTGCTTGATGCGTGGCAACCCCATTGGAGCATCCACATGACCGTTGACACCCTTATCCCCTGGTTTAGCTTTAACAAGATCGAGCTTCCTTTGATGCTCTCTCTCTGCCTCAGCCGCCTTTTCCCTGTGAGTCTCCTTAGCCTTCTCAGCCATAGCTACCTCGTGTTCCCTCGCTGCCTTAGTCTCCTCCCAATCCAGTGCTCGTGTCTCCCTCTCCCTCTTTTCTTCCTCCTCCTCCTTTCTAATAATTATGTAGGAGTCGAACCTATCCCCGGTGAGGTTTAAGACAGCTGCCTCTTCATATATACCCTTTACTGATGCCATTGTACCCTCGAAGAGTGAAAGGAACTAAGAAAAGCAAGTCCTATCCTACCTGCCTAATCAAATAGCACCGAAAGGAACTAGAACTAGCAAACCCTATCCTATCAGCCTAATCTGAGATGAACAACAAACGACAAGAGAAAGTTAAGATAGCACGGTTCCGTTACCACTGGAACGAGTTATGTGAAGGAGGAATAAAGGAAGGAATTGATAAGAGGAACAACGGATATAAGACAAGGAAGAAAAACAAATTGTTTACGCCCTACACAAAATTACACCTATAACTGCAACTGCGCAAGAATTTCGAACCCCCCAAAAAAACTATGAAAACAGACAACAGTTAATTAGATTACAATCCCCTTCCCTCCATTTAATCGGACGATCGCAGCACTTGCGTACGACGCACGAATGGCGAAAGAAAAATAATAATCACACGGACGAAATTCTTAACGACAATAAAAAAACATGCAGAGATCTATTATTATACAAGCGAAACAAAATTGATGGAACACAATTACTTCTCGATAGCCGAAATTGTATAATCTATAAATGTTATTATTATACACAAGTGATGAGAAAAGATGTTTACTATTTACCCAAGCCCACGGTCAGAAGTGACCACGCGGGTGGAAGAAGAAGGAGGGAGGAAACAATTCCCCACGGCTCACCTTCTTTCTAACACAACAACAATGCTATCCTAGCCTATGCCTATCTAGTTTTATCTCACACATCCGCATCGGAAACTGGTCCTAATCACGGTCGCCAGTAATAGGTCGCCTCCCTGATTTGTATATATATTGGGCCACTAAAATATAGGATCTCGTATGAAAATATTCCTTAATTAATTACCCGGGATACAAATCAAAGACACGCCTATCCAATATATTTATACCGATAGATCGATACAGTATATTTTGTTGTTCGGCCAGCTTACAGGATTAACGGTGTGTATATATAGAGATTTATATAGATATATAGATATATAGGCTGTTCAATTATTGACACGATGGGACTATGTTCTTAGAAAATTGAATGTATAATTGGAAAGCTGTTATTTAACAATTAACAATGATACATTAAACAAACATTCTATTAACACCTTAAGAGCGGCCTATGCGGTTTATTTATATGTACCGCCCAGTGGGGTGTTTTTAGCCAAAATAGGGCTGTTTACGTGATCATTTTCATGCCTAAATAAGACCCAGAACGTAAAACAAGTATCTATCCCTGAAAGGGCATAAACAGAGCTTTCGAATGACACCATAACGATCCTTTTATGATGGCTAGTTTTCTTGCAATAACCGTGCAACGCGAGTGCAAAAAGCATGTAATTAGCCACTTTCCCGATACAATTCCGTATATAGCGAGTGACAGAGGGAGGAGGGAGGTGAGAATCGTGTCAGTAGGTTCGCCGCGGTGGTCTGGAGCAGTCATACGCTCGCTAGTCTCCTGCCACCACTTGTCTCTCTCTCTCAGCAACATTACGTGCTGAAATTGCCACTCGACCTATGTCGAGCGCCGCCACATAGTCCAGCTTTATTAAATACGACTTAAGTTGCGCCCCGACTTTTAGGGGTTAAAACGGTTTATTGAATAAAAGACACAAATTGACTAGAATGAATCCGAAAATTACGTTCACACACCACTCGCTCCTTCTATTCAAATGTTTAACTAACTTGATTAACCCCTCTAATTTAATTAACTAGAGCCTTGACTGAGCCACACTCAGTCAAACTCACTCCTAAAATTACCCGTCATTAATCTGATACCACTAGCCTAACGGAGTCCTATATGCCAGGCAAAACAATTAACCCTCCCTTGAATTTACCCTTATCGCATATTAATGACCGCGTCTAGCACATCAGATTACTTATATAATAACACTATATACTAACCTTTACACATGGTCGAAGGAGGGTACTGCATCACCCTGGTCGCCACTCCCACACACACAAGCACTTCACTCGCTGGCACCAACTGGGGGACTAAGGACTGCGTTCCCCTCTCCTGCTTTATTTATACCCTCGGTTTGGACCAAGCGTATGCTTGGAGAATTGGCGGGAAAAGGAAAGCACATCTAGGACCTTCTAGACCCTTCTCGAAGGTTCCCAAACCTTCTTGACCATGGTTACTGACCGCCGCGTCCCCTCCCCCTCTTCTCTCTCTATATACTCTCCCCGCACCCCCCTCGACTCTCTAATATGTCTAGCTATATATATCTCAGGCACGATCCTGTGACAATATATATATATATATATACCGTATATATATATATATATATATATATATGTATATATATGTATATAAACCGGTATATATATATATTATATATATATATATATATATAGTATATACAGTATATATATATATATAGTATATACAGTATATATATATATATATATATATATATATATATCGCAGTACCGGTATAGTCTGTTTTATATTTCAAATGGGAGATGAAAGGCTTACAATGAGAATATGTGAGTCAGGTACAAGGGGAGTTAGAAGGGCAGGAAGACCCCCATTGAGATGGAGAGAATGTGTAAGAAAAGCTTTGGATGATAGAGAAATGACTATAGATCAGGCAGGGGAAGTGGTGGTGGACAGGAGTGAATGGAGAATGCTTTGTGAATAGTTGAGTGAACACGTGGTCATTTGGAGTAAGGGGTCGGGCGCAATTTGGACTAGATAATAGTCCATCAGGCGCCTGGCCCGGGGAGACGATTAATATGAAGGGTGCGCCTGGAAGTGTGGTGGGAGGGCTTGTGGCTTTGGCTCCGCTGCATGTCTGCCTGCCGAGATCGGAACCTCTCCGGGTGGTCGGGGGCGTTGTTACTACCCTTAATGTACCTTACAACGAAGCTGAACTGCTGCAGGAAAAGCATCCACCTCATGACTCTGGAATTGGCATTCCTCGAGGTCTTGAGGCTTGTCAGAGGCATATGATCAGTCTTGAGCGTGAACTCCCCTCCGAACAAATAGAAGTAGTATTTCTTGACCCCTTCGACCACCGCCAACAATTTCAGCTCCACCGTGCTGTAATTCAGCTCAGCTCCCCTTAGTCGCCTACTGTGGTATGCAACGGGGAATAACTCTCCATCTTCCTCCTTCATCAGGACCGCCCCCACTGCATCCTGTGAAGCATCAGTCCTTTGAATGAATGGTTTCCTGAAATCTGCCAACTTCAGGATAGGTTCCTTGCAGAGTTGAGTCTTTAGTGCGTTGAAAGCCTCTTGCTGTTCCGTACCCCACGGAACTCTGTTTGGAGCATGCTTCTTTAGTAAGTCGTACAACGGAGTAGCCAACGCAGCAAAATGTGGAATGAACTCCCTGTAGTAGCCTGCAAGTCCCAAGAATGACCAAACCTGCTTCTTTGTAGTGGGCCTAGGTGCATCGCGAATCTTAGAGATCTTATCACCCTGACAACCGCATTGACCATCCCCAACCACATGTCCTAGGTACTGCACCCGTTTCTGGCCCACTTCACACTTGCTAGGTTTCACCTTCAAGTTGTACTCCTGCAACCTAGACAAGACCTTCTCCAGAATTGACATGTGCTCTCTGAAAGACTGTGAGTGAACAAGAACATCATCAACGAAGACCTCCACACCAGGTATATGTCTCGCAGGACCTGACGCATCATACGGTTAAACACCGCCGGCGAATTCATAAGACCGAAGGGCAACACAGTGTATTGGTACAGCCCGTCTGGCGTACCAAAAGTGGTGACCTTGTGGCTAGCTGGATCCAGAGGTATCTGGAAGAACCCCTTGGTGAGTTTGGAAAAGATCGTTGAACCTGCAAGCCTGGCCAAGTTGGCACGGAGGTCGCACATAGGTTCCGCATCAACCCTTGTCAAAGTATTCAGCTGACGGTAATCCCCGCAGATGCGTACACCGCCCTCCTTCTCCTTGACAACCACCATCGGACTACAATATTGAGAAGAGGATTTCTCGATGATACCTGCTAACTCCATTTCCCTGATCTCTTTCTGGACTTGGTCGTGCAGACGGAGCGGAATTGGATACAGCTTTGCTCGTACCGGAACCGAACTGGTCAGCTCAATTGCGTGACTCTCGACTCGTGTGATTCCGGGCCTATCCGAGAAAACGCCCCTGTACTTTCCAAGGAGCGAATCCAATTCCCGCCCCTCCTTACTTGACAACTCAGCGCCCCGACGAACCTGTGAGAGACCTTCCTCTTGCCCTAGCTGGACAGTCTCGGGACCATCACCATCAACTTCGGAGATGACTGCCGCTGCTGCTGTGATATGACCCTTCCCGCTAGTATAGTGACCCCTCACTAGATCTATGGCTTCCGCCATCTCGGGAGTAGCAACCTGCCGCCTCCACGAGCCTTCCATCATCGCAGCTCCACTCACTTCTCTCGTGTGGTACTCCTTGAGCATGTTGATGTGGAATCTCTTCTTGAGATTCCCGACCTGAACAATGTAGTTTACATCCGACATTCTGTCTATGACCGCATATGGACCCATCCATTGGGCCAGCAGTTTGTTATGAGCAGTGGGCAGAAGGAGCAAGCACTTGCTACCTGGCTCCAATCTGCGCACCTTAGCCTTCTTATCGAAGCAAGACTTCTGCACCTCTCTCACCTTTGGCTAGTTCACATGTTGACTTCAGCCTTTCAGCCAGATCGAGAACATAGGTGTAAGTGGTCTTCACTTCCTCGCTGGGCTCGTCACCGTCCCAAAGCTCTCGCAACACCTGCAACGGACCCTGGACTGCCCTACCATACACAAGCTCGAAGGGAGAGAACTTCAATGAACTCTGGGGAGCCTCCCGGTATGCAAAGAGCAACGGAGCAATGAACCTAGGCCACTCCTTTGGTTGGTCGGCTGTCATCCGCTGCAGCATCTTCTTGAGTGTCCCGTTGAAACGCTCGACCAGCCCGTTACATTGTGGGTGGTACGGAGTCGTCTGCAGACCCTTCACAGACAGCAACCTGAGTACTTCCCCCATCATTGCAGAGGTGAACTGTGTCCCTCTGTCAGATAGTATTTGCTTGGGGATCCCTACTCGACAGAAGACCTCCAACATTGCCTCGGCAACAGTTGGAGTCTCGATATTCTTCAGAGCGACCGCCTCTGGCAACCTCGTTCCGAAATCGACTAGCGTGAGGATGAATCGGGACCCATCACTGGCTCTAGGGTGAATTGGACCCACAATGTCCACCCCTAACTGCTCAAAGGGTGTCGTGATGACAGGCAACGGATTCAAAGGTGCGGGCTTGACTCGACCTCGGTCGCAGGTCTTCTGGCACACATCACAGGAGCGAATCCATCTGCGGACGTCGCTTTCGATCCCAGCCCAATAAAACTCCGCCTGAACCCTATCCTGCGTCTTCTGCCTACCCATGTGACCACCAAGGCTACCCTCATGGCCCATCCTGAGGATGCCTGTCTTATACTTCAAGGGAACCACAAACTGCCACTGCTCCTCAGAGTGAGGGTACTGCACTACACAATAGATCCGACCTCCCTTCTCTGCAATCCACGACTTACGCCCCTTATCACCTTCAACGACGGCCTTACCAAGCTTTGCCCTAACACTTGCTATGGATGCGTCTTGCTGCTGCTCATGGACAACATCCTGACTCTCCGCGAGCTCTGAGGAAGTCGTGACCGCCAGCGGCTTCGGGTCTCTCCGTGCCTTGGCTACGCCCCTAGTGACTGCTGCGGCCCCCGTCTGGGTGGCTATCTCGCTCGTGGGGCCGTACTTGGCTCCCCGGACGTTCCCCACTATCAAGTCATAAATTGGATCATTTATTACGGCTGCTGTGAAGCTACCAGAAAGAAACGGAGATTCAATTTCCACCCTCGCCTTGGGAACTGTGGTGGTGGAACCATTGATCATGCGAACGTTGATTCCTCACCCCGTGAATTGGTGATGCTTGACCAGAGTGTCCCGCACGATACACCCAGACGACCCTTTGTCTCTAAGCACCTCTACAGATACCCCCCCTACTCTACCTGGCTGCACTAGGAACCCTGTGTTTTGTTTTCCCATCCCAGCACCCCCTGCTACCAGTCACAAGTCGTGGGACATGCCTTGTGATTTAGTCGGCGCCCCATTCTTGCTGTCTGCCTGTATAGTCTGAGAAGCAGCGGCCGAACTTTGTTGACGGTTATCTCCAGACCACCGTTGACCCTGTTGACCCTGTTGACCCTGTTGACCCTTTGAGTTGGGGTAATATTTCGGCTTCTGAAGTCCCTGATCCTTCCATTTCCCATGTGCCCCTGCTTGGGCCTGTTTGGGGCCCGGGTTACCGCCCTTGTTCAACGTTCTCCGCCGCTAGTACCCGTGGGCCTCAAAATATGCATCTGCCTCAGCCGCCATACTCTTAGCCGAGGTAACCTTGATCAGTTTGAACTGGGCCACGAGGTCATTCGGAGCTGACAGCTCAAACTGCGTTCGCAGGAAGAGATCACGTAACCCATCCCTACTGTCGGGAGTCTTATCCTTGTTTACCCAGACATCCAGATAACCCTCAAGCCTAGCTAGGAACTGGGTAGCGGTTTCCTTTTCAGCTAACCTAGCAGATACGAATTGCTGCCGGGTAGCCTGTGCCGTGAGCCTGTATGCCTCGACCAACACAGCCTTCATATCGCCATATCTGGGCTTGTCGGACCCTAAGCGATTCAATAGTTTGAGCGCCGGGCCCTCATAGAGTGAAAGGAATTGTATTTCCTTGGCTGTCTCGTCAAGAGCATATGCCGTTGCGGATATTTCGAACCTCATTATGAAAGGTTCTATATCATCACCCACCTTATACATGGGCTGCTTGATGCGTGGCAACCCCATTGGAGCATCCACATGACCGTTGACACCCTTATCCCCTGGTTTAGCTTTAACAAGATCGAGCTTCCTTTGATGCTCTCTCTCTGCCTCAGCCGCCTTTTCCCTGTGAGTCTCCTTAGCCTTCTCAGCCATAGCTACCTCGTGTTCCCTCGCTGCCTTAGTCTCCTCCCAATCCAGTGCTTGTGTCTCCCTCTCCCTCTTTTCTTCCTCCTCCTCCTTTCTAATAATTATGTAGGAGTCGAACCTATCCCCGGTGAGGTTTAAGACAGCTGCCTCTTCATATATACCCTTTACTGATGCCATTGTACCCTCGAAGAGCGAAAGGAACTAAGAAAAGCAAGTCCTATCCTACCTGCCTAATCAAATAGCACCGAAAGGAACTAGAACTAGCAAACCCTATCCTATCAGCCTAATCTGAGATGAACAACAAACGACAAGAGAAAGTTAAGATAGCACGGTTCCGTTACCACTGGAACGAGTTATGTGAAGGAGGAATAAAGGAAGGAATTGATAAGAGGAACAACGGATATAACACAAGGAAGAAAAACAAATTGTTTACGCCCTACACAAAATGACCCCTATAACTGCAACTGCGCAAGAATTTCGAACCCCCCAAAAAAACTATGAAAACAGACACAGTTAATTAGATTACAATCCCCTTCCCTCCATTTAATCGGACGATCGCAGCACTTGCGTACGACGCACGAATGGCGAAAGAAAAATAATAATCACACGGACGAAATTCTTAACGACAATAAAAAAACATGCAGAGATCTATTATTATACAAGCGAAACAAAATTGATGGAACACAATTACTTCTCGATAGCCGAAATTGTATAATCTATAAATGTTATTATTATACACAAGTGATGAGAAAAGATGTTTACTATTTACCCAAGCCCACGGTCAGAAGTGACCACGCGGGTGGAAGAAGAAGGAGGGAGGAAACAATTCCCCACGGCTCACCTTCTTTCTAACACAACAACAATGCTATCCTAGCCTATGCCTATCTAGTTTTATCTCACACATCCGCATCGGAAACTGGTCCTAATCACGGTCGCCAGTTATAGGTCGCCTCCCTGATTTGTATATAAATTGGGCCACTAAGATATAGGATCTCGTAGGAAAATATTCCTTAATTAATTACCCGGGATACAAATCAAAGACACGCCTATCCAATATATTTATACCGATAGATCGATACAGTATATTTTGTTGTTCGGCCAGCTTACAGGATTAACGGTGTGTATATATAGAGATTTATATAGATATATAGATATATAGGCTGTTCAATTATTGACACGATGGGACTATGTTCTTAGAAAATTGAATGTATAATTGGAAAGCTGTTACTTAACAATTAACAATGATACATTAAACAAACATTCTATTAAAACGGTTTATTGAATAAAAGACACAAATTGACTAGAATGAATCCGAAAATTACGTTCACACACCACTCGCTCCTTCTATTCAAATGTTTAACTAACTTGATTAACCCCTCTAATTTAATTAACTAGAGCCTTGACTGAGCCACACTCAGTCAAACTCACTCCTAAAATTACCCGTCATTAATCTGATACCACTAGCCTAACGGAGTCCTATATGCCAGGCAAAACAATTAACCCTCCCTTGAATTTACCCTTATCGCATATTAACTTATGTTGCTCGCCGCTAAATAAGGGTTAATGACCGCGTCTAGCACATCAGATTACTTATATAATAACACTATATACTAACCTTTACACATGGTCGAAGGAGGGTACTGCATCACCCTGGTCGCCACTCCCACACACACAAGCACTTCACTCGCTGGCACCAACTGGGGGACTAAGGACTGCGTTCCCCCCTCCTGCTTTATTTATACCCTCGGTTTGGACCAAGCGTATGCTTGGAGAATTGGCGGGAAAAGGAAAGAACATCTAGGACCTTCTAGACCCTTCTCGAAGGTTCCCAAACCTTCTTGACCATGGTTACTGACCGCCGCGTCCCCTCCCCCTCTTCTCTCTCTATATACTCTCCCCGCACCCCCCTCGACTCTCTAATATGTCTAGCTATATATATCTCAGGCACGATCCCGTGACAATATATATATATATATATACCGTATATATATATATATATATATATATATATATGTATATAAACCGGTATATATATATATTTATATATATATATATATATATAGTATATACAGTATATATATATATATAGTATATACAGTATATATATATATATATATATATCGCAGTACCGGTATAGTCTGTTTTATATTTCAAATGGGAGATGAAAGGCTTACAATGAGAATATGTGAGTCAGGTACAAGGGGAGTTAGAAGGGCAGGAAGACCCCCATTGAGATGGAGAGAATGTGTAAGAAAAGCTTTGGATGATAGAGAAATGACTATAGATCAGGCAGGGGAAGTGGTGGTGGACAGGAGTGAATGGAGAATGCTTGTGAATAGTGAACACGTGGTCATTTGGAGTAAGGGGTCGGGCGCAATTTGGACTAGATAATAGTCCATCAGGCGCCTGGCCCGGGGAGACGATTAATATGAAGGGTGCGCCTGGAAGTGTGGTGGGAGGGCTTGTGGCTTTGGCTCCGCTGCATGTCTGCCTGCCGAGATCGGAACCTCTCCGGGTGGTCGGGGGCCGGGGGAATGCTGGAGCGACCTTGGTGACCCTGGTCTCTTGGTCTTCTCCTGGGTGACCGGGATGTGTGTGAGTTTGTGCTTTTTATCTGTGTTTATTTGTTGGTTTATGTTGTTTTTGTGTTTTCCCTGTTCTTGCTCTGTCTTGAGTCGGCTACCCCCAAAATGTGGATTGGGCCTGAGCATATAGATAGATAGATAGATATTTCAAATATATTTAGACTGCTTTGTACTGCTTAGGAAGGGTCATATTAGCTAAGGTTCATTGAGATGGTTTGAAGCACTATAATTGATAGACGTCCTTCCTAATATGAATAAGATCGCATAATAGTTAGTAAAATAAAATAATGCGACCGAATGATTGTATTCGGTACCGTATATTAAATCATTTAAGGAAATTGACAGACTGAAACCTCAAAAATCGCCTGGTCCTGACGAGGTATATGCTAGAGTATTAAAAGAATGCAGAGATGAGTTAAGTAGCCCATTAGCATTTGTATTTAACAAGTCATTAGAAACAGGTTTAGTTCCAGAAGCTTGGAAGCTTGCAAATGTAGTTCCGATCTTCAAAAAAGGTGATAAATCGATAGCATCCAATTACCGTCCCATTAGTCTCACATCAATCATAGGAAAGTTGCTAGAGTCAATTATTGCTAGGAAAATTAGAAGCCACTTAGTCAAATTTAACTTAATAAATTCTTCTCAGCATGGATTCACTCAGGGACGTTCTTGCCTTACTAATTTGCTTAGCTTTTTCTCAGGGGTATATGAAGCAGTAGATAGTGACAAGTCATATGATATTATATATTTAGATTTCAGTAAAGCTTACGACAGAGTCCCTCATGAGAGATTGATGAGAAAGGTTGAGGCACATGGAATAGGAGGGTCGTTGTTGGGATGGATTAGGTCATGGCTAATTGGTAGGAAACAGAGAGTCAGCATAAATGGTACCAAGTCAGAGTGGGGAGCAGTCAAAATTGGTGTCCCCCAGGGATCGGTATTAGGTCCCCTGTTGTTTCTTATATACATAAATGACCTAGATTTAGGTATAACTAGTAGGATAAGTAAATTCGCAGACGATACTAAAATGGGGAGATCAATTGATTCAGATAGAGATATAGAGTGCCTCCAAAGGGATCTAGATACCTTACATGAATGGTCAGTAAATTGGCAGATGAAGTTTAACATTGACAAATGCAAGGTATTAAAGATATGGAAGATGCAAACAAATGTTAAATATAAACTAGCTAATTTAGAATTAGAAAATTCAGACTGCGAGAAAGATCTACGTGTGTTTGTTAGCAATGATTTGAAGCCTAGAAAACAGTGTATAAGCGTTCGTAATAAGGCAAACAGGATTCTCTAGGAGTGTGAGTAACAGAACTGCTAATGTTATCATAAAACTTTACTTGTTATTAGTGAGACCCCATATGGATTATACTGCCCAATTTTGGTGTCCTTATTACAGAATGGACATAAATTCATTGGAGAGAGTTCAGCCTAGAATGACAAAAATTATCCATAATATTAGAAATCTTCCGTATGAAGAAAGGTTGAAGAAATTAGGTTTTCATTCGTTAGAGAGACGCAGAGTTAGAGGGGATATGATAGAGGTGTTCAAGTGGGTTAGTGGGATTAACAAAGGGGACCTGACAAATGTACTAAAGCTCAGTGATAGCGAAAGAACTCGTACCAATGGTTTCAAATTAGATAAATTTCGTTTCAGAAAAGATATAGGCAAATATTGGTTTGGTATCAGAGTTGTAGATGGGTGGAATGGACTACCAAGTGCTATAGTGGGATTACAAACGGTAGGGAGCTTTAAGATAAAATTGGATAAGCATATGGACGAGAAGGGTTGGGTGTGAAAGGGGATCAGCCGGGTTGGGCCAATCAGCACTCTGTAGACCCCGTAATCCTGCGTTAATCTCTAACCGTTTTGGTAAGATGATCCTCAGGGTATTAGAGTGTTGAGCCTATAATTGGGCTTTGTAATTGGGGTTGTGTGGGACAGGGATCTGCCTTGCTTAGGCCAATCGGCTTTCTGCAGACTCCCCTTTTCTTATGTTCTTTATGTTCTTATGATAGGGGTTTAATATTACGGTCTATTCGCCCACAAGTCTTTGCGTCCACACTAGGAATTTGTCTGCCCAAACAATGAAGTTCGTTCGCCCACACCTTGAAGTCTTTTCGCCCACACTTTGAAGTTTGTTAGCCTCCCACACTCTAAAATGGCTTATAAAGGATGCAAATTTTGTGTATTTTATTGACGAATATAATGTTGTCCAATCATAATAAAATAATGCTATGAATGATTTGTGTTATCTCATTTCCGGACTTAACTTAGGTTTAATATCTTCAGATTAATTGGTTAACTTTTCATCATATTCATATTACTAACTCTGTGTAAGACCTTGGGGTATTAATGTCTGAAAATATGGGTTTCAAAGTACATAACCAGGTCAAAGTGGCGGCTGCGAAACGTCTAACGGGTTGGATTCTGCGTACTTTTAAAACACGCGGTGAATTGCCTATGATAACGCTCTTCAAATCTCTAGTGCTACCGCTGCTTGAATACTGTAGCGTATTAACATCCCCATACAAAGCAGGTGAAATAAATTACGTAGAGAGTGTACAAAGAAATTTCACTTCGCATATAAGTTCGATAAAACATCTACACTATTGGGAGCGTTTAAGAGCACTGAATCTGTACTCACTGGAACGTAGAAGAGAACGTTACCTAATAATATACATGTGGACAATCGCAGAGGGTTTAGTACCAAACCTACATACTCCGATAGTCATGAAATTCAGTGATAGGAGAGGCTGGGAATGCGAAATCCCCCGGATGAATAACAGGGGTGCGATGGGCTCTCTGCGAGAGGGCTGGTTATCACGCAGAGGCCCACGTCTCTTCAACAAACTCCCACGGCGAGTAAGAGACATGAGGGACATCTCGTTACACAACTTCAAGAGAGCCCTAGATGTCGAACTGCAAAAAGTGCCAGACGAGCCCATCCTCGCAAGGGAGCGAGCTGTCGCTTCAAACAGTACTGCACCAAATCACCACCCATAACGAGGGGCATCGCGCTCCTTGGTGCCGCTAGAAGAGCGGCGAAAACATCCAAAGGTATCCAAAGGTAAAGGTAAAGGTGTAATATTGAGGCTAAGCATTTTGTTTTAATCCACATTGTCTGACCCATTCAGTATATATATGACTTCCATATGAAAGAGAGAGAGAGAGAGAGAGAGAGAGACAGTATATAATTATGTTACAGTCAGACTGTGAAGCTAGGCATTTCATGAAATGACTAAGCATTTCAGTCAAACTGTGAAATGACTGGTTACTAACTGGTTATTAACCTAACTTAGGTTAGGTTAAGTTATATTGATCTCCACCTATTATTTATGAAGTGAAGCAAACTGTTCACACAATGACACACCTCAATCTGCTTTTCACGAGCTTGAAGGCAACTATGGGGTTTGCCCTACCTACCTAACCTAACCTACCCTAACCTAACCAAACCTAACCTGTTAGGTTAGTAACCAGTTAGTAACCAGTCATTTCACAGATTGACTGAACTGCTTATGACTACGTTTCACAGTCTGACTGTAACATATATAACTCATATTCAAGGAGCAATTCATGTTCTTTTTTATAACAATACTAGTGAAGCATTGTACAACTATAGTCAAACAGATCTTAACAGGCGGTCCTACCCACGCTTACTCCCTTTACATTGGTGCCACATGTATAATCCCTAACAACGAAAATACATTATTTTCAGTATTAAGTATCTTAAGTCGGTTTGAAATGCTCAGGCTATTTCTACAGGTACAAAAAAGCTTTATTGTTTTTATAATTAATTCGCTTATTAGTAAATTCAATGGACATTGTATACAGCTTGGCAGAATGGCTACTGCGACGCTGTCAGACGTCGGCCAAAAAAACTCATCACAAATTTCACGTGAGCGCTGCCAGGCGCACAAAATTTATACTCTCACTTCATTTAATTCCTGACTTTGACACCATCCACAATGGAAGCCGCTCCAAATCGCCCCACCACTTGCATAGTTAGACAAAACAGATGGCACAGATGGTACAGAGGGGAAACCTCTTAAAAAAAAATGCGCCGAAACTTTTACCTCTTGGGTGGTGTGGAAAAAAAGTAAAAATATAAAATGGTAATATATTACCAGTACATACATACGTACATACATATACATATATATATATATATATACAGTATATATATATATATATCGAACCGTCGAATAAAGTGGGAATAAAGTGGATGCAAGTGTGGTGTGGTGTATGCGGGGTGGGGGGGGGGTAGAGAGGTGTGGTGTGTGTGTGGGGTGGAAGGAGGGTGAGGTGTGTAGGGTGAGTGAGAGAGAGAGATAAATAGTAATATAATTTATTATAGCAATAATAATCTATGCATTCATGTGGGCTACACAGTCTTACACATACAGTATATAGAGAGAGAGCCGATCTCCCTACATTGACCTTGAACGGGGGGGGGGGGGGGGGGGAGGTAGCGAGAGTAATTTGGAAAGGTTGTCGTACTGAAAGGGTCAAGTGGACAGGTGGCACCAGTGTAAGGGTAGGTTACCGCGCCCATAACCGCCTGTTTAGGTCTGTAGGACTATAGGTATATCCTGTGTTTTAGTGTGTGAGGAGTACAAAGGAGTACAAAGGAAATCAAGCAACAACAGTTTTAGTGACCCATCTAGGTTGTTTGTCCTCCAAAACACTGAGGATCAAGTGTCCAGACAGTGGTTTAGAGTGGGTAAGGGAACATTGGAAAGGGAATTACTGCCCTGGAACTAATGTCCGTGGCAGGATTAGGAAGTTAGTAGGGGACAGATGGGTTAGTAACTGAGGGGGGGATAAAATAAAGTTATTCATTTACGAACGCAGTCAGTCACGGGTTTGATGCGAGATATTTGTCTAGGCGGAGTTTAAATGAATCAACGGTGATGCAGTCTATAACGTTTCGGGGAAGCCCATTCCACAAGTTGACAACTCGATTGAAGAAGAAATTCTCAGATTCGTGTGAGTTAAAAGATTTACCAATAATTTTGCAACCGTTTCCCCGCGTGTAATTAGATTGGTCGATAGTGAAGTACTTACTACAGTTCATATTGTCGATGCCTTTGATGATTTTGAACACTTGAATTAAGTCACCTCTTAATCTGCGCTGGGTTAAAGGAAATCTATTAAATTCTCTAAGACGCTCTTCGTATGGTTTGTTCTTTAGGCTAGGTATCATTTTGGTAACTCTACATTGAACTCGTTCTAGCTTGTTTATATCTTTTTGGTAATAAGGGCACCAGGATTGAACGCAGTATTCCAGAAGAGGGCGGACTAAGGAATTGTAAAGGGTTAGGATAAATTCTTTGGATTTATGCTCAAATGACCTGCTTATAAAGCCAATTAGCAAAAGTCCTACATAATTATTATCAATTATAATGTATTGAAATACTAACAAGAACATTGCTTATTCTCTTTTTTGGATTTGAATGCTCAGTAATCTTTCAATTTATGCATTTTAGTTATCACGGTCCTTTTCGTTATGTATTGACCAGTTGGAAAGCTTAGTTTGTGAAAAGTTTCACTCGTCTATCAGTATTACAACAATCAGTATTCTTCAAAGCACTCTCAGTGCATACCCCCTCTCCTGCGGCAAGTGTGAGGCACCCACCTTTCAACACAGTCCCACTCCTATTCTGTCCAGCTCTCCAATTCCAGAAATAGCAAATGTTCTCGGTCTTTCTTCTACTCAACAAACTCTCTCCCTTAATTAATCTTTCCTTCATACTATGACTTAAGCTGCTTTCTATTCCGTGTGTCCAGGCATTATGACCCCAACGACCATTGAATTTGGCTCTCTGTCACTCTTTTGACTTTGGGGGAGACACTCGTTACAGACAGCCTGCCGTTTGTCTCCTCCATTGACACATAGGAAAAAATACTTATTGAAGCGTGTTGCTGTCTTCCAAGTTTTATTGATCTGCAGTATGAAAACAAAGATTGTGATAGGTTGTCCTGTCATATAATTATTTTATAATTATGAATTGTTGTATATCATTAATTTCGTGTTTCTAATATCGGTATATGTATTGTAGATGTATACTTTCCAACCCATTTTTTTGTTATTTACAGTCAACTTCTAATCGCTTTATAGTCAGATAAGTTTGAAGTTCGAGTTAGATGCACTGTATAAGAATGTGTACATTACAGTTGTAACTTGTAAGGAAACAAGGCAATCTAGTAAATGTCTTTGATTATGGACTGGCTCTTAAAGTAGTTTATTGTAGTTAATAATAATAACAAAATAGGAGGTTAAGAGTTTAACGTAGACATACCGGTATGTAATACATTGAAATCCGATAGTCAAAATTATGTTATGAGCATTTTTTTTTTTTTTTTTTTTTTTTTTGCTAGCATCATATACATCGACCTGAGTGTCCATTATATCTCGATACCTTCACCTGACCTAATCGACGAGTCGAGTAATTTAGCCAAGTGAGATGAGTTCTATTATCTACTTAGTTCTACTGATGACTGAATTATACAGTATATAATTGATTGTAATTCCCCTGAAACAGTCCCAAAAAAAAAACTATATATATATATATATATATATATATATATATATATATATATATATATATATATACTTGTCATGAAGGATCTTATACAGGGTTTTGCTTGCATTCATCAAAATAAGTAAATTTGTTGGGGAATGATAACCTACTTAACCTCTCCGCGGCGCACAGGTTTTTTTTTACAGGGTCATACTGTGCGCATGTATGATGATTTTGGGACCCATTGCCAATTTCGATAAAAAGTACATCAGCGTGTAGGGAATGTTTGCGTGCATCGGCCCATATATATTTGACCCCCCAAAAAATGTCTGGGGGGGGGGGGAACGGTCCGTAGTTGAAAAATGTGGAGCGAATGGCACCGCGCGGCTAGATTGTCATCGAGCGGCGAGATTTCCCTGCCGAATTTTCACGTGCCCAGGGGATAGAACCAGAGGGAGGAGGGGGTGGGTTACCGCGTATTATCACGTATATCTCCTTTTTTTATCCCTTTTAGGCTATGTAGAGTACGTATACGTGTGTAGGCCACCCATATAACAATGAATATGCCTCATAGTGACCAAAAATTGCAATATATAAGGGAATTATAAAATAATTTTTAGGCGGGAATGAAGATGGGTTGGAGGTTTGGTGGCAATTTATGAGCTGAGAGTGTGGTTTGCGCTATAATATTACGTATATCTCGTACTTAGAGCACTGTCATGCTATAATACAGACTTATACGTATGTAGACGTGCCATTTATCAATATATATACCGCATATTGACCAATTCATGCGATATTTACTTTACGCACATTATCAATGAGTTTCTAGCAGACGGAAGCCTAAAAAAAGGGTGGGTGTGGGTGGGAATGAAAGGGGGAGAGGGTGTGTTACGCCATATACTGTATATCACTTATATCTTGTACTTAGAGCACTGTCATGCTATAATACATACTTGTACGTATGTAGACGTGCCATAATATATCAATATATATACCGCATATAGACCAATGCATGCGATATTTACGCACATTATCAATGAGTTTCTATGCGTGAACCAAGGTGTGAGTGAGTTGTGCTGGGAATGAAAGGGGGAGAGGGTGTGTTACACCATAAATATCACTTATATCTTAGAGCACTGTCATGCTATAATACAGACTTGTACGTATGTAGACGTGCCATATATCAATATATATACCGCATATAGACCAATTCATGCGATATTTACGCACATTATCAATGAGTTTCTAGCAGACGGAAGCCAAAAGGGGGGGGGGGGGGGGGGGGGGGGGGGAGGGAGGCAGGGAGTGAGTCGTGGAGAGAGTGAAGGCAGTAAACATATGCAGCTGTGTGATAATTGTGGAGGCGCCCCTGGCGTATGGATGTCTTGGGATTTTGAACCTTATGTCTAGGAGGTGTCTGGTGTTCGTTGCCACCAAGAGGTCTACAATAACATGAGTCAGGAATGGAGAGAGAGAGATGCGTATGTCGTACGTATAAATGGACTTCAGAATTTCATTTTTATGCAAGCAGACATTGCATTTTAGACACATGTGAAGTACCACAGAAACATGTAGGCCATTGACTGTAAATAGAGTACTATATTATAGACCAGGAACGAGGGTGGTCAGTAAACATCGGCTTAACCTTTTTTGATAGAGAGCTAAATATAGACTGGTGTCGCCTTACACTTGCGAAATGGTAGATTGCCACCAGAAAACTTTTATTTATTTATTTTCAAGTAATATGCAATCTAAATGTATATTCGAGACCTACTGCAAGTATTTGTATGACAGTCATGACTATGTATAATCCAATATACGCACGTAAGGGCGTAGGCGAGACATAAGAAAGATGGTTGAACAATTTTCGACACCCACACAGTTATTCTTCACTATTATTTACAATATTATACAATACAAATGTATTTGTGAAGAGTATTTTATGCATTATTGTATTTATACAAATTTTGTTCCCAGAGAGAGCTGCTGTGGCTGGAGGGAGCAGCAAGGGTCACCCAGTGACCGCTTGACCGTGTGATAATGACTGGAGTCACACTGATAGGGGCAATTTTGCTGAGTGTTTGGGCAATTTTTGACAGAATAAAGTTATATAATTACTAATTCTTGACAGAGACAAACTTTTATAAACCTTGGCATGATATAATTGATAATCCCATCAATTTACAAACGTAAATTGGTGGGATAATTCATTTTTTTTCGTATATTGCCATTTCGATTGTAGACACGAAGTTTTGAGTGATATTTGGTATGAGCTCCTGTGGCATGGTTGGTAAGGTCGCGGACTGGAAAACTCAAAGTGTGGTAGGGTAGTGGGATCGAATCCAGGAGGGGGTTATGGGAAAGGTTTATACTGTCTAGAATATTTTTGATAAAACATTTTTTTTACAAGATCATGCCATTGTATTCAAACAATATGAAATATGCATAGAATATATCATATTGTAAGAATACAATGACATGACCTTTTTTTTTTTTTTTTTTTATTGTTTTATTTTATTATCTTAGTAGGTTTGACAGGATTTATTGAAACATATTTATTTTTGTACAATTCATTTGAGGTAAGAAAATATTTACACATTACTTAGGCTATAACAAACATATATATTGATATACTAAAAAAAGAAGGCATATTACATATAAATCTTTTAAACTTATAAACTAAATAATGAAACATACAATTATATAATGTAAAAGCTATATCACAGGGACATCTTTGGAACTTATACATTATATAATATATATGTTTCATTATGAGGTAGCGTGATCTATTAGGTCAGGTCAGGTAAGGTAGGGCGCGAGTCCAGGGCAGGGCAGGGCAGGAGGCGAGTCCAGGGCAGGGTATGGGGCGAGTCCAGGGCAGGGCAGGGCAGGGGGCGACACTCAGTAGTTCTTGAAGGTGTGGTAGTCCCTGAAGCAGTCACCCAAGCAGAGTGCAACTTTGCACTCCGCGCACATTGAGGTGACTCTTTTGGTGGCGTGGGGTTTTCTCACACTGGAGCTGCAGACGTGGCACTGCACCTGCCTATGACGAGTGCCAATCAGCTCGGTGTTGGTTGGGTAGTGTCTTTCGACACCCAGCTGGATGCGGTCAGGAGCGTGATCCCCACGCCATGCCGTACGTCTGTGAGTGGTGGTGCCATACTTCTCCAGGAGTTGGTATGACACGTTATAGATGAACTCCCGGAATTTCAGCTTCTGGTTTGGGGACATCTCCCTCTTCACCAACCACAAGTTGTAGGCGTTGAGCATCGTGATGTCAACTAGGTGTAGGAAGAGCTTGTGATACCACTTCACAGTCTTCCTCAGACACTCAACGCCTGACAGCTGACAGTCAGACTTGTCCACCATGCGCATGTTCTGTGTATAGTCCACTACCATGTCAGGCTTGTAGATGGTCTTCCTGGTTTTGTAGTGAATTTTACCAGAGTCCATCTGGGCACCTGTGTGGATGGTGGAAAGCAGGTGGACATCTCGTTTGTCCTTTCACTTCAGGGCTATCACTTTCCCACACTTTTCGAGCTGCTTGTATTTCTGCCCCTTTCGTCGCCTTCTTCGGACATGCCTCTCGCGGTGTTCCTGGGCCAGGTCGTCTTCAGAAGGTGTGTCACTGGAGGAGGCATCTGTAAGAGGAATGACATTATCGGTGAACTTAGGCATAAACTTTCTTGTCTTTCTGACAGTCCCACATGACCCCGTTTGGTTGTCATGAAGAAACTGGCATTGGATTGTCGTTGTCTGCAAAGTGCATAAATCTTAGCAGCAACAAAAATCTGTCACGAGTCATGAACTTATTGAAAGTTGGGGTGGCGATGAGAGGGTCGTGCTTCCAATAGTGTTGCAACACATGCTTCTTGCACAGAGGCATGAGGAACAACAAGGCAAAGAACGTCATGAATTTTTCCACAGTCGTATCCACCCAGCCTCGTATTCTCGCTTTTGGAGAAATGACGTCCAATCTGCCAAACACCCACCTGTAGTAGGCGTTTGTTTGGGCAACGATGTAAGTCATTACCTCCATATCGAAAAAAGCGAGGAAGAAGTCGCTTTCGTTCGCTTGCTCATCACAGGGCCAGTCGTCAGTTGTACCTGACGTCCCAGGATTGAACTGGGGCACGTCAGGTACAAAATTGACCCCGTCAGACCAATCGAACGAAGGCAGGCCAGGGATCGGAATGTCTGCGTCTGCTTCATCGTCTGAAATATCGCTTCCATGGTCGCGATACAGCACAGCATCATCATCACCCTCCTCTTCACTTGACAGACGCCCTTCCTCATTCTCGTCACCGACGTCGGACTCACTCCCACTGTCCACTCCCAAATCCCCCCACCCTTGGTCCCGTGCTAGGGATTCGTCGTCGAAACCCGGGCTGCCAATGCCCTGCGAATCACCATCAAACAGCAGGGCGGCATACTTTGATGGTGTCAGAGTTTTCCGGGTCACTCTAGCACGTGCGGGAGTCTTATGGACAGGGACAGAAGGGCCGGCAGGGGCGGCAGTGGTGCGTGGTCTTGTGGCCCTGGAGGCAGGCAAGATGATGGTGGTGCCTGTCGCCCTTTTCCCTGTTCCTTGGGCAGGGGCGGCAGGAGCAGCAGGGCCAGCAGGGCCGGCAGGGCCAGCAGTCGCTTTCCCTCTCCCTTTCCCCTTCCCCTTCCCTTTTCCTTGGGCAGGGGCAGCAGGGGCAGCAAGGGCGGCAGGGGTAGCAGGGGCAGCAGGGGCAGGCGGGCCAGGGGCGGCTGGTGGTGGTGGTGGTGGTAGGGTCACTGTGGCTGGCATACGGGTTCTCTTCCCTACGCCTGTGCCTTTCATTTTTCCTGCCCCCGCAGGTTCTGCAGCCCTAGGGTGGCCTCCGGCGTCGCTGGTACTGGTGGCAGGGGTGGCAGTGGTGGCAGTGGTGGTGGTAGTGGTTGATGCAGTGGCCTGGGTCGTGGTGGCAATGTCACGAAAGACCAATGACCTCTGTGCCATTGCCCTGCTTGCACGTGTTTTCCGTGCTTTGGGTGCTGGTGTTTCATCCTCCGAGCTGTAGGGCGTGTCGTACTGGTAGCTAGGGTCTTTAGCAGCCACCCTCTGCCTTCCACGGCGGCTGACACCACCAGAAGGAGGGCTGGTTGTGTCATCAGGGAGCGAGCGTAAGGGACGTGTGGGCTCCATGACTAGTGCTTGGTTACTGGCGCGGTGGTGCTTGCACGAGTGCGGGGCGAGCGTGTGGCGGGATGGTGTCGAGAGTTGACATGTAGTACTATACCCACACCGCCTGGCTATAAACCGCCTGGCTATAAACGCGCGGTTTTGGTACGCGTTCAAAAGCTCTGCTCTTAAGAGTCTTCCTGCAGTCCGCCGGGGGAACTCTTAAGAGTCTCCCTGCAGCTCCCGGGTTAAGGAAATAACTGACACATGGATACTATATTGTGTTCAAAAATTAAGTAGGCTAATGCTAATCATATTATAGAACGTTTTGCTTAATACATATACAAATAGATGTTTGCAATAACAAGTAAAAAAACTTGTGAAATTAATTATAAAAGAAGCAGAAATTCAAGTTTGGGAAGCTTGAACATTTAATGAAAGGTAAAGTTAATTGATTAACTTAACCGATTAGCTTTTAAAATTAACTTAACTAGTTAAATCCCAAATTTGAGTTCACTTAGCTTAACTTAGTTGATACAAAAATTAAATTAACTTAACTTAACAAGTCAATTAAATGAGTTAATTGACCCAACTCTGTATATATATATATATGAGAGAGAGAGAGAGAGAGAGAGAGAGAGAGAGAGAGAGAGAGAGAGAGAGAGAGAGCTAATAGGTAGATGAATTCACGATCAAGACAATACCAATAAACCTAACAATAACATAATTTAAGTTCCCCATCTTCAGATGAAATGATGAATAGCTTATCCGAGGTTTATGTCATGTATTTAAGATCTGATTATATTTTATCATAAACTCAAATGAAACCAGATATACGAAGAAAGTATACGTGAAAGTACATCGCAGAATAACAAAAATGATCCATAATATTATAAATCTTTCAAATCTTTCATAATTGAAGAAAGGTTGAAGACATTAGGCTTACATTCGTTAGAGAGACGCAGAGTTAGAGGGGATTATATAAATTATTATATATAGAGATGTTCAAGTGGGTTAGTGGGAATAATAAAGGGGACATGAAAGATTTACTAAAGCTCAGTGATTGCGAAAGAACTCGAACAAATAAGAACATAAGAAAATGGGAGTCTGCAGAAATCCGATTGGCACACATAAGGCAGACCCCTGTCACACCCAACCCCAATTATAACGCCTAATTATAGGCCCAGCTCAATAATACCATGAGTACCGACCTCACCAAAACGGACAGAGGTCAAACAATGGGGGTCTGCAGAGCGCCGGTTGGCCCACAACCGGGAGATCCCCCTCACACCCAACCCGTCTCGTCCAGCTATATATTTTTTTTTTTTTTGTCTATGTGATTGAGGGAGGCAAAAGGCATAACTGCCTATAGCGAGTGCCTCCCCCATAGTTGAAAGAGAGACAGGGCCAAAATCAAGGGACGTTCGAGCCAAAATGCCTGGACACACAGAGTTTGAAGCAATTTAAGTCATAGGAAGAAGGAAAGACTGTTTCTGGGAGAAAGTTCCAGAGCTCAGCTGTTGAGTAGAAGAAAGTTTGAGAGTAATGTTTCACTCTTGGATTGGAGAGTTGCACAGAGTAGGGGTGGGATTGAGTTGCAAGACGGGTACCACGTACCCTACGTAAAGGAGGTGGTATGCACTGGGATAGCTCTGAGGAACACTGATTATTAGTGTAGCGATAGAATAGCGAGAGAGATGCAACATTGCGGCGGACAGAGAGAGTTTGCAGAGAGTTAGTGAGGGACGGGAGTAAATTATACGAAACGCCTTCCTTTCAACTTTGTCTAGGAGAGCGGTGTGAGATGAACCTCCCCACACATGTGAACAATACTCAATACAAGGGCGCACTATGCCCCTGTACAGAGCAAGAAGCTGTGCAGGGGAAAAGAACCCCCTAAGGCGGTTGAGCACACCCAGCTTCTGGGAGGCTGCCTTAGCAAGACTGGTAATATGGTCCTTCCAAATGAGAGCAGAAGAAAAAGAGCACCAAGAATATTGAGAGAAGATGAAGGGTTGATTTTTGTATTGTTGAAGAATAAGGAATAGTCCGCTGGGGGATCCTGACGGGTAGATAGATGGAGAAATTGGGTTTTGGAAGCATTAAAGTTAACAAGGTTTTCTCTGGCCCAATTGGAAATAGTATTTAGATCAGAATTTAAGAGTTCTATGGCTTCATTACGTTTGTCGTTGAGGGATTGCTGGCTAGGGCATTCTGAAAAACTAATGGAGTAGTGTAAGGTTGAGTTGTCTACGTATGAATGGATGGGAATTAAGGTACAGTTAAGGAGATCATTTATAAAAATTAGAAAGATAATAGGAGATAGGACAGAGCCCTGAGGAACACTGAAGTTTATAGGGTGAGGAAGTGAACAATGGTCGTCCACAACCGCGCTATGGAACGGCCGGAAAGCAAATTAGAGACAAAGGCACAGATGGAGGGATAGAAACCAAAGGAGGGTAGTTTAGAAATTAAAGATTTATGCCAGACTCTATCGAAGGCTTTCGATATGTCTAGTGCAATAGAAAAAGTCTCACCGAAGTCCCGAAAGGAGGATGACCAAGAGTTAGTAAGATATGAAAGAAGATCACCAGTAGAGCGACCCTTAAAACCTTACGAGCGGCCTATGCGGTTTATTTATGTGTACCGCACAGCGGGGTGTTTTTAGCCAAAATAGGGCTGTTTACCTGATCATTTTCATGGGAAAATAAGACCCAGAACGTAAAACAAGTATATCCCTAAAGGGCATAAACAGAGCTTTCGAATGACACCATAACGATCCTTGTATGATGGATAGTTTTCTTGCAATAACCGTGCAACGCGAGTGCAAAAGCAGGTAATTCGGTACTTTCGGTAAATAATTGAGTATGTAGCGGAGTTGCGAGAGGGAGGAGGGAGATGAGATTTGTGTCAGTAGGTTCGCCGCGGGTGGTATGGAGCAGGCATACGCTCGCTCTAGGTCTCCTGCCAACTCTTGCCTCTCTCTCTCAGCCACATTAAGTGCTTAAATTGCCACTGCGGTTAAGTAGAGCGCCGCCACCTAGTCCAGCTTTTATTTAACTAGACTTAAGTGGTGGGACGCTTTTTAAGGGTTTAAAAGGAAGCTGCATACTGGCGATCTGAGAGCTATTATGAGAAGAGAAATGCTTAAGAAATTTGGAAGCAAGAATAGTTTCAAAAACTTTAGGAAAGACAAGAGATAAGAGCAATTGGACGATAGTGAAGTGGGTTGAGAGCCGGTCCACCCTTCTTTGGGACAGGTTGAATGTGATCAAACCTTCCAGCATGAAGGGAAAGACGTGAGTGGAATAGGAATAGACAGAGACTGAAAGAGTTTGCCTAGGCAGGGAGTCAGCACAGAAGCACCAGTTTTTGAGAACAACAGGAGGAACAAACACACGTCCGGACCGTACGCCTTATTAGTGTTAAGCCCAGAGGGGGAAATAGAAAGTACATCTTTAGAAGAAGATTAGCGATATAGGCATAAGTAAGAGAGAGGATGGCGGAAGAAGGGAGGAATTAGCCACCGGAAAATCATCCAAAGGTGGAGTTTCTAGCAAAAGTTTGAGCGAAGAGTTTAGCTTTGTCAGAGGAAGAAAGTGATGGTTGATGCCATCAGAGTGGGAAAGGGGGGAGGGAAGAAAGACCCAGAAGGAGAATTTGTTGGAGAGGTTTTTGGGCTAGATGCCAGAAAGCTTGGGAAGAGCTAGAGTTGGATACGTTCAGTGCATTTATTATTGATGAAAGAGTGTTTGGACAAGTACGAAGAAACAGATTTGGCCCTTGATTCCGGGCCGGAGGAAAAAAAAACATAATTATGAAGAATCAGAGTCTTTGAGGTTTTAAGGGCGTCGCCGGTACCAAGTTTGAAATGCTTCCTCCTTATACCAAGCATATACTATACTATTATATAACAGTATATATAGTTAGTAAAGCCAGGTAATGAAATTTTCTTTAATACATACGAGGTTGAAAGAAATGGCAATTTCTGCTTTGGAAATTTTATTATTCAAAGTTTCCAGGTCTCTGATAGAGTATTTCGCTGGGTTGGTGGCAGGAAGTAGGATGAAGGATGATTGAGCAAAATTCATGGGTGGTAACAGGGTTACATTAATGTACATGATGATCACAGGATATACGACGCGTTTCCAGCTGGACAACCCAGCATTATCAAAGTAAGGCTTAGAATGATCTCAAAGGTAACCAGGAAGGGTATAGTATAGAGTGAGGAGGATTCAGAGGAGGCGAAAATCAGGGGGCCCCCTGTCAGCCACCTGACAAACTTTGGAAAATGCTTTACACGGGCTATTATTAAGGCGAGATCAAACAGGCAAGAGAATGGAGGAGAATCTAAAAGATACCGGCGCGGATACCTGTGCCCACCTCTCACCCGTCTCACCGCGTTAATCACCGTGCAGCCTGTTGTGATCGCCCGAGGTATAAAGGGAGGGGGACGTGGGTGGCAACCCTGGCCTATGTGGTTGGCAACGCTGGTTTTGATTTCAGCGGCGGGTAAGCTGAAAAGGGTCTGGTCAGTTAGTTGGATGGTGTGGACCGCATGGTACCAGCACAGCAGTTGCTGGATGGGTTGTTTGTGGGGCCCGGTACCAACACCGCAGTAGCTGTATGGCTCTGTGAACGCCGGGTACCAACACAGAGTCAGAGGTTGCCAGACATAAATGGGGTGGATTGAACTGTCATCTGGCTTGCCACCCAGGGTCCAAGTAGGCAAGGAGTGTTGAACAAACGCCCAATTCCTGTGTAGTTCTTCTCACTCAGACGAAAATAGGTACCTGGATTCTGTTGTGGCTCCAATGAATCCAGGGACCTGATTGGTGGCTTCGGCAACCAATCAAACACACGAGAATGATAACTTGGGTTAGCCACCAGGATTGCTCATAAGTCATTGGGCGGGCTTTCTCTCGTGTTAGCCTGGTCCCAACCAGACGTAAAAGTGGGTACATGGAGTGGTAAACTCGGGCTTTGGCATGGTCATTGTCTTGTTGTAAATTTGATAACTTGTCTCACCTTGACTATATTCCCTGTCTATCTCTGTTCGGTCCATCCTGTCTGTTCCTTCCCGTATTCATAAAGAAACCCAGAACTCACGCAGTTGGGTCAAAGCCCCGACGACTTCATCTCCTACTACAATTATCTTCCTCCCACCCCCTACTACTTCCTCTG